>JAREYC010000001.1:192110000-192710000 GCA_030015325.1 Cryptoblepharus egeriae | reverse complement strand
TACTTTTTTTACATTTCTCCAAAATGCATTGGAGAAGATCTGCATCCTCAACTGGGACACTTCCACTGTTGGTTACTGAAAGTGAAAGTTTCCAATTTGTTTCTGGAACTTCGTCCTGCCGTTGTTCACAAAGCTAGCAATGGAAACTGTACTTCTTTTGGGTTCTGGTCATAATTATAGACACAGTCAAAGGCTATGAACTGCAGAATGTGAGGGTTATTTTGGTGCACAAGGACATAGTTAAGAACTGGTTGGTTGGACCGAATCTGTTGCTGAAAATGTTTTACCCCTTGTTAACTTACCAATTTCTAATAAGAGATGAGCAAAAACTCAAACTTATCTAGAAGCCGCAGCTCTACCTGGAAACTGTAGCCCAATCCCAGATGTGTTGAGCCCAGATTGTGGCTCAGTTTCCTGAGTAAGGGGCAAGAGTTGTCTGTAAATGCTTTTGCACATGATTTACAGTAATCTCTCATGATAATTGCTTCTTATTTTATCACCTCAAACTGAATCCTGATGTTGAAAACTAGTTCTGGGGTTTAAGACCCTGCAAGTCCTTAGATGACCATCTAAAAATAGCCTAATTTGCAGAAAAAATAATTGCCGGACAAAAAATCCGGTTGGTCATCTAAGGGTTACCCATGCTCTTCTTGCTGTTGGAATATATTGAAAATATTCTTAAAAAGTGGTTCATGGTTTGAAATCATATGTCAAAAGGTAAATATTTAGGAGGCAGCCCAAATTTGTTGTTGTGTGGAGTAAAATAGGTTGATGCATAGTTGAAAAAAATAAACTTAATTTGCATTGTGCTGCAGAGGATGTGCAGGTAACTGCAATAAAGGTAGCTGCAAAAGCCATACCAAGAGGTTGAGATTTTTTTTAACATGTTTGCACATTGCTTTTATTTAGTCACATCTACTTACTGGTATATCAAAAAGTAAATGGCCCTGGCAGGTTGCCCTGCCAACTGTGACTGGTTGCAGGTTACCCTGCTGCATATTCAGGCACCAACCACAGTTGTTGGGTCTGGCGCTCATCCCCAATTCAGCTGTGTGCCTGCGCTGTCCAAAGACACCTCCGTGGACACGTGGCCAGCATAGCTGCACAGAACACTGTCTACTTTCCCATGAAAGTGGTACCTATTTATCTACATGCATTTGTAGATTGCAGCCTAGCATACTGCAGCATAGCATACTGAAGTCAGTGGACACACACAGCCCAGTCCCATTCATATCTATGCAGAAATAGGTCCCATTATAGTTAGCGGGGTTTATTCCCAGATAAATGTGAATAGGATAGCAGCCTTACTTCTTAATAAATGTGCATGAAATCTTCACCACTAAGCACTTGACTCTGAATATGTGCCAATGACCTTGCTTCCTTTTTTGAAGAAACATTTATAAAAGTATTTATATTGCCTTTTCGAAGAAAGGTGCAGGCTTCTATCTAACTTTCTGATAGGTATCACCTCTGTCTTCAACCAGTTACAAAACTCTGAAATGATGCACAAACCATTTCCCCCTCCAACAAAATTGTGATAGGATTGGTGGCATGAAGCTTTTTCTACAGAAAGAGCTTGGTGGCATGAGAAACATATGAAAAACTCAAAAATGGCCCATTGCTGATAACCTTTGATTGTTCCATTCTCAGTTTATTTCTGTATTTTTTATTACATGGGTTTTTTGTGATGGCTTTGGTTTTACAGAGGTGAACATGGTCAATAATTCCTGAGGGTCCTCAGTGTATAGACCTGCTCCTTTCTTGATCTAGACTGTGACATAGTGGTGGAATTCAGCAGTGGCATAACTAATGATTGTATAGTCCAGTGTCAAGGCAACTTATTTAGTGTTTGTACCGTGTGGTGATAGTGTCCACTTGTTACGGATTGGAGTTTTTATCCAATCCACAATGGATGCAACATGGGAAAACCTGGCCAGCATATTGCAGGGGCCTGTTGGCAGGACATTGCCTTTCCCACCAAGGTGTTACCTATTTATCTATTTCCATGCTTTCCAACTGCTAGGTTGGCAGGAGCTGGGCTAAGCATGGGAGCTTACCTCATGTTGTAGGACCTGGGACTTGAACCCTGGCCTGCTGGTTAACAGGCACAGTGTCTTTACCATTTGCACCACCACAGCCCTTATAGTCCAGTGTCAAGCTCAAAATTTTATATATATATATATATATATATATATATATATATATATATATATATATATATATATATATATATACATACACACACTCACACACACACACACACACACACAGAGAGAGAGAGAGAGAGAGAGAGAGAGAGAGAGAGAGAGAGAGAGTAACGTGGTGGTATTATTTGTACATTTCAAGGTTTTCACAATTTTGGACCACTAGTATCAAGCTAAGCTTGTTGCTCTCTTTAAGCTTACTGCCAGGTCCAGTTGCTACTCCTATCACTTAGTTACACCACTGGAAGTCAGAACTGATAAGTATACAAGCATTGAGAAAACAATATTACAATATCAAAAAATTCATTCATTTGAAAGAGACAAAAATTTAATTCTATCTATATACTATTAATTCTGTTTCAAACTTGCGGTTACCTCTCTTCATTAAAAGTTATTCTAGCTATAATATGATACAGCTGTCACATTGCACGTGCACTGGAAACTATACACTATTGCTGTGCAAAAGGTACTCCACTAAAAAAACAGCCAGCCAACATAAATCTTTAACAATAGCTGTATTGGCATAACTTGTAATCCTATATGAATTCAGACCAGAGGCAAGCTTGACAGCTGATCCAGGATTGAGGATACAACCTGGTTTGCACTGGGTCACATTTGCAGTGAAGAATCAGTGCTGTTGCTTGCTTGGTGGTGGTGCTGGTCATTTAAGAAATGGCTGCAGGTGCCTTGACCCAGTTTTGATTGGTGTGCCAGCTGTGGCATTTCCTGGAGGAGGCAGATCTGATCCTTGTCACACATGCCTTTGTCACATCCTGTTTAGGCTACTTGAGTATGCACTATGTGAGGCTGTCTTTGAAGAGTGTTTGGAAACTGCAGCTGGTATAGAATTCTCCTGCTGGGCTCTGCTACTTGGAGGATACAACTCTAATGTTGTTTGGCCTTCCCGTTTTTTTTTAAAGCCCAGTTTGGAGTGCTGATTCTCACTTTTAAAGCTCTAACTGTTTTGAGTTTAAATAAATATTTTGGGATCAGTATTCAGCGGTTCTCATAGGTGTGGGTTCTCATGATGTGGGTGAAGACCTTTGAAGATTCTTGAGATACCAGTATTCAAAGGACTTCACCCAAATGATCTTTGCTCCATGAGATCTGCTGCATCACACCTTGATGTGAATACACACAGTAAGCCATCACAAAATGTCACCTGATACAAAATGCACCTGCGACATATTGTGAGGGATCTGAGGGGTCGCAGATTCAGGATGCCTTTCACCCAGGATGCCACATGTAGCCCAGGTTCTGCATGGGGAAGGACTACCACCTCCTTCTCCTCCATCCATGCTGGACCTGAGGAGGACTGCCTGCCTCCTTGGCTTTGCTTCCTGCCACCCTCATGCTGCTGGTCCCCTGGGGGCCTCTCGCAGCCACCACAGCCACGAGGCAGCAAGCTGTTGCCTATTTAAATGGTATCCCTAGCCCGCCAGCAATCTCCCTCCCTAGCCCACCAGCAATCCATCTCCCCACCCCACCCTCCATCTAACCATGTCCCCAGCCCCCGTCTATCCATCTCCCCAGCTTCCTATCTATCCATCTCCCCAGCCCTGGGTCTCGAAATTGCTTGTGGAGGGACTTGGAGATCTTGGTCAGAATCATGTCTGCTTTAAGTCTTGCAAAGTGGTTTTCAATTTTCAATTTAAAAAGAAGAAATATATTGTTGAAATTAAGTACAGGAAAGCAATATATGTTTTTAGAGTGTTTTTAGCTTGATTTTAACACATCTTACGTTTGTCCTAAATTTTGAGGGGTGTCCTACATTTTTTTAACTGGGTAGGACTTTCAGCTTGAGGGACAGGAATTTTGGGGAACTTGGTGGGGGAATTTTGGTTCAGCATCTTTCACCCCCATATCCGTCATCATCACCTACCTTCCACCTGCCATCAATGCAAACTGTAACAATCTGCTTCTAGCTTCTTGCTTGCTTAAGCAAGCAAGTTAGTGATCATTCCAGATCCTTACTTTAAGATCATTCTACTCCTTACCTTACTCCAGCATGCCCTTCCCTCAGCCTAGCCACCAGCTTTCACACAGTGTCCTTGTGCTGTAACTTTTGCAGAAAGCATCACAAACTGTGCAAGGCTCTGATGAGCTTTGCAAGATTTTACCTAAACTGGGTTGCCATTTTGATCACATGAGAATCGTGGTAAGCAGTGGTGGGCTCCAGGAAGTTCGCACCTACTCTATAGAACCAGTTGTTAATGAGAGATAGGACATATAAAGTTTAAAAATAGCCATTTATAAGTGGCTGCCAGATGGCACAGAACTGGTTGTTAATTTCTAAGAATTCCTTCACTGGTGGTATGGACTCTCAATCCCTATGAGACCTATTCTGGGGTGGGGGGGTTGGCTCTTTGTTGGCTGTTGCAAAACCCTGTCTATGGTGATCATTTAAAAATATGTGCAAATTGTTACAAAACAATCCAAATATGCAGTGTTAATGCTTGTGACATACATTTCACATGGGCCTTCGTGCTGAATATCTCCATGATGGAAGTAGGAAATGAGTGACTGCTGTCCAGCATGCCTGCACAGTATCAAGCACAGGTTTTGGGCAGTCAGTGGCTTGCCTTGAGGCAAGGGAAAGCTTTCCCCCTTATCCCAGGTAAAGACACTGCAGTCTCAATGGGGCTACTTGGATCTGTGCCACTTCAATAGGTGGCAAAAATCAGAGCATCCTGACTGCCCCAGGCTGCCCAGAAATGAGGTTAAGATATGGCACAAGTGCCAGATCCTGGCCTTGCCTCTCCTCCCCGCCTGTTCACAGTGCTGCCCCTTTCCTGTTTTCCCCATCCCAAAATGCCTTCCTCCCATGTTCCCACAACAGCCAGGAAAGTCAAGCACAAACTTACTCCACTGTGGCTGGATCCAGCACAGGGAGGTTGGCACAAGTGACTCCCACTGACCTCCTTGCAGTTGCTTCTGACACACTGCAATTTAAGGCACTTTCTTTTCAATCTTGGGCTGGTGCAAAGGACTTGTGCCAGTCCAACTGTACCTAGTTTAAGTGCACTTCTGTCTTTGCTGGATGTGGCCATTTAATCTATATTGTGTTTGATTTAGGCTTGATCTTGCTTTGGCTGCTTTCTGACATTTTAATGAAAGAAAAAAACAATGTAACCTTAGATATCAGCATGCTATTTGTGTAATGCCGCCTAGGTTGTTTTTGAATTGATTCCAGGAAGTGTTATCTACTAGAATAGCAGTTGTGAGCATCCAGAGCCGGGCAGATTTATCTCGGTTATCTATCTTCCAGAAGATAAAGTTCTTCTGACATTTCCTCCTGGGGAATACAATACTCTGCTTTGTTGAAATGTTGCTGTTGAAGGAGTAGTTGTCCACTTACATTTGTCTTGCAGAATAAGTTTGTAACAACATGTTTTTATAAAGTTTGAGAGAATAGGAATGTTTCCGTAAGCTTAAAAAAGTCAAATATCCTCTTTCCTTACCTTTGTTAACATTTGCTTTCATTATTGTCATAAAAATAGTGGAGTTGCCTAATTGAGTTATACAATCTAAGCAGACAGAAAATACTTCAGCATTTCATATTTAAAAATCAATATTTAATAAAAATATCAGCAGAGCTAATTTATGAGAAGAGTGTTTCTACAGATTTATTCATAAAGCACTTTACTTTCTTAACATTCAGTTGCTTAAAAACTGTTTTAAACTGAAATTTTATTGGAATTTTATGGAATTTATTTTACTGGTTTTCATTTAAAATAAAAAGTTGGGCATGTGTAATAACCAAACTTGTCTATAAAAGTGATACTATTACTTCTTTGCTTGATAAGACAATAAACTGCATTTTAAAATAATGTTAGCTGGCTTCCATATTACCAAGACCAAACTGTGCTATTCTGTAGAACAGTGTTTCTCAATATTTGTCCCGCTCTATACCACTTTGAATGGTCCACCTATTGGAAATACTACCAGAAATAACTGGCGATTATGTCATCACCAGTTACTTTCAGATTGGGAGGACAGATACAGTGCCACAAATACAGGTTAGAAGCTCAGGTTAGATAGGAGGGCTTTTGTGAGCATGTAAAAAGCACAAACTGGAGCTCTGCCTGTCATGCCGAACCTCTTACTGCTGCTTGTCATATTACATTACTGGACTCCCTGCCAGGTAGAAGGATCATAAGTACCACTGGACACCACATCAAATACCACTGGTGGTATGTGTACTAGTTGAGAAGTATGGCTCTAAAAGAATCTGACTTTCTTCTGAATATTCAAGTGTTAGAAGTGGCATCAGGAAGTGAGGGAGAGGGTTGGTCCAACATGAAGCTGGTGTGATCCATATTGAGGCTTGATCCACTTTGAGGCTTGTGAATATTGCCCAAGGCATCATATTATCACTGGCAAACTTCCACTAGCAAGCAGAGAAGGGGTGGGTGGGTAAGTGGGACACCAAAGATCAAGTCTACCCCTTCTAACTGGGCAACAGGCATTCCTTCAGATGGATGTTCCTCTTTTATTTAGCAGGGAGAAAGTAACTGGCCCTCCTTACCCCAGCAATGTATGTTCTAGTGGCTTCTGCTGTGTTCTTTTTGCATTTCAGATTGTGAGCCCTTTTGGGACAGGGACCCATTAGCTATTAATTTTTTCATTGTCTTATAAACCGCTTTGTGAACTTTTTCGTTGAAAAGCAGTGTATAAATACTGTAGAAAGAAAGAAAGAAAGAAAGAAAGAAAGAAAGAAAGAAAGAAAGAAAGAAAGAAAGAAATCCAGTACTTAGAGTTTCTATTACATATGGTTAGGCATTAACAGTCATAAATCCTGAAGAATTCAGTTCTCATCAAAATTAGTATAGTACTTCATGGTTACTAAAATGTTTACATAGAAGTAACAGTCTACTGATTAAAATGGGACTTTGGAATTCTTAGGATCATAGGAGCGTCCCTGTGAGGCACCAGGCACAGAGCACCACTAGGCACTTGGCACCAGTGGGTACCAGTGGGCAACACCAGACAGTAGGTATCAATGAGAACCAATGCTCCTGTCACAGAAGGAATACGCTCCACAAACCTCATGTTCCTAGGTCCAAGGGCAGAGGCTGTGCGTTGACTAGTCAACAGTTCTTAAATGTAAAGAATGAAAATGGTTGTGGCCCTTTTCACCCCTTCCAGTTTGAATTTCCAAAAGTTGGTTCTTAGTAGGTCCCTACATCACTGAAGGAACACTCTCCCCAAATTCCACACTTCTAAGTCTGGTGGTTTTGGCTGAGTGTTGATGAGTGAATGACTCTTCAGTTTTATATACAGTGGTACCTTGTAAGACAAATGCTTTGTATGAGCACAATCCTAACCAAGTCTACTCAGAAGTAAGGGGCACCAGCAGGTTCGCACCTACTCTATAGAACCGGTTGTTAACAAGAGATAGGACATATAAAGTTTAAAAATAGCCATTTAAAAGTGGCTGCCAGATGGGCAGAGAACCGGTTCTTAATTTCTTTGAAGCCCATCACTGAGAAAGCCCCATTGTGTTCAGTGGGTCTTACTCCCAGGGAAGTGTCTTTAGGATTGCAGTCTAAGACAGACTAAAATTTCTAAGGAATTCGGCCTTGTAGGACAAACAGTAGGACAGTAAGTAAGTAAGACAGACAGTAAGTAAGTAAGTAACAGTGACAAGTAAGACAGTTTAACAATGAAAACTGGTTGTAAACGAACAATTGATGGATCTGCATTGTGGGCAACAGCAACAGGTTCTGGAGGAGATCTCATCTGCAAAGGAGGCGGAATCCCTCACATCAAATGAAGTGAAGGACATTTATAAACATTGGGAAATGGTGCAAAATTTTTCTTGCATCCTCTGCTAATCAGACTTTGATCCCTGAGCTTGGTTGGGACAAGAAGAATGAACTTTAATCACTCTCTTTAGGTCACATCTCATGATGCAAGAACATCTGGAGGCCTATGCAACCAGCTCTGGCTGAAGGCTGCTTCTGGTGGTGAGCCATTCCATGTTCGTTGGTTCACCACAGAGTGTCTGCCATCCCATTGTGTGAGTGATTTGTGCCAAACATTCCTGGTGATAATTTCATATGGTATAGAGACAAACCATAAGAAAGGGGGGGACTGATCTGTGGAAAAACAAGTATATATGAAATAGCTCACCACAGCAGCCACACAGATGGATGCAGGCTCTCTGTAGAGACTGTATCACAAGAAGTTACATTAGAAAACTCAAGTCTGGTAATTTTTTGTGGAAAATCACTGAATCCTTGTCATTGCTGAACTATACCGTTCAACTCCATGGAAATGCCACTCCAAAGAAACTGTTGTCTGTTGTCTGAGACCCCCCACCCCGCTGTTTTATTTTAATTTTTTTCCAGAAACTTGACAGGAAATGTAGCAATGGGAATAAATAACAGGTGTCGTGAGCAGCTGCAGGGGCATTACAAGTCATCTTATTCAATTTTTCTGTTAGGGGTAATTTAACGGGTTTCTTCATCAAATATTCAAGGAATGTTTCTTTCTTTGTTTCTAAATCTAAGCCCTCCCACCCAAGCATGCCATTCTAATTACATAAGAAAAGAAACGGGTGGTTAACAATTAACCTTAAAAGCTTTACGTTTCTGAAGAAAATCCGTCATTTTAACAAACTGCTTTCTGTGTATGCATTGTATTTCTATTCTGCTTCTGATTTGCACTGTTTGCCACACAAAACATTCGGGCAGCAGAGAGAGGTTCAGGGGCAAGAGAGGTGGATTCCAGTGACAGTCATATATGGTGGATCCTACCCCTACCAGCAAAATAGCTGCTGTATGCGTGAAGACTTACTGGAGATTAGTCATCTTACTGGGGATGGAAGTAAGTATTGGAAGTAACTATTGGCTGTCAATGGCTGTCCGCTCCCCCGTTGTCCCTCCTTCATTCTAGAAATGCATGCTCTATCAGTGCAACTGACACAGAATCATAGAGTTGGAAGGGACCCAGTGGATCAGTGGACCCAGTAGCAAGAAATCCTCATCTTGTGGGAAACTGGGTCTCGAACCCTGGCCTGCTGGTTAACAGGCACTGTGTCTTAACCACTGCGCCACCAGAGGACTAATGAAGAAGATGGAAGATGATGGAAGATGATTAGGAATAGGATTGGGCTGTTTATGACGTTATATCATGTTGGAGAAAAACATCTCCAGGAATAGATTTAATCACCATTTGCAGCCCTACAGTTGGTCAAGTTTAGACATTAGCAAGGAAAGTGGTTAGTCTCAGAAGTCTATTTTCCTGCGTGGATGTCAATGCTATACAGGGATTCAGGTGGCATGAAGGCAATGACTGCCCCTATAGACTCGGTCTACCCTCAGTTTGAAGAAGGCTGCAGTCCTGTGCCCACTTGCCTGGGAGTAAATTCACTGAGTACAGTGGAAGATACTTCAGAGTAATCATGCATAGGATAGCATTGAAAGTATCTGTTATTCTTTTCCCTCTTACACCCCTCCCTTCTTCCTCCCTGTCTGCTCCTACTCTAATCTGCACAGAGTGACCAGATGTAATAACCACAAATAAGGACAAGGGACCCCAAAATGTAGGACATACGAGAAAACTGAACAATACAACTAAATAAAAGCTAAAACCACTAATGTACATTGCTATCATGGCACTAATTTAAGCATTGCTATTATTCAATTTATAATAATTTATATATATATAAATAATTTATAACAAGCAGGAATCCACTCACAGGGAAAAGGGGCAATTTAAGTCATTTTCCGGGCTAAAACAAGGCTAAAAGATAGAACACGTCCTGGAGAAAGAGGACGTATGTCCATGCTGAATTTGCACAACAATTTTCTGGATTTAGCAGGATCATACTCAAGGCTACGTTCATATATGTGTGATAATATTACCCTGATTGCCTTGGAAAAAAGAATTGGTTTCGAGAAGGGAGACTCAGGAGTGGAAGAGTGATGGGGGGGAGGAACCTTTACTACAATAATGTTTTTTTGCATTCTAATTGAACTTCAATTTTTTCTGTTTTTGGAGTTTCAAATGTGTTTTGGAGGGTAGGTGTTGCCAAGATTCAGCTACTCCTGCCAGGCTATTCAAATCCCCCAATTATCCTATTAATTAATGATTCTCCCCAAATACAGTAAGCTGTAAGTTGGAGATACGGTAAGCTGGACTAGAGGGGCCTTTGGCCTGATCCAGCGGAAGCTTTTCTTATGTTCTTATAGCACTCTTGTACATGTATATACAATGTAAGAATTTCTAATTTTCTGTCAGCAACTTTATGCAGCAGTTTTTAAGGAAGGAAGTGGAAAATAGCAATGAATGTAATTAAAGTTACAGAGAGCATTAACTAAGCAAAATATAATGACTCAGACTTGAAGTGTGAAAGGTGCCATGGCATTTTTAATACCCAGAAGCAACTAATTACACTTTATTTTATGCCAGAATTACTAAGTCAGAACTGAGTAGGAGCAGTGCTGTTTTTCAAATCTCTAATGTCAGTTTCCTACAGCTATAACGCCTGCTATTTCCTATAGCTATAATGCTTTCCTTGGAAGGCATCCATGTCCTCGGTGAGGTGTAGTATAGGATGGCAGAAAACTCACTAATATGCATCATAGCAACCAGGGCCATGACTCACAGAAATATATACTATCCTCAGTCAATCCCAGTGCCTCAAATTTGAATCTCAGTTTTTTTGTACTTACAGGTTTAAAATTAAATATGTTTCTGTGGTTTAGGATTATACATTCAAAGAGTAAGCTATTTATTCATGAACCTTGGAATGTTTTTCATATAGTCCAAATTTAGCCCAGAATGAGCTTTGAGTACCTGGAATTTACGATTGCCAACTGCATCATTTTAAGGGTCAGGACAGCCCATAAATACACTGACATTTTTTAATTGGAAATATCTTTTTAAGAGTGAAAAAATATCTTGACTTTCTAGAATTTGGGGGGAGAGAATTTTTGCAATTTCTGGTACGTTCCCACGTGACTTCTTTCTTCAAAAATTGATTGGAATACCTTGTATATCCCCCAAATCCAGAGTAACTATGGGAGCACATAAGAGACTTTACGTGCACCCGTAGTTACTGCACCACCAAATGAAAACCTATGGGAAATTCATATTGGAATCCAGAGTAAGTTGTTCTTACACCAGAGCAAGGACTCCCTGTAGTTACTATAGATTTTGTCCTATGTCAGCTAAATTCTTGAATTATATAATTGGAAGGGACTCCTGGTGCAATGCTGCTCCACACTATCGAACAAAGCATGAGTATCCTCATGTGTAGAAACAATAGGCAATAGTGTCTCCTTACCTTGATTTTTTTTTAGATTGTAGTTCCTACACCTAATTTGGTCATCTTTTGTAGTAGCCTCTTCTTTCTGTTCTCCTGTGGGCCACCATCCTGGAATGCATGAATCTCATGCAATCCAAAATGACAGTACCAAAAAGAAGTTGCTGGAGACATCCCACATGCTTCTGTGAATTCAAGAGCCATAATGCAGTTAGGAACCTGGTAACAGGAGCTACTTCTGAATAGACATGCATTGGCTTGTGCATTTATAATGTCGTTTAAATGAGAGCTGAGTCATTCTAGAGGCCTTGCATTTCTGCATGTTACTACACATTTATGTTTAGTCAAAATAATATTATGCTTTCAGCATATACCTCAAAGAAGCTAACATTTTTGTGTGACCATAGTATTTAAATTTACTAATGAAAAAATAAAATTTGTATTAATATAGTTCAAGCTGCAAAAGTAATATAACAACCTATAAGGTTCATATTAAAAAATGAAACAATAGCACAATAAAACCAATGGAATAAATTTTATGGTAGAGAGAGAATAAATACAGATAGACCCATTCTACAAATGTGCAGGGAGAGCACCTGGATTCAGGTATCTTGTTGCCTTGTGTGATCTCTGAGGCATCTGGTGGGCCACTATGAGATACAGGAAGCCAAACTGGATGGGCATTTGGCCTGATCCAGTGCAGGATCTTCTGATGTTCTTATGTTCTAATGGTTGGCTTTCTGAAGGCCTGCTAAAATAAAATGTATTACTTATTACTTATAAAAAAACTTATTACTTCAGCTCAAATTTTTGGGAGACTTCTCCCAGAAATGGTAGGTGTATGTTAAGCAAAGGAATGGTAATCTACCACAAACTGTATGTGACCTTCCATACAGAGTACAGTCATTAGTCTCCTTACCACAAGGGACCCAAGAAGAATAATGTAATAATATGATAATTACTACGATTGATGTTATCAAATGCTGTTGAAAAGACCAAGATAAACAGTAACATCACAATGTGCACATTTATCTTTCAGCCCAGGTAATCTACTAGGACTTTTTTGTCCCCCAAATAGAGAGAAAATCTGATTGAAAGGGATCTGGATAATGCTTTATGCATAGATAATATTTCCAAAGAATAAAGCATGATATGACAGGTATATAAGTATTTATCAATGTCTGTATTGCTATGCAGAATTGACTGGGATCCCAAGCCATTAACACTGTCCTCGCATCTCAGCAAAATATGCCAAAGCAGCCAACCCACACATGTAGGTCTAATGACCTGATGATTATGTTGCCCAGTGCAAAACTAAAAATGTTATCCTAGAAGTGATTTCACAACTGGAAATGTCATGTCCAGGCTTAAAAAAAAAGAAAGTTGGGGGAACAACTTGCCACCTCACAGCAACTGGTATAGGTAAGGCATCTGTTTGCTATCTGGGATCAAAAAATATTTTAGCTTCCTCCTAACAACAAAATCAAAATGGAATTAAGTAAATAAATAAAAATGTGCCCCTTATTGGTTAGAGAATCTATTCTGAGGCAAAGAGGGATGGTTATTCTTCCCCTGCTAAATATGAGAAGAGCACCACTGAGAAGTGCTTCTTTTCCCAATTAGCAAAGTATTATAATATATGGAAATAGAAACTGACTCATATTTCACCTTATTAGTTCCATACTGTATCATGATTACATTTCATTGTCCCTCAGTGCAATCAGTCTCATGAGTTAAGAAAATCCACTTTTTGTTGATTAGGCAGTTGTGTTTTCAGTTTTTGGTTAATAGGCTATAACCTTTGATAGACTACAGATATTCCAATGCAGTCTGTTTCATTGCATTTTGCATTAAATTACCTTTCCAATGATATATAGCATGATACATACATTCTACATACATCCCGTTTTCAAAAAAAAATTTAGCCACTAATGTCAAGCTCAGCTTGTTGCCTCCCTATAGCTTGCTCCCTGGTGCAACTGCTACCCATTACAACCCTTACCTTTATCACTGAACCCACAAATGAATAATCTTGGAGGGTTAATTTTGTCTGAATTACTATAACAAGGGAAGCTGAGGCACTTGGGCATGAGGTTGACTGATTTTGTGCTCATTTCTCCTCCTAGGTGGAATAGAGTCTACCATCTTAACCGTGTCCCCCCATCCTGATTGTTTTCTGAGAACATGCCTTATAAAATCAGTCTTGGTGTTGGGCTACTTTATGGACAGCCCCACATTACATTCGTGATGTGTGAAAAGCTGGCAAAAAAAGTTCTCCCAGAAAAAAGATTTCCAGGGACAACAGATGTCAAACCCAAAGGGCCAGGAGGTCATCTGAATGTTCTGTTGGTCACTATGGAAATTATCGGTCATTGGTTAATGATCTTAAAGAAGTATTCTTTTTGTCTGCAAGAAATCCGTTCCGTAGGTTTTGACATTCTCCTTCTGACAAGCAGGATTTCAAATCCCTTTATCTGGAGACAAACAGAAAGAGTGTACTTGGGGTGAATAATTTGAGTTGATATTCTTGCCAGCTGTTAAGGGGACACAGGCAAAAAAGGGGGAGGGTTGATGACATCTGGTCAATAGTAATATTTCCTAACTGAAATATTTGTTTGGGATGGTGTTGCAGGACATAGCAAGGGAAGCCACCTCCCAGATCCCCTCGTCCCATATGAAAAGCGAAAAAATAACGTGGCATCAAAGTGACTTTAACAAAAAAAATAGAAAATACATTATGGGGAAATGGTGATTTTATATTAAACAATAGTTGGCTAATAGCATTCACACCCTAAGCTTTCAAGTTTAACTTTTTTTAAGCTACACAATGGATATTTTGCTGAGTTGGAAGATATCAAAAGACAAGCAGAAAAGCTCTCCTTTTGTTCCTTCATCCTGCATGGCTGTTTTCTTCTTTGTGTGTGTGTTTTTTTCTGTCCAGCACCTTCTCCTCCTTCTCCTCTGTTTTGCCTTCCTTGTGTTTCCTTTCCACCTCCCTCCCTCTTTGGTAAATCATGCTGAGTAAATGACATTAATTAATACTATGAACTTTTTTTCCCCTTCCCCTGTAAAATCCTTTCCCCTTAATTCCACCAAGGCCACAGCACTGCATCCTGGTCTGGCTATTCTTGTTCTAAGGGACTAGAACTCTATTGGGGGGAGGCATGTTTTACTTTAATCTGTCTTTTCCTCCTCTGCTCTTAAAGTGGAAGGTGTGTTGATTTTTGCTCAAGACTGCATTGAACTCTCTGTCCGTTTTTCTTCGGTTATTCCGCGGAAGTCTTCACAGCTCGATTCAGTAGATAATGGAAGTCCCAGAATGGAAACATATATATATATATATATTTTTTTAAAGAGTTGTTTCCTGGGGTCAGTAAAGGACAGGAAAAGAGTTGACAATTACTTAAATAAACAGTACCGAGAGAAACAAAAATCAATGTGCAAATGAAGCTACAAAGTCACTGAGCTGTGATCAGAGAGGGGGAAGCAGCCACACATTATTGTGCATTCTCCTGGAACTTTGTATCTTCAGCAAAATGCAGCCAGTTCATTGGCAGCTTCCTTTTAAAATACCACAAACTTGTCTTTGTCCACCATAGTTCTTATTTAAATAACTCTAATTCTAATAATAAATAAATGCAATTACTTCATAACACTTTTCAGGTTAATAGCAATACCGACCTTATGAAAGGGCACTTCCTGGGGATTAATGACTGACTAGGGGCTAATGACCTCCTGACGTACCTCAAGTCTGTTAATCCTTAGAGGAAAGGACCTGTCGCTCAACCATTATTGCTTATTAATAACAGCATTCTGACGGGAGAGTTGCTAGGTCCACATTGCCTAAACTATATTGGAATACTTCAGGAAAACACTGTGGCTTAGGATGTGACTTGGGAAAGAATAGAGAACAGAAAGGAAAAGCAAAAAGTCATGTTTTATAGATGGTTACTACTTATTTGTTAATCAGAAATAATGCTTGTCTTTGTCCTTTAATAATTATATTGTAACAGTCCAATTACATATACTGTCCTAATACCGTACTGTATCTGTCATAATACTATACTCTCAGCCCTAAAGAACCAGTAGGGGACAAATGAATAATCTTGGACATAGGGTTTGCGAGATGGAAATACACACAACAGAATAGGGCTCCAAAATATAGTGTTCATGGACATGTTGCTACCAGAGCTAGAGCTTCTGGATCTGTGCCCTATTGTCTCTAGCAGTGAACAACTTGTGGCTGCAGACTGAAAGGTTCCCAAGGTTATGATATTTTCCCATTTTCCAGAGTGGCACATTCAGTATAATGATTTCCCTTGACGTGGTTAAATTTCAAAAGCTTCAGAGTCAGCAATGAGCCGTACCTGACTCTTTGCTCAACTCTTGGGGAACTGATCGTATGTTAGAGCAGTGATTTTCAACCTTTTTCATCTCATGAAACACTGAACAAGGCATTGAAATTGTCAAACACCATCAATTGTTTTTACCATTGACAAGGCACACCAGACTGTTCAAATCCCCCAATTTTCCTATTAATTAATGTCAATCTCCAAATTCCTGCGGCACATCTGAGGATTATTCATGGCACATCAGTGTGCCACGGCACACTGGTTGAAAATCACTGGGTTACAGCAAGAACAGATGCACTGCTTGTAAAAGAATTCAAGTCCAATCTCTGGCATCTTCATGTAGGGCTAAGCCTAAAATTCTAGAGTTGTTATTTGTCACTATGCACCGTACTAAGGAGGACGAATACATGATCAGACTTAATAGAAGGGAACTTCATATGTTATTTGGTTTCTTCTCAGGCCCCAGGCATCTGTGACTCCTGATTCCATCTTTTATGCTGCCTATGAGCCAGGTTCTTGAAAATCATATTCTCTCTTGCTTTCCAGAGTCGTTTTGAAACATCTGGCTGACTGGTGCGAAAACAGGATGCCAGACTAGATGGATCTTTACTCTGACAGAGCTGGGCTGGTCTCATACCAGCAGTTAAAACTCAGTATTATAAGGCTGAAATTATAGCTTACATACCTCCAAATCCAGAGTAACTATGGGAGCATGTAAGAGACTTTATATGCACCCGTAGTTACTGCACCACCTAGTGAAAACCTATGGGAAATTCATATTGGAATCCAGAGTAAGTTGTTCTTACACTGGAGCAAGGAATCCCCGTAGTTACTCTTTTATCTCATAGTCACAGACATATGAAGCTGCCATGTCAGATTAACTTCAGGAAATAAGAGGTGAAGAACATACCTTGAAAAATTTCAGTCAGCCTTCTTCCAACCAAACTGAAGACAACCCTAGAGGCTGGTTACTGCCTCTGCTGAAAAACTTATGTGTCACCCAAGCACCTGGATGACATGGAAGCATTCAAAGAGATGCAAACAGAAAATATGGAAAGCAATGAACTTTCAAATAAAAGCAGCTGGTCCATTGGAGGCTACATCTCAAATTTCTCCAAGAAAAGACAGCTGATCTAAAGAAGGCTTTGATATGGAAAAACATGGGAAATGTATGTTAGGATAATCCTTCCCATCGCTGATTTAGAGAAGTCTTTGATATGGGGAGAAACAAGGGAAATAACATTAGGTTAATGTTATAAAGCAGGTTATAAATATAAATATAAAGCAGGATACCCCTGCTAACTGGGGAAGAGGCACTCTTTCAAGTGGGTGTTCCTCCTTTATTTAGCAGGGGGAGAGTGACACACCCTACACACCACAGCAATGTCTGTTCTAATGGCTTCTGCTGGTGTTCTTTTTTATCTTTTTAGATTGTGAGTCCTTTTGGGACAGGGACCCATTAGCTATTAATTTTTTTCATTTTCTTGTAAACCGTTTTGTGAACTTTTTAGTTGAAAAGCGGTATATAAATATGATATCTATCTATCTATCTATCTATCTATCATTAGAAGCAGACAACATTGGAATACTTCCATTATAATTGTGGAATCATCTTACTATTGTTTTTAAGAACATGATATCAGAAAAAACACTACAGGGTTTTGGTATGTGATGTCTATGTGTATGGTATGTGACATTTTCCCATTTGCACATGGGAGCTTGATGAGCATGAGGGGGTTGATGCGCATGAAAAGGTTGATGCACATTGGGGGATGTTGCGCATGAGAGGATGTTGCACATAGGTGTTTATGTGCATGAGGGATGTCGGAAATGGGGGGTTTATGTGCATGGGGGATGTTGCTCATGGGGGATGTTGAGCATGGGGATGATGAGCTTTAGCCTTTAGAACATAGTGTTAACTGTTTGTTACTGCTTATCACCTGTCACCCAGAGAGAGAGAGAGAGGACTTGATGTAAAGGTTCTGTAAGTTATGGATCAGGTGCCTTTTCATTTACTACAGTGAAGAGGCCCAGAACAAACACTTTAATTTCAGGGTGGTACACATTAGTTCTTGCATCCCTAACTCTGCTTGCTCAAATATGTTACTAGTTTTTACAGCAGCAGGATTGCCATTACATGGAGCTATTGAGAGCAGAAACTCAATATCTATGTCATGCTCTACTTAAAGGATGTTTGTACACAAATGCAACACAAGCTACTACTTCAAATGAAAGAGGGCCAGTGTTCTGGTCTGATTGGCTTTCAGTTCAGACCCAGGTGGTTCTGGGCTCAATCTAATGAGTCAGAAGTCCCTGAAAAAGCCTCTTTAAGTGCCAGGGTCTATCACTTAGCACCCTGCACTTGCTCAGAGGCACTGATAAGTGAGTCCTGGCTTTAGACCACCCCTGGATCCAGCCAGCCAGCCTCTAAGAGCCCTGGCTTTAGACCACTCTTGTGTCCAACCAGCTAGACTTCAACTTATGCTCAAGGGTTCTTGTCTTGGGTTACCAGTATATAGTAACACAATTACAGGCTTTCTGAAATGAAGGTCAAGTTTATTTTAGAACCAATCACCACACACCAATAAGGCAAAAGCATAAGCATATTAAAACTCAGAGTTTAAAACAACAAAAGCTTGCTCCTACTCTATTACTTGATTCCTACCTGAGCATTGATGTTAAAAAAATATAGTCCATAAAAAGAATATAGTCCAAAGAATTAAGCTCCTTCGTAGTGCGGGTAGTGCCACAGGCTCCATTTCTTTTCTCTGGAGCGCATGACTCTCTCAGCTCCACACAAAGGAATCTCTCCACGTGGCTTGAGCCCCTAGGTATTCTTATAATAGTTGGAGATGCTTGAATGTCAATTTGAATTCTGGATCCAGTCAGGATACAAGGGCCTCTGATGCACCCACGCTATTGGGCCCAGCTGTGTCTTTCCCAAACATTCTTGGTGGTTCTACAATTTTCTTTGTCTGTGGGGTGATGTAACCCAGTTAGCCTCAATTTGCAATTGAAGGCACTAAGCGTTAATGGCCATCCTGCAAGATCCAGCCAAACACTCTGGATTTTTGACTTACTTCAGAGGAGGCTATTCACACCTGGCCATTCCTCCCAGCCCTCCAGAAACCAGTGGTGCCTCCCAGATGGCTCTACTACTTTCAAGATGGAGTCACTCAGGTTCATAGCAGGGGCTGCCCAAGATAGCCAGCAGGGTTCAGAGTACATTGTCTTCTCTCTCTTCAGATAATGGAAAACCATTTGATTAATGAATGTTCTAGCATGTGATAGAGCTCCATTTTTCACAAGGTCACTTTCAGGGGAGTTTATTTTACTATGAGAAAAATATTTACACAACCTTTACCATTTTAAAAACTCTTGCTATGCCTTTTCATATGCAGTAGCCTTTTCATATGTAGCAGCTGTGACATATACAGCTGACTTCTAGTTGATTGTGATCAGCTGACCATTGACTTCCACAATCAGTTGACCATGGTGTCAACTGATCATGGCTATGCTGACCTCCCTTGGCTCAGCTAGGCTTTTGATGTCCAGTTGCACCTGATGATTAATGAAGTTATAATAGCAGGAAGTCAAGCGATCTGGAACATCTTCCACAATCCACATTTTCCCATGTACACGCTGTTGGCTATTATGTCTTTTATATCAGAGTGGAAATTTGGGTTTATACTTATTTCAGAAAAAGTATAAATTCAGCAGAATCTGATTTAGATCAGCTGTCTAAGAGGTCAGTGGTCAGGTTGCAGAGCAGGTAGACAAGGGGGCAAGGTGAGGCTAATCTCTGCCCACAAACTCCCTCTCTGTGCTGGCTATTTGTAGTGGAGTAGATTGCCAGATGCAACAGTATGGGCTGCTGGTGCACCCCATTCATCATCAGAGGTCATAAAGTGTCCTGCTGCTTGGATTTACCAAGAATAAATCTTGCCAGACAAATCTGATCTTCTTTTTTGATCGGGTTACGAGCTTACTGGACAGTGGCAATGCTGTGGATGTCATTTATCTTGACTTCAGCAAAGCATTTGACAAGGTCCCACATGACATCTTAATTGGGAAGTTGGAAAAATATGGGCTAGACGGGGCAATTGTAAGGTGGATCTGCAACTGGCTCAACGACTGCACATAAAGGGTTTTAGTAAATGGTTCTGTGTCAACCTGGAGGTCAGTTTCTAGTGGGGTCCCCCAAGGCTCTGTCTTGGGACCGGTTCTCTTTAACATTTTCATTAATGACTTGGAGGAAGGGATACTGGGGAACCTAATCAAATTTGCGGGTGACACCAAGCTGGGAGGAGCAGCAAACACAACAGAAGACAGGAGAAACCTCCAGGAGGATCTGGATAAACTAGAACAGTGGGCTGTAACAAATAGAATGAATTTCAATAGGGAGAAGTGCAAGGTTCTGCACTTAGGAAATAAAAACCAAAAACAGGTACAAAATGGGGGATACTTGGCTTGGCAGCACAACATGTGAGCGGGATCTTGGAGTCGCCGTGGATCACAAGCTGAACATGAGTCAGCAGTGTGATGTGTCTGCAAAGAAGGCAAATGCCATTTTAGGTTGCATTAAGAGGACTGTAGCTTCCAAGTCACGAGAAGTTATAGTTCCTCTTTATTCAGCATTGGTCAGACCTCACCTTGAGTACTGTGTTCAGTTCTGGGCACCTCACTTTAAGAAAGATGCAGCCAAGCTGGAGCAAGTCCAGAGGAGAGCAACAAGAATGATCAGTGGGATGGAAGGGAAGCCCTACGAGGAAAGGTTGGGGGAACTTGGGATGTTCAGCCTGGAGAATAGAAGGCTGAGAGGAGACATGATTGCCCTCTTCAGATACCTGAAGGGCTGTCATAGGGAGGAAGGGGCTCATTTGTTCATAGCTGCTTCTGAAAGCAGAACTAGAACCAATGGGTACAAACTGCAAGAGAGGAGATTCCGGTTGGATATCCAGAAAAAATTCCTGATGGTTCGGGCAGTTTGGCAGTGGAACAGATTGCCAAGGGAGGTGGTGGACTCTCCCTCACTGGGGATCTTCAAGCAGAGGCTCGACAAGCACCTGTCGGGGATGCTCTAGGGGGATTTCCTGCTGCAGGCAGGGGGTTGGACTAGATGACCTACTAGGTCGCTTCCAACTCTATGATTCTATGATTCTATGCCCTAAGTCAAGGGCAGATTGACTTAGATCAATTAGATACAGCCCTAAGATTGGGCTTTATGTGAGGCAAAGCAAATCCAATCGTTTCCATCATTTGCGTCCTATCATGTTTTATGTAGCCTGTGAAATCTGTCTTTCAAATAAGATCTTAAGTATTAACCTCTGTCAATAAAAGAAGTTTAGAAGTTGTTAATGAAATTTTGAGTCCTTTGAAGTGTAGGAGAATGAAGTTGGTCTTGAATAAGAAGCTGAACCAATCTCCTCTTCCTCATAAACCAGTGGTTTCAAAACTTATTCAAATGGTGGCTCACTCGAACTACTGGACAATTCCTTCACTGAGTTTTACCATAAGGGCTAAAATCCTATACATTATAAGTACATAGGAAGGAGGTTTGTTGCAAGGTATCTGTGGATCCCCCCAGGGACCTGCGGCTCACAGTCTGAGAACCAGTATCACATTGTAGACCCTTGCAAGATAGTGGGACAATATTACATATACATTCTTCATTTGCTAATACAATAGTGAATACACAGAATAGTCAGCTTTCCATCACCTCTAATGTTTTTTTGAGCAAACATATTTATGAAGTAGGAAGATATGAACGACAGATTCTGCTTTCTTTCTGTGACAGCCCTATCAGATTTTTCTGGGAGAGCTTTACAATATGCAAGGGCTGTCTTCTATGCTTTAAAATCATACCAGACAACTCAGATTTTAGGAGGCCACATGCTGTCAAGAAACAAGGACACAGATGCAACAGGCACATAAGAGTATCCTGGGGGGTGGGTGAAGAACCTGAAGCATCCTTTGCTTAAGATGCCTGCTTGCAAGTGTGCATTGCCTGAGTAGTAGAATGTGTATGTTGTGCCTGGAACAATACACACTTACAATTAGTTGAATTTCACCATGGTGAAGATATGAGCTGACAGGCTGCCACACAAAACCGCTTTGCAGCCAAACTCATGCTGAGATTTAGAGTGGAAACAAGCTTTTAAGTGGAAACCTTTGAAGCTTTAAAACATGGACGCAAATTCAAGCGCCATTTACCTTTAAAAGCCAAATTACAATTTTGGGATACCTTTGTTTGTTTCATGAATTTGGTGATCTCTTTAAAGCCAGTGAAAGAGTCTGAATATAGTATCTTGCAAAAAGAAGGTACAGTACTGAATGTGTAAATTGTAGAGTTTACATTAATACATAATTCATGAGTTTGCCTTGCCTAACTTATTTTTATACTCCTTATTTTATGTTCTTTCTTCAGAAGAATTGATAATAGCATTTTAGCAACATAATGATACAACAGCAATTTTCAAGCACTGTGCCGTGGTATATTGGTGTGCCACAAACAGTCCTCAAGGGATCCATGGGAGTTTGGAGCATGACCATATATAGTGTAGTTGGGGATGTGAGCTCCCACCACTATCAACATGGTGTGCCT
Source organism: Cryptoblepharus egeriae (assembly GCA_030015325.1). NCBI lineage: Eukaryota > Metazoa > Chordata > Lepidosauria > Squamata > Scincidae > Cryptoblepharus > Cryptoblepharus egeriae. The sequence continues at coordinate 192,687,566 of JAREYC010000001.1, read as the reverse complement.
TGTCAAACGGTGTGCCCTGGCAATTTTAGCATTTTGTCATTGTGCCATGAGATGAAAAAGGTTGAAAATTGCTGCTGTAGAAGATACAGTAGCATCATTTTAGGGTAGGTTAAAGGATAAGCCCCATGTAAACATCCTGGAATGCTCATTTTGTGTGTGTGTGTGTGTGTGTGTGTGAGAGAGAGAGAGAGAGAGAGAGAATGCTTGTGTGTGTGTGTGTGTGTGTGTGTGTGAGAGAGAGAGAGAATGCTTGAGAGAGAATGCAAAAACGTGAGTGTGTGCATGTTTTTGAACCAGCCCCATATGTGTCCCTCAGCACATCTACAAACATATCTAAGAGCACAATCCTAACCATGTCTACTCAAAAGTAAACCCCATTGTTTTCTATGGGACTTACTCTCGGGAAAGTGTCTTTAGGATTGCAGCCTATGTGCATCTCTCTCTATGTAATCAGGAATTCCACATTGTTCCCAATCACACAGACAGGTGCAGACATGTTTGTATGACTATATGCCTGTTAAGGATGTGCCAATCAACACATATATAGTGCAAGGGTGGGGTTTGAGCCTGCTTTCATGAAACCACTGCAACACCTTATGTGCATGTGTTCAATATTGGATGAGTCTGAGTATGTGCAAATATGACAACCTAAGACCACCCAACAAACCTCATAGAAGAGCAAATATTTGACTAGCTATATGACTAGCAAATATTTGAAATATTCCATTTCAAACTGTCTAGCCACCATACAGTATTGGATATTAATTTGACAAAAACAGAAAGAAAGCAGAAAAATAAGATTAACTTTGACAGCAACCCTGCTAGATAAAGGCAAATGCCTTGGATGGCACATCCAATCCAATTGTTTTGAATTCAATTCAAGTGTTTTGTCATCATTTTTACATCCAGTTAATATTCTTATATAACTATTTTGGGGGTTGTGGAACCAATTGTGTGAGTTTCCATTATTTCCTATGGGAAAATCTGCTTCACTTAAAGAGTGTTTCATTTAAAGAGCATGCCTCTGGAACGAATTAAGCTCTTTATGTGAGGCACCACTGTACACTGTGTCCATTTTTTTTTACCTCTGAGTAAACATGCATATGATTGGGCAGTTTGAGCTTCCTTTGGGAAGGAAAAAGAGGGATAAAAGCAATTAAAAAACCTGGAAATTTGTGATTAAGCACAAGAGGTTATAAATCACGTGGCTTTTAGCTGGTCACTTTTACTCTGTGTTCACACATTGTGCATCAGCAGTTTCTCCTTATTAAACAATGTGAATGCAATTTCATGTTGCAAACGACCACAAGGATGATGAGGCTGCCCCACGTAAGCTGTATTAACCATACCACAAACATCCATATCATTCTAAAGGATTTTGTGGTGGTGATTATGGTGAGGAATGATTTGGAAATGATATTCACAGCTGCTGTGATGCCACAAAGGCAGAAGGTTGCAAAACTGTTTCAGAGAGTAAGTGGCACAGAACAAGCAAAGAAGTCTAGGAAGGGAGCAGCTAGTTAGGAAAGCAGTAGCCAGAAATCTGATTAAAGTCACAAGCTAAGGGAGGCACAAGGTCCTAGGACTACTTTAAATCTTTGTGGTGTGGGTGATGGAGACAATTTGATAATCATGATCATCATGATCATGGGACTGATGGGATCAGAAGGGAGGGTTAATTATACAGCCAGTGCTGGCCTTCAGGAAGTTTGGGAAGCCCCATTGTCTGTCTTCTAATTTTGAAATTGCAAAGAGAGCGTTGGAGAGTCATAACACTACAGTTTGGGAATCCCGTCCTTCGAGCTAAGGATATGGTTGGCCTTTGGATAATTTGGCCAATTTCACTACTTTGGCCCAGAACGGCCCCAGTAATGGGGTTGGGAAATAGAATTGCAACTGGTACCTTGCTCTGTAGCTGATGCTGCAGCATGGAATCTTCCATGTCAAGGTGTCATGAGGAGTGTATGCATCCAATTGGCTTGAAATCTCTCCCTCCCTAGTAGCTGTGGGTGGTGAGTCACTGCTGGGTGACTCACCACTGTCACTCATCTGGCGACTAGAGCCACAAAAATGTTTTGCATTGGCCCCATAGCACTTGATGGGGTGCCAGAGGGAGTTGTCCAAAAGACAGAGATGGAATAAAGGCCTGAGAGGAACCAGAAAGAAAATGTGGAAGGAGAATGGGCAAAAAGAAGTGAACATGACCCAAAGAGGAAGAGGTGAGGTATGATTTACTAGTATTTATAAAATGAAGCCAAACCCATAGCTGCAATCCTTGTTTGCTGTTCTTTTATTGTCATAAGTCTGATGAGAGACAGAGCATGTCAGGCCAAAAAATTAGTGATAACATAATGGCATGCATGGCTGTTGCTGGAATCAACCCTCCTAAGCCTACCCTTCCCGCTCACAACCCACCTTCACTGGCTACTTATTGGCTCTGACATGGGCTAGGTCCATCTATAGCAGGCATGTGGATCACCAAGGAATTACACTGGCTGTTCCAACGTATCTGACAGCAACATACCATTTATGATGCTGCAGAGGTGTTTGTGATAGTGGATCATGTTGATGTTGTTGTAGTAAATTCCCAGTAGGATTGGGTCATCATTCTTGTAGGTGAGATAAGAAATTCCATGTGCATATATGCAAGCATTCCTGCTATTGAGAAAATAGTGGGCAAAGTCATGGACCTTTAACTATGTTCTTTAACCTTATGGCTAAAGGGGCTTGCAATTATTTTTTAATTATTTATTTTTCTCCAACAATGCCTATTGTGTTCACTAACAGGCGATAATCCAATCTTGCGCACTGGAAACAAATAGCTCCATTATCTCTTTAAGGTATATGCCATATAGCCACTGCCAAAACCAGTACATTATATTATATGGCCCACTGCATTGCTCTGACACACGAGTGCTGATGCTCCAATCTATCAACTGATGCAAGGCAAGATGCCTGTCTCTGAAGAATAATTTAGAGGTACTAATGGGGTAGGTATCAGCTGCTTTCAGAAACACTGATAAAATTCATAATTAAAACTGCACTCCCCAAGGCATTTATTTTTTATGGCCTCCTTTGAGAGCTGACTTTATTTTCTCTCCTTTTGTTTGGACATATAGGACTCTTTTTTGTATCTTCATTATAGAAAGAACATTTTTTTCTCCAATGCTGCTTATGAGACAGTTTCATTTAAATTACCCTTGTATAAAAACTGTCAATTTGCTGTAGTGTTCAAATTCACATTCTCCTAGGCCTGACAGAAGTGTTGGCATCATCATTTTTAAAAAAAAACACAAGTTTTTTTGTTGTTGCAAAGAAATCTTGCACATACAGTGACGCCTCACGTAACAAATTTAATTCATTCTGGAGGCATGTTTGTTACGTGAAACGTTCTTTACATGAAGCAGATTTTCCCCATAGGAAATAATGAGAAGACAATTGATTCCACAACCCAAAAAATATTCATATAAAAATATTAACTGGATTTAAAAATGATGAAAAAATGCTGGAATTGAATTCAAAACATGCATTCAATGTGCATGATCCTATGAAGTCTACTTAGGCTGCAGTCCTAAAGACACTTTCCTTGGAAGTAAGCCCCATTTAACACAATGGGGCTTACTTCTGGGTAGACATAGTTAGGAGGCTGCAATCCAAGACACCTTCAAAGTGTCTCCCTATTTTCTCCTTCTCTCCATCCTGAGCCTCTCTCTCTCCTGCTCCCTTCTGGCTAGCCCTGAGCTGCTTCCCTCTTCTCCACTGCTCTTCTCTCCCTCCACCCAGTGGACGCCCAGCCACAGGAGCAACAGTGCGGGAGGCAGGCGCACTAGGCAGCCCTGACACTTTTTGAAAGGGCTGCTGGCCAACATGTCTGCCCCAACTGCCAATGAGTGTGTTTGTTATGTGAAGCAGTTTGTCACGTGAAGCAGAATCCTAGATAATTTTTTGTTTGTTACGTGGAACATACTTTACATGAGGCGTTTGTTACGTAAGGTACCACTGTAATGGAATATGTATGCAGATGATTCAGGACTGGGAAGGATGTTTGAATACAGATTGTAATTGTATCACTGATCCTGCACCCCTCTTCTGGCCCAATCCACTTATTCTGCCCCCACCCTAATAGGAAGGCACTGTTCTGCCTTTTACTGCTCTGCTAAATCCCTACCTGCCTCACCACCCTCACCTGCTCTCGTGGACCTCCAGATGACCACCAGCATCACTGTGAAGTCTCCAGCCTTCCTGCTGGTGTGCTTGGCCTTGTGCTGTTACAAACTCTTCACAGTGCTTTTGCGACAGGATGCAATGGTGGAATGCATAATCTACTGATCTAGACTTTAAATTAACTTATACAGAACCAATGATGAGTTTAGAGTGTTGGATGAATTTAGTTCCTCTCAAGATTTATATTCACTGCCTTTCTTCATCTCCATCATTTCCTTACACACCATGACTCACGTTACTCAAGTAGTTAAGCATTCCTCAGCTTATACCAGTTGCATTTATTTTCACTCCTGTAAATCTGGTTTTTCATCAGGGCTTGGCCCAGAGTGTAAATTGCCATACCCAGATCTGGAGGTCCTCCCCTTTAGGCTCTGTGAAGTCAGTTGCTTGAGTTGGAAGAGCTGAATCATGAGACACAGCAAGCAGAATGTAAAATTATGTTAATCTGTTAAAACCAGATTATGTTTAAACCAGAAAGTTCATAGTGTTATACCAGGCTTTGCTGATCCAGAGACTTTGAACTGCTTTTTGATCACTGGAGTTAATAATGTTGCATATCCTTATAATGGCTGTTTTTAGCTTTTTAATGCTCTTCTCGCTGATGACTTTTATTTCTATCTGCATGTTTATATAGAGTCTGTTTTACTCTGAGATTATATATGTTTTATATAGTTTTTAATTGTCTTTTATCATTTGCTTTTAAAATTCATTACTGTTAGCCACCTTAGCCACCTTTCAGGAAGAAAGGCAGAATACAAATCAAATACATAAATAAATACATAAATAAATAAATAATAAATGACAGTCTTGTATTAAAGTGATATTTTTTCCACAAACATGTGTGATAAAAGCAGGAAAGCGGCTTTCAAGAGTAAACAAATTGTTTCTATAGTGTCATTCAGCTGGAAAATTCCAAACAACGAATGAATTTTGGAAACCCTACTTTTAATAGCTACTTCTCATTGTTACCTAGAAAGCAAATGACAGATATCATAGAATCATAGAGTTGGAAGGGACCCAGTGGATCATCTAGTCCAATCCCCTGCCTGTAGCAGGAAATCTTAGTCTTGTGAGGACCCAGGTCTCAAACCTTGGCCTGCTGGTTAACAGATGGCAACTTGAGTCAAAAGACTTGGATTTAAGTTGTGAAAATCCCATTTTTCAAGTCACTTGAAGACTCCAGAGTTGCAAAAAGTTTGGAAACTCTAAAATATTCACATCAGAACTTCCCAGACTTGTGTTTTCCTGACTTGAGTTACCAAGTCTCCTATGTCTGTGTGAGGGTTTGGGGGCATTCAACTCAAGTGTAGAGTTGACCCAACCCAAGTCAACTCAAGTGCTTTAACAAAAACACCTGATTTGGGGACTTGTGGTGTCACCCCCAGGGTCACTCGACTTGAATCGAGTTGTGGTGTTGGGTCAGGTGACTCACAACTCAACTTGAAACTGCATTCCCACTCATTTTCCATTGCTGGCAAATGAGGTTGACAGATAAACATAATTTTTCAGTATACCGGACAAATCAACAATCAAATGCCACCATTTTAAGAAAGTAGCCAGCAACATCCAAAGGGCTGCTTTGAGCAAAAGGATCGAGGGTTTAACCCTAGATGCTCCATGCCATAGAATGTTGCAGGTTCCTCAATGGTAGTTCTCCTCAGTTGAACAAATGGCTCGATGCATGGCTTTGTAAAGGAGCTTGAGAGACACAATTCCAAAGCTCTCACTGGTGTACAGAACCAGTTGTAGGTTAAGGATTTTACCACCATCACTAGCTGCAGCATCAGACCATATTATAACCATCAATGTGAGAAGTCAGCAGTGCATATATTTCAGTTACTTCCTCTCTATTCTCATCAAGGTAACAGAGTGGAGTAAACCTTGTTTTCCAATCAAAGCTGGTACAGTCTTGACCAGATATGTCAACTGCCAATCTAAAAGCATTCCAAGATCCAGGATTACACTCATTATCTCTGTGATTCCCATCAAAAACACTTGCCTCATCACACCTATCTTACGTCAGCATTTCTATCTTGTCAGGATTGTGCTTGAGTTTGATCACCTCTATTCAGACCATTGAGGCACCTATTCAGGGAATCAACCACTGCTTGTGGATTTGATTTAAAAAATATGGCTGTGTGTCATTATCTTATTAATACAGTAAAATTTAAAATGATTTTGCAATCTGACATCACAAAATTAACGCTCTCCATAGCTATATAGAGATGTTTTTCACAGAGCTGTTGTTTAAAAGAATAGGGCTAGCCAAGAACCTGTTAGGTATGACTTAGGTGTGTAGTGAGGCTTGTCTAAGTTTGGGGGGACTGAGCTAAATGACCTCTGTGCTCTATTTCATGGCTATGATTCTATAATGATCAGTGGGTTTGCTTATGAGGACAGTTGTCAACCGAGATGGTGGCTGACTTGACCATTTCATTTCATGTAGGTCAGCAAGCAGCCATTAGAGGAAAATGATTTTTGTTCACAATCGACCTGGGTTAGATTGAAACCAGTGACCTGGAGATGAAAGGCTCAAAGGGAAAGGGTTCTACTTTGTATATGGTCAAACACCACTTCTGTCTCCGCCTCACTCATTATCTCGTCCAAAGCCCACTCCTCCCCTTCTTCCATCTCTCTCAAAAAATTATTAATCCACCCTGTGCCCTCTTTTTTAATTGCAAGGCACCATATGGAGATCTGTTGAGGTTTTGTTATGGCCCCAGTACTCTCTCCTTTTGTGTGACAATAGATTTATCCTTCAAGAGGGATAGATTGACTCCAGCACTTCTGCAGCCTGATAGATTTTGGAGGGGACTTTGTGAAGTAAAGCAGAGCTTAGTCAGAAAATCAATACTAACGGCCTGCCATCATCAGAAGGAGCTGGAATGATCAAAGAGCTGTTCCAAAAGGCAGGGGAAAATGGGTTTTGTTAGTATTATTCTAGGAATAGCCTCTTTCCAGTGTGCAACTGCACAACAGCCTGTATGCACACAGGGGGAAGGGAGTGGCTTTGTTGTCAGGCGATCACCTGTTCCTTTGAGTTTTCTTTTAAAAGACTACTGTGAGTTTCCAAAGGAGAAGAAACTATACACACACATGCGTGTGCACACATGTGTGCTCGCACGCACACACACAGCAAACAAGTAAAGCCAATTTGCCTAGATTGGACCTGAATTGAAGTGCAGATGTTTGCAGAAATGTTGAATCTAAGTAAGTGAATCTAATCTAGATCCAAGTGACAGAGGGGAATTTGGCCCAGAGGAGCAGGTATATGTAGACTCAATCTAGTCACACTCAGAATAAAGATGGAAGATGCAATCTTAACCAATTTAGGCCAGCGCAACTTCCCGCAGTGGCATGGAGAAGCCAGCACATTTCTGTGCACTGGCCTAACCCTTCCAGTAGTTGTCTTATTTCCTTACCCTGGAAGCTCCTATTCACTCCAGGAGGGAAACTTCCATCACTAGCATGTTCCAAATCCTGATTCCTTCCCCAACACATCTCAGTTGTTTAAAAAATCATTTCTAGGTGTTTTTTAAAATCTGAATTGGTTTTTAATGCCTTTTATAAGTCCCAGTGAAGCCAATGGAGTTTTACCAAGTTCCCCATATATTTCAGACTCCATGGGCCCCACTCATGTGCCCCTCCATGGTCTCCAGCCTCCCCCAAAGAGTGGGGGAGCATTTCCTGGTATCTGTGGTTTCCACTCCAGCAGGTTGATGTACCTGATGCCCTAATCCTATGGGCACATTATGCAAATCTCAAGTGCTTTATAGCAGTTGTGTCTATGTTGATGAACTATGCCTGGTCTTTGTCAAAAGCTCATGCTCCAACTCCAGGGAACTCCTGCCACTGTAGGTGAGCCATGGAGGAAATGGGGAGGGGGAGGGAGATGGGGCAGGACAGAGCAAATCAGGGAAGGAAGGTGGCAAATTTAGCAGTGGCATCACTTGCCAAATTCTAACCCCCTTCCTGGTCCCAATCCACTTTCACAGAACTATCTGAACATGTGCCAATATTTCCCTACCCCAATGCTTCCCGTTTGCCAATATTTCCCATGTCAAAATCCCCCCACAGAATACGTGGACCACATGTTAACACCACTGGGCTGGACACAAGTAATTTTGTGTTGCCCAGCTTTCCCTTCCTTTTCCGAGAGCTATGAGCAGGGAGTATCTGCTGCCTTTGCCAGAATGTGAGAAATTTTATATGGTGTTTGACCATATAAAAACTTGGACTTGAGTCATTGTTAAGGATTGTCTTCACACCCTACCTGTTTGTTACCTCAGTAGTGTCCAAGTGGGACTCCATGGGGACCCCTCTACTTCAAGGGCCTGAAGTTTCTACTCTCTGTGACTCATTGGGCTCCAGGGAAGCAACTATCCTCAGTACATAGGAGTTCTAGTCTCCGCTGCTATACATAGGAGTGCTAGTCTCTGCTATGGTGGGCAGCGGCAGGGGACAGGAGGGGCAGAAAATAAAGACCAAGTGGGTTCTTTGGTAGATTATGTAACTGTCCATCAACCCTGCCCAAGAGGATTGGGCTTCCGGGCACAGTACAAGGTATTAATTCAGATTTATTGTATTAATCATAGGTCATCACAATGTCGGGCACAGTACATTGCAATAGAGGATGCAAACTGGTTGCCAATGGCATAGTCTGTTGGTGGCCATTTTGTGTGTTTAGGAGTTCTTTACCCCTTTCCTCTCCTCTCCTGGGACTTATGCAAGCTAAAGAGCTGCCCCAGGTCTCTGGAGACCCCTTGTGGAGCAGAACACTTATGGAGGAAGGAGAAATAATTCCCATTTCAAGCCACCTGATCTTCCTTTTTGCAGGATGCATATGTGCACATTTGGAGTTTCTGTGTCAGCCGGGGTGGGGTGAGGTATGTTTGATTAGGACTCTGTGAACCACCTATGTGGTTTCTGACTGTGAGTCTGAGGAGAATTTTTGAACTCTGTGTTTGAACTCTGTACTTCCTCCATTTGGATTCAACAATAAAATAATGCGCACTTGAAGACTGTGAGTGCAATCCAGAGGACTGACTGGTGCAAATCCCTTGCCTTGTTCTGGCCTAAGATTGTCACAGACAAGCTATAAGCATGCTTGCAATGACTTGGGAATTGGCAGGGCCAATGCATGTATGTACACTGACCCATGGAGGCTGAATTCAGCCTTCTTGCACCTGACTTGTGTCTGATAAGGGAATGGGGTTATGGAAGGTGGAATGATATAAGAGGAAGATGGGTGATTTGTGCTCAAATGGATTGGACCTGAGTGGGTGGAACTGGCTTCTGGCACTTGATCCTCAGATCTGATCTGAGAAGCTTTGCATTATGAGTTAACTAGTATAGACCCAACTAGCCCCTATTGAGGTTGCTGAGGCATTATTTGGGTTAAGGGAACTTAAGTCCCATTGTTCTGAGTTGTGTTCCATCCACCTTCAATCTTGCACTGGGTTGCTTGTTCCAGTGCAGGTTAGGATTGGGTAGTTAGGATTAGGTTAGGATTGGACAGTTTAGGATTGGGCAGTTTGTGTCAGTATTGCCAGCTCTGATAAACCAAATTGTGCTGGAAGATTTTTTTTTTGGGGGGGGGGGTTGTTAAATAATTCTTTCCGTTCCCCAACCATCACCACCTTCATTTCTATCACTCATTATCGTATGAATTCCTGGTGATGTGATTTCTTTGGGTAATTGTTCCTTTTTAACAATTGCAGGAACTACTCCAAGGCTGAAGATGACAAATCAGATCTGTAAATAAATCTAGGGAGAGAGTACTATTATTCATATCTATACTTTAAAAAAAACAACTTTTCAGTGACAACAGCCCAAGACCATTACACACTAGTTTGTCTCATTATTGTGTAGCCCAGGCTTGGAGATCCTTGTATATTTCCTTTTAGCCTTTTACCATATGAACAATGGTCCACTTTGTCCATGAATGCACTGAATGGTCTTGGGCTAAGACAGTCAACCAACCTAAAAACTGGCTCCAAACTGCTCCCATTTCTTTAGGAACAATATTAACTTTTTAAAAAATCAGTGGCTGCTGCTTTTTGCAGTAGGTTTAGCCACTTCTGAATGGCTTCCTATGAATCTGCTGCCTCCAAAGTTGGCAGTCACATATCATGGTAAGCTATGGGGTCTTTTAAAGAGAGATCCAAATGAGTCACTCTGCCAGAACTATACAAATGCTCTGGTACCAATGTGGTGTCAGGGATCAACTCTGGACACTAGAACCCCCTGCACCAATCTTGTATCAGGTTACTTTTTACAGCATCCTGAAAGATATGTGAAGAAGCAATATCCATTGAGCTTATTCCAAGTATACATGTTTGCAGTCATGCTGTATGATTTAATATTGGTATTTCTTAGGAAATGCTGTTTGTTAATGTGAGGATTAATTTCTTTTCCTCCCTTTCCTACTTTTGTTCTTGTTTCTAAAAACACTTGTGCCTAGAAGGGGAAGAATGTAGAAAGCTGAGAAAGGGGATCAGGCACAATCAATTGGCCTGTTCCATAAAGAAGGGAGAATTTTTCCCCTAATCTGTTCTGTTAGCATAACAAGAGACATGCTACAGCAATTGATAAAAACAGCAAAGGGGTTGTTTAAGTCAAGCATGTGTTTCAGCTCCACGGGTTGATTAATCTTGTCACTGATTTTTTTGTTCAGAAAACTTTTCACTGGAGAGGCAGAGGGGAGGATGGGTGGGGGTGAGTGTAAAAATCAGAATAGCCCTGTCTCTGCCTTCAAACCTGTCTCTCTGTCTACCCTTACTTCTGCCTGGATTAGTCAACATAAAGCTGTTTTCTACAGCCGAGGCCTTCAATGGCAAGTTAAATTTAGACAGATTGTGAGGAGTGGAGAACATGGGCCTGAGAAAGAAGATCTGGCTCCAGCCCTGACCCACTCTTTGTTCTCACATAGTGGTCACCTGCCACAGACAACAATGCGCAAGCCCCACTCCCTCTTTCCCTGGTTCAACCTGACCTTTGGAAACCTTTCTGATTGGCTAAGATCATGTTTGAGTTGTTGCTGGGGAAGCCCCAAGGGGGAAAAAAAACAATCTTAAGAGAGCCCCCCCTCAGCTATTTTCTCCTCCTCCTCTCTTGAAAGGGGTATATTGTGTGCGTGTGTGCATGTGCACCAATGCGCACTTGTGAGGAAAAGAAAATCAGCCCCATTAAAAATGCAAAGGAATGACAAAGGGGAGGTCACTCCTTTGGCTAGGATCTGAGGCAAGGCTGAATGAGGACTGCATGTAGCAACCTTTTTCAGGAAACAGGAGATGAAGGGAAGGGAAGTTCTGGAATCGTTTTTAAAAGTCATCCAAAGTTAAACTTAGAAAAAAAAAACAAAGCGTCTAAGGCCTAGGCTAACACTCAAGAAGCTGATTTTTTAGTTGGAGCACCATTCCACACCTGCTAACCATCTCAGCATCTAGCATCATTCAGCAAAGGGGCCTGAACTGGGAAGAACACCAATGGCGCATGACTTTGTCCAAATCTCTGGCTAGTGCAGAGGGCTAGTGCCCTCTCTTTGGCACTAGAAATGGCAAAGTTCTGCAGAAACTAATATGACGTCACGTTTCTTGTTTGCTGTTTCATTGTGCTCTATGCAAATGTTCTTCCCCCTCCACCTGATTCCAGGGATAAAGACGTAATGCTTTCCCTTCAGCTGCCACAAATGGCCAACTTTCTCTTTCTTGCCTGTATAGGAGCAGAACTGACTCTTGGAGGTAAAAAAAATACCATTCATGCCGCCGTTCGTTTTATGTTAATGTTCACTTTTGTCATGTTGGCTCCATGACAATATTGCTCAATGGGCTTTGTGCATCGTTTTCTTTTTGCTTCAGTATTTGATCCAAAGCAGTTTGCCAGTCACGCTTGTAACCCAACACTCGTTGTACGCTTTAAGTGAGATTTTTATTTGTCTGGGGCCTGAAGCTGCTGAAAGCCATGCTATTGAGAAGAGGAAACAGCAGCCCTTTGCCCAAGTGGAATCTGAAACAACAGCTTAACCCATGTTATTCTAGCAAAGCAATTCAATATTTCTACTGCAAATGGAGAATGGCCTGCATTCTGTCATCATGGTTAACCACCAGAAAGTGATATTCTGCTTCTGCTAGGACCTCCCTTGCACTCATGGGATGCTTCGTTGAGGTCAAAACCTTCAGTATACAAGTCACAGCCTGAGAGGAACTTTCTCCTGCAAGGCCATAGCATGCAGCATACATACAATGAGGTGTGTGCTACATGCAGTGTTGGGGTGTCAACCAGCTGGCTTGGGTGTGGTAAGTAAAGTAGGCTCCCTGATCACCAATGACTGTCCTTGGACGCACAAGTACAAGTAGAGGCAGGCTAGGTAGGAAAACAGGGATACATCTTAGTGTACTCTGCCAGCATGGGAACCTACCCTCTGATGCTTTGAAATGCCCCTCCATGCCCTGTTCCCTATTAACAATAGTAGGAAATCAATAAAACAATGCCACATTGGCTAACTAATAGGATGTGTCTTAACCATTCATTCACAGCTAGATACTAAGCATGAGCCATGGCGGTACTGGGGGGGAGAAGCTGAAGAGCGGAAACAAAGTTCTTAGAAGGACAAAAACAAAAAACAAAAAAAACAGGGCATATGTAATGGAAGGGGAAGAAGGAGGAGGGAAGATGTAGAAAGAGACCCTAGGATTAGGAAACTGGGGATTTTAGTAAGGTGGGATTGAAAGGAGCAAGGAAAACAGGATTTGGAGAGAAAGGAAGAGGGAATGTTTCCTGAGCCTCTTGAACTGGTAAAAGGCCATGAGTAGAAAGACTCTGTGAGTATAGGCAAAGGTAAGCCCCCTTGGTAGGCTATGATCAGTGATGAGATTCAAAGAAATTAACAACCGGTTCTATGCCCATTTGGCAGCCACTTTTAAATGGCTATTTTTAAACTTTATATGTCCTGTCTCTCGTTAACAACCAGTTCTATAGAGTAGGTGCGAACCTGCTGGAGCCCACCACTGGCTATGATATCACTCACTCGCAAGCTCTTTCACAGCATCCCTTTGGGGAGAGGGGAAGTCCATATGCAGGTTAAACATATACCTAGCATGAAAAAACCATACAACAAATATATCAAATTGGTCATTACCTATGTAAATTGGCCTTCACTTGGAATGTTACTTGTCTGAAACCTTGGAGAGCCATTGGAGAACCCTCAAGAGGCAGTGTCAACAATAGTGGGCAAGATGGCTCACTTTGCAAGCCTACATGTTCTCTTTCTTCCTGTTTGGATTATCCTAGCCCTCTCCCTGTATATTTACTAATTTTTTTTTTTGCTTTATTGCTTCATATACCTACTTCTTGAACTCAGGTCAGGATTTTGCCCCAGTTTTCCTGGTTCAGGAGGCCCCATGCACCAAGTGCTGTTTCACCATCATTCCCACAAAGTTCCCATTCGGTGACAGAGGGGATCTCTACATCACTAGTCAGATCATCTGAGATGTGGTTAATTGTGTAGTTGGGAGGCAGAGTGACCAGATGCCCAAACCTCAAAAGGAGGACAAGGTCTTGAATTCCTCTCAGCCTGGCCTTACTGGCAGACAATGGCACGTTTGCCTACTCACGGGTAAAGCCACGATATTGGGCACTTTCACTTTCCCATGGAGCTCAATGCATATTTTTTAGTTTTCGTTTTTTGGCCATAACGTTTGATAGGAAGGAGATATTTCAAAACTGATTTTTGCATTGGATTCTGCTCTTGAATATGAATCCAATGACATATGAAATGACGAGGTACTGCACACCATTGCAAAGTTCCAAAATGGAGGACAAGCTGACAGGAGGCTAAAAAAAGGACAAATCCAGAAATTTCTGGTCATATGGACACCCTGTTGGGGGCACAGGATCACAAATAGACCTCAAAAGGCCTTCTAAAGGCATGAAAACCATTATTTTGTTTTACTTTTGGGGAGCTGGAACTGACATGCTCCCCAAAGGATCAGAAAAGCTTCTAAATGCTTCCTGAGCACAGCTCCAGTTATTGCACATTCAGAGGGGCCGTGGGTGCTAGTGAGAAGGAAGGCCATGGAAAATATGTCATCTCCCTGACGTGGGGCTGATATGATGGAATTGGTATTGGCTGTACTATGTAATCTGTATCCTATGTTGGGCATGTGCAGAGGTGGTAGTAGGTACAATCAACCATCATCATTGTCATCATCGGCGTCATCACCTTCTTCTTCTTCTTCTTCTTCTTCTTCTTCTTCTTCTTCTTCTTCTTCTTCTTCTTCTTCTTCTTCTCATGTCTCCTTCTCATGTCTCCTTCTCCTTCTTCTTTGCTTGTCCCATATGGTGGTGGTGTTTGCTATTAAATACCATAAATAAATATTCTGGAATCAAGCTGCCATTTCTTGGTCAAGGTGAAGGCAGGTGACCCATGTTTGATGCAACATTGAAGAAAATGGTCCACCTGTTGTAGAAAAGGCCTGTTGCTGGATAATTGTTCTACAGGCAGTTTGTAGAACCCTTCTCTTTCAGATGGAAGCGACAATATGGTTGTCACAGCTGTCTTTCTGACTAATCTTTAATAGATAGTCCAGTGTTTCCTAAACCTTTTAGCATCAGGACCAACTTGAACACCAGGACCAACTTGAACACCAGGACCCACTAGATTTTACCATACTTTTAGAACTTTTAGAAGTTCTAAAAGAAATAATATTTATTTCTTTTAATAACCATTATTAACCATTATTAATAACCAGTGGCATAGCTCATTATAATGTTTCATATAATGTATTTTGTGCAAAGCACAAAATGTTGCCTTGGAAGTGATGTCACAACCAGAAATGATGTCATCCCTGGATATTTTTAAAAAGAAAATTGAAGAAAATCCTGCCTCCTCCTCCTCAGTAGTTCACCACCCATTCACTCTGTTAGTGGCATAGCAAAAGCACCTATCTGGAGTCAAAGAAGATTTTGTTGTCCCCCCCACTCCCTCCAGCAACAACAAAATCAAATTTAATTAGGTAAAAAGATGAAAATTGTGTCCCTTATTGGTTCGGGAAACAATGATGGGGAAAAGAGGAATGACTATTCTTTCCCTGCTAAATGTAAGAGGAGCACCTCTTAGACGTGGCTGTATACCCAGTTAGCATGGGATACCGTGTTATGATATATGTATATGGAAATGAGAGCTGTTTCAGATTAACACCTCATTAGTTCCATACAGGAATTATTTCTCATTGGCTCTTAGAGCAATCAGTATCATGGGAAAGTTTTGAGTTCAAAAAAAATTCATTTTTTGTTCCATATGCTTTTGTGTTTTCTTTTTCTGGTTAACGTTTGATAATATTCCAATGCAGTTTGTTTCATTGCATTCTGCATTACCTTTCCAATAATACGATGGAATTATCATTCATACATATCTTGTTTTTCACAATTTTAGCCATTACTATAAAGATCAGCTTGTAGTCTCTCTAAAGCTGTAGCCTGGTGCAAATGCAGTCCCTGCATCCTCTAACTACACCACTGTTATTAACCATTATTTCATATAATAAATACAAAAAAGATCATAAACTTTATCTCTCGGTATTTACACATGCTTGCAAACTGCAGGAGCTCAGATCCTTGCAAACTGAGCTAACTGCAAAGTAATTAGCAGCTCCCATATACAATTTTTAGTGCCTCAGGGCTTGAGGCAATTAATTGTCTGTTCTTTCCAGACAATGGGCAACCCACTCAAAATCAGCTTGACCCACCAGTGGGTCCCAACCCACAGATTGGGAACCACTGGAATAGTCAACCCATGTACTAACGTCAGGTCATTTACAGTGGTTATGCCACACTTACGGAACCTCCCTAGGGAGATCTGAGAAGCTCCAGATTTCCCCACATTTGGATGAGTTTTAAAATCCCTTTTATTCCAATCAAATTGGATGCTTGAATTTTGATGCTATAAATTCCTTTAATGTTGTTTTCTTTGGATTGATTTTATATTCTTTAAATGCTTTGCTAGTTCTGTGTTGCTTTAATTCCCTTTGTAAACAATAGGATGGAAATACATTGAAATCAAATAAACAAAGAAAACAATTTTTTTAAAAAAAAAAGTGTTTCAAGGGATTGACTTGACCAGTAAAATTTAACTTGTAGGTGTTTAAGGATGATCATTTTCCAGAATTGTAAACTTGGTTTTACTAGTAACATCTGTTGTGCCTTCTCTTCCCCTGCCCCATAGTGGGCTATTCTGAGCCAACACCAAGGATATTGTCAGGAGTTAAAAGTAGCTCTCTAGAGAAGGGGCCTTTTGGCACTTACAGTGTCTTACTCTAAAAGTTCCCAGGAGAAGCGTTTGACACACTCTCCCTTTGAAAGAAGGACAAGGCCAGATGACAGCCTGGGATGCCTGTGTCCATCAGAAGCTTCAGTCTGTATCCCACTAGCCGAGGGTATTTAAAGATCAGACACATAAATAATAGCATTCAAACACATTTGGTTAGAATGCTTAATAGCCGTAGCAGGAATCAGGAGGGGAAAAAAACACAATGCTTCCTTTATTGTTATTTTGGTTCAAGGAATTAAAAGGCTCATTTTTTAAAACTACCTAATTTGGGTCTTTCCCCTGAAAAAAATGTAGATTTTAAAAATGCTAACCTGTTTAAGTTTAAAATGAATTTGTTAACAGCCTGCTCACATTTTCCATGACTTGGAAGCGGTACAGATTTCCCTGCCAGAATAATCCAGTATCCTTCTTTCAAACAAAGTTTACTGGATTTGGTTTACAAATAAGAAAAGGCTTAACTGCATAACTGCCATCGCACAATATTTGAGATTACAGACAGTCAACCAAAAAAGTTTGCTGTGTTGCAAATAACGACTGCTGCATCGTGGGAACGGGTTAGACAGACAATGATGGAATCAACAATGGCGAGCACAAAGGCCACCTTTGGGAGAAACCATATCTCACGGTACGCTGGGAAAAGTCAGAAATGGTAGCAGATGCTGTCAGGACTATAAGCAACAGATGCCTCCTGGCCAGTGTTCAGCTACTACAACCAGATCACACTATTCATGAGTAAGGAAGCCTCCCCCCTCCCCGTCTTCGCAGGAGGGAGGTAGCAAATACAAATATTGCAGAGGAATTAAAGCCAGCAGATGGTGGCAGAAGGATTGGATGAGATCAGGGTCAGATATGGGTATCCATGCAGTAGTGGCATTAATCATTATTTCTTACTAAGAAATGAAAGTTCAGGCCCTAATATCGCATTGTTGACTACCCATGTTATGTTTTATTTTGCTTCCCCTCCAGAATGTTTTTCTTCTCATGGGAGGAGGGGAGACCCACAACCAGTCTCACCGATTGTGTGAAGTTCTGTCTCATTCATGAGAGTTTAACAAGACATATGTTGAATATTTTGGCTAATTCAATTTGCGTTTATTAATTCAACCTCTCCTACCTAGGGAATTTCAATAGCTGCATGCTAATACTGTCACATTATCTGTGACACTATTGTGCCACTGGTTAGTTTTATGTTATGTTGATATTATTGTCATGAATGTTTTTTTTTTGTTCCTTTGCTGATAATGTTGTGAATGTTTGGCTGTAATTCTTGGTTGTAAGCTGCCCCAATGCAAATTAGGAAGCAAGGATTTAAGTATACCGGCTTCCTGTGACAAGAGCCACAACCAGATTTTGTCAAGTACACTGCATGGCAAATTAAGAGTCTCAGAAACTCTTTACCTGATACAGAGCAGAAACTGATCTGACATTGATCCAAGACTGGTTGCAATCAGTAGATACAACTTGTCATGAACATAGCAAAAAATGTGGCAAGATAACTTATTGGTGGGCAACAATTGGAAAAGTCCAGTAGGGCTTGACTTGAGTCTAGTTTAGCGTCACCACCTCCACGAATCAACTTGAAAAAATGTTATAAAGGGGGCATTTTACAAGTTGCCAAGTCACCTCTTTGTGACTCAGTAGGACTTAAGTCCCCACCGCAAAAAAACAAAAACAAAAAACAACATGCTGCTGCTCCGTGCAGAAAAATGGGCTGCTGTTCTCTCTCTCTCTCTCTCTCTCTCTCTCTCTCTCTCTCTCTCTCTCTCTCTCTCTCTCTTGCTCTGGCTCTCTGAGTTCTCTGCTGCTGCATCCCATTATAGGACTCACTGACTGCGAGGGAGTGGGGACAGAAGTGGCAAGAGGGAGAAGGAAGGTCATGAGCATCAGATGGAAGGATTACTGGGATGATCCAGTCCTTGGCAGTCTTATTGCAGCTGATCATTCAATGAGGGTTCATCCGCAAGTAACAATGGAGCACACACAGCAGCCAGCTGGTTTCATTCACATCACCAGTCGGACCCTTCCCAAGAGTCTAGGACTGTGTGATGTAGCGGCGTATAATTCGTGCTGATCCCAGAAGAGCGGCTTTCTGCAGTTGGCAGAGTGATATTTTGTCAGGTGCCTGTCAGGGTCTTTGGGCATTGCACCGAGTGTGCCAATTACCGCTGGAACCACCTGCACTGGCTTACATCAGATACGCGGTAATTCGATTCTTAGGTCTTGGTAGCGGGAGATCTTTTCCAGTTGTTTCTCCTCAATTCTGCTGTCACCTGGTATGGCAATGTCGACAAGCCACACCTTACTGCTTTTTATGATGGTGATATCTGGAGTATTGTGTTCCAAGACCTTGTCCATCTGTATTCTGAAGTCACACAGAAGCTTGACCTGCTCATTTGCAACCACTTTTTCAGGCGTGTGGTCCCACCAGTTTTTTGCCACTGGCAGATGATACTTTTGGCATAGATTCCAGTGGATCATCTGGGCAACAGAGTTGTGCCTCAGTTTGTAGTCAGTCTGTGCGATCTTCTTGCAGCCACTTAGAATGTGGTTGATGGTTTCATCCACTTCTTTGCAGAGCCAGCATTTTGGGTCATTGGCTGATTTTTCAATTCTGACCTTGATGGCATTTGTCCTGATTGCCTGTTCTTGGGCAGCATGTATCAGGCATTATTATTATTATTATTATTATTATTATTATTATTATTATTATTATTATTATTATTATGCAATGGGATGTGTGACTGCTACGAACTTCCCCTCCTTTCTCCTCCTCCTCAGGCTTCTGCAGAGAATCGTAAGGCAAGAATCCCTTTGGGCTTTTCCTCCTGTCTTCCCTCAGCCAATGAAAATATGAAAACTCTGATTCTTTGTCCAATGGTCATCTGTTCTTTCCTTTCTATCAGAAATGGGCAAGAGCCTGCTCCCATGTTTCTCCTTCTGTCAAAAGGACACATTCACCTGTCTCTTCATCATGGGTGGAACTCCATGCTGAATGACCACCCCATAAGATCTGAATGATGGCCCCACAAGCTTTTCATGCGCAAAAACACTAAGCAAGCACTCCTACACACTGGCAGACTCAACAACTCAAATATGAGACCCAAATCAATTGGGCCCTGACTTTTTCAGAGTCTTCCATGTGCATGCCTCCTGTGTTGCTGAGTCAGCGAAAAATGTGCATTTTCATGACTTGAGTCCAAATCACCTGACCTGATCTGATCTTTGGTGAGAAGTGTATGTGACAACATAGAATGAACATCCATTGTTGTGTTGCCTTGGACAAATCACTCCCTCCGTTCCACATAGTCATAATGAAATTCATAATTTGTATTTTTTTCCTTCTGCAAGGTTGTTATGTTCACAATGACTGGAAACCACCGGTTATGCCAAATGTAATGATACTTGGGGTGTACCATTACATACATCACATGCAGGTGCCATGAGTGATACGCAATGTGACATGAAGGGCTATTGAGATGGAGGAGAACTGGTAAAAAAAATGCCTTCCCATGTCTTGCATTGATCGAAGTGCAATATGGTGATGGGACATTTTAGGGCAGGGGGAGGGTACACTAGGAGGCAGTTTGGGCCCAGGAGTGAAGTGGGTTTAGCGACAGGGTGACCATATAGAATGGAGGACAGAGTGTCTGTACCACTAACCGTTGCATAGAAGAGGGAATTTGGACAGGTTTAGCTCAATAGAGTAGGGTTTAAAAAGCAGCACTTGCCTAAATTCCCTCTCATATGCAATGGTTAAAGATACAGGCACTCTGGCCTCCATTCTATATGGTCGTTCTGGATTGGCGGTAGCAGTGCACACCAAATCCTAAGGCAGTGCTCACCACACTACATCACACCACCCTCTGGGCCTTGCAGCTTTAAAAACTATTTATATTTGTGCCAACTAAATACAGTAGCATGGATCAGAGAAGCCCTGTAGGGCAGACTAGGGCTTGATACAAAGTAAGGGGAAAAACCTGTAATGACTTCCAGCCTGCACCTACTTGTGCAAGATACAGCACAGGCTACCTGGCCCGGCTGTACCTCTGGCTAGGATTGCGCCCTAAGACATCTCTGGAAACACTTAAAAATCTGAATTTTTTTAAAAGATTGAGATAGGCTGACATGCATTTTTCAGCTCAACCATCCATTTTCTGAAGTTTTTAAATGATAATTGAAAGAGTTTTGCACAAATATTACCATGTTCTATCCAAAAATGAATGTTGAAGCTTGTTGGAGCCCATATTTTGTTGGATGGCTTGAGCAGGAATAAATCTTTCCACCCAATAGGAAGCCTTTTTGTTTTAACACTCTGTGTCAATGAGCCAATTACTTCAAACGCCCCTCCACCCCCAGCCTTAACTGCGCCCACCGGTCCAGTTGTCATTAGCCTTTTCTTCTGGAAGGACTGATTTCCATCACTCTATGTCACCCATGAATGAGAAATTAATCAGCACCATTAGAGAGAAAACTCCCACTTGAACTGCAGGATCCTTTTCTCTCCCTGTGCCTGATTGTGATTTCATACCTTTTATGTAAAGCAGACTTCCAGAGCTGTTACCTATTTAAGGAATTTTTCAATTAACATTTTTTCTGCTCAAGAGTGACCAGGGCCTTTCGAACCCACCACAAAAGGTTGGCTTACTTTTTTTATATATAGTTCTATGCGCAGCTCAATTCCTTCATCCTCAAGGCCTTTTATTTAGGAGGGATAATTTAGTTCAAACTCTTGCCAATCAATAGCTGATCAATGCACTGCGGGAGAGAAATTCTGTTTAAAATCCACTGCACATCAAGGGAGTAAAAATTTCTCATTTGAACAAAAAGTGCTCTGGTGTTGAAAATCTGACTAATTGGCCCTTGGGTGATAATACAAAGACCTTGGATTAAAGGAAAAATGCAAAATCAAATCCGAAAAGATTTTAAAGCTACATTTTAGCTTTAAAAAAAATTTTTTTTAACAAAAAACTATTTTGGGTCAGAATACATCTAGAACTCCCAGGTCAGATAGCTTGTTTTCAGAATACTAATGGTCCATTTTAAATGTGTGTGTGTGTGTGTGTGTGTGTGCACACACAGAGAAGACAGTAAAAGAAGAATTAAATTGTAATCCACTTTTTTCAACACATGCCTCTTGGACTTCACTAGATCTACCGGTATTTTCTTTTTCTCTTCTTGTCTTTGAATTTTCTTCCTCACAGAAGTACAAATCAATATCTAGGAACAACATAACTGTATCTCAAATGCAAATATGCTGACTTCCTAGTTCTCAAGATATAAGTCTAACCAGACTATGTTTGCAATATAACATTAATACTAATAAATTAATACCAAAAATATCCATAAAAAGTGAAAACTTTAGAACAGAATAAATGGGATCACACCACTATTAAAATTCATCTCATGAACCATCATTGTTAACCTGATTAAGAAGGTTTGGCCCCACCCAAAGGTCTTTAGAGAAGGACCCATTCTTAATTCCAGGGGAAAGGAATTCCATAAACGAGAAGCCACTACTATTTCTGGCTGCCATTCCCCTCACCTATGCTGATGACGAGACAGTCAGAAGGGACTCCACTGATGACCTTAGTAGGATTGTATGGAAGAAGGAGGTCACTCAGGACCATTTAAGGTCCCAATCCTATCCAACTTTTCAGCACCAATGCAACTGTGCCAATGAGTGGGGAGCAGTCACAGAGTGGGTGGTGAGGAGCAGCCACAGAGGCCTCTTCAAAGTAAGAGAACATTTATTCTCTTACCTCAGAATTGCTTTCAGTTTCTTTGGCCCTGGAAAGTTGAATAGAATTAGGCTATCAGTCTCTGCATGAGAATTTGTGGACATCATGGAAATGTATTAATATTCCATTTAAAAACCCAGTGGTAGAAAAGAAGGGGGTTGTAGCTGGTGTGTATTATATATGTTCATCTAGTGATCATCCTTTCCTTCCTTCCTTCCTTCCTTCCTATTAGAGATGGGCAAAAGAACCTGTTCTCACTTCCCCCCTCTATTCACTGCAAGAGGAAAATATTGACCCTTCCATGCCTTCTGGATGGAACTTCACTGCTGTTCACCTAGTCTGAATGATGGCCCCATAAGGATTTTCATGTTACACAAACAACAAGCAAGCTGATGGAAACTGACTCGAGTCTACCTATATGGAGATAAGTGCTGAGTCATGGAGTCCTTAACTTTTTTCTAACTCTTTTATTTTATTTTTTAGAGTTATTTTTCTAACTCTTCCATTTGCACAACTCAGAGGTCAATGAGCCATCAAAAATATGCATTTTTGCAGCTCAAGTCTAAGGCTGCAATCCTGACCACACTTCCCTGGGAGTAAGTGCTATTGAGACCAATGGGACTTATTTTTGTGTAGGCATGCTTAGGATTGCAGTCACCAGATTTGAGTTTCTAATCCTGGCAAATTGGTTTGCTCTCCATGGGACAAATTCATAATGCAGATGCCTCTTATTGTTAGTTAATTAATTAATTAATTTTGATCAGTACGACAAATCAGTTTTATATCTGATTCAATTTTATATCTGATTCAATCCTTGATTTTTAGACATCGGTAAATAACTCCCCCTGAAATCCCATTTTGTGAGAAAATCCAGACAAGCATTCTGAACCTGATTAATAACTTCCCTCTCTGCAGCGCATCCTTTCCCCATGCATTGTTTTTTCAGACAGCAGGCAAGGAAGGCATAGTGACATATGAGCTGTCAAACCTTTCTTACTCTAAGTGAAAGACTTATAAAAACATTTCTGTCCAGACCCAAATTTTAACTAATTACACTTAAAACAACTTTTCTTTTAAAAATAAATTGGGTTCCTTATCTTTGCACCTGATAGCATCATGTAAAGATTGTAATACCTAGGAAATTGCATTTTAAAAAGCTAGTTTTTTAAAATTGCATTTTAAAAAGCTAGAGTCCAAAGCTAGTTAATGTTGCAATTTTTCACTTTCAACAGAAAGCAAAGATGGTTGAAATAGGAAGTATAGGGCACTTTAATCAAAAGTTGAAAGAAATATACACAGTCTGATCAGGCCAAAGGTAATAGGTTTTTTTTTGGGGGGGGGGGGGCACTGAAAACCTTATTGATTGAAACTATTATGAATCAGTTCATAAACACTTTCTGACACAGACAGAGGGGTGGTCTTCAAAACAGGAAAATGAGTACAATGAGGATTTTAAAAGGACATATCCTGGAAAAAGAGGATTTATGGTCACCTGCATAAGAGGCCTGTGGATATTGTGATCCTTTCCCTTGCTCTGGGCTTGACAGAGCAAAAGGGAATCCATGGCCTCAAGAGGGACAAACCTAAAGCCATCCAAATGATTGATGCCAAGGCATGTGGGGTGACTTCTCAGTATAAGTAAACAATTTTATGAGATTCTATTTATTCTTTCTGGGTTCCCTATTCTGTGGAACCTGTAAAATAAAATATATGTTGCTGAAGTGTTTTGTGAATTAGAACTCAATTTTCTCTTTGGTTTTTCAAAAATGAATCCTTTCTCATGGTTTCTCTTGATCTTCTCCTTTGGTAATTCTTCCCTTTTTCTTCTCAATATTTTGGAGTGCAGATTATGTCAGCAGTGGTGGGCTTCAAGGGGTTCTTACAGGTTCTGTAGAATCATGGAATCCTAGAGTTGGAAGGGACCTAGTAGGTCTTCTAGTCCAACCCCTTGCCTGAAGCAGGAAAGAGCATCTCCGATAGGTGCTCATCGAGCCTCTGCTTGAAGATCCCCAGTGAGGGAAAGTCCAGCACCTCCCTTCTGAACCACCTTCACCATCAGGAATTTTTTCCTTATGTATAGAACCCTTTGCTAATGAGTGCCTGGTTCTGAGAACCAGTTACTAATGGGACATAGAACCTGTTGTTAATTTAGGTTATTAGGACATGTTAATTTACTTGAATCCCACCACTGATTATGTGTTTTTGTTTTCCCACTTTCCCGTCTCTTGCTGTTATAATAGCAGATTAATTTTCTTTCTTTCCCTCACACACTGTTAGTATATGATGATGCTGTCTGTTGGTTTTTCCCCCTCTGTGAGTGGATCAGAGGAACAGCATCCCCTTCTTTATCTGTCCCTTTCTCCTTTCTCTGCAACATCTGAGGGGATGCTGAAATGATCTTTAGCCAGGATATCCCTGGGGGTCTCTGTCCCAGACTCCAGAGTTCCTGAAATGAGATGGAAAGAGACACCCTGGCAGCAGCTTGTCCTTCATGGCCAGATGGCCAGCACTATTATTAATACAATGTCAAGCATTGCTTTAGTCCTGCCTTGGCAACTGCTTGCCTGTGCTGGCATCTTCTCATACTCTGCTCATAGGCATGCCACATCCAAAGCTCTCAGTGGAACACTGTAAAAAGGGAAAGCATGCTTTCCTTGGGAAATGTGAGAACCAGGGCACAGCTTTACACAAAAATACATGTTGTCTTTTTTCTTGTTTACATGGAGCTTTTCAGGACCACATGAAGACCTTTGACATGATGAGGGATGCTTGGCTGCCAATGATCCATGTATTCCCAGTAAGGTGTGGTAGTAACATGATACATCGGAGACAATGTAACCACATTCAGGATTTCCTTGCCCTTGACAGAAAATGATGGTAGGAAAAATTCATGACATCATCTCATGCATTTAATCGCCATTAAAGGAAGAAACATGGGGAGTTGTAGGCTAGCAGCATCCATGTATATACTCTGCAAGTACTATATGTCCTCAGTCCTAGGCTGAGAGAATTGTAGTGAACAGAGTACCACTCCCCAAAGCGATGGATGTTTGTTTGTTTGTTAATCACTGTACTCCAAAGGGTTGCAGAGGTTCAGAATTCTAAAAAAAGATCAAGTGATCATTTGAGACCTCAAACAATTTCCTTCTCTGAAAATCTAAAGGCTAAAAGGATTGGACCAAATTTCCATCAGATCATTCATTTCTTACCTTGAAACCTCTGGAAGTTCAAAAAAGGGGGGAGACTTTTCTTTTTAAGTACCAGAAACTCTTGGAAATGGCGTGGAAGGCTGGGTGTTTGAGAAACAGGGAAATAACCAAAAAGGAGCTGGCAAGATAGGAAACAGATGAGAGAAGAAGAAAGTGAGAGAGATATGAGCTTGGCTGTTGTTCCATGCTGAAGATTTCCATCTAATCTCTGCACATAACAGTTAGATCCAAGACATGTGTATACAGAAATAAGTCCCTGTTGGACATCTCCAGAAAAATGTGCATACCACAACATTTCATCTCTACCACTTTTTGAATTTATTTATTGATGAATTAAGGCTCACTTTCCTTTCCTTCAGGCACTTCACATGGGCTCCCATCCAAACACTCGCTTAATCTGCATCATAAATTCTTTCTACTACTGAAGTCATTACACTGGCAGTAAATATATATGGAGTGGTGTAATGGTTCTCATGTTGTACTTAGACCTGGAAGATCCAGATTCAAATCCCCACTCAGTCATGAGTTTTTGGGGGTCACTCAGTCTTACCTACCTCACAGGGTTGTTATGAGGAAAAAAGGAGGGAAAGAACTATAAATTCTACCCTGAGATCTTTAGAGGAAGGGCAGAATGTGTGAAAAATAAAGAAGGGATACTATGACTAGTGTACAGGGACAATAGGACTTATGGCAAAATCCAGAGTAACTATGGGGATTCCTTGCTCCAGTGTAAGAACAACTAAAAGCACAATCCTAACCATGTCTACTCAGACATAAGCCCCATTGTGTCCAATGGGTCTTACTCCCAGGAAAGTGTCTTTAGGATTGCAGCCTTACTCTGGATTCCAATATGAATTTTCCATAGGTTTTCCATAGGTGGTGCAGTAACTACGGGTGCACGTAAAGTCTCTTATGTGCTCCCATAGTTACTCTGGATTTGGGGGAAAATCTGACTCTGGCACTGCAAGCTAGTCCTATTGGTTGCATCAATAGTTATCCTTACCAGATAGGATGAGAAGGTGGTATCATCACAAGATCAACCCATGTTGGTTGAATTAACAGAACAAGGGTGGGGGCAGTCAGAGAGAAAGAGCTATAATAGGATGTGATGATAAACCATCAGTTATCATAGCGATTAACTATTCCCACAGTCTCCCAATTCACTACTGGGAATGTCAACAACATGGAAGCACAGGAAGAGTCAGCCTGCCTTGTGAGCTGAATTCAAACAAGAAATGGCGCAACACTGGTGCAACAGTCCGAGTAGGGATACATGTTACTTATCTAGTAAAAAAAATACTTGACCACAAGTCTCTAGTTATCAAATAATATTACCCTGAATCAATTCCCACTCCTACTGAATCTATGAAATGCAAATGCTTCATACAGAGTGCAATCCTAACCAATTTAGGCCAGCCTAACTCATCTGGCATTTCCCTTGGTGGGGTGGGGATGTTGGTGTGTGCCTGTATACTGGCTTAACCTCCCCAAGAGAGGCATCCCCAGGTCAGCACAGGACTTATGCTGGAGCATAAGCCGGCCTAACTGGAAGTTAGGAATGCAGCTGTAGCTGGTTGCAAAGTTTGCAAATTCAGAGCATATAACAAAATGATGATTAAAAACTACAAACGTTTCAGAGCACCCTTGACTCTGAATGCATGCTTTGTTCAAGAACTGCCTCATAGCCCCCAACACTCAACAAGAATCCTCTTTTCCTTCAAAACACTTCTGTAAAATTTCCAATACCTATTTTTTGCACCCAAATCTTTATTTTTGAAATTTGGATTCACGGTCTCAAAGCTGTAGCAATAAGTTCATACAGAGGAAATGAACAATGGCTGAAGTTGAAGGGACCAGGAAGGAAGGAGCAGGTGGCAAAGCCATTCATACACAGCGAATTAGTAAACATTTGTAAGCAAACAGCTTTGGCACTCACACACATGTCTGAGCAGGGCTTCATTAAACACAGTTTCTGCTTCAGATCATTAATTCATTTTAATTACGTGTCCACCAGTCAGCGTGGATAGCGCGAGAGGCTGTAAGAGAGATGGAATGTGGCAAGGTGAGGCCTGCAACCTGATTGGCTGACACGGAGGGCATTAATTCGCTCGGAATGCCCTGTGTACATACCGTTTGAAATGGCATCATCCACGCACCCCATCCATATGCCGGCAATTTCTTTTCATTTAATACATACAATAATGGATTCTGTGTCAGGCAATTCCTAAGGGATTAAATAATTAGTAGCTGGGGTAATGGCTATCAGCTGTGCCTCATGTCATCAGTCTCACCTAGCTGGTCATTAATCCAGAACCTCGGGGGAAATCCCCTTCTTTGGTTGGGTTATTAATAAGGCTAGATTTTTAGTTGACATTCTAATTTCTGCTCAATTTTTTTAAGCGCTTTTGTTGATTTTTTTTAAAATATAAAACGTTCCTAAACTTAAACCAATCCTATGTTAATGTTTCGAGTATAGTTCAAATTTTAAAGGAGATAGTGGTTACAGAAAGCCTGGTTTTTTAGAAATGATAATTATACTGGTCACTCCAGCCACAGCTACTTTTCATGCAAATTGCTGGCCAGTAAATCATCAAAGTGTCCACAGCATTAGCTGAAAGAAATATGCAAAGTGGCAGAATAATCGGACTGAAGAAGCAGTCAAAATGTGCATATTCATCACGAGATAATGTTTAGGTTGTTAATTCACTCATATTCTTGCAAGGGGTGCGGATGGGAAATTTTCAACATAACATCACTGGGTTACTTTTGGTTCCATCACCATACATATAGACGGTTTCTTTTCACTTTAGGAAATCTTGATCCTGTGTGCTTCTCATTTCAATATATAGATAGGGAAGACACTAATAGGAGATGCTTACCGACTATAGGAAAAGACAGAAAAGAAAGGAACAACAAAATGGATAGAAGGAACAACAACGTCTGTGTCCCGTCCTCTGGAAGACTCCACATACCAGCTCTTTACAAATTAACCTGAATTACAGGTTATCATATATGTAAAAACTTATCACATAGGCATAGCTGTACTCATTATTTGTTAAGTACTTAAGAGTTCATTAAGCCTTCCTCCAAGACTTGGAACTGTTAATTTACTTTTATGTGTGTCAATTAGTTCTCCTAACTGCAATGTGAACCTTGTATCATTTGAAAAAAGTAAAGGTCCCACACAGGTTAACTGCTAGTCATGTCCAACTCTAGGGTGCAGTGCTCATCCCCATTTCCACGCCTTTAGAGCCAGCCTTGTCCAAAGACACTTCCATGGTCATGGGGCCAGCATGACTGGATGCTGAGGCACAGAAGCATCATTTGAAAAGCAATGGGTTATCCTAGTTGATGGAGGTAATATGAATTTTCCAGGTCTCTTGCTTTATTGCATTTATGTGGGTCACTTTTATGTGGGTCATAATCTACTGGTAGGTAGCAATCCAACTCGCAATCCAGTTCTCCCTACCACACTTTTAAGTCTTACTGGGAGCTTCCAGAGGCTGGTTCTAGATTGCACCAGGCCCATGATCCACTCCATTGGCCTTCATAGGTCTCCTACTATCTTTAAGAAGTGACTGGAAGCAGCTTCCAGTTTGTTTCCAGTTTTTCATGGGCATTGTGGGGCCATGGAGTCCAGTAGAGTGAGTTGCAGGTCTGGCATGATCAGGAAACATTTTCTAGAGACTCTCAGTAAGTCTTTATGATGTGGCAGGAAGTGTTGGGTCATTACCCAACATGATGGATGAGATGAGTTGTGGTGCCAGAAAGTTTGGAAACTGCTGCTTTAGCAGATACTCCCATCATTGCCTCCTTAACCAAGAGAATCCTACAATCCAGAGTAACTATGGGAGCACTTAAGAAACATTACATGCACCCATAGTTATGGCAGCACCTAGTGAAAACCTATGGGAAATTCGTATTGCAATCCAGAGTAAATTGTTCTTATGTTGAAGCAAGGACTCCCCATGGTTACTCTGGATTGCGCCCTAAGTGAATTTTTTAAAGCAGAGTTGTAAAACCGTTTTATTATCACCAGTTTATGCTTTTGAATAAATCCAAATCTTTTTGGAACCAAAGTTCAAAGAGTTTTCATCTGGAAATGATGATACTGTTGCTGCATTTCACTGAATTCAAATGATGGAGCAAGGACTCCCCATAGTTACTCTGGATTGCGCCCCAAATAACTTTTTTTAAAGCAAGAAAGCAAACAAAAGAATGGATTTTTGGACCATTTTCATCCTTCATATATGTATTATCTGGGACGGTATAAGACCTGTAAGCTGCATTCTGCCTTTCCTTGTTCTGGCAAAAGATCACTCAGATCTGATAAGGATACATGCCTGTGTTTCTGTGCCTTGAAAGCCCACTCCATTAAAGCCCACTATAGATCTGGCAAATCAAGCATAGCTGTTTGTGTGTACCATGTCCAGGGAAAAGCTGTTACTGTAATTATGTGCCTACAACCTGAGAGTAACACAGTACCCTTTTAAAAAATTTACCAAGTGCACATACAGTGCCGATGTCATGTGGCTGTTAAATAAACCCTTTTGTAAAGAATCTGCCCTACATAAAATATTATGTGGTATCAGTCCGTAGAAATTAATGGTATACAGTTCAAAAATTAAACAGAAGTTCTTGAATTTGTGTTAAGTTGCAGCCCAATCCTATTCTACTATGGCACAGGAATATGTGGCACCACTGACATAGTGCTTGCTATATGTTATGGGCTGTCTGGCACCCCAGGAGAGTTAAGTTAACATTTTTCTTTATCTCTCTATAAGTTGCCCTGTCCCCAGTGGGTGTCCTTAGACCCCTACCCACTCTTTTGTTGGCGTCTGAAGAGATACTTGGTGTGGATACAGACTAGGAAATGGGGAGGGGATCTGGTGTGTACACCTCTTCCAAGATCCACCCTGATCCAGCTGATCCACCCTGACGGCAGAGAGTTTTATTAGGCCACTGTCTGCAAAACATAATCTGCACAGGTGAACAGGGTATTCACAATCCTCTTGGTTTGTGCTGCATTGTGGCCACACACATGGGTGAAAGACATGCCTTACAAGAAAAAAAAAATCAGCTTAGATCCCTAGCATCTCCAGTTAAACCATCTTGAACAGAAGAACTAGAAAGATCTTTCTTTGATCTTTGAAAGCTGCTGCCAGTCAATAAGCAGTGTTGGCCTACATGAACCAGTGACCAAAGAAGTTTAGTATCTTCACAGCTCTGGTGACAAAAAGAGTTTTTGTCATATGAGCAAGCACATGGAAATTGTGTCAACTGATAATGCATATCAGGAATGCAAACTGGACCCATTATCCTTCTCAGTCATCATGTGGCAATGGATGCAATGCACACCTCTCAGGTGCTATACTGTTAAGTCTTGCACAGGACAGTTCGCAGTGGTTTCTGCAATGCTCTTACGATTCACATGCCTCCTGAAAAGCCACCTTAAGGTTAGATGGGTCTCTTAAAATCCACCAAGTCATCCGTTTTTCATGTGCTGATATCACTTTTTATGCATTAAACAAAAATTGAGGGAAATAAAATGAATTCCAATCAAAGTCATGGGCCATTCTACAGTAGGCACATAGCAAGGCTTCTTCTTTGTGCAACTATTGCTATTGGAAATTGGAAGGGCAAGGAGGGCAATTAGTGCAAGATTAATGTTTGAACACATTTAGGTTGCAACTATATAGCCTGTAGCTGCAGTTGTCCCTCTTCAGTACTGTTATCTGGATCTACCTTTGCAAAAGTTTCATTATCATAATATTTACATATAGCATTGCATGACCTAGGAAATGTAATCTGGTACAGTGGTACCTTGAATAAAGAGCGTCTTGAATAAAGAGAGTTTTGTGTAAAGAGCAAAATTTTCTCAGAAATTTTGACTTGCTTAAAGAGCACTGTCTTGAATAAAGAGCACTTCTGAGGAAGTTTGGAACAGGCTTCCATGGCAAGGGAACTCACAGGCGGGACGAGAAGACTAGCTTGAGCTATAGTGGGGCCCTGGGCAACGTTTGGAATAGGCTTCCATTGCCAGGGAACTCATGGGGCATCCGGGGGGAGCAGCCTGAGTCAGGTCTGTATGTGGGATCTGTGTGTGGCAGCGTGGAAGGTGTGCCTTATCAGTGTTCTAGTGCTGCTCCCCGTCAGCAGCTTGGGAATGTTAAAGCTGCACAAAAAGACAATAGATTCCATTGAGCCAATGGATAGCAGTGACTCCATTAGTGATTGTGAAAGAGCACATTCCTAACCATGCCTAATCAGATGTAAGCCCTATTGTGTCCAATGGGTCTTACTACCAGGAAAGTGTCTTTAGGATTGCAGCCAAAGTCATCCCCTCTCTGTAACTCTCACACCAGCCATGAAGGTTTTCAAAGTACAGTACAGTTCAGTACTGTACAGTATTTTCATTATTGCAGTGTTGTGTGTTACTGTATATTACAGTGCTTTGTACAGTGTTATATTGCAGTGTTTTGTTATCATTTTTATAAACAGTTAATATTTTTATATGAATATTTTTTGGGTTGTGGAACCAATCGTCTGAGTTTCCATTATTTACTATGGGAAAATCTGCTTCACTTAAAGAGCGTTTCACTTAAAGAGCATGCCTCCGGAACGAATTAACCTCTTTAAGTGAGGTGTCACTGTATATCTTTTTAATTATAAAATTGAGAAGTTAAAATAATGATTAGAAAAAAATGATACCTTTACAGTTCATGGTTTCCATAAAGTATCTCCAAACCAGGCTTCCCAGAAAGCCGGAATTGGCCGGACATCTCTGGCTTTTGCCTATTGGACCAGGCTGTCTGGTCCAATAGGCCACTGTATGACTGCTATCCATTGGGGAGTTGGGCGCTTGGGGGTACTGGGGGGCAGATAGAGGGCTTAGTGTGGCTTAGTGTGGCTATGTTTCGGCCGCCGCCACAGCCATTTTAAAAAGAATTACTCTGCACATGTGCACGCAGTCTTTCCCTTCCCTTCGGCTAGACTGCAGCAAGAGGAAAGTGGGCAGATCCACTGGGATCTTCCCGGCACGCATCTCCACTTAAAGGCCTCTCATTTTCACTTTATATTGAGAGCCCATTGGTGACGTAGGACAAAATGTAGGATAGTTAAAAATCCAAACTTGGGGGGGACTTTGTCCTACATTTTGGGGTCCAGCATCTGGTCACCCTGCTCCAAACCCCCTTTTTACTTTAAGAATTTTTAACTGAGATGGTGCAATGTGTAATGGCTAACCTTTCCATTAACACATTGATTTGCCTCACCCTTATTTGCCTGGCCCTTATTTAGTATTTTTGATATAATATTGTTGGGGCAATTGTATAATAATGTACAGGTCATTACGTTGTTATTTTCTCTCTGTAAAATAATTATCCTTTGTGGATTCTTGATGTCTACCAATTATGGAATCTCTATTTTTGTATCACTTAATGAAGGAACATATAATTTGAATTTAATCAAATAAAATTCCTTTTTAACAAAGAAAAATGATATGTTTTGATTATTATGGCTGCAACAATGAGCTTTAGTTACAGGGTTTGTAAACTGAGCATCTTGCTGGGGATGAGGTTGTGGATGAGGCCACTACTTGGTAATCATATACAAGAAGGTAAGCGGAACTTGATCCTTGGCTGACTCTGTAATGTCATAAGTAGTGAAAGGAAAAGAGGAGTGGAAAATAAGAGACTACAAATGTTCTGAAGGTGCTGCACTTGGGCTTGGATTCCAGGAATGTGTGCCAGGTGGAGGTTGGGAGAATATTTTTAAAAGATGATATGTTCAGGCCAGGACTTAATTTAAGTCAGGCTCCTGCTCTGAAACTTGATAAGAATGCCAATGTTCAGCCCTGTAAAATATGAAGTATGTAGGGATGTGCAGAACATGTG
This sequence comes from Cryptoblepharus egeriae, assembly GCA_030015325.1. NCBI lineage: Eukaryota > Metazoa > Chordata > Lepidosauria > Squamata > Scincidae > Cryptoblepharus > Cryptoblepharus egeriae. Next base: position 192,654,172 of record JAREYC010000001.1, on the reverse strand, counting down.
CTTGGAAATAGAAAGGGAAATTATATCTTTGCCCACTATATTATTAATCTGTGGAACTCCTTGCCACAGGATGTGGTGATGACATCAGGCCTAGGTGCCTGGAAAAGGAGACTGGACAAATTAATGGAGGAAAATTCCATCATATCAAAGGTTACAAGCCATGATGGGTAAATGCAACATCCTGGTTCTAAAAGTAGGCTATATCTGAATGCCATATGCAAAAATCCTGTATGGAGGATCATTTAGGGAGGGTTACTGGGGGACGTTGCATTAGTTTAGCACCTTCTGATCCTTGACAGGATCCTTGCACGTGCTAAACTAACTTGTAAGCTGGTGAGTTTTCCAAGGAGGGTGGCAAAAGTGGAAAGAACAGTTGCTTCCTTCCTTCTCTGATTATTCTGCTCTTCAAAGTGAGCAGTTTTGCCCTGGGTTTGAGAAGCAAGGAACCTTCCTCTTTTTCTCTGGTACCAAGTTATAAAAGGCATGCATATTCCCTTGCTTTCAGAAGAAACCAAATTTGTTTGACTCCTCTGTTGAGGTCAAAACAGTCGCCAGTTATCTGGGGCCGAGGGATCCATCCTATCAATATAGGCCCTTCATGTGCCTCCTGCCTGTGGCTGCTTGACCAGTATAGCCGTTAGTGGAGACAATGCCAGAAGAGCAGATGTAGTGCTACCGACCAGGGAGGAAAAACAGTCTGTTTATTCCAGTCAGCTCGAAAGATGAGGGGCATTTAGGGGGGAGTAGAAAAAAAATAGCTCGAACAACATCCAATTAAAATGTCTAATTAACTAAGGGCAGTAGGACACATACTTTTCCCCCCTCTCTCTTTCCTCCCCATTTTATTTTATTTTGGCGTTTACAATGACGTTCCCCAAGTATATAATGTATTCCTATGTCCCAGATGTGACAGCCTACTGGTTTTCTTACTGCAAAATATTTGGAAGAAAATTTCACTTTTGGATGAAGTACCAAAGTAATTAATGCAACTTTCATTCCTAATATTAGTTAATTTTCCCTCCCTCCTACCCCCCTCTCTCTCTTGCTCACAAATTAACAAGGAAATTAAACAGCCAAGTCTATTTGGACACCAGACCAAAGCTGCCGCAATGACTGCTGTATAGCCCATCAAGACATCAGCACGACTCTCCCAGTTGTACTGGCATAGCTGTGCACGTATCTGGGTTATGCCAGTGCAGCATTTTGGGGGTGTTTTTCCAGTATTGCATCTGTATCCGGAGCTAGTTTACCAGCTAGTGAACTTCTGTACTGGTAGGGCCATTGTTGCACTGGCATATGGACATATGCATACAGCGGAGTAGCTAATGATCATGTAGCCTGATGCTGAACTCAAAATGATGCCCTAGAAGTGATGTCACTACCAGAAACTATGTCACACCTGAGTTTTTTTAAAAAGTGAAAAGGGGGAAAACCTGCTAATGGTGTGATCCATCTTGGGATTATCAGATACAACTCTTTCTTTCCTTTTACTGAGTTTTTTTTAAAAGCAATTTTCAACCGCTGTGCTCCAAACTTTGACTGCATGCCCATGGATCTTTTATGGCACACCAATGTGCTGCAGTGCACAGCTGGAAATCATGGAATTAAGTGATCTTGAAATGTATTTACTGTGAAAGATACAAATTTCATTTTGCTTTACCAATACATTCTGGGGCTTTTTGTTTATCATTTTGATTGATTTATGTTTGTCCTTTCCTTTTGACAGGCTATTTACATTTAAACCTGGCAAAATGAGAATGGTTTCCAAAGGATTTCTCTCTTCTGCCCCACTTGAATACCAGTTTTAGTCATGGACGCATGAAAGTTTTGACACATTAAAGTTTATTTCTTATGACAATTGGAGAGGTACATTATTTTAACAAGAAAATTGATGTTTTTTGTGTTAAATTCGTAGTTTCTGTAGGTTGTCATTATGAATAGTATGTATGGCCCACTGAAATCGGTCAGAGATGCCTCTTGATTTCTTGGGCTTTAGCTCAAAGCAGAGATTTTAACTCTGTTTCCAATGCACTGCATATTATGTATGTTGACAAGTACGCTGATTGCTGCCCAAGTGAAATATATTTAGGCATGGCTACTCGCCATCTTGTAATTGGTTGACTTGGTGCATAGAAGTATCACTAATAAATATAGCTAAATTCATGTTCAACAGACAGCTTATTAAGCCTTCTCAATGTCCACCATTTTTGACTGTGCAAGAGATGTTCTTTTAGACATTTATAGGATGAAAAACAACCCTTGAACCAGTATAGGATGAAAAACATATACTAGTAGAGATGAGGTGTAGCACGGACAAAATAGTTAGGCTATTGGTAAAGTTCATGCTGCTGATACCCTCTCCTGTCAACATTGGCATCTTAATCTTCCCCTGGTCTGTTTCTTCCCACTCCTGATGGTGGCTTACCCATACCTCTGGGTCTGGTAGGGTTCAGTGGTATCCAGCTACCTTGTTCTAGCTCTGCCATCTTTTGTGGTAACACTAGTAAAATGGCTGCAGGTGGTGTGCTATATGTATAGTAATGCACCATAGCGCACAGTTTGTGAATGACTGCACCAGGGGGAAGCTAATGATCATGTAGCATGGTGCAAAGCTCAAAATGTTGCCCCAAAAGTGATGTCACATCACTTGTTGCCCCAGAAGTGACATCATCCCTGGGTATTTTTAAAAAGAAAATTGGGGGAAAACCTGCCTCCTCTTCCTCAGCATTTCACCACCCATTTTGCTCTGCTTGTTGAAGAAGATTTTGCTGGGGTGTAAAGGAATAGTTATTCTTTCCCTGCTAAATAAAAGAGGAGCACCACTTATAAGTGCCTGTATAATCAGTAAGCATGGGTAACTGTATTATGAAGTATAGGTATGATATATGATATGTACTGAGAACTGATTCATATCAACACCTTATTAGTTCCATACAATTTCAGAATTATATCTCATTGGCTCCCAGAGCCATCAGTAACATTGGAAAGTTTGGGTTAAGAAAATCCATTTTTTGTTCCATAGGCTTTTATGTTTTTGTTTTCTGGTTAATTGGCCATAACATTTGATAGAATATAGATATTCCAATACAGTTTATTTCATTGCATTCTGCATAAAATTCTGTTTCCGATGATATATAACATGTTGGTATTGACCTTCATACATACCCCTTTTTTAACAATTTTAGTCACTAGTGTCAAGCTCAGCTTGTAGTCCCCCAAAGTTTATAGCCTGGTGCAACTGCACCCCCTGCACCTCCTAACTATACCACTGGACTGCACTAATAGAAGCCTATCTGAATACCTCTTGCATGGGCATTTCACAGTGTTGCGATCTAAGTTCCAATTTGATGAGAAATTCCAAGTAGTTTTATTGCTCATAGTAATACTGTACTGTTATTTCTGTACTGCTTTGAACTTTATATTTCATAACACTTGCTGATAGAATTTTTTCCAGTTCTATCTGTGGAACAACAGCCTGAATGCTAGTCCCAGCAACGCAAACACTGAAGAAAAGTGGCCATGTAAAGTTCCCACTATTGATCTTCGTAGAAAGGGTTTGAAGACTGGTGTATGTTTCAGTTGCTGGAAGGTATTGGATGAACTGTAGAAGAACACCAATTAGTCTCCATTTTCTACACTAAGGCTTGAATGATGAAAATGTAATTCAGCATTGCTGGTGTGTTCAATTTAGCCTCGCAGCTCGTCATAATAAATTATGTGAAAATGACAAGAGAATTAGGAAGTTGCAAATCAGACCTTAATGGAGATCTTAAGTGAAGACAAAGCACAGGCGGTTTGAGCAGACACTTGCCAAATTCCAGCTGGCTTGAAGGGCATTTTTTTTTTTTACAGTTCTCCCTTTGGACTTTAAAATTTTTTTCATGTAGCCTTTTTTTGGCATTATCCCAACTTCAATGTACTAAGTGCTATCCTGTCATCATCTCCCTTATTCTTGGATGGTTATCTGATTGCAAAAGGTTTTTTCCAAGATTTTGCAAACTGATAGGAGGCCAAAATAAGGCTACACTGGGAAGCTGTAATCCTGGGAAATAAGGCTACACTGGGAAGCTGTAATCCTAATCCCCAGTTAGGCCAGCACAAGTCCTGGCACAAATCCCATGCTGGCCTGGGGTGTTAGTGCCATAAGGCATTTCTCCGTCACTTCTGGCGTGTTAGCAGTGTTGGGCTTCATGGGGTTCTCACAGGTTCTATAAAACCCTTTGCTAATGAGTGCCTGGTTCTGAGAACCAGTTACTAATGGGACATAGAACCTGTTGTTAATTTAGGTTATTAGGACATGGAACCTGTTGTTAATTTATTTGAATCCCACCACTGAGTGTTAGGCATCACCACATGAACAGGGAGACAGTGAATTGTGCTGGTCTAACTTGTTTAGGATTGCCCCCAAGTAACAAAAAAGCAACAATGTACTCATATCAAATGGAGAATACTTGATCTTGACCTTGAAAGAATATAGGCATGGGTGAAGTGCATCTCCCAAGAGGAGCCAAACAAATAGGGGATTTGGCTTTGGGAAGCATAAAAGGAACACAAAAGCAGACATTATTTGGAGGGGGGTACTAAAAATATAGTGAGCAGAAATAAGGTATAACAGATGAAGAACCTGAATGAATTGAAAGATGGGTTGTAATCCTATGTGAACTTATCTGGGAGTAAGTCTCACTGAAATCCAAACATCTGCTTACTTCTGAGTAGAGATTAGTAGAATCGTACTGTTAGAAAGTATTATTATCAGAGCACTGCTAATAACTGCCATAGTGTATTCCTCAAAATTATTACTAGAATTAAAATTTAATGAGTTTGCCTAGAATTTCTTTTTAGAGACCCCTAACCCGTCCCTTCCCCAAAACTGGGAAGGAATTACAGTTAAGCCAGTTTATCTGTAGCATGGACAGTCCCTGGAACATGTGCAGAAGATGCTGCCAAACTAGGCCCTTGAGGCAAATCTGACTTTTAGATAGTTTGAAAAAAACTGTTTTTTTAGTATATGTACACACCAAGGTCACAATGGGATGTGCTGTTAACAGCATGGGCCAGACTAGATGTGATGAGAGTAATAAGGCATTCACAATCCTGTTATTCCCTGGTAATGCCCATGCAAGGTTTGGGGGGATGACAGGTATTAAAATGCGGTACATTGCTTATTATCTTTGCAAATGTGAATTTGAGAGCACTCATCTTCCTGAAATAACATCTAGTATGGCACTGTTATAGAGCAACTGTCAAATGGGGAGTGGATACAATGGGAACATTGGCATGGTGGGCCTTTATATATAGCTCTGAACATCTTGAAGTCATGAAAGATCTTGCAACAGAAAACCTCAGGACTCTCTTTCCCCCAATTCAAATGTCAGCATAATTAATGTGAGATGGGGGGCTTTCCCCCTTATCCAGGTATCCATGATTTTTGTGATTTTTCTTCTGTTCTCCAGCACACACTAAAACATTTCTCCGATAATATTCAACCAAACTGCAACCTGGTTTGTGCTACATTCTGTCCGTGTCCTTGTGAAGTTACACTCCACACTGGTTTTCTTCTTTCTGAGATATAGAGCACAATTCTAACCATATCTGCTCAAAAGTAAGCCCCATTGTGTTCAGTGTGTCTTACTCCCAGGAGACTTTAGGATTGCAGCAAATCACTGATAAATATCTTCATCAGATTTTCAAACTTCTCTGTGCAACTCTGGAATCTATTCAAAATATTATTTTAACAATTCTTTTAACAATAAAATCCATGCTATTTTAAGTCTTGTGATACTGCCATTGTGCTGGGCTTGGGCAATGATCCCACAGGTTCCTTTCAGCCCCATAATATTATGGTCAACCTTATGTGGGATCAGCTTTCTCATGACCATTTGTTGACCTCTGGAAAACTGATTAGTTATAGACAGGGTTGGCTTTGGAAGCAGAAATCATGTGCAGATTTCTTCTTTGGTGATTTGTTATCAGCCAGTGGAGACATTTCACATTAAATCTGTAGATGAGTCCATTTTAGTTACAGCAGCATGTGATGAATTTTTATGCAGGTCTTTATCAAAGACAAAGGATATTAATCTTAGCACAGAATAGGAAAAGTGTGTAACTCAATTATCAGTGTTTTATTTATTAATGATTTTGTCCCATCATGAATAAGGTTGTCTCTTTAAATTAAAAAATAAGCAACCCTTAAGTAGCAGTTAATGCCTTAAAAGCAGCCTGCTTACTACCATGGTGTCCTGGCAGGCAATTAAACTTGGCTGAGCAAGGTTCATAAAGGGTTAAGTTGGGTTTCTGTTTCAGCTGGAAGGGAGAGCCACTATTGTAAGGCATGTCTGTGACATCCAAAGATGAGGGATCACTGGCTTTGGCCCTCTACAGCAACTGATCAGCTACTTTTCCTGGTGCACCTTCTTGGAAACACTCCTTTTGGGGGGAAAATTAAAAAGAGCAAAACCTCCATACCCATCCAGGTACCTATCACTTAAGGATCCTTTGTCAACATTGTTGCCTGCCTGCCTGCCTGTAACTGCAGTCACTGGTATGGCAAGCTGTGCGGAGTGCTTGTAATATTGGCTGAATTCCCAGAGAGGTCTGGACTTTGTTTTCTTTATGCATCAACTTGAAGACAATTTTCCAATAGGCTGAGTGACTTAGTGATAACATGATCATTCTCGTTCGAAAATGTTTTTGGGGTTCACTGTGAGGTTCCGTGCAAAAATTATAGGCATGTTGTCAGCCCCAAAGGGCTGTGGGTGGGATGGGGTATGTATAGAGAGAATTATATCATTTGAGAGGGGTTGGGGAAACAAATTTGAACATGCTATCCAAGATTGAAGAGAACCTGGGGTAAGGCTAGCCGGTCTCAGTATTCTTACAGTGCAATCCGATGTATGTCTATTCCGAAGCATGAAGTTTCATTTTGAAAAGTAGGGCTTACTCCTAGGAATGTGTGCATTGGGATTGCAGCCTTATTATTCCAAATGCTGGAACTGAATGAGATGCCTGCGTTGAAGTATTGTTCAATCATGAAACAAACTCGGTACACATGGCCTAATCACTCACTCTCTCAGACTAACCTACAAACAAAACACAGGTATTTATATACCACCTTTCAGGTCATCAGATTTCTCTTCTGACTTTATTTCAAGGCAGTTTATATGGGCAGGGTTTTACAACGGACGGAGGTTCTCTGTTTCAAGAACTTTCTACATTCTGAGATGGTTCCATTAATGTCTGATCTCACTTCTCTGCCACATATACCTCCTGAAGGACAACAGTTTGGATTGGGGAGAACTGACTCAGTCTGATAGAAGTTCTGCTCCTCTCAAGTAATGGCAGTGAGGGTTCCATCTTTCCTTATATCCAGATTGAGGAGAACATTGTTGAGAGGAATGGGCTCACTTTCTCAGTGTCTCCCCCCAAACACATTTCTGTTTGGTGCACTTCCTGCCATTGTTTCCCTGTCTCTATTTTGTTCGCTCTTCAGACAAGGCAGTTAATGGGCATTTGTTTGGCTCAACAGCAGAGCTTTTAATGGTTCCTGAAATATTGTTTAATTGAAGAAATGCCTTGCATCAGCAGGCAAAGGCAGGCGGCCTGAGAGAAGACGGCATTTGGTCAGAGGCTGGTGTGCCTGTTCTTCTTTCAAGTAAGAAATAGGATTTGCAAGCTCACAAACAGGCCAGGCGCTGAGGAAATACAAGTGAGCAAAGCTCCTCAGACTCCTTAGAAGCGACCCCGCTGAGCTCCCAAGGTCCTTTTGTAAGCCTCACCCTAGGAATGAAGTAAGATGCTTTTCACGGCTGCTAATGACGTCGAGACCCTTTTTATGAAATGTGAATTGGTTAGACAAACAAACATTTTACATAATGCCATTGTTTTGGAAACCTCTGACGGATGTCTTCTGGCCAAGCTCTTGCAGTTTGGTACCTGAAGCAGGAAGCCCGGTTTAAATTGTTCCATGATCTTTCTGGCGGTGTATATTCCCCATGGTTTGTATACGCGTGTGTTGTGTGCAATGCCATTTGTGATGTTAGCTGAAGCTTGTGCTGTCGGCAAGTGAAGAAGGTCCAGTAATGACATTTTCACACTAGGTGCCTTCCTCAGCTGCAGAACAAGGAGCTCTTAGCCCTTAACTTGGGAAAGCACTGAAGAACATCCAGCTCATGGCCTCATGTGTTCATGAGGTAATAAAGTTGCCTTGCTTACCTGCCATGATGAAGAGTGCTACATACTTGATCATGGGGTTGTATACATAAATCTCCAAGATTTATGGCGTAGCTCCACAGAGCCACATCTGATACTGGGTGATATTTAGGTCTTCCTACCCACCCCTGTTCCAGTGATTTGGCCCACACAGCCTTTGGCCACTGGCTGCGGCAACAGCAAGTAGGTTACATCTATTTCAGAGAAAGCAGACAGTACAGCTCTGAGGTGCACGATTGCCCCAGTACTGGATGTGGCTTCCTCCTCTTCTACAGCCAGTCAGCAAAGTTGTCCTTGGAGCAATGTCACCCACTTTGGGTGGCATCACTTTGAGGCACAGTCACAGAGAATGAAGATAGCTGCTTCTTCTGAAACAGCCACCTTTGCTCCCAGTTTCAAGCTGTGGAGGCGACCAGTTCTCCTGCCCACAACCCCATAAGGGACAATCCTAACCATGTCTCCTCAAAAGTAAGCCCCATTGTGTTCAATGAGTCTTACTCCCAGGAAAGTGTCTTTAGGATTGCAGCCATAGTCATACTTGGAGTAAATCTAGCCACTTCAGAGAAAGCATCTGACATCACCTGGAAGAGGCAGAAGTTATCACAGTGACATCATCACAATTACTTCTGGGGCAGCCAGCTTGGAGGGGGGGTGACTTCAGATGCTGTGATTTGGGGATGGGTAAGCCTCAGCTATGCCACTGCTTCAATTTTCACAATCAGTAAATCTCTAACATCTTTGGATCCCACTGTACTTTTATATCCACAGGAGAAGAAGTCATGTTTGTGATACAAAAGTGTCATAACTGGTATTGGCATTTGGAAGATTCTAAGTTTGCTGCTCATCTCTTGGCTGAAATGAATAGGTTTGATGAAAAAAATGTGAAATAGGTTTCCATCAAAGGTTCATATTGGCAATTGTGCCTTCCCCATGCCAACAAGGCAATGTCCCTGGTTTTTTATATATCATCAGTTATCATGTGATATTCCGCTTATAAATCTGCTGCTTGGCCCTAGACTTTCCCTGAAATGAGGATTGTAAGGTCAGTCTTATAGCCATACTGAAAGGCCCCATTGGAGATCACCTTGAGCAACTCCAAATACTTTTGTCAATATGAAATAAATTGCAGAATAGTCTTCTAGACATGGATGGATGCCCTGTTATTATTGTTTTTATTTCCCCAGAGATTCATGTCTGTTTTATTGGTAATAATTAAAAAGCTTTACAAATCATTTTAACATAGGAAGTACATAAGTAACATATAATTCTATTATAACCTTTTTGTGTTGCCAGGATTTCCAGGGCTGGGACTGATCTCCCTTTTGACACCAACACACTGTAAAAACCTATGTCTACAAAGCACTGCTGAAAGCAGGCCGCACCTATGTCTAGGCCAGTTTGTTCCACTTCTCTGCCCCTTATGTTTTCCTAATGTTTAGCCTCAACCTTGGTCTATTTTGCCTATATATAAATTCTCTATTTGTTTAAATCTGCAGTTAAATATCCATTATTTTTATGTCCTCTCTCTCTCTTTTTAAAAATGTAATAGTTAACATTCAGAATATGAATTTAAAATAGGGCAGAATCCTAACCATGTCTACTCAAAAGTAAGCCCCACCGTGTTCAATAGGTCTTACTCCCAAGAAAGTGTCTTTAGGATTGCAGCCAGAATGTAAGTACATCAAAGTTTTAGTTGGAAAATAATGTGTCCTTTCTCATATGTCCCTCTTCCCTTCTCTGTATCTCACACACATTTATCTCACGTGTCACATGCACATATCTAATGCCATCTAATCTAATCTACTGCACCATCAAATCTAATGTGCACCCCAATTTTGGAGACAAAATTTGGCTTAAAAAGATGAGCATTAGATTTGAGTAAATATGGAATATGTTCTGGCCTTTTCCAATGAGCGATAGTTTAATTATAGTTTAAAACAAGTGCCAATTTTGGAGATTGCAATGTTCATCATCCAGGAAACTAGCAATAGACATAGTTGTCTGTTTTTCTTTTTTATGTCTTTTTCATTGCACATAGTCGTACAAAATCCTTTGTGTCTACATTTTACAGATAGGAAGCTGTCTGCAGAGCTGTATTCTAAGGTCTCTACATGCTGCTTCCTTTTCAAAGCACTGTACATAAGTTGGAATGTTAAATGGGTTGAAATAGTTTAATCTTGCTGACACAGCACTATCATGCCTATACAAAAATATCGCAATGGATTTGCAGTGCTTCTTCAAAAGCACCTATGCAGCTGTCCGTAACTCCGATGTCCATATCTTGGGCAGCCAGTGTAATTGTAGATGATTGTAATACCATGGTCAAGCCATTGTGACCATGCCTCAGTCTGAACTTCAAGGGTATGTCCTTGAGCTCAGGGTCTCTGAGGACACTTGCTGGGACTGTGTACACTAGTCATGCCTGAATTGTAGGAAGCAGAAGGTACGCCTCAAGTGACCAGAGAAGGGTAGCCTCCTTTATGTTTTGGAAGGAGGTCTTGAAGCTCTGGTGTATATAGGTGATTAACTAGGCCCAGTTCATTCACTGGTCATGAGATTTGTGGTTCAAACCTTAGAGTTCCTACCACAATGTGTACCAACCACATGCCACACTGACCGTTTCTTGCCATCTCACAGTTCCATCCAGGGAGATGCGGAAAATGTAGTTGTTAGAAAGAATAAGAATGAGAAAGAAATGAGAAAGAATCCTCATGGTTCAGCAAGGAACACTTAAAAAACTAATGTAAGACTCCTAATACAACTGCCCAGAAATCTGCTTTTCCCCCCCTTTTTGCATAATTCTATTAAGATTCTTTTAAAAAGGAAATATCATTTATTATCAGTCAACAAAGGCAAAGTTAAAAACAACCAGCAGGGCGTTAAGACAAGTTAATTATTCTTCACTCGTAACAACATGATGCTGAAAATTTCCTTCGCTGTGTTTGGTCTCCTAACTGCTTCAAGTCTGAAACAAATGCTTTGTAAAATCAACAAAACAAGTTGTTAGTTCATAGCACTATTATGAACCATCTCTGTTTTAAATAGCTAAATAATGTTATTGAACAAAATCTGTTTTGTGTTTGCCCCAGGGGAGTTGGAACAGTTATCTATGACTGGGCTACTGAGTTCTCTTTTTTTGCCTTCTTCCTGCCTCTTTTATATATGCCTTTCTCATTACTGGAATTAAGTCATACAGATGGAAATGTGAACAGGACACATTAAAAACTGACATATTCCTAATGATCATCACTACATTTGTTAAACATATGTTTAGAAATTACATCGCAGCGATCAAATTTCACCCATCAGATTTGCAGATGACACCAGAGTGGGAGGAATAGCGTCTCTCCCAGAGGACAGGAGTGGGATCCAAGATTTTCTGTTCAAGATAGAAAGCTGGACAAATGCAAAATAAAATAACAAAAAAGGTGTGTTGTGGAATTCTGCCCACCTTCCTTGCCAATGCACCCCATGTCTCTAAAAAATTGCATCTTATGGTCAGGCCAGGGTAGTCTAAAAGGACACACAGTCTTAAGGAAAGAGGTGCAACCAAGAAGGTAGCTGATAGGAGGGAGCACCTTACATGATCAGTGTACCTTTGCTCCTGTCACACAGTTTACCATTCAGTCCAAACCAGTGTTCAGTCCAAGTCCTTCCCTTCATGCAGGTTGAGATTTCTGGTCCAGTCTAGTGGATAACATGGGGCTTGATGTGCTGCCATGAATGACTTAACAGCCTTCTCTTCTCTTATAGGGTATTGATAGTATCTTCTCTCTCTTATAGGGTATTGATAGTATCTGAACTCCTGATCTGCTGCCATAAGTCTCATCGTTGTATTTCAAGAGGTGCACCGCTGTTGTGTACTTAGGGATCCCAGGTGCAAATTGTCTGAGTCCCCATGTGTGTAAGCATCTGCGGATTCCAGATGCCATGCTAAGATAAGAGCAGGTGAGATGGTGGAGGTGTGGTTTGAGGGTGGGAATAGAAGTGAGGTGGGCAGCAGAGTAGGCAAGGGCATTTTGAGCATGCCCAGAATGCTATCTCTATTTTCCTACTTTGACACTCTCTTCCTCTTCTTGAACACATACAATCAATAGGAACTTTTTCAGCAGCCCAGTGACCTATGGAAAGTAAGGTAAAATATTAGAATCATAGAATCATAGAGTTGGAAGGGACCTAGTAGGTCATCTAGTCCAACCCCCTGCCTGCAGCAGGAATTCCCCCTAGAGCATCCCCGACAGGTACTTGTCGAGCCTCTGTTTGAAGATCTCCACTGAGGGAGAATCCACCACCTCCCTTGGCAATCTGTTCCACTGCCGAACCGCCCTCACCGTCAGGATTTTTTTCCAGATTTCCAACCGGAAAAAATTATCTCTCCTAGCCCATACGGTCTCTCCTTCCCCATCATTGCATGAAGCATATGCTCTCTCAGCAAGACTCAGATTCTTAGGCTGCAGCCTCTTGCATACTTATGCGAGCATGAGTATCAGTGAGTTCAGTGAACTTCCTTACAAATAAACCTTATAGGGTTGGCTGTTATCGCATTTCTGTCTACCATTTTTTAATCTCACTATTAGCTAATTCACATTATCTTTGTTCACAAGCAGTAGCGTAGCTCATGATAATGTATCCTGGTACACACTCAAAAATGTTGCCCAGTGATGCCACCACTGGCAGTGGCATCATGCATTGGCTTTTAATTTTTCTTTTCTTTTCTGGGGATCAGTTCTGAGTTAAGAAAATCCACTGTTTGTTCCATAGGCAATGGGTTTTTTCATTTTCTGGTTAATTGACCATATCTTTTTAAACAATACAGATACCCCAATGCAGTTTATTTCACTGCATTCTGCCGTCAGTTACCTTTCCAATGATATCACATTACTCATAAATAACCCTTTTCCCACAATTTTAACCACTAGTGTCAAGCTCAGCTTGTTGCATGAACTGCTACTCCTGTACCCCCTTTAGGTATGCCACTGTTCATTTCTCCAACTGTGAAATTTGCTACACTTCCCTAGTATAGGTACTCCATCATTTTCTATGGCTATGATCCAGAGTAACTACGGGAACTTTTACACTGACATACCCTACATTCCAGAGTAACTGTGGGAGCACATAAGAGACATTATGTGTACCCATAGTTATGGCACCACCTAGTGAAAACCTATGGGAAATTCATATTGCAATCCAGAGTAAATTGTTCTTACACCGGAGCAAGGACTCCCCGTAGTTATTCTGGATTGCGCCCATAGTTACGGTGCCACCTATGGGAAATGCATAGAGCAATCCAGAGTAAGTGCCTCTTATGTCTTTCCAAAGTTACTCTGGATTGCAGGGTGTGTCTTGGAAAGGAATCTGTTTAAAAGGATCTGCTGTGCATTGGAGAGCAGTCTTGAGAGTCAGATGCAGGGGAGGGCACCTTGGTTCAGTGTCTTATTTGCTCCCTGAGGCATCTGATGGACCACTGTGTGATACAGAAAGCTGGACTAGAAGCGTCTTTGACCTGATCCAGTGGAGGTTCTTCTTATGTTCTTGTCATTCACTTTCTCCTTATAAAATAGGGGAGATACTATGTAAATTAATGACACTTCATTGCACAGGGTACACCAATTTCATATTTACCAACCCAAGTATCTTTTTCTCAAACTGAACACTATCCAGGACATATACCCCTCAAGGCCACATCCTCTTCACTTGTGTGTGTGTGTGTGTGCCTTGCTAGTCACTCCAGAAAAGAAAGCAGACCCTATCATATGTCTAAAATACATACTCCAAAAAGAGTCCAAAGAGTCCAAGATGAAAGGTACAAGCACGTCGCAGGGTTATGTGATAATTTTAAAAAATCAGATTTTCTTATTTTCTGGGTCATGTGGCTGAGAAGGATACATTATTGAGTTTATGAAATGAATATCTTTGCTTTTGTTTACCTGCTCTATTTTGAGTTTCTTCTTTTTCTTTTTGCTGCTTTTGTCATTTGTAGTCTTGTATTGTGTTTGATGTATATTGTCAAGCTGTCAAGCTCTGTTTCTTTTGGCATGAATTGCAGAGTACAAATGTGTTTAGGTAAATTAATTAATGCTGTATATGAAACATACCACCCACTTTCTGGACTTGGCATGGCTTCTGAAATCCATTCTGTGGCTCATGAGGTGCAGTGGCCACTTGACCAGCAACAGAGCCAGTTCTTGTTCTTTAGGCTGGTTTTTGTGGGGTGAGGATTTGGATAGACAGATGGACACACACACACACACACACACACACACACACAGAGAGAGAGAGAGAGAGAGAGAGAGAGAGAGAGAGAGAGATTGCACTACTAGCAGCAGCACTTGGGGCAACTTGTGACTTATTAAGAACTCTAGCTTGGTGAGTCTGTCCCTTTTGTCTGTCAGCTTCCTGGTGTGAGGCTTTTCCCCCAGACTGACCTCCGGTATTAAGTCCCCCCGGCATGATAACATCAGCTTTCTCAATACATGCAGCTTGCAGAAAGTAATATAAATTTATTATTCTGTAAGAGATTTGGGCAGAAGATTCTATCTTAAATGATTAATTTTGGACACCACGCTTCTTCCAGGGACAAGCATTTTAAAAAAGGGATAGGAGTACTATTCAGTTTTAGGTCACCAGATCTGCACCCAAAGAAGCCCACAGTAGCTCCAGACCCCTGGAATGTTGTTGTAAAAATGAAAATATGTAAAATGAGAAGACATCTAATGCCAGCCTTCTAGGGGAGACTAGATTTAGGCTTAAGACAGCTGGTGCCAGAGCATTTGCTTGTTAATGTTCTGAGGCTCTGGAATGCTTTGCAAGAGGACACTGAGCCAGCAGAATCAATTAGTGATCCTCAAAGCGTCATTAAGACATTTGTGACATGATCATTTTGTTACTTAGAGTAGAACGTTTTACGGCCCCAAAGGTTTCGTGGTTAGAGGTATGGTATCTTCACTTATTGCAGGACAAACCAAGGAAAAATGGATGTGTGTGTGTTGTTTGGAAAGTGGGAAAGGAAAATAGAAAGGATTTGGTATTAAAGGAGGGAAAGTACTCTTTCACCTCTAAGTTATTCTTAACTAACTCTAAACATATTTTTCCAGAGATGCTAATTATTCTCAAAGCAGGACCCTGTAAAGAATCCAGAAGTGAAAGACTTTCATGCCTTTCAGGATTTTCCCACCCTTTTTCTCACTATGATACCCACCTGGGGAATAGTGTCCAAATCTTGAGGGCTCTTGCCCCAAGTCTAGAGACTTGGTAGCTCTATTTGAGGGGCTACTATATAGGAACAAGACTATCAGAGTGATTGGTGACAATTTGAAGGGTATCCAAAGTATTTAGGGTCAGCTGAAGAGAAACCTTACCAATAAACCCCTTATAAGCACCAGCTCATCATTATTTTCCCCATCTATGTGACCTTTTCCAAGCCCTGTAATGTTGAGCTTACTCTATGGGAAGAGTTAGAGCAGTGGTTCTCAATCTTCCTTACACTGTAACCCCTTTATAAGTTCCTCATTTTGTAGGGACCCCCAACCATAAAATTATTTTCATTGCTACTTTATAACTGTAATTTTGGTACTGTTATCAATTGTAATGTAAATATCTGATATGCAGGATGTATTTTCATTGTTACAAATGAAATGTGTGTTCTGTGCACACATTGAACAGAATGGGATTTATTTCCAAGTAGGCATGCATAGGATTGGGCCCTGAGGCTGTCAGTCAGACCCAGTGCGCGCGCAGCTACAGCTGGAGTCTGGCAAGCCTGACCTGGCCCCCTGCACCAGGGGTCTTTAGGCGACCCCCAGGAAAACTATAGGCGACCCCTAAAGGGGTCCTGACCCCCACTTTGAGAAACGCTGAGTTAGAGCAAGGGGACACCTTATGCAAAGATTGGCCAGCCAGGGCAGTCATTGATCAAAGGCACAGCCACTTGTCGGAGCCAACCTCTGAATCCTCAGTGCCACAAAATTGGTAAAGCCCATTGTGCCATCAAGGGACTAGCTGGAAGTACTATAGGAAGCCCAAGGGTTTCTTGTGAGTCCTCAGCAACCTGCACCAAGTACAGCTAGAAGGACCCCAACTTTAAGGCCCAGAAACTGAGCAGAATCAGGGGTTGGCAACAAATAGCAACCTGTGCACTGGGCCATTTTAAAAAATCCTGCGGCCTGATAGCAGTCACCTCAGGGATTGGCAGTGATCAGCAGTCTTTGAATATGCACAGGCCTAGCATTGCCATCTCGCTATCTGTAGTCACTGAAGCCCAATTGCACATTGTAGTCAAGACATGTACAACTGTGTCCTGCATACATGTGATTGCTGATCTGTGATTCGCATGTTTTCCAGAGATCAATATTTAAATAATTGTGAAATATTTTATGCCATAGATTTTCCCTTCCCCAGTCTCAACCTCCACCTTTTCCTTCTTTCCTTCTGCCCAATGCTGCTTGACATTTACCAGAACCCAGTGTGATTTAGTGACCTTGGGCATACTGTGCACTTTAATTTGTCAATTTGGGAAATTAATTTGTGGAAGAATGAGTTGAAGTCAGAGGTCAGGCAGTTGGAGTGCAGACCTGCTGACAGGTTGACTATCCATGGGGGGCTAATGAGAACACACCCCCAAGTGAACGGAACAAAAGCAGACAGATTTCACTGCCTGGTTTGTTGACTGGAATCGATAACATCAGGCAGTTGTGCCCACATTTCGACTGTGATTTCACCTCATGCTGCTAAAGCAGACATTCAGAAATAGCCAGAGTAGTCTTCTGGAGACTATGTAGAAAGCTATTGCATTCAGTCTGCTTCAGTCTGGTAAAAAACAAAAAAGTTGCTACCATTAACCAGACATATGGACAATCCAGCATTCATTGCACCAGTAAGGCATCCCAGGGCATAGCCACTTTGCTAAAGCTAGGCAGGTCTCAATCTGATCAGTTTCTGAATAGGAGATTTTTGGGAAGACTCAAGTCCCACAATGGAAGAAATGTGGGAAATTAAATCAATATAGTACATATAAAAGATGAGTGAGAAATCAAGGGATTCATTCAAACTACTCTATAGCTGTGGGTTCACGTTGATTTAAGATGAAGCTGGAGAACAGGCCTCTAACATCTTACAATAGACTCTCTGTCAGAGTCATCTAACACTGATAGTAATATAAATTATGCTATTATCAACAGCAGAGATACCCTACAATCCAAAGTAACTATAGGAGCATGTAAGAGACATTACGTGCACCTGTAGTTACTGCACCACTTTGAAAACCTATGGGAAATTCATATTGCAATTCAGAGTAAATTGTTCTTACACCGGAGCAAGGACCCCCGTAGTTACTCTGGATTGTGCCCATATTGAGACATACAAATTAAACAAATAAATAAATATTGAGTAACCTATTTTTTTCTTCATTAACAATGTTCTCTTGTCCATTATGATTTCATGTTGTGGAAGATAATTCACGACAACAGAATATATGGGTAAACTATATTTGTTATATTCATTTTTACTAGTTATTATTATGGACAATTTCCCCTAATAGAACATCCGATAAATATTTTGATCAGATGTAACACTATGATTTTATGGTTTCTTTATTATGGCCAAATCAATTTTTGAGTTTCTAGGACAGAATTTTGGGTTCTGTTATTGTGAAATATTTTAACAACATTAAAATTTAACATTTAACAACATTTAATTTAACAACATTTAACAACATTAAAAACAAACAAAATAATACTTGCCCCAGCAGTCAGATCTGTCCATGTCCTTCTTTACCATCTTCAGAAGTACAGATGTTTACTGCATTTTGGAAATTGACCAGCACACAAGAAAGTCATATATAAGATAAAAAGCAGGCCTCTGTCAGTCTCGAAAGACTATGGTATCGTGCTCAGCACTGCATACGCTGCATGCGAAGCATGAAAGCCTGGGTTGGATTGTTATGGAGGATAGGCTGTTACCCAAGCAGCAAATCCCCCCGCTCCACGCCACTGAATTAGTCCAATGGAAAGGCAGAGCCAATACAATTGGATGCAGCTGTCGTTGCAGAGCTGGGCTAAGGACAGGAGCTCACCCTGTCTTGTGGGGCCGACCCGGGTCTCGAACCCTGGTCTGCTGGTTATCAGGCACAGTGTCTTAACCACTTGCGCCACCCACAGCCCTACTGGAAAATATTGCATTCCTCATCGTTACCTCATATAACCTTCATCTAGAAAGTGTGTAAAGCACTCATGATCACAGTTGGAAGTAAGTGTAGGCAATCTGTGAACTCCTGCTGTTGCGAAGAATGGTGTCCTTCATCAACAACTAGTTATGGAAATGCAATACAGTTGTGATGAAAAGAGCTCAAAAGTGAATCATGAGCAGCAGAACGGTTTTCTGCTCTACCACACACAAGTTATGAATACAGTAGGATTCAGACCAGCTGTTTAGCTTTCTGATATATTTCATTGGTTTCAAGAGGTATCAACAGCTGCTGCTGTAGTTCAAGTCATCAAGCTTTGAAAGTTGCCTGTTCATTAAGGGTTCAGTCCTGGCTTACATAATGAGAATTTTGTATGTGCAATCTTAACCTTGATTTTTAAAAACATTCCAACAAACATCAGAAGATCCACAATCCTCATTCTCATTCTATTCAAATAAGGCCTCTTCCCCCCAAATATAGTATAATATGCTCAAGAATGGTTGCTGTCATATTCCTATATATTATAATAATATGGAAAAACAAACTTGTTTTCCCGATAAGAGTCAAGGCAAGCATTATGAAACTTGCTCCTTGGAGCAAGTAGTTCTACATAGATGAGACAGGTCATTTTATCACTAGGCTAGTAAAACCACTCTATGATTATAATGCTTCATTCGTGGCTCTTAATTACTTCTATACTCCTTGCCATGTCTCTTCTCCCCACCCCAAAAAAACCCCTTATGATTTTAAATCAAATCTGAATGAGCAGTTGCTCAAGGCAAAGCTGCATTCATAAAATATCCATTATCCAGCCGTCTGAAGCTCCCTGAGTTAAATGGAGGAAGAGAAAGAAAAGTGTTGCCTTGGGGGAGGGTTTGATGACTGTCTGAAATATTAAAAATAAGCTGCTTTCCATTTTTTCCAGGTTCTGTTTGCAGATATTCCCTCCACCCATACTTTTTCATATAAATTAGAATTTTTCATATTAATTTTTCATATAAATTAGAATTTCATATAAATTAAAATTTATATATAAATTTCATATAAATTTTCATATAAATTAGAATTAGAATTTCATATAAATTAGAAATTGATTGGCAGTAGATCCAGGGAAGAAAAAAGAAGGAACTTCTTCACACAGTGAAAAATTAACAATGGAAGTCAACCCTACTGGGTCTTACATGTCTTTGAATGGGGATGGGTCTTAGAGGTTAATTCTACCCCACCCATGTTGTAGGATGTCACAATGCCAACAGAGTGTTACGTGATATGGTGAAGGAGGGCCAACCTGAATAAAGTTAAAATATTTTTACATAACTTTAATTAGACCAGGGCACTTACAGATCTCTTTGGACCAACACCAACTTTGTAACTGTGGAGGTCAGAAGAAAGGAAAGGGGTAGGATAGCCTGGGAAAAGGGTATAGTGAGTATACAAGACCCTGTACAGGACCCTTGTTGAAAAATGTATGAGCCTGGTGTAAGTTGTTGAGGCAAGGTTCCACCTCCTCTTTTCCCTTTTAGGAAACTCCCCCACCCTCTCTCCGATCCATGACACTCCCCTGCTGTCTGATCGCCCTGTTAGCACCATTCAGTGCTAGCAGTCAATTGCTCTTCCATCTAAGGGTCCAGGCTACGTTGCCACCAATATTGGCCCCATTCAATTCCAGGGCCAATCTGAAGAGCAAGTCTTCCCTCCTTTCCACGCTTTGTACAGTCTGTTTTTTAGCTGGCTGCTTTGGGGCCAGGAAGGAACTTTTGCTGCCATCCACTGCTGGCTTGGCCGGCTCTGTTTTGTGTTTTTGTATTTTGCCTACCTCAAACTAATGTTCGGGTAGAAAGGGGTTCGAATTAAACAGGTTCTTACTGATTACCTGGCAGTATGTTTGCAGCGAAGAGTAGGTAGGGCATCTTGGTGCCTATTCAAGATGGCCAGGTTAGTGGGTCTAGAAAGTACCGTGATACCTGACCAGCTCTGGGGGGCTGGCTGGCTGAACAAGGTTTGCCCTTTTAGCCAAGCATACAGCTGCCTTGACCCTTCAGTAGGGTTGCCAGAATTCTCTTCCACAAAATTAGGACAAGACCCTCTGTCCCAGTATGTGAACACAGTCCCCCAAAATTGGGATTGTTCCTGTTTTTCAGGACATACGGCAACCCTACCCTTCAGGGGTGATGTTGACAGGCTGCCCTTGCACAGGCTATAGTGGTGGCCTCATGTCGATTGTTTGAGAACATCCACAGGAGGTAGACAACTAGATTTGTTCCCCTGCCAAGTACATGAACGCTTGGGGTGAGGTTCCTACCCTAATGTACCCTGCTGCAGTTATTTTAGTAAAATTATCTTAATATTTTATTTCACATTCAAGATTCTCATTTACTTGGTACAAGTTTGCAACAGAACTAAAAATTGTGCAAGTTATAGCTGTTTATCCATTACGGATGGAGGTAGTTTTGATTCAGGACGGGTTGTACCCTGTGCCAGTTCTCATATGAAGACAGAAATGGGAAGCATATACATAAGAATGGAAGCATATCATTTTGAACTCAGAAGGCATGTATAACTTGGCGTAAATTAACTGTTTCATGAGTTGACTGCTTCCGAAGCAGATGCTGGAGAAAGCAGTTTCTGGAGAAAGAAAGCAGCGTGGGTTGTCCCACTGTCCCTTTAAACCTGATGCTTGCAAGACAAGTAGAAGTTCAGTGAACAAGCTGTTTTCCCCATGGAATACAGGTTGAACCTCCCCATTTGTGACATCCTTCCAGTTTCTGTAATACATTCCAGGCTTTCTGCTGGATTTGCTTAAATTTAATGAGGTTTTGAGTTGTTCCCATCCCATGTCTTGTGACGAGCTACATCCAAGCTGTGTAAGAGATGGTCGACAATCCCTGGGTCATCACTCTGTAGAAAAGCCTGGTAACGGTCTCTTTGTTCCACCCTGGAATACACCCATATTTACTCAAATCTAATGTGCCGTCGAATCTAATGTGCACCCTATCAATGGTATAGCTAGGGAGGTGCTGTGAGTGCAGTTGCAGTGGGCTACAAACTTTAGGGGGGCTACAAGCTGAGCTTGACACATAGTTAAAATTATGAAAAAGGGTATGTATGAAGGGTAATACCAACATGTTATATATTGTTGGGAGGGTAATTTAATGCAGAATGCAATGAAACAAACTGCATTGGAATGCCTATATTCTATCAAATGTTATGGCCTATTAACCAGAAAATGAAAACACAAAAGCCTGTGGAACAAAAAGTGGATTTTCTTAACTTAAAACCTTCCCATGATACTGAATGTTCTGAGAGCCAATGAGATGCAATTCTGATACTGTATGGAACAAATAAAGTGTTGATATGAATCAGCTCTAATTTATGTATACATCATAACAGAGTTACCTATGTTAATGGGGTGACAGGCACTTCTAAGAGGTGGTCCTCTTAAATTTAGCAGAGAAAGAACAACCATTCCTCCTTGCCCCAGCACAGTTTCCCTATCCAATAATGGCCACAATTTTCATTTTTTTCTTAATTAAATTTGATTTTGTTGTTGCAGGGGAAATAAATAAATAAATAAATAAATAAATAAATAAATAAAATAAAATAAAATAAAATAAAATAAAATAAAATAAAATAATAAAATAATAAATAAAATAAAATAAAATAATTTAAAATACCCAGAGATGACATCACTTCCAGTTGTGACATCACTTCCGGGGCAACATTTTGAGCTTTGCATTGGGCTATCGGGTGTATGATCATTAGCTGCACCACTGCACCCTACGTTTATAATCAAAATACCACATTTCCACCTATATTGAACACCTGGATTTTGGAGACTAAATTTGGCTGAAAAGGGTGAGCATTAGGTTCAAGTCAAAGGATCTTTTGAAAGATCCTTTTCAAAATCCTCAAGGGATGTGTCTTTTAGCTGAAGCCAGTACTGCCCTTGCGAATCTATGATAATCCATTGATAATTATGGTGGAACCCATTGTATCATACAAATTCTGGCCAATTGGCTTTATGAAAATTTGATCTGGGACTAGATGTAGATGTAAAGTGAATTAGGGGAATCTGAATTCCAATTTCAAGTAAGCAGGACAATGTTGACTATATGGAAATTTGTGCAGTACTGTCCTAGTTATGGGAACTGGCTGCGAGTTTGGGCCTTTTGAGACAAAACACAAATCTGGATTTCCAAGCCACAGATTGATAAGTGCACTTGTCTTTGGCATCAAAGATTGTGGACTTTATTTGCAACAGCTCAGTTATAAAGCCATTCGCTGTTTTAGTCAGAAGAGCAATCATTCCAATTTACATGGTGATTGTTAAAATCTAAGGCAAGCTTAATTGCCTGTCATGAGGCCATGGTAAGCAGGCTGCCATTAACTGCTTCTTAAGGGATGTTTATCTTTTAGTTTAAAGAGCCAACCTCATTCTCTTTGAGACAAATTGCATATAAATATATTGCATATAATTAGGTTACATCTGTACTAGGATAGGGGGATATGGGAATAGGAAGGGTATAGGGTGACCATATGTCCTCTTTTTCCAGGACATTTCTTTCCCGGAAAAAATAATCACTGTCCTCGTTTTCCTTGTGAGCATGTAATCTTCATGTAATTAATAAATTATATGTAATAAATTATATATAATAGTTATATCAAGATATCCAGACAAATCGAATTCTGGGGTATCTAGTTGCTGACTCCCTCTGTATACCAATGTTGTCTTTCTGGAAAGACGTTAATTGTTGTGAAACAAGGGTGTGGTATAGGGACATAGTTAGTGCTTGGCCTAGAAGTCCTGGGAGTGGCAGCTGGCTTGGGTGGGATATAAATGTCATACACAACAAAACATTTCTCCCTCAAGTTTTGTATCTTTTTTTATTTGTCTTTTTAATCAGCGAATCTCAGGTCAAAGTGTTCTCTTTCTGCTGCTTGAAGTGACCAGGATCCACTGCAAGACTCAGGCAGAATCCTAACCAATTTAGTCCAGTGTAACTCACCCATCAACTCATTCCGACAGAGGCATGGGGAAGCCAGTGCATGTTTGTGCATTGGCCTAAACAGGGGTGCCACCAGTGTTGGCAGCACCTGGTGTGAAGATGAGTGCATCGCTCCCTGTCTTACACATACATGATAGTTGCCCATGCAAACTGTGCCTCTGAAGCCTCCATTCCTGAGTTACTCAGAGGCTTTAGAGGTGCATTGTGCACATGCACAACCATCGCACATGTTTGTCAGGCTTCTCCCAGATTAGACTGCCCTGGCTTGGCTGGAGAGGTCAGAGGGGTGATGCGCCAGAGGGGGATGACATGTGGGGATCACTGGACAGGGATCACAGCCCTGCTTTCCATATCCTTCTCACTATAACGCATTCCGCTTTGACCACAGAAACAAGCAAAATATTCAGAAGAGAATTCAAGAGTCACATAATCTTTGACATGTACAGCATTCAAGCTAAGGATTACTGCTGGAAGATGTTCAGTCTCCTGACAAGATCACAGCCGCAAACCCTGGACATGCCGGGTGAAAATCAAGGGAAGTTCTCACCTTTGTTCTTATGCAGTCAGTGTTGTTTATCGCTTAGGTGGTGTTGTATGTGTTTGTGTCTGTGTCTACAGCAGCTCCAAGCAGCCTAAATTGTCTGATTAATCTTCATATGCCAAGATCCTGTTTGTGCTCTGGGTACCGGCAGTTGAGTCTTTTCATCTTAAGGAAGTAGTTGATCGTCTGCTCTTAAAATAGCCACTGCAGGAATTGGGCTGTATTTTTAGGCTACAGGATGGGCCATGGACATGCCTTGCTCTTTCTCCATGGATTGTTGGCTTCCTATTACTCTACAAAGCCTTGGTTAGTAGGTCAAAGAAAAGGCATCAAGAACCATTACCTAAAATAAAATGTCACTTAACAATTACATTTTCTACTGTTATGAATATCCTGTATCTCTACCATGGCAAACATGGCTGAGAAAGAATCAATCCTCATGACAGTTTTCACTTGATCTATGCACTGTAAATTTTATATATAGATGTGTGTGTATAACTTGTTTCTGTCATTTATTTTTCTATGTATATATTTGTTTGTTTAAATAATATTAAATAAATAAAACATGGGCCATATATGATATAATATCCTATATAATACCCTATATATAATATAAGATCCATTATCTTTTATTTAAATTGTTCCATTGAAGTTCAGTTGTGTCTGGGAATGGGGCAGGTTTGGTAGCAGCAGTGGCTACCAAATCCAAACCCATCTTCCCAGACTTGATTATGTGGTCTGAGGCCATCAATTTGCTGGCACATCTACATAGTAGAGTCTTATCCTCAGAAAAGAAAGCAAACGTTCCCTTATCCATAGGAAACTTAAAAAAAACACCATAGGATTGTGCTGAAAGTACTTGAAGAAGTTCTGTATTTCACAATTTTGAAAAGTCCTTTCCCAACATTAAACCTGAAGAGAGTTGCTTTCTATATGAATTCAGTCAAATGCAACAACAGTATCATCATTTGCAGGTGAAAACTCTTTGAACTTTGGTTCCAAAAAGATTTGGATTTATTCAAAAGCATAAACTGCGGTAATAAAATGGTTTTACAACTCTGAACCCACATAGGCTGGAATCCTAAGCACACCTTCCTGGGAGTAAGATCTATTGGACATCATGTGTCTCTCCCTACAATCCAGAGTAACTACAGGAGCACGTGTACCCGTAGTTACTGGACCACCTAGTTAAAACCTATGGGAAATTCATATTGCAATCCAGAGCAAATTGTTCTTACAGCAGTGCAAGGACTCCCCGTAG
The DNA here is from genome assembly GCA_030015325.1 of Cryptoblepharus egeriae. NCBI lineage: Eukaryota > Metazoa > Chordata > Lepidosauria > Squamata > Scincidae > Cryptoblepharus > Cryptoblepharus egeriae. The sequence goes on along the minus strand of JAREYC010000001.1, from coordinate 192,628,976 downwards.
TACCTCTGGATTGCGCCCTTACTTCTTAGACATGCATAGGATCGTGCCCTTATTCTAAAAAAAGAAAATATTTCATAAGGAGGGAGGGGGAATTTGCTTCCAGTGCTGCAATATGTGAAAGGTTTTCCATTTCAGTTCTCAAGAAAAACAAGGGGCATGAACCTCCATTATTTTCCAGGCCTTCCTGGCTCTAATTAAATCTCCCAAGTCAAATATGGCAATTGCACACAACAGCTGGAGTGTCCAATGGATTCCCCAGGGCTTGATTCACCTTCCAGCACCTGGTCAGGGACATGCCAAATACAGCCTCTCTTATTTGATGTGCCAGCCTCTACTTCTTCCACGTTTTTTGACTGGAAAAGGAAGATAGAGCAATTGTGGAAGCATGTAGGAAAGAGGAATGGCAGGTTATAGTTTTTCTGACATTTTGTCTTGAGGGAAGGAAGAGGAGTGGACATAAGTGGCAAATGAATGTGGGTGCCCTGGTGCCATTACATCACATGACTGGACTGCCTCAGTTAGCCCAATGGATGGTCTGGCCTTGGCGTCAACATTCAACAGTTGTCCATTGACCATGTCCCTAATTATTCACTGCAAAATATCTGTTCCATCTGAATTTGTCATCAGACTGTCAATAGTTGGAATACGAGGGAGAGGGGGAAGAATAAGGAAGTGAGGGTTTGGTTCACCCTTCGCTCCCTTATATGTGAAGCACTTCATGCTTCATAAAGCATCTTCTGTCATATGAACAACTACATTCTCAAGGAATGTAGAAGGCAGGAATTTCATGCTGATATAATGTACACAAAGCTGTTCTCTTCCATATAGTGGATGGGGGAAAATTCCCTATCCAGTTTTCAATTTCAGATAACTAACGCAGATAATGCAGTTGTGCTTTCTTCCTTGAGGTGAACCAAATTCTGATTCATTTGGATTTGGACATGGTTTAACTCTAGTTGTTTACAAGGCCTTGGATTGACAAGGAACATGTTCTGCCAAATCCTCGCTGAAGAAAACTGGCAAGTGAGCTGTTGTCATTGTTGGTGGAATGTCAGAAGAATAATTTCCTTCTACATGTTGCCACGTATTATTTGCACTGTGAAAGCAGCTAGTTATTCTCAGTCTCATTGCATAAGCCACTGTGTCAATGAAGAAGCAGGACCCCTAGAGAACTGAAGCAGTATATACGCTTCATGTTCTTTTGCTCCACAATCAGGGTGACCAGATGCCCAAACCTCAAAAGGAGGACAAGGTCTTGGATTCGTCTCGGCCTGGCCTTTCCAGTGGACAATGGCATGTTGGCCTACTGACAAGTAATGCCGCAATATTGGGCACTTTCACTTTCCCATAGAGCTCAATGTATAATTTTTCGTTTTAGTTTTTTGGCCATAACATTTAGGAATGGATAGGAAGGAAATATTTCAAAACTGATTTTTGCACTGGATTCTGCTCTTCAGTACGAATCCAACAACATATGACATGATGGGGTACTGCACACCATTGCAAAGTTCCAAAATGAAGCCAAAATGTAGGGCAATGAAGCCCTTTTGGAGGACATCCAGGCAGGAGGTTATAAAAGAGGACAAATCCAAAAAATTCTTGGATTTGACAGGGTCATATGGACACCCTGTCAATGCCCTCAGGATCCTTATTGTCAGTGGTGGCAAAGCTGAACATGTGACTTGTTTTTATCCTTCATCAAAGACCAATCAACATTTCAAATTCTGTTCTATGGTTGGCATAAGAAATTTAACAAAGAATAACAAAATGATCTTACAAAACAGTGTGCTGCATGAAAACAATAACCTCAGTGAGCAGAAATATCCAACTGGCAGAAGGTTCAATGAGAATCCTTTTAATTTGGTTGCTTTTAGGTCCAGTTCACGTATTTGATTCATATATTCACATATTCAGTCTCTCATAATTTGACACACTGAACACTGAATTTGAAGTAATTGGCTGGTTCTAGATTTGGTGTTTTATCTGTGGTGGTCAACAGTGCAATCCTAACTTGGGCTGGATCAGGCACGCTGGCTCAGCTTGTGCTAAATCCAGTGCATGTTTCAGGAGAGGCAGCTGCACTACTGTGGGGAAAGGGAATCTTTTTCCCTTTCCAGGGTATGGCAGAACAGCCCCAATGGGACAACTCAGATTTAGGTTATTATTCTAATCTGTACATGTGATGAACACACATGGTTCCACTAAAATTGAATGTTGGGAGGGCTAGGACAGACAAGAGAAAATATTTCTTTACCCAGCGTGTAGTTGGTTTGTGGAACTCCTGGCCACAGGATGTGATGATGGCATCTAGCTTTAATGCCTTAAAGAAGGGTTTGGACAAATTCCTAGAGGAAAGGACCATCACAGGTTACAAGCCATGAGGGGTGCGTGAAGAGATGGACAACCTCCAAATGTCAGATGCAGTGGGGGCACCTGGGTGCAGGTGTCATATGTGTTCTCTGAGGCATGGGGGCCACTGTGTGATACAGAAAGTTGGTTTAGATGGGCCTTTGGCCTGATCCAATGGAGACTCGTCTTATGTTCTTATGATGTGGGAGAGCAGAACAGTGGTGGTAAGTCCTGCTACCAGACTTACAAGTGTTCGCTTGACAGTACCATCTCTGTGAATGCACCAAGAAGGGACTGTGTAGTAGACAGTCACATTAATGTATGTAGGCTGGGGATAGGACCGGCCATCACCTGAACTGTGCTGTTACCTATACGGAATACACAGAGCATTTTTCGACTAGGTCAGAGCTCCCGTTTCCCTTCCCATTTATTCCTGGGTGTATCCACTTTTGAAAAGTAGTGAGGTGGGGTGTACAGTGCCAAACAAATCTGCCTGGGGAAATAATCTATAAAAGGACCCTCTTCAGTTGGGGGCCACACTGTCCTTCTTACCATGTCTTGTTGGCCTTACCATGGCCTGTCAGCTTTACTGTTGCCTAAGCCTGCAATCCTAAAGACACTTTCCTGGGAATAAGACCCACTGAACAGAATGGGGCTTACTTTTGAGTAGACACGGATAGGATTGTGCTTTAGGTCCTTTTACTGTGTCCAGTCAGCCTAATATTGCCTACTGCAGCCTACTATTGGGTCATGTTGGCCTACTACAGCCTATGGGGAAGGTAGTTTGGGAGAGTTTGTCTTGAGGCCTGCTGACTTGAACCTTTTTCCTGCTCTCTCTCCCTTGCCTTGCTGAACATTGCTGAATCCTGCTTACTGGGTTGGAAATTGGGAAGGAGAGGCAACATTTTATTTATTTAGTTAATTCTACCTACAGGCTTCAACCTCTGTTTAATTCAAACTCAGACATTAATCTGCCATGATTGTTTGACAATTAATTTGCTGTGATTCATGAAGGTATGCAATATTTTCCTGTGTATTGTAGCAGGAAATATTTTTGGAGGGATGCCCACTGCCCTGTCTTACCCCAGATAAAGCTTCCACAGAGGCAGTTCAATCAATGTCCTGTCTGATTCCTCCAGCCTGGCCACATAATGTTGGCACAGCGTCACTACAACCTCTGAAAACCAAAATTGGAAACTTAATTAAAAATTGGAAAAGGTCATACATTCACAGCCCGGTACATTCACGTGTATGACAGCTATTCTTTTCCAACAACATATGAAACACATGAAACAGAATAACAGAGTAATAAGATTTGGAATGTCTCTAATACATTTTTTGTTTGTGTATATGTGTGACAGACAGACTGACCAACTGACTGAAGTGCAGACATTCTGAGGGACAAAAAGGAAACACATAAAGGTGAAGGGCCAAACCAGATAAGATTTAAGATGTATAGATTTTCCCTCACATGGCAAATAGCACGTTTCTTTTAGGGGAAGGTATACTTTACATTGGAATTAAGGTGAAAGAGGATCATTACATCCACTTCCTCAAGCACCATGGTCTCAAAGCAATTTTCCACACCTCCCCACACAGCAGCTGTTATTGTCTATTAAAGCTACACCCTAAACACATTTTCCTAAGAGTAAGTCCTATAGAACAGACTGGGACTTACTTCTGAATAGACATGCTTAGGATTGCACCCTTCAAATATGAGTGATCCAAATTGTATATCTCCAGATAGCACATTTAGGACCAAACTACTAATGCTAATGCTAAAGGTGTATAGTATAATAAAGGTCTATATTTACTCATATGAAGCTACCACCATGGGCTACAATTTGGGTGGTGACTCAAAGGGTATCCAGTGTATTTATCTCTTTAGATCTGTACTGTTTCCCCACAGAAAATTGCAATTAAAAATTCAAATGCATTGTAGCAAATGGCACTTTTATAGCCCATTCCTAACTTGTGCTGGAACAGGCAGGCTACCAAACCTGCATTGTATCCAGTGCAGATGTCAGACAGTGACTGGTTTAGCCACCTGGGGAGAGCTTCTGCTTTCAAAGGGGCTGCTCTGGTCTACACCAACTCAGGAGATGGTGCAAATCCAAGCAGCCCAGGACTGCCCAGGGAAGGGGTTAGCATCTGGAATAAGTGCCAGATCCTTGCCCTGCCTTCTGTCTGCCAACCCCATGGAACACATTCTACCCATCTTCTGCCAGTCTGGGAATGTCTCCCTCCCTCCACCTTTTCCCCTCCCTCCCCATATGTAGGGTTGGCATATATCCTGAAAAACAGGGACAGTCCCAATTTTGGGGGATTGTGTTCACAAATCAGCAAGTGTAACAGAGGGTCCTGTCCTGATGTTTTGGAAGAGAATTATAACAACCCATATGGACTTCTCCATCCCTATGCCGATCAAGGTTGGCCAGTGCAAACTCACCCATTCCCAGGATCCAAGGCAATCAGGAAGGTTGGTTCATATCCACGCACTGGCTGATCTACTGCTGAAATAGCATGAAAGTGCTTTGTGGCCTTGGATTGAAACGTTTGTGTAAAACAGTCTCTTTGGAGCACAAACAGTTAAAGAACTGATACCCTGCCCTGTGGTGCCAACCTAAAATTTTGGCTAAACACCGATAGATTTATGCCAGCAACTGCATATTGACGGATATCATATGAGGCTATGCTTTCAAAAACAGGCTGCAAAGCCTAAATCCTATCATAATAATGGCAGAACAACCAAAATGTAGATAAAAATTGACTCTTCATTATTAGTGATATCCGCTGTTGTAGCTAAAATAATAGAATTTCTTGCCAGTTTGCTCTGTTGGTCAATCTTTTCCCCACTGAATTCAAGGAATGCTGATTCCTTTTAAAATTTCCAAGTCTATTGTTTAAAATGCATTCTACAAGGGAAAAGGCAACTGCAATTAATTTGAATGAGCTCAATGCCCTGCTTATTTCCTGGAAAAAAAATACATACACATTTTTCACTTTATTGTGATCCATGGAAACATAGGAGTAATATTTGTCTTTTGAATATTTGAAACTAGGGCAGATTTTTTTTGAAGGATGCTCCCTTCATTTTTGGATGCCTATATCTTATTTTCAGAATGTATGTTTGTGTAATGTCCATCAAAAGGGAGTCCCATGGCTACTTTGTGGTGGCATATTACTCCAAACAAGGGACCAGAAACAATCTGACCACATTACTTGCATGCATGGAAAGTAGCACTGTGTATAGAATGCTACACAGACTTTTGCATGATATGTGCATGTGTGTGAAGCCATCTTTTATGGTGAATTGTCAAAGCAAAATCATCCATCACTGGACAGTCTTCTGTTTCTTGGCCAAACATGAAATACTCCAAGTCTAGTATCTCAATGTCAAGGCCAAATGTTTGCATGATAGGATCCATGTGGTATTGGATTTTCTAAAGGGTTCTCCCCGTATGTTGGAAAGCAAAGTTGGCTGAAGACTTATGAATTCTTGGCAGGTTACCACTTTGTTCATGTCATCATATAGTAAATGGGTAATCTGTAATATCCTGTCAAGTGGGGAGAGGAGTTAACCACACATCTGTACCCAATCAGAAATCTGACATCAGCCCTGGGGGACTAGGGGGCTAGTTTGAAAAGGAGCCACATCATGTGATGTCCCAGTTCAAGTGTTGTTAGTGTGACCCAAGATCCAACTATGTTGAAGTGGCACCAGCAATTAAAAGGTAATGGCTGAATTAGTCTTAACTGAAAAGGTGGCAACAGATTGGGCATCTAGATTCACAATTCACTACAGCAGTGATTCCCAAATTGTGAGCTCTCTGGGGAGCTTCACTACAAGCCAAAGAAGAGACAACTATGGCTGCAATCCTAACCTTCAGTTTTTCTGGCTTAAGCCTTGGCATAAGTCCTGTGCTAACCTGGGGGTGTCACCAAAGCACTTCTGCCCCATTTCTAGGGTTAGGACAGTGCACAGACATGCACTTGCTTCCCTACATCACCACAGGAATGGGAAGACCAATGAGTTGTGCTGGCCTAGGTTAGGATTGTAACCTTAGAGTTGTGTAACATGCCCTTCTCACTATATCAAAGACATAAATAGAAGACACCCTCATGTTTTAATTGCATTGATTTCTAGAATTGGTTCCTCATATTATGGGGTTGTGCTCTAAGGAGTATCCAAACCTCAGCCCTGAGGCTAAATCCAGCTGTCAGCAAGCTTCAGTGTTGCCATTGGGAAGACCCCCAGGGGAAGCCTTGTAATGTCTCTAATACAATCTTCTATGTCCATTTATGTAAATTTATTCCAATTTGAAATGTAATTCATTTTTTCAGTCCCCAACACAGTGTCAGGGAGATTATAAGGCCCTCCTGCCAAAAATGTTTGGACACCCCTGACCTAGAAGAACAACGACACAGACCTAGAGGAAAAAGAAACTTTGTTTTAGGAACAAAGGATGTTCAAATTAATTTAGGATATTTTTGGAGTGCCCAACAAGCTCCAGTTTGGGGGGAATGGCAATGTCACCTTATGGAAACCAAGCCTCAGCCTTCGCAAGGGCTGCGTGAAAGATAGAATGCAGTTCATGGTTCATTAAAGCTACAATCCTAGGCAAATTTACCTGAGTGTAAGTTCATTGAAACAACTGAACTTAAAGTAGGGTTGCCATAATTCTCTTCCACAAAAATTGGGACAGGATCCCCTGTTCCATTCGCCAATATGTGAACACAATCCCCCAAAATCGGGATTGTCCCTGTTTTTCAAGACATATGGCAACTCTAACATTAAGCTGTAAACAGTGTAATTCTATTATATCTACTCAGAAGTAAGTCTCATAGACTTCAGTTAGGCTAAAATCCAAGACACACTTATCCAGAAGTAATTCCATTGCACTTAGGATTGCCATAATTCTCTCCCATATAGCAGGACAGGACCCTCTGCCACACTTCCCAGTATGCGAATACAATCCCCCCAAATCTGGACTGTCTCTTTTTCGGGGATATATGGCAACCCTAATAGAACTCATTGGGGCTTACTTCTGAGCGATACACGACTGTATTGTTACTTTAAAGTACCTGTATGTGGTGTAGCTGCGATGAGCAATGCCAATTTTTCCAGCAAAGCTAGTTATTCCAGTTTTTCCTAGTTAGGTACCTTGTTTGATATCATTTTGCCACCAATCAAAGCATTTGGATGAAGTAAGCTATTTAAATGAAGCTTAGTAAATTTCAAAGTAGAGACAGGAAAAGAGGGTTGTGTGTCCATCCGAATGAATTCAGAATTTAGTTTCTTCGATTCTCCTTTCCTGATCACACCTGCTCATTTGCATTGCACACACATGAGCTGAAGTTGATGATCCAGTTTGCTGAAAGTGAAGATGACTATGACATATACCAACAGCAAATTACTACCCTTTGGAGCAAAGAGAAAACAGAGGAAACACTGTGAGTCAGAGGTAGCCTCTGAGTAACCCATACTTCCTAGGGTTATTCTCCAGATGCTAACTTTAGCATCTAACAATTGGTTTGCTCCACCTTTGTTCTTAATGTCAGACTTGTCCAGAGGTTTCCAGAGATACTGCATATCTAAATCTGGATGGTTTACATGTTCATACTGAGCAAATTCTAACACCTATCTTTTATCAAAGTAATGAAATAATGGTGACATTAACTAAAATTCATAAATTAATGAATCTCAATAGATAGCAGTGTTACAAATAACAATGCACAGTGTTTTATTTGCAGAGACCTTTATAACCTCTGACTGTCTTCATCCTCAAAACAGTTATATGAGGTAGGTGACTGTTACTCCACTCTGTAGATGGGGAGCTGAGACTGAAAAATCAGAGGTGTGAGACAGCTGCAAAGAAGTTGAATGACTTAAGAACAAGCCTTGCAACATACGTAAGGTTGAAGGAACTTGGTAATGTTCAGCCTGGAGAAGACATGGCTGAGAGCACTCTTCAAATACCTGAAAGGCTATCACATGGAAGAAGGACAAATTTGTTCTCGACTTTCTCTGAGAGTAGAACCAGATCCAATTGATACAAACTGCAAGACAAGAGATTCAAATTGGACACCAGGGAGAAATCTGCAACCACCAGAAGGGTGGTTCTGGTGAGGAACAGATAAGAGGTGGTAGATCCCTGAGATCTTCAAGCAGAATCTCTACAAGCATCTCGCTGGAAGATCTGCTGCTGAAGGCATGGAGCTGAACAAGATGACACTGTAGGGCCCTTCCAACTCTATAATTCTATGTTCCTATAACAAACAAGGTTACTGATAGTGAGTCAGCATCAGAGGTGAAACTTGGAAGTACAGAGGCCATAAACTCACTTTCAAGAGACAAAGAGTGAATGGTGTGCTGTGTGCAAAAGTGCAAAAGCGAAGGTTGGGGTCCATTGAAATTCAAAGGGTCTGGGCAGGCTGGCAGTTGTGCAGAAGATTGAATCATATATGCACAGCCCACAATGCAACAGTCATGGGGGAGACTTGACATAAAACAAAATTATTTTGAAGAACAGTCATGTTTGCAGATCTCAACCATGGGGATCTTTATGGAGTAGTGACTTTTGTACTGCAGTACTTGAAGAAATGTTGCAACTTTCTCAGAGATGTTCACCATCACCATAAATAAAGGTCAAACACAAGGCACTAAACAAGGGTAAAAACAGGAAGTTGAACTATTTTATTTATGCCAAGGCTGCTTACAAAGCTTTTATTTCTCCCATCCTGTGGAACTCACAACAATCTTGTAAGGCATCCCACAGTCACCCAGGAAGAGGCACTCCACAGTCACCCAGGAAGCTTCATAGCCCCGAAGGGATTGGAACCTGGATTTTCCAGGTTGCAGCGCAACTCCCTAATGACTACACCATCCTAGCTCTGTGACTTCCATGCTTGGTCCAAGTCTTGATTTTCAATACAGATTGTGGTCCCCACATCTTATGAACATTGACTGACAGTAGCAAAATGGTAGATTGCATTTAAAAAGTGAGGCTTTGGCTGTGATCAAAACAGTCATGTGACTGTTCCATTGGCTTTTGTTCTGTGAATTAGTTATAAGACATTGATCAGTTTGTGAAACAAAGAAATGTGTGCTCACTGTCATTTGTCAGCACTTCCTAATAACAATTTCAACCTATTTCTAAGGCAACATGTTCTCCATTTGGATATGTTTTAAGAGACCCAGATTGTCATATTTAGAGTGAGATGTTCTCCTGCGTAGCTGATCACTGGAGCTGCTATATTGATTTCAGTGAACCAAATGAGCCTCCAGCAGATGCACCAGAATACATTCAATGACTGCTGGTAAGAATAGCTCTCCAAGTGACTGCAATGCTTGCTTTCGTCTCCATCCTCCCTTATGAAAGAAAAGTCATAACTCTTCTCTGCTTGCTTATTCTGGGCCTGATCTCATCCCCAATGACTCTCTGGGGCAATGAAAGAGTCGGCAGAAAAGATACTTCAATTTCCTGAAAGGTCAAATTGTCAGAGACCCCCCTCTTCCACTAATGGATTACAATAAAGGATGAAGGAACAGTAAGGTTTTAACCTTTTCTTAACTTCACAGCTCAGGGGATTTGAAATGATTTTTATTTTCTTTCAAGTCATAAAATGTATTTTTAAAAAAGACACAAGGAGGTCCTGGGAACATGAAACATTGCTTATGAAGTGGAATGGGTGTCTACATGCACAGGCAAAGCGATAGGGCAGTTTTCACATCTGCAACATTTTAGAAAACAAAGCTTGATGGGGATGGGGGAGGCAAAGGAGGGAAGCCAGCCATCTTAGATCACTAGGATCGTGCCTATTTTTTAAACTTTTCTTCTTTTGGGTTGACACTTCCCATGCCTATCTTCTTCCAGAGCTCAAGGGAAACTTGCTGCCAATATTTTGCTGATGAAAAGCAGGAATATTTAAGTGGGGAATTAGAATAAATGAAGATTTCTTTGCTGACAAGGGTCTTTGAGACAGTGCTGAGGTTGCATTTTTCAATGTGCTGCTTTTAATGTGCATTAGACATGTCATGTGCCGGCATTTCAGACATATCACTTGCCCCCTGTCAGTGAAGGTTGCCAGTGCTTGAAACAAGCCATTCTGGCACCTTGGCAGGGATGGGGGACAGAGTCCAGAAGTGTATATGGGGTGGATTGGGGTAGTTCAGGGGTAAAACCTAGTGGTTCCTGGCAGGACCAGGATTTTTATATCACCAAGATAATAAAACTTAATAAACCATTGGCCAGACTGGTATATGGTATATGGACAATGTGAGGGAGGACTTCCCTGCTGAGATTTGATTGACAGTTCCCCCCATATTATGAAGTATACACTTTGTAGGAAAAAAGGGGTTTTTGAGAAGAGATATTAATAAGGTAATCAGATGTCATAACCAAATACTTCAAAAAATAAAATACTCCAAAAGCCTTGAGAACCAAGGCTTCCCCAAAAATAGGACACTCAAGAAAAATGTAAAAACTAAAAACACTCCCATATTGTTTCATGTGCTTAATTTAAACATTATATTACTTCTTATTAAATTTAAAACTATTATGCATAATTTAGTGATTACAAGGAAGCTACATGCTGCCTGCTTACAAGGAAAAGGAAGATTTTTTTTCCCAGGACACAAGGCTAAAAAAGCGGACATGTCCTAGAAACAAGAGGACATATGATTACCCTGGATATGAAGGGGAAGAGGCCCATCATGTCAGTATGCAGGGAGGGTATTTTAACCACAATAGTATTCCAAAAATACAAGACACTTGTCTCCTACCCTGAAACATAACCCTACTGTACTAAATGTCTAATTTCAACATTACTTTTTCCTTCATAGAGATGAACCTATGGAGGCATGCACATGAAAAAAAATGTTCAGTCAGGTCCAGCATACACAGAGAGGCTGTCTATAGTTCAGTTCCAATGCTGGATAAGTCCTGTGGAGGGTCCTTTGGGACCTGAGTGGAGCTGCTGCATGGGGCTTTGTCTGCAGCTTTCAGAAACAATGACATGGACTTAAAATAAAAATGATTTGGGTTGTCACTGCTCATGTGAAGACAATACTTCTTTACCCAGCAGGTACAGTAATTAATCTGTGGAACTTTGTGCCACAGGATGTGGTGTTTGCATCTGACCTAGAAACCCCTAAAAGGGATTGGACAGATTTCTGGACACACCAAAACTGCTTAACACTTTTTTGTAGATTACTAGCAAAATGTGCCCATGTTGCGGCTAAAATACACACCCATGCACCATCCACCTTGTGTTCCATCCCCCAATACCACAACACTCCCCATGCGCATCAACATCTTCCATGCACATCAATCCGCATTCGCATCAACCCACTATGCGCACCATCCCCCATGCGCATCAACCCTGAATGTGTAACATCTCCATTCACATCAACACTGAATGCTCAACATCCCCCTTGCCCAACATCCCCCATGTGCATCATCCTCCCATGTGCATCAACCCTGAATGCATAACATCTCCCATTCTCATCAATCCTGAATGATCATCCCCCAGGCACATCAACTCCGAATGCGCCTCAACACCAAATGTGCAACATCCCCCATGCGTGCCATCCCCCCATGCGCAACATCCCCCCATGCGCAACATCCCCCAAGCGCACCATCCCCCCATGCGCAACATCCCCCATACACATCAATGCCTCAGGTGCATCAACCTCCACATCAACCCCCCAAGCGCATCAACCCCCATGTGCATCAACCCCCCATGCACAACATCCTCCATATGCATCAACCCCCCAAGTGCATCAACTTCCCATGTGCATCAACCCCCATGCACAACATTCTCCATGCACAGCATCCCCCCATGTGCAACATCCCCCCCATGTGCAACATCCCCTTATGCACAACATACAAATGCACATCAACCCCCCATGCATCAACCCCCAATGCACATCATTCTCCCCAGGTACATCCCTCCAAAACCATGGGCACGTCTTCTGGGCTGGTGCAGGATTTGGGGCTGGGTGTTAATCAGTCTTCAATGTTAAGTATAGGCCAAAAATGTGTTCAGTCCCTTATGGGATAAATTTGTCAACTTTGGTTCTTGGTGGGTGTTGATGTCACAGAAGGAAGGCATTCCCTGAATTTCATGCTTTTAGGTCCAGGGGTTGGGCCAGAGCATCCCTCAGTCAGGGATTCTCAATGGAAAGTATAGGGAGGAAAACGCATTGCACCCAGTGATGGGCTTCAAAGAAATTAAGAACCGGTTCTCTGTCCATCTGGCAGCCACTTTTAAATGGCTATTTTTAAACTTCATATGTCGTATCTCTTGTTAAGAACCAGTTCTATAGAGTAGGTGCGAACCTGCTGGTGCCCACCACTGATTGCACCCCTTTTCACTCCTTTCTGGTTGGAATTTCTGAAAACCAGTTCTTAGTGGCTGCCTCCATACCAGAAGGAATACCCACCCCAAATTTCATGCTTCTAGGCTTGATGGTTTTGGTGGGGCGTTGATGAATCAGTCAGTGTGTCAGTGAGTGACTTTTCAGTTATATATGAATCAATGGTGGGCTCCAGCAGGTCCGCACCTACTCTATAGAACTGGTTGTTAATGAGAGATAGGCCATATAAAGTTGAAAAATTGCCATTAAAAAGTGGCTGCCAGATGGACATAGAACCGGTTAATTTCTTTGAATCCCATCACTGATATGAGCGTGTGTGTGTGTGTGTGGTGTGTGTGTGTGTATATATATAGAGAGAGAGAGAGATATGATGTGCTGATATCCCATGCTCCATTGTAAAGGCAGCAGCACTCAAATCTTTACAATATTTTCTCCAGTCCGGCCTCCTCTTCCACATTTTGTATACTACCTCCATGAAGCAACATCCTGCTTTCTCAGCATTATTCCTAGCTCATCCCCACCCCATCCCTTCTCATCCTGAAACATGAAACTTCAATGTAATCCACTCAGTGACATTAATTGTTCCATTAATTGCAGCTACATTGCATCTGCTATTGTTTCCTGCTCTCTTTAATTTTTAACGGGAAACACATTATTACCTTTTTTATTTAGGAAGGCCAAACAATATAAAACATGATGATGCTTCGGTGAAGATGAACATTTGGCATATTTGGAGCAAATAAAACATATGTTTGGAATAAAAGGAGGGTGGGGAGGAAAATTTGAAGCACCACAAACAAGAAGGGCCAGAGACACTAATGACAAGGAGGAATCCCCAAGAATTTCTGTCCCACAGAAAACCAGCGACAGTTTGCCTTATTGTAGGGCAATGATCTTTAATTTAGGCTATGAACAAGTTAACAAGCTCCTGAAAGTTAAATAAAAACGGTCTCCAATCTTTTCATCATGTTTGCAATCAAAGGAGGATGGGGCTTCCTAGTAGGGGGGCTGAGAAGGGGGAATAGGAATTAACTATATGACCGAATGATTTTTCATAGCCGCAAGAGTAAGGCAATTAAGAGGCAAATTAATGTTCTGGCAAGGATTTCGGCTTTAAATGATGCAAAGGCTCTGTTTGAAGAGGGGCGGAAGGGTCTCTTGCGGAATACAGCCTGGACCCAACTTCAGCAAACCAGCCTTCTTCTCTTGCATCTACAGGAAATGGGCTTTAAAAAATATTTTGGCGACTTGTGTGCCCCCCTTCTCCCCAGGGGTTTTGTCATGTGTTTGATCTCCCTTGCTTGCTCCAAACCTTTACTCATCCGCTTTCCCTTTGAGCCTGAAATCTATTTTCAGCCAGCTTTGAACATTTTGTTTTGGACAAAATATTTCCTTGAGAGATCTCTTTGGCTTGCCACCCTCCCCTTTGCCTCCACTCTTGCCTGTGATGTGACAGATTTCATTTTTCCTGTTTAAAAGACAGAAGCCACCTAGTGCCACTCTTGAACAATCCTGGCTTGAAGGGAATTTCTACAGGAGCCACTGTCAGTTGACTGATAGTGGTTCTCAAGCACTGGAGCCCAGGACCCCCTTCTGAGAATGACAATCTGTCCATGATATAATGGAAGTAACATCAAACAGGAGGTGATATCACTGCCATGCCAGAGCTCCAACATGTCTACTTAGAAATAAGTCCCATTGTATTCCATTCTAAGATGGTGCACCTAGTAGCAAATTCCAAGATGGCAGCACCCAGCTTTTTGCAACCACCTGAACCAAAGTCATGACCTGCAAAGGGGGTCCCAACCCTCGCATTGACAACCACTGTGATAAAGTCACAGGCTCTCAGTGGGCAGTCATCACATGAAACTGTATGCCATGCATGTCACCAGCTAATGGCTTTGAGAAGGGATTGCTTTGCTTCTTCACACAATGGCACTGGGGAGAATATGGGCTCTACTTTCCTTTCTTTGGCATTTCCATCCTCCAGCTTCTTTGCACATAGTGCCAGCAATGTTACTTCATATACACCAACCCAAGAGAAACTGCAAGAACAGCAAGCAGAACATGCTAAGATTAGGACTGCAATCCTAAGCACACTTCCCTGGGAGTAAGACCTGTTGAATACAATGGAGCTTACTTTTGAGTAGATATGGTCAGGATTGTGCTTGAAGTCTGTGTTTACAGAAGCTACAGCCCTGCGAACAGCAGCAACATCTGTGAATGTGCTTATCTGATGTCACACAGCTTAGGCAAATAGACCACTCAAGTGAGCAGTTATTTGTACAAATCAATTGGCAAACATTAACACAGTGTGGCTCCATTTGTTTTACCATCACAAAATGTGATTGCCAAGAGCTCCTGCTTTTCTATGACACATTGTAATGAAAAGAGTGGTAGAGTATATAGACCACTAAATATACTAGTCCACTAGGCTGGGTGGATTAGACCACAGTGACCTGGCCGCAGTCCATGGTACCGCTTAGATGTTCATGCTTTGCCTAACAGCCTACATAAGCAGTGGTGCTATATTCAATCTGATTGTTGTATTTCTACACTATCCATGTTTAAAATTCAGCTTGTAATGCTGGGCGCTTGGTGCAACTTGGACTACACACATGTCTTCATAGGAAGTCCAGCCCCTTAGCCTCTAGCAGCCTCCACTGAAATGGATAAGTGATGTCCTTGCAACTGCAGCAACACCACATCTCAGCATCTACAGTATAATCTGAAGGGCAGCTTAAAGAAAAATTTAGCCACTGCAGAGAAATGGCAGACCCTGCAAAATAATTCCACTGTTTCTTTTTGATATAGCAGACACAGTTTCAAATGCTGGGAAAATCTTGGACTTCATGTACTGCCCTGCCCCTGTGATTAGTTAGGAACATTAAACAATTTCCTTGGAATCTGTGCCCATTTCCTTTTAGAACGAGGGTTTCCTTACTGCCAGAGTTTCCACCCATATCCTCCGGAGTCCACCCTTCCAATCTTAAGCGGAGTATACAGGAACAGGCTGGGCCACTTGCTGAAGGTTTGCCCTTGCTTGGCTGTGGGGAATTCCTGGCATTTTTTTAAATTGTCCATAAATGGAAAGGGAATCTTATCCCTAATGAAAAAGGGGGAAAAGTCCGAAATAGAAGAGTCGACCAAGCACATTTTGATTGCTTTTGCTTTCCTTTTTGCCTGTTATGGTTGATGTGATTTGTTAATCCCAGTTGCAAGCAGAGATGCATGGTGAGGAAAAGGGTAGGAAATGATCTTTGGCAAAGACCCCTGAGAAATAAAGTGGATTTTTTCAGACTTGTTTGATTTCTTGACATTGTACTAAAAAGATGGAATTTTATTTTTTTTAAGATGCCCTCTCCTCCCCCTCATAACATGGTGCCCATTTCCCCCTCCCCCCAACAATAGAATGCACAGGGCAGCTAATAATGTTCATTAAAAGGCAAATGGGCAGCCTAATCAAACCTAATTCTCTAGGTGGTGCTGCAGAAGTGTCGATGAAGCTATTACTGTATCACACAACAGAGTTTTAGCTACTGGAGGAATCTCAGATGTAGGAACATCTGATGTAAGTCCTAGCAGCTGTTTTGGGTCAGCTTGAACTTGTACTACTTCAATTGCTGGTGCAAATCTGAGTTGATCCATCAAGGCCAGATATGCCTTGATGCCTGAGAAGATGTTGGAATTCAGGATGCACCATCTCCATTGAATGCCCCCCTCCTCCTGAGTCCTCACCTTTTTCTCACACACTCACACATAGAAGAAAACCAGGTTGTTTATTGCCACAACACTGCAAGGTATGGAGTTATTAAAAGAATTGTTAGGGAGATCACCTCAATCATCCCATCCAGGGTTATCAGATGTCATAATCACAAAAGAGAACAAGGCCCACCAAAATGTAGGACCCCCAAGAAAAATGTAGGACATGATAAAATAAAATCTAAAAACACTCCTATGTATTGCTTTGTGTGATTAATTTAAACTCTATATTACTTTTATTAAATTTAAAATTATTACCGTACATATAATTTTGTAACATATGACTTATCGATTACAAGAAGGCTACATGCTGCCTGCTCACTGGGAAAAGGAAAAAGTGATTTTTCCCCTCAGGACACAAGGCTAAAAAAGAGAAAACACCCTGGAAAAACAGGATATATGGTCACCTTCGTTCCATGGGTTGATCACCCAACCATGAAATATCTTGTCTTCGTACCCAAGGAAAGAAACAAATGCTAGTAGCATTGGCAGACTTTTATCAGTGGCTGGACAGAAGCCACACCAATCCTCAGGTTGATGGCCATGGAGTTTTTCAGGAAATCTGGCAGTCAAACACTGTTTCTTCTCCATATGCTCCCCCCAATAAAAACCAGTTCCTCAATTGTTCTGAAGCAACTGCCAGGAGAGTGTTAAGGCAGTTATGCCTCAGCAGTTCCTGTGTTTCTCTTTGGATTCTACAGTTAATACAGGTGCAATCCTAACCTATTTCAGATGGCACAACTCACCCATCTTCCATGTCTTGTCATGATGTGGGAAGGCTGGTGCATGTCTGTACATTCGCCTGTCACCCAACCACCCCCCAGGGGTGGCTCAGAAGTGCCTTAGTTCACTTTTGTGACACTCCCAGGCCAACATGGGACTTGTGCCGGCTTAACCAGGGATTAGGATTGCACTGACAAAAATAGTGGAAGGGACAAGGGACACAAATGGGCATAAATATGCAGGGAGCAAGTAACACTACTCACTCAAAAGCCTGCTCAGATTGTCTCAAAGCTAGAAGGGAGGGCTTCGCATTGCATATGCCTCGCATGACATAAGAACATATACTAAGAACTCCAAGTTACCTAAATGCAAACATCTCTTCTTCTTCCATAAACGCTTCAGCCATGACATTAATCTATGAGTAGAGATCTGCGGCTGGAAATGACGGGGGGAACAGGAGGTATTTAGGGGCTTAGTATTGTTTGGTGCTACATTCTAAGGATGGAGGGGGGACAAAAGAGGTACTGGAGAGAGACTGTCACATCTGTGTCATTGGGATCATTTGAAGTAGCCTCCCATCACTGTTTGAAGGCTATGTGGTGTTCCTCTCACCATATCTTATCATCTTCAACTTTGCAAAGGTAATGAGTCTGAAACTTGATGGCAGGCATCCAGTGAGCAAGTTGAGCGCATAGATTCCAGAGAGTTGATCACCATTCAGGAAGGCTGGAAGCATGCAAGAGCTTTGTGTTTTCTGTGTTCTATATATGGTTAAGGGGAGATGACATTTTTGAAAGCCAGTGGTAATGATTTGAGCTTGAAGCTTTAAGTGGTCATTTAGTCATAAAAGACTGAATTTAAATGCTTTGGAAAAATAGTCTTTTGCTCTGACTTAATGATAGGTTTCCTTCAAGTGTCGTAATTGTTCATCTTTTTAATGCGTGCATTACAGACAATGACCTGTGATTAAGTCTCCACCCAGGGCTTCCCCTTTGAAGATAAGGATGAGGCCTTGAGGTCACTTGTGTCCCGAGAAAAGAAGGGTATTAGATAGATACAGTACAGGATACATGGGGATCTTTATGTATTCTTCAGTATTCTTTTTTAATTCAGATGTTGTACATTTTTTGGACCTTTTCCTCATATAGACAGAGTATATTTATACAGTACCTTTTTTGACTTCCAACTACTAGTCACAGGAAAATGGGTGAGCTAAATTGCAAGTTACAATTGGAAGCTAAATATTATAGGGTAATTTCATGACTGTCAAAAATTGGGACTTCTTAAAAAGAAGCTTATTTTTCTTCTTTCAATAGTTCAAAATAACAATATCTTCAAATAGGGAATGAAAAACAGAGCTTAAAACAAAGAAACATGTTGAGTGAATGAGGGCTTTAGGATTTCAGAATAAGTTACAATTTATAGATTCCGCCTGTGAGGGGTGAGTGTGCAAGTATGCGCATGTGTATGCAGTGCTGGAGTTACGCGGTAAAAATGGCATTGCCTTGTTGTCAAAAAGAACTGTTATCTTTTGCAAAAAGTGTTTTGGTTTCTGGTGGAGCTTCCCAAGTATCTTAATTGAAATTCACTCCATATATCTGAGACTCTTTATCATGGTGCACAGTTTAATATTATGTGCAAGCACTATGCCCTTGTGGGGTCCCATTTTGATGGACAGGGAGCGCCCTTATCTATACTAATGGAAGTTTCACTTCCCCTTAGGGAACAAAGAGATTATCTGACTTAATTGCTTTCCCTCCTATGAAAGTCACAATATGACATATAAAATTATAAAGCCATGAAGATGATGTTTTGTGCTATAGTATTATTGCACTCCCAAGCCTTCTTGTATTATAGGGTTTGATATTTTTTGCCTTTCTCCCACTTTCATTTTGCAAGCCTGTTTAGGGAAGGTCCCTCATCTGCTTCCCGTGTTTATTTTTTCCACTTATAGTTCAACCACCAGCTTGGAATCTGGTACTGGATGCCACCAAGTTAGAATGCAGCACTCAGGTTGCAATCTGTATTTTCCTGGAAGTAAATCTCATTGAACAAAATGGGACATACTTCTGAGTAGACATGGAAGAACTCTGGCATTGTAGTGATGCCATTTCCTGTTAGATGACACTTCTGGCCGTGACATCGCTTTCAGGTTGATGACATCACTTCTGGGGAGTCCCAGACAGATTATCATTCTCTGAAGGGGATCCTGGGCTGAAATGCTTGAGAACCACTGCTGTAGGAATCTTGGCAACCAGATGTTGGAGGACTTGGGTCTGTAGCATTTAGCTATCCTAGTATGAGTTGCCTCGGGCTGTGGGTGGCGCAAGTGGCTAAGACACTGTGCCTATTAACCAGCAGGCCAGGGTTCGAGACTTGGGTCGGCCCCACAAGACAGGGTGAGCTCCTGTCCTTAGCCCAGCTCTGCGACATAGCTGGATCCAATTGTATCGGCTCTGCCTTTCAATTAGACCAATTCAGTGGTGTGGAGAGGGGGGATTTGCTGCTTGGGTAACAGCCTATCCTCCATAACAATCCAACCCAGGCTTTCGTGCTTTGCATGCAGCATATGCAGTGCCAAGCACGATACCATAGTCTTTCAAGACTGACGGAGGCCTGTTTTTTTATGAGTTGCCTACAACGTAGTGACTCAGTCCTTGACCCATAAGACTCAGCTCAAACCTTATAGTGCATAATATGCATCAACCTCCTTGAAGCACAAGAGTTTCAAGATTATATGTAGTTTCCCCCATCCCCTGCAACTGTCCTCCACTGAAATCTGAAACAGTTCCCCCAGCGAGCAGAGCCAGAGTCATCTGGTCTTTCATTCATAATTTGACCATTGGCCATGGATAACATTCTTATCCACTTGACAAGTGTACACTAGCAGCACTCAAAACATACAAGGTTAGCAAGGCATCAACACAAGCCATGAATTGACTCTGTCACATTAGCACTGGCCTGGGGTTCATTAGAGCCAGCACATGTTTTGAACTTCATTGTAGAACTGGTTCTAGGTGTTCTGGAGTGCATGAACCAAAACAGAAGAAGGGAGCGTTGGCTTCATCATCAGTACAGAGGCAGAGACAACCCCAGACAAGAGGTGGAGTGAGATAGCAAAAGTTATACAACTTGAGCATTAGGAAGGAATGGAAAGTATGTTGAGCTTATACTGAATGGCGCCAACAATGGCACAGTCTACCACCTTTCCATGGTTACAGAAAGCAGCAGCCATTTACTTTGCTCCTTACATGGTTTTTTCCATTTAACTGGGACTGCACAAATGAAGGAGCTTCTCCATTTGCACTATAAGAAGTCCTGTTCTTCTTCATGAAGAAATTGCACCGAGGCGGGGTGTATGATCCACTTTCCACTTCCTATTAGTAAGTGGAAAGCAGATACAGGGGCGCCTCACGTAACAAATTTAATTCGTTCTGGAGGCATGTTCTTTACATGAAACATATGTGATCATCAATGTGCATGATCTTATGAAGTTGACTTAGTTTGCAGTCCTAAAGACACTCTCCTGGGAGTAAGACCCATTTAATACAATGGGGCTTACTTCTGGGTGGACATGGTTAGGAGGCTGCAGTCCAAGACACCTTCAGAGTGTCTCTCCACTTTCTCCTTCTCTCCATCCTGAGCCTCTCTCTCCCCTGCTCCCTTCTGGCTAGCCCTGAGCTGCTTCCCTCTTCTCCACTGCTCTTCTCTCCCTCTGCCCAGCGGACACCCGGCCACAGGAGGAACAGCATGGAAGTGTTGCTTTAGCTATGGGCAGGTCCGCTAGGCAGCCCTGACGCTTTTTAAACAGGCTGCCAGCCAGCGCGTCTGCCCCAACTGCCAACGAATGTGTTCTTTACATGAAGCACTTTCTTTATGTGAAGCAGAATCCTAGAGAAATTTTTGTTTGTTACGTGAAATATACTTTACGTGAGGTGCCACTGTATATCAACTAAATATATAAATAAAATTGTACAGAAATCTTTAAAACTGCTAGTCATGGAGAAATCATTAAAAAATATGTATTAGTATTAGTATATTACATGAGCTTGTAATATAATGATGAACTTTCCCCCTTTTCCTTAGCTTTTTAATCTTAAGATGGAATGAACCAATAATTCCCACACTATCAGCTTCTCCTTTTCAAAAGGCAGCATATAGAGAGCATGTAATAGGTCTTCCTTACTTCTGTCTACCTTAAAGGTGAGAATCAAAAGCATGGCAGAGGAAGAAGCTATTGCTGCTACCACCACCAGGTAGCAACAAGAGGGTTTCTGAATCCAAATTTATTTATTTATATTTATTTATTTAATTTATATCCCACCTTTCCTCACCTGCAAGAGGGAGCCCAACGCGGCTAACAATGATCAGAATAAAACACCATTAAAATGATCATAAATAAAGATTAAAATATAATTAAAATACAATTAAAATACAATTAGATTAAAGTACAGTAAGAACAATAAAAACAGACTAAAACATTAGTTAAAAACAATATAAAAATAGAACAATAAAACTGCCCCCCCAACCTCTGCCCCATTTTAAAAGCTTTTTTAAAATAAAAGGTTTTAAGGCTCCGCCTGAAGCTCTGTATTGAGGGAGCTTTCCTCAGTTCTAAGGGGAGGGAATTTCAAAGCCAGGGTGCCACCACCGAGAAGGCCCTATCTCTGGCCGCCACACCTCTCACGTCTCTTAGTGGCGGCACAGTCAGTAGGCAGAGTTGCCAGACCTCCGGAATTTCCAGGAGGCCTCCGGAAAACAAGCCCCTCCTCAGGGAAAATGTGGCCAGCCTCCAGGAAAATGGCCGCCATTTAAATTTGGCGTGCTGCAGCTGTGCACACTTGTTTGGCTGTGTCTGGGGCATGCGTTATCTTTGGTCCTGATCATTGGGCGGACCATCATGCGGGAGAAAGAGTGAGCGGGAGAAGGAAGCTCCTCCCCCTCACCACTTCACTGTGGCTCAGATCACTCTCAGCCAGCAAGCTGGCAAAGGCCTCTGGCGCGCTCTCCTCACGGGGCTGCAATCGCAGCCGCCCGCCACCTTCGCCGCAGCCGCCCACCCCATGGGTCTGCTGCCAGTCTATTTCTGCCTCCATGCTCCATCGCCGGCCTCCCGGCATTGCTTGCCTGCTATTCCTTGATAGTCTGCCTACTGCTGCCTCGCTCCGTCACCGCAGCTTCAACCTCCCAGCTGCCCCAAGTGAGGTGGAGGAATTGGAAAATGTGTGAGCCCCATGCTAGTTGTGTTGTGTCTACACAGAAGGAAACTCCATTATGCAATGGGACTTCCTCCCAGATAATTGTGCCAGTATAATGGAGTTTTTGTCTCTCTCACAGCCACAGAGAGTAGAGAGTTCCATCATTTTTCAATTTTAAAAGGGTAATATAGTACTGAAATTAAATACAGGAGAGAAACACAAGTGTTTTTAGCTTATTTTTGCTTGTCTTACATTTTGGGGGTTTTCTACAATTTTTTTAATTGCAGGAATTTATGCAGGAATTTTGGCTTGGGGGCTAGAAATTTTTGCCTTTGGGCAGGAATTCTGGCCTTGCCATTCAGGGATTTTGCGTTTGGCATCTGGTCACCCTGTCAGTAGGGCCCCCTCAGATGACCTTAGGTGACAGGTCGGATTGTACAGAAGAAGGCGGTCCCTCAGGTACCCTGGACCCGAGCCATTTAGGGCTTTAAAGGTCAGGACAAGCACTTTGAATTCAGCCCGGAAATGAATGGGCAGCCGGTGTAGTCGCTGAAGCAGTGGCCCGACAGAGTCGAACCGACGAGCCCCAGCAAACATAAGGGCTGCCGCATTCTGGACTAGTTGAAGCTTCTGGACCATCTTCAGAGGCAGCCCCACGTAGAGCGCATTACAGTAATCTAGTCTCGATGTCACTAGGGCATGGGTCACCGTGGCCAGATCTGTGCGACTCAGGTATGGTTGCAGCTGGCGGATCAGCCGAAGCTGAGCAAAGGCTCCCCTGGCCACAGCCGCCACCTGGGACTCCAGGAGCAGCTGCGAATCCAGGAGAACCCTGAAGCTGCGAATCTGCCTGCAAAAGGCAAATGGAGACTGTGGATGTGCTCATAGTGCAGCCTGTGCATCTAGGGCTTGAGCTGCTGGCCTCACCAGTTCTCACTGGTGGACCAGTTCACCCGTGCTCCGTATGTGAATCTATCACTCTCCATTCAGTAATGAAGCTTCAGACATGATACAGTCCACCTAAGAAACTATCCTACATTGGAGCAGATGAGAGGTTGGGATTGCTTGAAGGTATCTCCACATTAGTCTTACATGCCAGCAGTGCCACAGTCAAGCCCATAAGAACACAAGAAAACCTCTTCAGGGTCAGGCAAAAGGTCAATCTGGTCAAGCTTCTTATATCTCACTTGGCCCACCAGATACCTTAAATTTCCTACGTGATGAGCACTTTCCCTTCCACTGTGCCTTCCATTCACCTCTTGATGGTGTGATGGTATGCTGCAATGCCACTGTTACTGAGAGTTCAGATGTTGGTTCTTTCCTCAAGAAGAAAATAAACAGTTTCACAAGTTCTGCTGAGGTATCAGGTAGGCATCTGAAAGTGGGTTTAACAAGTAACTACTGTACAAATCTCCTGTGTGAAAATCTGTGTCTTAAAAATCTGTTCGCTGGTATAGTTTTTAGGAGGGACAGATTGGAACAACTGTAAATATTTTAATGTGAAAAATTGGAAACCATCCTTTTAAATGGAGACAGCTGGGATGTACATAATATGTGGGTCCTGACAGCATTATTTTCTTTGAGCATGCTCTGTCGAATTACTGCTTCCCACTTGTCACTCCAGCAGCATAATTTTTACAGCAAATGTGTCTTTGAGCTGACTGAAAATTACAAAGCAAGGATTTAAAACAACAACAACAACTAATCACAGTCTTATCTTGTGATAACTGTAATTAGACCCGGGTGTCTCTAGATAATCTGTACATCAGTGTTAAGGAAAAAGCAAATTTCCAGACTGAGCTTTAACTGGCAGCATATCAGTTTTATGTTGAGAAGGACTTTCAGTTATTTCCTGCTTTAATTCATGGTGGAGGATACTCTGTGTACATCATGAACTAGAACTAAAACATAAACTAAAAACAATGATATAATTTGCAATGTTCTCATCAAGGTTTATTTTGCAAAAATGTCAACCTGTCTGTCCCTCAGTTTCAGCTGTACACAGACTGGTTGTATCTGTGTTGTGGGAAGCAGTGGCATAGCTGGGGGAGGGTACAGGGGGTGCAGCTGCACCAAGCTACAAGCTTTAGGGGGGCTACAAGCTGAGCTTGACACTAGTGATTAAATTGGGAGAAACGGGTTATTTATGATCAATACCATCATGTTATATATTGTTGCAAATGTCATCTTATGCAGAATACAATGGAACAAACTGCATTGGAAAATCTATATTCTATCAAATGTTATGGCCAATTAACCATAAAATGAAAACACAAAAGCCTGTGGAACAAAAGTGGATTTTCTTAACTCAAATTTTTCCATGTTACTAGTGGCTCTGAGAGTCAATGAGATTTAATTCTGGTACTGTATGGAACTAATAAGGTGTTAATACAAATCATTTGTCACTACAAATATCATATACAGTACCTATATCATAAAATAGTTACCCCATGCTAACTGGGTATACAGGCACTTTTAAGTGGTGCTCCTCTTGTATTTAGCAGGGTAAGAATAACCATTGCTCTTAGCCCCAGCACAGTTTCCCTACCTAATCAATAAGGGACACAATTTTAATTTTTTTAATTAATTAAATTTGATTTTGTTGTTGCAAAACATCCTCTTGTAGCATATTAGAACATACTTTCTCTGGTAAGCATGAGGAGGGGACACTCAATGTTGCTGTTGTATGTGATCCAACGCACTGGGCTTTGATGCCACTGGTGAGCAAAGTTCTTAAATAAATCAACAAAAACCATTGCTTTTAGAGGACAAAACCATTTGCCAGGTTCTCATTTAGCTGCCCGGCACTTAGCTGCCTACCTTTTCAGAAGGCATCCTTTAATATTGCTGCAGTCAGTGGTTCATATTCTTAAAACATCCCTGCTTTGAACAAGTGCATTTCATTCACTTTCTCCAGAGAGAGGTCTGTCTCGTAGAGTTAGATCTTTGGGCTGCTTTCCAACAGTATAACCAGAGCATGTTTCTATAAATGCTTCACATAGCTGGCGAAAGGAAGGATAATTTTGTAATGCGTATAAATGTCAATAATCCCTTTTAGAATACTACTAAAACCTTCGCCGCATATATGTGAATCCTGTGATTGATATATATAGCTCCATTTATTTCAAGCTATAAAAAAATCCCAGAGCTGGAGCCAAGTGTCATATGAGAATACATCCAAATAAAATGGAAACTGGAAGTGAGGGATTACCCAGATCATATCCTCAAACCAGCAATCCTCCGCTAATGTTCAGGCTGTCCCGTGAATCATGAGGTTGGCTTGCACAGGCTGTAGACTTGTAAATCAGTTACATCTTTGACAGGATGGGAAGCCTTCTAGTTCTGACTGAATACAGTTTATATATGTATAACTGTGCACAAGAAAAACTCGGTAGAATTGAGAATTCTGCTTTTTCAAGGTTTATGGTCTTGCACAATTCTTGTATAGTTGTACACATGTTTATTTTTTAAGCTCCCAATACCCTTATATTGTACAAGTTCAATGGCATTTTGATTGACTTTAAGAATTTTTAATACTGCAGTATATGACTATTGCAATATATTACCGTGCTATTTTGTATATGGCTTTGTAGTTTGCACTACATATTCAGATGTATAAAGAAATACATAATTTTATATGAAAAAAATCAAATATTTGTAAGCATGACAACGTTTGTCCAATATTTCAGGTGTAGAGCTCACAAAATCTGCCACTTTAACTAGTTAAATATTAGACCTTGTAAACTACTTGACAAATTTGGCCAAGCAAACTTGCCTAGACTAAAATCTGCCAGTTTAACTAGTTAAATATTAGACCTTGTAAACTACTTGACAAATCTGGCCAAGCAAACTTGCCTTCAGTAACTCATTGCTGAAGGAAATAAAATGAAATTAGCCAGAAGATAAATATTTCCCCACCCCTTTGCATCCATTTTATCTTTCTGTAAGGGATTATGTATGGTTGTGGTGACTCAGTGGTTAAGACACTGTCCCCATCAATTGAAAAGTCGGCAAGTCAGCCGAAATCCAGGTACTGCAAGATAGGGTGAGCTCCCGTCCCTAGTCAAGCTCCTGTCAACCTAGCCGTTCAAAAGCACGCAATTGCAAATAGATAAATAGGTGCCACTTTGGAGGAAAGTAAGAGTGTTCCATGGCAGCGTTTCATGGAGCCTCAGAGACCAGATCCCAATAATGCCAGCCACATAACCACAAATCTTCAGACAACGCTGAGAATGTGAGATGAGCACCACCATCCCCTCTACTGCTGGATAGGACCTTACAGGGGAAACCTTTACCTTTAAGGGATTATAGGCTTGTAGGTCATCCTGTGTGAATCCCTGCATTGCCACTGCAATATTCAAATAAAGTCTGTATCCTAGCCTGTACAGTCCCAAGATAGAGGGAAAAACAAAAGTTGCACAACCACATTGACACAGAGAAATCCTGACACTTTCCAACAATTACAGCATGGCCCAAATGATTATATTAGCCTGGACCTCAAGGTACATTTCACTACTACCTACTCCACCTACTCGAATGCCATCATCCAGGGACATGAAAAGTGAAGCTTTTGAGTACTTATTGTTTTATGTGTTAACTTATTTTGTTTTAAAATGTATAACTTGCAGATCTAAAACAACTTGGCTTTCCAAAGCAGCAAACCAAAAAAAGAGAAAAAAAGTAATAGAGGCGCACAGTGCCACCTATAAAACCTTCTTAACAATTTACAATCAACCAATAGCAGGAAAAAGAGCAATCTAACAGGGATTCACATTAATCCAGATAATCCAAAAATCTCTTTAATCTGAGCCAGATATTTGTAGATAAATAGTGCTGGAGTTTTGCTGGCTTTCTGGTGCAGGATGTTCCAGAAGTGGTGCCATCTCAGAAAAGGCCGAACCTCTATGAGAAATGCATTGATTCGCCAATCAGCAGTTAATATAGAGCAGTGCCAAAGATTTTAATTGATATTTTAAAGGACAAATACAGAAGAGGATGATTTTTCAGATCCCATGCCATTTAGGGTTTTTAAGATAACTGAGGTCATGATTAGCCATAGCACAGTTCAAGCTCTCAGGTTATACAGTCTGGATGGCTGGGATGGTGCTGGCAGTGACAGATAGGCAATGGTGTCACTAGAAGAGTGTGATGTGACACCCTGGGAGGAAGATACATTAAAATAGCCATATTGGGAATAACCCCGTTATGTTATATATTGTTTTATGTGTATTTTACAGCAGAATGCAGTGAAATAAATTGGAGTGAAATATTTCCTATCAAACGATATGACCAAAAAACTAGAAAACAAAAAAATGTATGGAGCCCTATAGAAAGTGTAATGGACCCATATTGCCTGTTTTTTTTTTTTTTTTGTGAGTAGGCAAATATGCCCTAGCCTAAAAGGGCAGGTTTTGAGGAATCCAACAACAGCAGAATATCTGATCCAATGAACACAATCCCCCCAGATGCTCGAGAAGTGCTTCCCAAGCTGACAAATATACTGAGCCCTATGGAAAGCTAAAACAAGCTACATGTTTGCATTCATTCAAGAGTAAGCAAATATGCCTTAGCTCATGTTCAGTTCTGGCAAAGAGGAATGCAAGGCTACCAGAATGGTCCTGATCCAAATGCTCCAGATGCAGCAACTCATTGCCTTTCACAACTGAAAATGGCTGGGCCATGAAAAAGACCACTGCCTGTCAAGGGTCCCTCAGGATGCCCTGTGGAAGCCAAAGTTGAGGACTACCCTAAACACAGGGCTATATGATCTTTTAAAAAATCTATGGCGCTCTAGTATAGTATTTCCACAATTCTGCCTTTAAAATGGGAGAATGTACATTTCTACCCTCTGCAAGGCAAAGAATTACTCCACTGTTGCTCCTAAAGACAGCTGTAGTTTTTTTATGCTAATACTAAAGTAAATCTATTAGTATGGGTCCCTTCAGGAAAAAAGTAGAGTAAAAATACAGTAGATAAATTAAACTAAAATAAAAATGAGTAAAATGGATTGAATGTCTATACAGCAGGTTAATTGGCTGGGGGTATGAACACACTACAGGTAATTTACATACTACAGGGTTTGAGGCCGTCACCAGCACTGTACACAGTAGCAGCATGACAAAATCTGATGTTGCACACTGTTGAACCATGGCCGTGATTATCAGCTTGAAAAAAGACTGTGGATCCTCAGTGCCTTGGTGATTTTCATCACCTTCCTACCAGCAGATTGGCAATATATCCAGGTGTTTTCAGAGTTCAAAGAAGATTAGGGATGGGCAGAAACACAAAGGGACTGGAACTTCATTTAAAAAATGAACTGAACTAACCCCAAGTTCTGTTTATGAAGGCTTCCCTTGTGTTACATGTGTCAACATCCCTCAGGTCTACTCAGGCTTGGAAAGAGAAATCTCTTATTATGCCCAATGCAAGCAAAAACAGGTTGTCGGCAAGAGATACTAGTCATGATTAAGCTGGCCAACTCTGGCTAAAGTTATTGCTTAATGATTTACTGTCATTATGCCAAGGAGAATAGCTGTCATTAACCTGGAAGTTAATGTTGATTCCTTGATGCTGGGCCAGTCTTGGAGAACTGGCAAACCTTATCATACCATGGCTACCTTCAGGGTCAGATGCTTAATACCACAGAAGCCCAGTTCTTAGGAAGAAGTCTACATGGTCAGCAGGACTTCACAGAAGCATTGGTGGTCCACTGTGGAGAACAAGGTGATGAATTTCATGGTCTCAATCTGATTCCCTTTTAATTCTCTCAATAGGGATCTTCTTGTATTCCAGATATCTCTATTATGAGGCCTGTCAATGAGAATTCCATGTAGGGACAACCCATACAGGCAGAAGGAAAAAGAAGAAGGTTCACTGTGGCCTGTGCTCCTCCACAGTTGCTCTGGCTTCCTACGCAGTGATGAGGATCAGAGTTAGCAGCAGCTCTTCACTGACTTGATTTGGGTTATCTGGACACAGATTTATGCACTTCCATGGGTCTGGGCTCCTGACATGCTCCTGATAGTTTTCATTTGGAAAGCACACTCTGACTGTGGTGCCCAACAAGTAGCTTTCTGCTTCCCCCTTCTTTCTGCTTCCCTTGCCCTGGATTTCTGCAGTAACAAGAAGAAAAGACAATTTTCACATCCACATATATGTACACACACGTACCCATGCACATATGCACACACACATACATTTATTTGTTTAAAGAACAGTTTCCCATAAATTCACGTTTGGTTTTCTTTAAGATGTAACACTTAATGAGAAAAACACCATTATTTTTCTTTCCGAAATCTGACACTTAAGACAAGAGTTCAAACCACCACCCCAATGCACTTTGCCCTTTATGTTGTTCCCCACTCAAATATATTTGTTTCTGATGCTGTCCTTGTAGCAAGATCAGTGGGCAAGGACCACCCAAACAGACCAGGTTTATTCAAGAAAAATTAAGGTACTAAAGGCAAAGGAAACCAGAGGCACTATGCATGTTAAGAGGCAGGAGGCAAAACATTTTAAGAGCATGTTACTAAAGATAATTGTCACTTACGGCACAATCCAGAGTAACTACAGGAGCACGTAAAAGACATTATTTGCACCCGTAGTTACTGCACCACCTAGTGAAAACCTATGGAAAATTCATATTGCAGTCCAGAGCAAATTGTTCTTACACTGGAGCAAGAACTCCCCCTAGTTATTCTGGATTTCACCCTTATTGAATTTCCATGCTGTTGTCAATATCTTGCTCAAAGAATGCATGCATCTTCCCAGCTCTAGGAATAACAGAAAACCACTGCTGTCGGTTAAAAATCCATATATAGTTTAGGACACACAATCCTAACTGGGCCCTGGGCTGTGGCTGGTTAATTGCCCCAGGACAGTAGCAAATACGCCATGAAGTACATTTGCACCTTCTATAGAGTAAGCCGCACTGGTGAACAGAAATGCACAGAGACCCACAGAGACCAGATCTAGCATCTGCAGTGGCCAAGCTTGGCTGGCATGAATGTCTTGAGTATGTGTGGGGAGGGCAGGATGAGGCAGAAAGGAGGCTTCTGGGGTTGGCGGTAGGAGGGTGGTGAGTAGGAGGCAGGGTCAGGATTTGGCAGTTATGCTGGATATTCTTGGGCAGTGCAGAGCAGCTCCAGGTTGCTCTGTTTACTCAGATCTGTGATATATCATCAAGTGGTACAGATCTGAATGGACCTATTAGAGCTATGGTAGCTCTCCCCAGGGTAAGGGGAAAGGTGGCTCTGGCTTCTGAGCCACACTCAGCCCCAAATTTGTTCTGAATACAGTGCAAGCCCATGGCCCTCCCTGCTCCAGATCATATTAGAATTGCACTGTGCATAGGAATGCAGCCTTAAATAGATTGCTGAAGGAGGTGGTGGACTCTCATTCACTGGGATTCTTAAAACAGAGGCTCAACAATCACTTGTCAGATATACTCTAGGACAGCGTTTCTCAAAGTGGGGGTCGGGAACCCTTTTGGGGTTGTCTAGAGCTTTCCTGGGGGTCGCCTAAAGTCCCCTGGTCAGGGGGCCAGGTCAGGCGTGCCAGACCTCCAGCTGTAGCTGCGTGTGCACTGGGGCTGACTGACAGCCTGAGGGCCCAATCCTATGCATGCCTACTCTGAAATAAATCCCATTATAGTCAGGAGGCCTTTACTCCCATGTAAACGTGGATAGGATTGCAGCCTCAGGGCCCAATCCTATGCATGCCTACTCTGAAATGAATCCCATTGTGTTCAATGTGTGCATAGAACACACATTTCATTTGTAACCATGAAAATACATCCTGCGTATCAGATATTTACATTACGATTCATAACAGTAGCAAAATTACAGTTATAAAGTAGCAACGAAAATAATTTTATGGTTGGGGTCCCCACAGCATGAGGAACTTATAAAGGGGTCACGGCGTTAGGAAGATTGAGAACCACTGCTCTAGGAGGATATCCTGCTACAGGCAGAGGGTTGGACTAGATTACGTAGTAGGTCCATCTAGCTCTATGATTGTATGATTCTAGATCCAAAAGACTTGAATACATCTCTGTATATGTAACCTATTGGCTGTGTTCATGATGATGATGATAGCGTGAATCTTCTTCGTTTCTATAACCAGAGTAACAGTAAACGCTATAAATGAAATATCCTTTGGAGATGGCATTTGAAATAACGATTATGTTTCACTAAAAACTGGCTGCCTTCAGTACTCTTTTTGGGCAGGAGAAAAAAGAGCAACCTGCAATCATGATGAATGCAAGTTGCAGTTTGGAAGATGCACATCTGGAAAAGGACTGGTTACAATTTAAAGCTCTCTTTTCAAACATCTTTTCTGCATATTACAAGGCATTTTGCTTGCCTGGTGTATGAGATTTAAAAATCAATGTAAAAACCAAAACATGAAAACAGATGCTTGCTTTAAATTCACACAATACAACAAGTCATGCCCTACAATCCAGAGTAACTACGGGAGCACGTAAGAGACTTTACGTGCACCCGTAGTTACTGCACCACCTAGTGAAAACCTATGGGAAATTCATATTGCAATCCAGAGCAAATGGTTCTCACACCGGAGCAAGGACTCCCCATAGTTACTCAGGATTGCACCCTTATTCTGCATTGCTCTTTTCAGCTGAACTTTTTGCAATCCTGCAAAAAAGGAAGAAAAAAACTCAACTTTTCCAGTGGCAAAAGTGAACATTTTAAACAAACTACATCATCTGCTAGACTATTCAGAGAGAACAAAGATTTTTCCAAACAATGGTGATTATGCAGTTTTATCCCATACTATGTCCCATATTGTACTCAATAAAGGAGACTTACAATCTGCTCAGAACATTGTTTTTCAACCTTGATTGGGTGTAGAAATGTGCAAACCAGTTATCCACAGACAGCAACATAAGAACCCCAGCATGAGAGAATCCTACACTTTCTGGGCAACTCTATTTGGGGGGAGGCAAGAGGTCTTAGTTGACAATATGTGTAACATTTCATTTGCTTCTTATAACAGGCATTTAACTTTATGTTCAACTAGTAAATCAGCACTAAAACCAGTTGTTTCTGCTGTGGCATCATCAGGATTTTGGTATTTTGCAAAAATACTTCCTGATCTATATTTATAATCAAAATACTGTATTTACTTGAATCTAATGCACCATCAAATCTAACGTGCACCCTGATTTTGGAGACTACTTTCAGCTGAAAAGGTGAGAATTAGGTTCAAGTAAAGAGGGTATAATG
Source organism: Cryptoblepharus egeriae (assembly GCA_030015325.1). Lineage (NCBI taxonomy): Eukaryota > Metazoa > Chordata > Lepidosauria > Squamata > Scincidae > Cryptoblepharus > Cryptoblepharus egeriae. Next base: position 192,596,319 of record JAREYC010000001.1, on the reverse strand, counting down.
ATAGGCAAATGATAGGCTCCTGCCCCAAGGAGCTCACAGTCACAATGAAGATTGGCGGGGAGGCAACTTAGGTGGTACATTGAAGCATCCAACTGTGACCCATTCCTATAACTGTTCTACAGGCATATGGGCAGGAGCTCTCCCCCATTCTCTGATGTCCTTGAGAGATAATATGGTGGGAGAAATGAGAAAAAAGCTCGTCCCTAAGAAAATGGGGTTGCCTTCTATTTCATCTGTATCCTTTTCTGTAGGTCCATCTTGGCATTCACATGTGCAAAAACCCTGATTCTTTCAGCAGTTCCTTTGCTTTTCCCCGAAGATTGTCTCAGTAGTACTGCGAAGAGCTGGGGGGTCTGCTCGGCGCATTTGTGGTTAAGAAATGCAGGGTGGGGAAGGGAGCAACAGAACTGGGTAAAGCCAGCCTAACCAGAAAGAAGGGTACTGATGTGTGCATGTGTGTGTGTTCTCAATGGGAGCAAAGAGAAGCTGGAGCTGTAGTAATTAAAGCACTTGCAGATGGTTTCTGTTAAAGGACATATGTGCCTTCCCTGCCACATGCCTGGAATCCAAGCCAATTAACAACTTGTGGTGGTAATGCCAACCTTTCATATGGTGGAAATCGTATAGTGGAGCACAATGAAAAGGCTTGAGATAAGGCAGACCTCATGTTGATGTTATTATATTTGTTAGGCATAGTGGATCTTACAGGGAACTCCTTTATACAGAGACAAAATAAACTATAGAATAAAATCTCAGGATTCAAACACAGTAATATATTGTAACACAACTGAATTCTCTGATCCTTATGTTGTTATCTGGAACCAAAAACAAGCAAAAACCAGGAAGATTGCTAAGGATATCTCAGCTCTGGGCATCTGGCACAGGTTTGCAGGCCACTTTTTGAGTTTGGAAGTTTTATGTTAATCCTAAGAAGGGTTTCCTCACTTTTGCTCAAAAGTGCTTCAATTGGTTAATTAGTTCAATTGATTAATTGTGGGGGGAATTAAAGCTCTTTCTGTATGCGGCTGAAAATCAGATTTAGAAAAGACAAAGAAGGTGTCCCTCTGTGCTGCTGAAACAAATGCTAAAGGCAAGGATGAATTTTGGGACCACTTGCAAACAAGAGACGTTCTTGTGCACTCTCTCTCTCTCTCTCTCTCTCTCTCTCTCTCTCTCTCTCTCTCACACACACACACACACACACACACACACCACTAGGTGCTTGAATTCCTGACCACATGTTGAACTTGGTCAAGATGCAGTCTCATCGTTCACTGTCTCCTTCCATGGTCTCCTTTCCATACTGCAAAAACCGTGCTCATTCTCCTTCAGCTAGGTTTGTTCATCTGTATGATTAACTATGAGCAGCCTTGCAGTTGTTGCTTCTGGAGGTACAGTATAACAGCCTTAAAAAAACCATCCTTCTTTCCAGCATCTCAACTGCCCTTTTGCTACCACTCTCCTCAGTGGCTCTCCTCAACTACCCCCCTCAGCTGCCTTTTGGCCACAGTTCTCCTCAGTGGCTCTCTTCAGTTGCTCTCCCTATCCTCCACAGCCTGGCCTATTCTCATCCCAGAGGCAGTTGGAAATGACAATTCAATTGAGAACAGAGTGTTGACAGTTGCCTCTCCTCAACCTTCACTGCCCTAGAGGCACTTTGGAATAGACCCTCAGAAGGTGCCTCTCCTTAGCTTGCTTGATTGACATGGGATGTTGGCCAGAAGATGAAGACTCCCTAACACATAGTTTAAGGCTTTTATGTAGAAAGATAATTTTACACTTAAGCCCTATCCTATGGTATGCATTACAGCGACTGCAGAAATCAACCTGCCATTCCGCACAGTCCAGCCAGTGCTATAAGTGGCAAGTGGCCACAGCAAAGCACCAGCAGCTTCTGAAAAGCTCCAAGTCAGCACGGGACAGGTGGGGGTTTGGAGGAAGAAGAATGGGCTGGAGATCAGAATGGGAATGGAGGAGTTGTTGATGCTGGAAAGGAGGCTGTATCAGTGGCAGTGAACTTAATAATAAATTCAATAAATAAATTTCAAATTCAAATTCAAGTAATAAATTTCAGGTGCAGGCAGCCCCATTGAGGCAGCCTCGGTTCTGCGGACATAAACCTCATTCAGGTTTGGTTGTTAATTCTGCTACCAGTATTAGAGACATAGAAAATAGTCACACAAGCTACATATCAAGTGAACATTGGGGAGCCAAAGGAGACCTCCTTTTCTCTTTTCCCCATTTGGATTTGTTCTTGAGTAAAATTGTGTGGGAGAACCACGGTTGAATGGGAAACAGGAAGTTCTAACTTCTTGTTCTGGATAATGATCAAGGCCTCAGGAAAAGAGAGAAGTAGGAAGACATCATTGGGCAAACCTATGGGAATCCTTCCATTCATGATTGCATCAATGTGGAAAGAATCATGTCTTCTGTTTACTATAAATTATGTGGGAACAAGCCCCAAGGTCCCAAATAGAGATGAAATATCACTAAAATTCAGCCACATTTCAGATTTCAGATTTAGCATTTTGACAGCACAATTCTAAGATTGCGCTGAGCTGGTGCAATCCCTTGCGATGACCTGGGAGGAAAGTCATGCTGGCAGGCTGTGTCCATCCTCCATGGCAGTGTAGAAGATGACCTTTCCAGTTGAGCTCAGTCAAATGTGAAGGTCTGAAGTTTGGGGGAAGGTGGGGAGGAGAGTTTTGGGGAATGTTCGTGGGTTGGGGAGAGCAGGCAAAGGGCAATGCCAGAAGTGGGTGAACAGGCAGCAGGAGGTGGGCTGGGACCCAGAAGCCTTTTGTTGCTTACACCAGCTTGGCTCTCTGCCACCTCCAGAGGAGACACAAAACCAAGTAGTCCCATTGGGGCTGCTGCCGTGATAGCCAGGAAAAGGGAAAAAGTTTCCCAACTGGCCTCTCTGCTCCAGCACAATTTAGGATTGCACTATCAATTTAAAATATTTTCAATGTTTGCTTTCCAATTTCATCAGAAGACAAGATTTTAAAAATCTTCAATTTTTTTTTTTAAAATAGGAAGCAGGTTATATACACATCACCTTTAAAAATGTTCATACACAGATCATCTTTCAGAATTTTCTTTGGATTCTTTTTATTGTCCTCTCTTTTCCTGCTTATGTCTGAGTTATTCTCAACAGAATGTCCCAAAAAACTTTAGTTTCCTCTTCTATTTTTTTTAAAATATCCTAACATGCAGGAACATTAACCTCTTACAAAGTGGCCTGTTCTGATGAAGTCTTAACCTTGTCTTTCAAGTCGTCAAATATTCTTATGACAATTTTGTAGGGGGTACTGGATGTCTCTCTGAAACGTGCATTTTTTTCACAAGTTCCTTTTATGCCTCTGAATAATAGTTTCTCGCATCCTCTTTTGAGTAAATTCAAAAACAGCAGGGTTTTTCTTTGAATATTGGAAAGATATACGGAATTCAAGGTGCAAACACCTCCTTTGTGATGTCGAGCTTGGCCACCCTTTCATGTATTTCGGAATGGTTCCCCCAGCTCTGTGTTTTTGCCCTTTTCATATGTATGAAGATGAGATTTATACCTACGTACTGGGGTGGAGGTGTTGGGGAGGGCGGATGGCGGAGAGTGGGACTGGGTGGTGAGGAAGCCAAGCGAGTTAGACTGAAGGCAGCTGCTGCTGTTGCTGCGATTGTGAATATCAGAGGCTGGGAAGAGGCTGTAAACACGAAGAAGGAAGAACCCATTGAACTGAAAGAACAAACTCTTCGGACCTGTCTGACACAGAGGTCAGGGGGTCACCGGAGCCTGGTGGAGGCAGTGTAGCAGATTGGAAGCTCACGATGCCCCCTCCAGCATCATTTAGACAAACAAGCAGATGGCAGGTGTCAGTGCTGACAAAGAGCCATCTGTACAGCGAGGACCGTCCCCTCCATTCTCTCACAGGCTACTTCATTAAACCCTCACTTCAGAGTGCCTGTGCCATACCCTTTAGCCAATGGGGCCCCTCTAATAGGACACTTTATCATCATCATCACCACCACCATCACCATTTTAAAAAAGATTTTCCTGCATTCTGCTCCCAGCTACTTACAGTTTATTTTTCTGTATTTTTCCTTCCCCTTCCAAAGATAATAAAGAAACAACAACAAAACAACCAAAACCTAGGCTCCAGGAAAGGTAGCTCTGCACAGCGCTGGGTCATCTGTGAGCATAAACCAGGAGGGTCTCTCTGTCCCGGTGGACTACAGGCAAAACTGAAAAAAATAGCTGCAGAACAATGAAGGAATCTGTATTCTTGGGAAGCGTTTGAGCTGTGGAAGGTGGAAACTCTCTTTAAAGCCTATTCCCAAGCTGCTTTTATGTCAGTGTGACTTTCTTTTAAAAGCGTGTAACACTTAGATCAGCAGGCCTGGGCCTCTATTGGTGCAGCATAAAGAAATGCACATAGTTTTGTAATATAGCAGTGACAGAACTGAAATAAGGTCGCAGAGAAAAACTTTTAATGGCTAGAGTGCCTTATTTCTGAAGATGGGAGACCCAATCTGAGCATTCACTCTGACATCCCATATGAGTTTTTCACAAACTGTGAAACAGCTTTTCAGAAACAGTTAAAACATCTGAGTCAGGATCCATAGACATCATTCTTGCCTCACCTTGAAGCTGCAATCGGTCCATGATTGGGGGGCTCTGCAATTTTTTTAAAAACATTTGTTGCTGGGACTAAGGGATACAGGGAGGGTTGGTGAAGGGGTGGTGAAGGAAGGGATGAAAGTCAGGATCTTCTGGGAATCTTCCAGGCCACCCGCACCTCTCCAGCCTAGCCGTGCATCTTTAGCCTCCCCTGCAGCTCCCTGCAGAGAATGCTACTGGAATGTCGAGTCACAGATTCACTCCTCCAGGGAATTCTCTTGGTCATTTATCTTGTTCTCTTTTGTTCTCCTGAAAGCAGAAAAGAGTGAAAAAGAGAGATGATGATCTACATATCCTGAAATGCTCTAAAATTTGCTTGTTTTCAGTCATTAGCACAATATCCATAAGTCCATGTATTTGCATTCAATATGCTAAATAAAATAAAGCACAGACAGCAAACAGAATTCATGAGGTTGGAATCTCAACTCTACTCCATCCTCTTTACACAGAATATATTGTGTGATCTCTGTGTTTTTGTGGCTTTTCCCTGTTCTCTGGTGATGAGTGTGAAACACTTGCTGGTGTCTCAGCTTGGAAGAACTTGTTGAGATACCCAAGCTCCTTCATCTTCCTCCCATGACCCTAAGTTTTAAATTATTTTATTCAAATAAAATAAAAGGATGCTCTTCCTCCTAAATCAGTAGCTGTCTAGGGAAGAAGTGGAACAGAAGGAATATCATTCAAAGTTTCTGGAGTTCTTGTAAGCCTGCAGTCTGGCTGTCAGCTTTTTGGCAGATTTATGGGGGTGGCCATGACCGGATTGAAAGGGCAGTGAGGGAAAAAGAAGGGATCCCAGCCCATTAGTAATTCCCTGCAGGACAGTGACAGATCTGATGACATGCATGGAGCACACATTGTAGAAGATGGACTGTGGGAGACATTCCCATGCAAAGAGGCATTCAGGACACTTCTGGCTGCAAGACTTGCTTCCATTAATGGCCCAATTTGAGCCCAGCCATCCTATATATTGGAGAACCCAACAGCACTGGGATCATTGTCCAGATATGGGCCTGATACAATATTCATGAGCATGTATGGAGAACAGATGCAAGTGGGACAAATAGAAAGCAGCAACACTGAAGCCTTCCAAAGAACATCTAGAATAGAGGTTCTCAAAGTGGGGGTCAGACCCCCCCAGGGGGTTATGACTTCATTTCAGGAGAGTTGTGAAAAGCCAGGTGTTGCCATCTTGGAATCTGGCACTGGGCACTGCCATCTTGGAACAGGACGTTCAGGCTGTAATTCATAATTTCCTGGGACTAAGCCTCATTGAACACAATGGAACTTCTGAATAGATGTGGAAGAGCACTGGCATCACAGTGATATTGTCACTTCCTGGTTGATGTCACTTCTGGCCATGACAATACTTTCAGGTTGATGACATCATTTCAGGGGGGATCCCCAGATAGATTATCATTTTCAGAGGCGGGTCCTGGGCTGAAATGCTTGAGAACAACTGATCTAGAAAATTAGATCCCATTCATACATAGTTCACATTTATTTTTTGCATAGAGAATTGCGGCCAAGCTCATCTCAAAAAGAAGTCCTCCATGGACAGTACTATCCATCAATCCATCCCTTTTTATATCAGCAATTCAAATGTAGATAAAAAAAATCAAGGTCAATGCAAACACTTATTTTCCTTCAACTCTTGGTGGCTCTTTGCAGCCTTTAAGCCATCAGACTCATGCGTCTCAAAGCAATTAAAGCATTTTTGTACCTCACTATAAAATACCTCCCTACAAAATAAGTTAAAGGCATGCAAGAATGGCAATCTGACTCATGGCAAATGAGTCAGGTGACCCAGTAGATATGAGCAAGGAGACACTTGTGAGCAAAAGAAAAGAAATAGTAGTTCTCATCAAAAAGGCAAATTTTCACTTCACAGTTTTTACTGGAACATGGATATCAAAGGATGAAAGGCTCTTATCAGCTGTGACGGGTATGTGATGTCAACATTGGTACAGTGGCTGGTGTTCATTATTTTAAAAAAGCTTGCACACTGTACATGTGTGTGGTCTTCACACTTAAGAAGCCTTCTGCACAATTTATTTGTTTTTCAATACCTTCATGGCAAATATTCATACACCCATAAGAAAAAAAAACTTTTAGAAAAATCATTGACAACATTTTTGTGATGTGAAGAAGAATAAAGAAGTCTACGCAAGTTTGTTTATAGGATCTGTTCCCATTCTCAAACACAAACTGTAAAGTGAGATTCGGCCTTGAATTTCTGCCAACAGTGGAGATAAGAGAGGTGAAAGAACTGTCCCATTCTCTATCATGAAACCTATACCAGGCATTAATGTTGCTGATATTCAGTGCACGTGTATTTAATTGTACAAGCCTCCATCTGTTGCATGAACAAAGACCCGGAGACATAGGAGAACTCTAATCAATCATTCCTTTATTTTCTAAAAGCCACTGGATTAATAACCAGAACTGAATAAGGTGAACCATATTATATTGGAATCAGGTTAAGGGAGGTTTCCAAAATAATTAAAAGAATTATAAGTTGTCACCAATTCAACAAGAATGATGACTAGCCCTTTAATATGGTAAACAATGGGGTATCAAAGGCAGGAAGTGACTCCAACACACACCTGAATCTTGAAACCACAAATTTGTACTGAGCATTGTTTCAAATAAATGTGCTCAGGATCAGAGTCAGAGGCCACAGTGTGTGTGTGTGTGTGGTGTGGTGTGTGTGTGTGTGTGTGAGAGAGAGAGAGAGAGAGAGAGAGCGCAATTGTTTCCAATAGCCATTATTCCCAAGTAGGACAGCAGTCTGAGAAGTCTTGCTGAGTGTGCAGTGTTCAAAGTACAGGCAGATAGTCTGGAGTACAGATAGATAGGAGTACAGGCAGATAGTCCGGTCCTGTAGGGAGGGGGTCAGGAATGCTAAAGCTCAATATGAGCTGAGGCTGGCCAGGGGAGTCAAGGATAACAAAAAGAGCTTCTTTAGATATGCCCAAAGGAACAGGAGGAGAGACGAGGGGCTGGGGCTGCTCCTGGACAAAGATGGACAACAGGTGTCTGGAAACCAGGGGAAGGCAGAGCTGCTCAACTCCTACTTTGCATCTGTCTATTCTGGGACAGAGGGCTGCACAAATAGGGGTGGGGATCATTGGCTGATGTGGGGATGTGCTTGCATCCCCAAAGAGGTAATGGTGCAGAACAGCAGATTATGATTGACAGAGAACTGGTTCATAACCACTTAGCTGGCCTAAATGAATTCAAGTCATTTGGACCAGATGAGCTGCATCCTCGAGTTCTTAAGGAACTTGCAGATGTCCTTGCAGAGCCTCCGTTGATCATCTTTGAGAAATCCTTGAGGAGTGGAGAAGTGGACTGGAAGAGGGCAAATGTAGTCCCAATCTTTAAGAAGTGGAAAAAGGAAGACCCAGGAAATTATAGACCAGTCAGTTTAACTTCAGTCCCGGGCAACATATTAGAACAAATCATAAAACACACAATTTGTGCACATCTAGACAAGTACTCGGTGATAAAAATAACCCAGCATGGATTTACCAAGAATAAATCTTGCCAGACAAATCTGATCTCCTTTTTTGATGGGGTTACGAGCTTACTGGACAATGGCAATGCTGTGAATGTCATTTATCTTGACTTCAGCAAAGCATTTGACAAGGTCCCACATGACATCTTAATTGGGAAGTTGGAAAAATATGGGCTTGATGAGGCAATCGTTAGGTGGATCCGCAACTGGCTCGATGGCCGCACTCAAAGGGTTTTAGTAAATGGGTCTGCATCAACCTGGAGATCGGTTTCAAGTGGGGTACCCCAAGGCTCTGTCTTGGGACTGGTTCTCTTTAACATTTTCATTAATGACTTGGAGGAAGGGATACGGGGGAGCCTGATCAAATTTGCAGATGACACCAAGCTGGGAGGAGTAGCAAACACAACAGAAGACAGGAGAAACCTCCAGGAGGATCTGGATAAACTGGAATCCTGGGCTGTAACAAATAGAATGAATTTCAACAGGGAGAAGTGCAAAGTTCTGCACTTGGGCAATAAAAACCAAAAACACAGGTATAAAATGGGGGATACTTGGCTTGGCAGCACAACATGTGAGCGGGATCTTGGAGTAGCTGTGGATCACAAGCTGAACATGAGTCAGCAGTATGATGCGTCTGCAAAGAAGGCAAATGCCATTTTAGGCTGCATTAAGAGGACTGGCGCTTCCAAGTCACAAGAAGTTATAGTTCCTCTTTATTCAGCATTGGTCAGACCTCACCTTGAGTACTGTGTTCAGTTCTGGGCACCTCACTTTAAGAAAGATGCAGCCAAACTGGAGCAAGTCCAGAGGAGAGCGACAAGAATGATCAGTGGGATGGAAGGGAAGCCCGATGAGGAAAGGTTGGGGGAACTTGGGATCTTCAGCCTGGAGAAGAGGAGGCTGAGGGGAGACATGATTGCCCTCTTCAGATACCTGAAGGGCTGTCATATGGAGGAAGGGGCCAATTTGTTCATAGCTGCTTCTGAAAGCAGAACTAGAACCAAGGGGTACAAACTGCAAGAAAGGAGATTCCGGTTGGATATCTGGAAAAAATTCCTGACCTTTTGGGCAGTTTGGCAGTGGAACAGATTGCCAAGGGAGGTGGTGGACTATCCCTCACTGGGGGTCTTCAAGCAGAGGCTTGACGAGCACCTGTCGGGGATGATGTAGGAGGATTTCCTGCTGCAGGCAGGGGGTTGGACTAGATGACCTACTAAGTCCCTTTCAACTCTAGGATTCTACAATTCTATGATTCTATGAAAATATAATCCTTTGGATCATGACCATTGCTTGTTAATCCTAAATTAGTTCATCAGAAACATTCTCCTCTGCTGGTTTCTAAGAATGTGAATTGGTATTCTGTCATCTGGGAAAAATATTTAGCCCATTTGATTTGTAGCATGTCTTTTATCATTTACAATAGCCAGACCTGTAACCACTTAACCTACAGTATTTTATCTAAAATGGAGAGTTGGAATCAAGCTGGGAGGAAATGTCAGAAGGCAAGGACAGAATTTGTTCTTATTCTTAGTCCACATCACATCTCTTTTCTTTCTAATGTGGCTGACAAATTGTCAAGTGGTGGAAACTGGATTTATTAGGCTAGATCTCATAACCATGACCTCATTGACAGTTTTAGGCAAACTACCTTTCTCTCAGTCTCAGCTCCTCATCTGCAACACAGCAACATGCCATAATTTATTATTGCCATAATTTATAGGTAGTCTTTTGCTCTGGATTTGCTGGATGTTTTCTTTGTCCTAGTGATTATCCTGCGTGGGAGTAGGGCCTACTTTTTTGTATGTCTTTTTCCACCTGACCTTATCAAAACCATCTTGTTGATAGCAGTCTTACAAATACTATGGGCATGAGGTTCATGCCCCCACTCCCTACACTGAAGGGGGTGGAGTTCTTAAGGGTGATTTGGAGTAGGAAATTTATAGCACCCTTCCATTCAACTGCTTCTTTGACCTTAATTTCCCAATTCAGCTCTTCATCAAAAATTAAATAAGTTCTAATGTATACATTCACCTAAAACATCCAGTTCACCCCAAGAAACATTGATAATTTGCTTACAGGACACCAATCATCCAGATCTGAGAAAACCATTTATTATTATTTTTAAATTACAAAGTGCCACAAGCTGATACTCAGTTGCAATTATAACGTTTATTACATATAAACAAAGATCCAAACAATCTGGTTTGTTAACGCATAGCAAAGTGACTCAATGTTGTGAGTGTATAAATTGAAATGGAATTATTTTTTAAATAAAGAAATGTAATACAACAATGTTATTTTTCATTTGCAGCTCATGATAACCATGCTGATCATGATACAGGTTATTTTCTTGATCGTTGACAATGGATGAAGTTTAATGATCCTTGATAGTACTATGGTCCATGAACACCTTCCAGACAATTTTTCATTCCCTGGAAGAGGTTTGCACCACCTTTCTTAATTTCAGGCAAATTATCTGAATCAATGAAGTTTAAATATACGGGTGTGATCAATAAGTATCAGGACTGGTGCTGTAAAAAGAAAACTATAACATGTAACAATTTGGCATTTAATCACCTTCGAAGTGGTCCCCTTTGGAAGCCACACACTTAATCCAGCGCTGTTTCCATTGACGGGAAGCATTCCTGGAACTCCTTTTTTGGGATAATCAGCAGCTGCCTCGTTGCATTCATTTGGATTTCCTTGACGTACTGAAATCTTCATCCTTTCAAGTGGGATTTGATTTTTGGAAAGAGGGAAAAGTCACAAAGGGCGGGACCTGGGGAATATGGTGACCGTCGGACCTGCGGATGTTGTGCTTGGCCAAAAACTACTGCACAAGCTGCGCTGAATGGGCAGTTATGTTGTCATGGTGCAACTGCCACTCCCTGGATGCATGCAATTCTGGCCTTTTCCGATGAATAGCATCCTGCAACATGTCACAGTAGCACTCCTTGTTTATTGTCTGACCATGTGGCACATACTCATGATGAACAAACCCCTTGTAGTTGAAGAAAACGGTCAACCATGTCTTCCCATTGCTTCAACTCATTTGTGCTTTCTTCAGTCTCGGAGAGGTTGGGGTCTTCCACTATGAAGACTGAGCCTTGGTTTCAGGGTCATAGCTATAGACCCACAATTATCACCCGTTCTGATCATTTTCAAAAGGTTTCATCATTCTCAACATAATCAAGGTGATCTTGTGCAACTGAAACCAGAGTTTGTTTTTGGTCAGCTGAAAGCAGTTTTGGCACAAACTTGGCAGACATGTGTCTCATACCCAAATCTACAGCAAGAATGGACTGCACTGAACTGTAACTAATATGCACATCCTCTGAAAACTCACAGATGGCGATTCAACAATTTCCCCTCACAGTTTCATGCACATCTGCAATGTTTTCCTCAGTTCTGCTGATTGCGGGTCTACCAGAATGTCACCGTCAACATTTTGTCAGCCATCTTGGAAATGTCTGAACTGCTCATACACTCGTGTGTGGCTCATACACTCCTCTCCATACGCTTTCCATAACTTCGCACAGACCTCTGTGCAGGTATTGCCAAGCGTTTGGCAAAATTTGAAGCAGATTCTCTGCTCAGTTTTCTGTCATGGTTAATGCAACAACCACATGCTACTCATGTTCCTTCCAAGCACTGCTGTAAAGAGAAGAAGTGAGCTAGGACCAACGGTGGGCAGAAGGCGGTTCAGGCCGGATTGCCCGAACCTCTTCCTCTTTGTGCCCCCCCCCCATTACCGATCCTGTAGGAGGGAGGGGGGCACAAAACCGGGCACACCGGTTCGGCGTGCCCGGGCCAGGGAAACCCTATTACGCATGCGCCAAGCTCGGTGCATGCATAGTGCATCTCCTGCAGCTGGCTACAGGAGACGCACTATGTGTGCCCTGAGCTTTGCGCATGCACAGTGTGTCTCCTGCAGCTGGCTACAGGAGACGCACTACGCATGCCTCGAGCTTGGCGCACGCGCAGTGCAACTGGGTTGGGGCCAACCCCTCGCCCCACCCACCCGCACCCGCAGCATGCTGGGGTGGGTGGTGTGCCCTCCCCAGCTCCGCCCCTTACCCTCCCCGCCCCCTGACATTCAGATCAAATACTATCACCAAATTCTGTGACAAGGATTTCCCCAGACTAATTTTACATGGGTAAAGAAATATTTTCTTCTGTCTATCCTAACTATGATTATTCATTACCTGAAGCACCACGTACTCATGCTGAAGATGGTACTGTTAAGATAAATATGCCTTATACAAGAATGACTCTGCTATAATGTGTTTTCTCTTTCCAGACACTTCATTTTCATTATTCTCTTTCCTGTTTCAGTAGCATCATTTCAGGAGTTCATTTGTTCAGCTCTATGAGAGCAGCAGCCTTGACACGCAAGGCAATCAGAGGTCAAGGACGTTCTGAGATTAAATACAGGAGCCCTTGCAATGAACCTCAGATGAATCTGACATTTTACTGCACAGGCTGCCCTCTGGCAGGCTGTTGAGTTCCCATAATTCCCAGCAATAGCTGAACTGTCAGGAAGCGCTCAGCATCTCCCAGAATCTGGCTTCCTACTGCATAGTTCATGGACTGTATCTTATTGCCACATGACTGATGAGTTCATCTGCTTTGCTGGATATCCATGACTGAGCCCGTCTAGAGATAATTATTGTGGCTGTATCTGAAGCCTATCGATTCAGACTAGATGAATATCACCAAACTATGCTGTTTGGCTACATTAGAATAGTATTTACTGATGCAACACCACGCCAACTATGGTTAGGGAAGCAGTTGGCAATCCAATAGCAAAACCATGGTTAGTGTACATTCAAATCATGGTTAGTGTGCTTATCAAGGTTTGGTGCATGATGTATGGAGCTGACAAAAATTAGTTATCACCATCAATTACTGCCATCATCTGCCATTAATTACTACCATTCTTTACATGCCTGTCCTACCTGATGTTTTCCGCTTTGAAGTTTTGCTTGGCTTTGTATATGCTTGTGTATTAAGAGGAGTGGAAGAGAAAATGTGGGCAAGGAAAGAAGGAGATGCACTGCCTTTCTCTCTGTTCTCCATAATATAAGGCTATAGAACTGCCAGGACAGAGGTATGGAAGTGATTACAACAGAGCAAGTCAGCAGGTGGGTGCTTCTGGATGCCATGTGTCCTCTGTATTAGAAGCTAAAACCATAGTTAGGGTCCTAAATTCTGGGTAGCACTTCCAGTGCACAATATCTGAATCCCATATTGACTGGGCTGCCTTTTTAAATATGATAAATGGCTAATTTCAAGGACATTTAAAATCTCCATTTAGGTCCCTATTTTCACAAAGAAAAGAGACTTTTTTTTAAAAAAAAAAAGGATTAAAATGAGGAAGAGGCATGGAGGACACAATACACATAGTGCATACCTGCCCTAGAACGTGTCACTCTCCAATGTACCTAGAATTGGAATAGGATTTTTCTTGCTTTTCACTGGCTCATCTCATAAGAATATAAGAAGAGCCTCGCCGGATCAGGTCAGGTCAAAATCCATCAGGTCCAGTGTCTGGTATTTCACAGTGGCTCACCAGATGCCACAGGGAGCATACAAGACAACAAGACATCTGCATCCTACTGCCATCCCTCGTACCAGGCATTCTGAGGTAACCTACTTCTAAAATCAGGAAGTTGCACATACCCTTCATGGACTTTTCCTCCTTCGTTAAAAGGATTTCAGGTAGCAAAGCTTCTTGACCAATTCTTCCCAAGAGCCAGAGCTGCCTTCAGTCATTTTCCAATACTGGGCTTAGATGGATCAATGGTCACCTCTGCTGATACGATTCAATAGGAAATTGTAATGTGCAAAAAATTTGTAATGCATAACAAATAAAGGCTTCAATACTGCCTGAATAAAGCATGCTTTTAACTGTACTATAGAGGACTCGGGTGTGAGGAGGGCAAAGCAATATAGGCTGTGGTTTCTGACTCTCCTCCAAGTGTCTCTTGTGCCTGCCACCCAGCTTCCAGTCTATTTGAAACTACTGTGTGTAACGTAATAGCCATTACAATATTACCACTGGGCACCCTCACAACAGGACTGTGTTTAATAGCTTCAGTCATTTGTCTTTCCCAGCAAGCTGCACATCCAGCTCTGGGTGATGAGAGGAAGGCTCGGTGTAACCCAGGCCCGAGGAATGGCTGCCTTCGTTGAGAGGATGCCCACATCAAAGGGAGCTCTTTACAATGAGTGTACAGTAACATTTGCATGGTTGCACTTAATCTGGCAGTTATTTATTGCTATGGGCTAGAGAAAACTTCCATGCAGAAAGAAATCAAGGCTTGAACTCAGTGTGTGCCAAAATTCACAGATGGCCCTTTTCTCATACAAGGCAGCAGATTTCAGAGGAACAAGAAACACCATTTTTTCCTTCCCCTGTGAGGGACTGTGATGGAATTCAAGGGTTGTGCCTACAAGTTTGTTGCACCTGCAAAAGAGATGCATTTATTTTCTCTAGGAAAGAAACCAGGGGTCTTTTTTGAGGGGATATGCAGCTGTATGAAGTACTGGCACCTCATGTGGCAAGTACCGAGATCTTTGTGGTCCCCAAGTAGACATGCTTATGATTAAAAATAACATCTTCATGGTGAATACCCCCACTCTTCATGGTGAGCACCCCTGTTGAGTACGTACATTGGCATCCTTCAGTCTCGAAAGACTATAGTATCGTGCTCTGATTGGAGGTCCTGAAACAACATCTAGTGTGGCTAAAAAGGCCAATTTGAGAGTGTCCATCCCTTCCACACTGAGGACAAATAAATTCTGTCCCCTGCCCAGGCCCAGGTTTCGCTGCTTTCAGGTCTGTCTCTTTGCTTCAGCCTGCCGAACAAGTGTCTCTTCCAGTTGGAGAAGGCCATGCTGGGTCTTTTGCCTCCACGCTGAACGATTGGAGGCCAAGGTTTCCCAGATGTTGATGTCCATTCCCAAGGCCTTTAGATCCCTCCTGCAGATGTCTTTGTATCGCAGCTGTGGTCTCCCTCTAGAGCACTTTCCCTCCACTAATTCTCCATATAGGAGATCTTTTGGAATCTGACCATCAGCCATTCTCACGACATGCCCAAGCCAGCGTAGACGTCGCTGTTTCAGAAGTGTGAACATGCTAGAGATTCCAGCACGTTCCAATACTGTGTCATTTGAGACTTTGTCATGCCAGGTGATTCCAAGAATACGTCGGAGACAGCGCATATGGAAGGTGTTCAGCTTTCTCTCCTGCCATGCATAAAGGGTCCAAGACTCGCTGCAGTACAAGAGTGTGCTCAGGACACAAGCTCTATAGACCTGGATCTTTGTATGTTCCATCAGCTTCTTATTAAGCCATACTCTCTTTGTAAGCTTGGAGAATGTGGTAGCCGCTTTACCAGTACGTTTATTCAGCTCAGTATCTAAGGAGAGAGTGTCAGAGATAGTTGAGCCAAGATACACAAAGTCCAGTTCATATTCAGAGATTGTGATACAGGGAGGTGGATCCGCACCCTGACCCATGACTTGTGTTTTCTTCAAGCCTTTATTTCCACTCTGTCTACAAGTACAATCACATCTGAACAGATTTCTGATATTGGGAATTTGAGGTGGTGAAGTAGTCTTAGAAGAAAGAAACATGAAGTAGTTCTCAGTGGACAAGCTGGTTGCCCACTTTAGATTTATTGTCTTAGGGACAAACAAAGGAGTTGAAGAGACTCTGCGGAAACTCTGCAAAGTTTAGGAGACTTCACCCAGTTCAAGAGACACTGCAAAGCTATGCTGGCTGAGCTTGCAAATGGCATTCATCTGCTGTAGACCAAATGGGAGGTTCAGAGTGCAATCCTCAGCAGTTTTTTTTGGCTGATGCAAGCGACTTGAACTGGCCAAGGGTGTCACAAACATGCCATAAGGCATGTTTGCACCACCCAGGGAGGAGGGATGCCTATACAGAGAGTTGCATCGGTCTCTTTGAGCAGCTATTGATGTGTATGTGGTGTGGAGCGCATTCCCAATTCTACAACAAAGAGCCAGCGCTGTCTAAAGATGTCTCTGTGGTCATGTGGCCAGCATGACTATACTCTTGAGGAGCACAAAACGCTGTTACCTTCCCACAGAGGAGGTACCTATTCATCTACTTGCATTTCCATGCCTTCGAACTGCTAGGTTGGCAGGAGCTGGGCAAGCGATTCCGTCCTGTAGCACCTGAGTTTCAAACCCTAACCTGCTGGTTGACAGGCATGGAAATCTTAACCACTGAGCCACTACAGCCTCACTTCATTTCACCTCTAATTTATCCACACTGAGAATAGATCAGGACAGTCAATGTTTTCCCCTCCCTCTTGTGTCTTCATTGAGGGAGCATCACCAGCCTTAGGAGCTGTGGGTGAGACTGCAAGAAGCTGTGCAGGATTATATTAAGAACTGAATCCTGGTACAACAGTACCATTGTTGGATTGGTTCCAAGCCTTTGTTTTGCACAGGCTTTGAAAGGTTGCTGTAAACCCCCACGCTGTCCATAAGGGACATGAGGGTTATGACTCACACATTGAAAAACATGAAGAATTAAGATAAATTTATCTCAATTTATCTTCAGATTTATCTCTAGATAAATCCATTCATATCTTCATTTATCTCTAAATTAATCTACAATCCCCTGGCAATGTTACAAGGGAATTGTATAAAGGAAAAAAACTGTTTTTTTGCGAAAGAGCGAGGCTGAATGTTGTGCCCCTTTAAAATGAGAGCTCAGGAACCCTGAACATGCCAGATGGGAGGGAGGGACACACATTGCTCCCTGATGTGTAAAATTGCTGTTAATCATGGGTACTTTAGTCCTGTAAGGTATTTTCTTGGATGAAGTGCATTGTGTGATAGAAAACAGAAGGAAAGATGGAGCAAACAGAGTTTGGAATTATTTTCCCCTCATGCTCGATGGGAAATTTGGTGCCAGAGTTCTGACTGAACATCTGGAGGACCTGACAAAAGAATGGACCTATGTAGCACAACCTTTGAGAACATCTATGAGAAGTTATTGTGGCCTGTGGAAGAAATACCTTCATGGCATTGCACCAAAGCAATAGGCCAATATGTCCAAAATAGTTAGAACTTTATGACAGCAGCTTGAGCTTCTATGAAGAAGACCTTGGGGGAGATACAGCAATGATAACTACAGACCTTAAACCAAGAGGGCATGAAAGATGGGAGGGATGTGTGCAGTTGATGGACTGCATGGTATGGTCCCATTTTGTGTTCCTCCAAACCCTAAGGACTAAAAATAATTAGGGGTGGAGCTATCTGGAGAAAGTCTGTGAGTGCAACCAATTATGGGCAAAATCCATAGCAGTTACAGGTCCACGCAGTTACATTACCCTCTAGTGTTTTCTTATGGAAAGTCATCTTAACTGCTCCAGAGTAAGAGGCTTAATTTCACTTTAGGATAAAGGCCTATGACTTTTTTGAAATTGTTTTTTACATTCCAGCAATAAGAGAATTTGACAGGCTATCAGGTCCAGTTGTAGGAACTGAATGTGTCTTTCTACTATTAAGATACAGAATTAAAAACAAAAACCCATGTCTGCCATAGTCTGAGTCACACCTGCCCACACTTAGTCTAGAAAGCCTAACATTTCCAAAATGTTTGAGAAAATAGACTTGGTGAAAAACTAGCAGGTGGAACAAGGCATGAACATTTGGCATTCTTTTCTTCCACAGGCAATTGCATACACCAGCCAACATTTGGAAATTCCAGATGCTATTAAATCAAATACCAGATGTCCTTAGAAGCTGCTCTGTATCTTCCCAGTTTCCTTCTCATTCTGTTGTTGCAACTACTTACAGATACACCTAAAAGTACATGGAAGGCTGGTATCAGGAGGTCGGCGTAATTGGACTGCAGCCAACAGCTGAGATCCTCAGAAGAAAGTCCTATGATCTGGGATCACTTCTGCGCTCATTGCATTTGTGTGCTGGTGATGGAGTAACGTTTCAGGATCCACCAAAGATGGAATGCCACCTGAAACCTAGATCCAATCCTGTGGACATAATAGGATTCCTCAGTGAAACAAATGCATTAAAGCCATCAGTATAATATTCTCATTGTACGGATATAATTCAGCAGTATTGAAGTTGGAGTTTTTCATTGACAAAGGCTGCAATCCTAAAGACACTTTCCTAGAGTAAGACCCATTGAACACAAAGGGGCTTACTTTTGAGTAGACATGGTTAGGATTGTACTCCAAGATGGAACATTTGCTCATTTTCCTAAAGATATGTTGCAGGGTTTTGTAAAGAATGATTAACATGAGATTGTTATGTCAAACCTCCTAACCCAAGTTTTCCACAGCTCAGTCCTAACTCCTACAAATTTCAAATCCTACAAAATTCAGTCGTACGTACGAAGGCAGCCATAACAACAGATTGCATGCATTCTGTGGGATGCATGCAATCACGCATGACTCTTTGATGTAAGGAGTATTTATTCCCTTACTCTGAGGGAAACCTCAGCTGCCCCATGGGTGCTCCTCAGACCACAACAGCTGGTTTGCTGATGTAGGTCCATAGGGACAATAAGGACAGCTGATGAGGACAGTAAGAAGATTGAACTGAGGAGGAAAATATAGGATACCAGTATGGTAATTGCTGTTAGTACCCATCCCTCCCTCTCCTGTTCCTGCCCAGTTACTCCCCCCTATACATAATAGCTTTCTGCTCTTTTCATTTGCTACTTTGAGGACCCTCAGGATTGTGAATATTCCCTTGATTGTCAACAGTTATCAGGTAATACAATCAAGTTGCCATTTAAAGGTACTGACTGAAACATTGGCAACTGATATACTCTTGTGGAATGAAAGAGAAATGCTAAGTGGAAAACCTATGGTGATGGAGGTCATCATTGGTTCCTGTGCTTCTCTCTTTTCTCTGATCTGCTCCTACATCAAGATCAAGCTAAGCAATCTCCACTGCAAGGACAACACCAGACAAAGTCCAGTCATGAGAGTCCAACTCTCTTCCAGTAATGTGACAAGCTTCCCACAACTCTCAGCCTATCGCCCAGAGCCCATGAGCATCAGCAAGGTTCTGACTGAGTTCAAACCACAAGCAAGCAACAAATTTCATCATTAAAAAGTGTTTATTAAAACCATAAAAAGGGGGTGGATAATGGAAGATGGAAAGAATAAAACAAACAGGGTTGGGAAATAGCTTTGGTGTACCCAGATGTGGATCTTAAGAAAAATAAAACGCAATTGCAGGCAAAACCAAGAGCAAAATAATTGCCAAACATGTCCAAATCTCACTATTCCCAATCTGGTACTTTGATATACAGCACAATCCTAACCATATCTACTGAAAAGTAAGCCCCATTGTGTTCAATGGGTCTTACTTCCAGGAAATTGTCTTTAGGATTGCAGTAAAAGTCAGCTTGAAGGGCTACTGCATCTCTTTGGTCCCCTGAAGGTGGTTGAAGGCTACACAAATGCTTTTTCTGATATATCCAAACTGGAACATACACAAGCATCCTTGGGCTTGACTTTAAGAAACCTCAAGCTGATAATGTCATTGGTCCACACGATCAGGTAATGTACAACTGCCTGGGTGATCTACTTCTCTTATGTGGTCAGGTAAACTTGAATCCAGATTGATGTGTGGGTGCATGGTAATTCCAACAGGTATAGCATTAAAGGCATTATCTTAGCTGAACTTGGGCTCAGATAGAGAATCCATACAACAAATTGTCTGCTATGGCATGTATGATTTTTCTGCAGTGGTGCTCGATATTCATTTTGGAACAGGAAATGTTTTTTCCTATGTATTTTGTACTGAGATTTTCCTTAAGGGAAGAGATGGAGGAAAAGCAGACAGCAAGGGGAGCTCATTTGTTACCGCTAAGGGCTTTGTATTATTTTTTTCTGGGAGAGATGAGATGAGAACTCTAATTACTACCAGCAAACACACCACAGTTATGTAGTTTGATCTTCATGCAAATTTCATTGCAGGCCGCTGCCTACCCATGTGGTTTCCCATGACACCTCCCTTCCACCACCACCCCCCGGTACACAACTAAATCAATTATCTTTGTGCATAACAGAAAGGATTGATCTGTTAATTCAAGCTGAGAAGATGAGCTTCTGCCTTCATAACCTCTGTATGCAGCTGTGGAACCTCTAAGCATGTATTAGCTAAGCATCATAACTTGTATTAGCTAAGCATCATGCTACGCAGCAAGCAAAATTAGCAGGGTGCTGTCAAATGGGGTGCCGGTGAAGGTCCATATCCGTTACAGGGGCCACGTAACAGCCACTGTCAACAGCACAGTGGAAGGGGATGATACTGAAGCAAATCCACAATCCACTGATTGACAGCCCAATCCTAATCCATGATGGAACAAGTAGACCATTTGGCATGCCCAGTGATGGGCTTCAAAGAAATTAAGAACCGGTTCTCTGTCCATCTGGCAGCCACTTTTAAATGGCTATTTTTAAACTTTATATGTACTATCTCTTGTTAAGAACTGGTTCTATAGAGTAGGTGCGAACCTGCTGGTGCCCATCACTGGGCATGCCCTATATCCAGTGCAGGGTTGTGCTGAGCAAGGGAGGCTGGTTCACCTTACCCTGGGTAAGGAGGACATCAGCCCCAATAGAGCTACTTGGATCTGTGCTGGGTTGCCTGGGAGCAGTGGCGTCTCCAGGCTGGTGCGGACTGCACCGGGTGATGCACCACTGGGGGTAACTTGCCAGAGGAGTTTGACACTCCTTCGGTGGCTCCAGGCCTCAGCGCAGCCATTTGGATCTGCTCCAAGGCAGAGTACCAGCTTCCTAGCTACTGCTGCACCTCAGAGCAGGTCCAAATGGCTGGGCTGAATCACATTGCACATGTCTAGTCTTCTGGACATGCACAATGGGAGAGGCGCATGTCTAGAAACTTGGACATGCACAATGGGGGCTAAAGCCCAGCCATTTGGACCATTTGCTCTGAGGTGGAGCAGCAGCTCCTCGCACACCCTTGCGTCACCCCTGCCTGGGAAGAGGGTTGGGGTCCAGCCTAAGGTCCTGGGTGCACCTCCCTCTTGGGCCTACCACATCATGAACACCTGGACAGTGTGCTTAGGATTGCAGCCTAAATCCAGCAAGTCTGGTCCCATAATACTGCAGGGTGAACTTACTGGAAGAGTATGGGATGAGAAGGAAATGGGTGCTCGGCACTAGACATCACTGCCCTAGTGTGGCAAATGGTCCCTGGAAGTCCTCCCTTCCTTCAACAGCAACACTGACCTGAAATTGTTTCAATCTCTGGTTTTGAACCAGAGTTAGATTTGCAAATCCCCCAGCATATTTGCGTATTAGATTTGCACCCCCAGCAGTTCATATATACGAAATATATGATATAAAATATATATATATATATATATATATATATATATATATATATATATATATATATATATATATATATATATATAAAATATAAAATATGAAATATATAAATAAAGGCTCAATCCACCAACACAGGACAACATGAAACTGCACCTGCTTTTTAGCAGCTACAGATCTGAATTGCATCATTGTGGCTGCTGGATCTTTTTCTGGGGCAAGAAGATGAATGACCCTTTACATCACTGAGATCTCACGCATGCACAGGATACATGCAGCATGCAGGATAGGGTGGAAGCTCCATTAGCACTGTGGCATTAGTGCAGGGGAATTTACATAGCATTTGGCTGCCCCCTAAAAGTAAACTCAATTGAAATCATTGAGACTTCCTTTCAAGGAGTGAGGGTTTGAGAGTGTTTTATAAGCATATGAAGTTGATTCTTTTATAAGCATGTAAGAGTGGATTGAACTACATACCGTACCTTTATTTTGCCACAGGTTCTTGTCATTATGGAGAATATATTTTCCATCAAAACTTCATTTCTTCCCTCCCCCACCTCCACCACAGAAAGAAAAAAATGTTCAGCATATTTTAATAAATATGCAACTTTCATGTTTGAAAGGGTGAATATGTGGATGCTATTCAGTGATGAATAATGAACTCAGTGGCATCCTTCCAAAAGTACACAAGGCCTTCTAGAACAGCTGTGATCAAGATGTCCAAAAGCTTTTGTGTTTTTTTATTTGCACTGCACTTAAACTTGTTTACTGAAATATTTAGCAGGGCAGATTTGCCATTTATTTTGCCTTGATAATATTAACATGCAGCACACTCATTTTTTTTAAATGAAGCAGGCAATCTAATAAGATCCTGAACAGATCTGTCTAATGCACCGCAGTGGCAAAGACATATTGAGTCTTAATAAATTGTTCTGATTCAGAGAAAACAAAATGTCCCTTTTTGGTATCATGGTCAGTCCTAGGAGTGATGGGGCTCAGAGAAGAGCATTGTGTCATCACCCTTCCCACTCACCAAGCAGCAGTGGCAACTGCAACTGTGGTGATCCCAACACTGACGGAGTCATGCAAAGTCACCACCAACTTCTTCCAGGAGGCCCATTTCAGGGCATATGTTACCAGGGGGAGGGGAGGAGGGCCAACACAGTGCTCTGCTTATAGTGCTTTGACATGGATGATTCTATACTGGAATGGTGTGGGGCCTCTCATATTCACAAGGACCAGTTTGGCCAAATCACCCTAAGGCTATCCCTGCAAATATGGGACAAACTGTTAGCTGTAATGATACAGAGAAGATTTGAGAGGAAAAGGGAGAATAATGCTCCCAGAAAGTATGAGAGAGATCAATCTTCCATTGTACTCATGGTAATGCTTAAAAGATAACACAACACTGGATCACTGTGAGCATTGCAGAAATAATTTCATAAATTGAATTTAGAGATTCAATTCAAAAATCCCCTTGCTTGCAGTAATCTCTTACACATGTGCTTATTGGGTGAAATATACCGGGAGAAGTGGGTACCAGGAGCAGTACCCATCCAAGCCCAGATTATTCATCTGTTTCTGAGGTGGTGGGAACCTTCCACAAGTTCTCTTGCATTCAATGCTCCTCCTTTCCCTATTCCCTGGATTGGAAAAGAGAGGACTCATAGAATAGAAGTGGTAAATGGACCATCACACTCTAACCCAGGGTGTCCAAACTTTTTGGCAGGAATTTCTCTGATACTGTGTCAGCGGCTGGAAAAATGATTTACATTTCAAATTTGAATAAATTTACATATAAGATTGTATTAGAGCCATTACAAGACTTGCCCACGGTCTTGCCATGGGCCTCATTTGCCCTCAGGGCCAGGATTTGGACGCTCCTGCTCTAACCAACCAATCTTCTCTCCTCCACACTTCCTCTCCCTTTCAACGCTACATTTTCTGCTCTACATTTTCCAGTCCAAAGAATGGGAGGAGTAGGGGCTAACACATTAACTGAGGGGTCTCCAAACCTTTCAGCCAGAGAGCCTCATTAAAGAACCAGCACATCACAGGAAATACTTGGAACATGTTCTGAGCATGTTCTCATACTTGGAGCTCTGGGAACTGTGGAGGCCTCTCTGAGAAAGCCCAAGGCAGTGGTTTTCAACCTTTTTCATCAAACAGCACACTAACAAAGTACTGAAATTGTCAACCATCAGTTGTTTTTATCATTGACAAAGCTCATCAGGCTGTTCAAAACCCCAGTCTGTTCAAAACCCCAGTACCCCTGAAGACTATCCGTGGCACACCAGTGTGCCATGGCAGGTTGAAAATCACTGACCTAAGACTTTCAGATGGCCCTGAGGCTTGCCAGAGAACCTGAGTATTTTCATGGGTGCAACAGAGGCGCGTGCACCACATCAGGCCCACAGGCCAGGGTTAGAGACCTCTACATTAATCAGATAAGGCAGTGGAATTCTGGATCTGGTACTTGGGCTGAGCCACAAAATGGCCTGAGTTTACCATTGATTGTCTATTTGTTTAAGAAAAAAACTGGAGAAAGGAACAGGGTCATTTGGGGTAAACTAGCAACCTTATTCATGGCTCTGACCTGCACTTTGTCCTCCAGGTACAAATGACAATGTTGATCTTTATGTAAAATTAAGTACTTAAATAACATCAATAATTGTTCTTGACCTGACTATAGTCTCCTCCTTGTGATGAAACATGCAGCTTCATTGTAACACATCCTGAACACAAACAGTGGCACAGAGTGTGTGGCCCAAAGAGATCTAAGCAAGTGAGAACTTTAACATGTCTGGGATGAATTAAATTTATGAGAGGCACAGATGGGTATTACGTTGTGGATCACAATGTCATCCTGTTCTGGTATTGTGTTGCAGCAGGAGGAAACTGGGTGGCCAGCATTGACTGAGAACCCCCACCAATGGATCTGCATCATTTGCTCCAGGGAAAAAACAATGAGGAGGGAAACCTAAAGTGGTAACATCTAATTGGACTTACAGCACAAGACTGTAATAGAGCATTACAGTGTTATGGGGCGCAATCCAGAGTAACTACGTGGAGTCCTTGCTCCGGTGTAAGAACAATTTGCTCTGGATTGCAATATGAATTTCCCATAGGTTTTCACTAGGTAGTGCAGTAACTAAGGGTACACGTAATGTCTCTTACGTGCTTCCGTAGTTACTCTGGATTGTAGGGATGGACTCATAATGGAGGCAGTGGTGGGGTTCAAATAAATTAACAACAGGTTCTATG
Source organism: Cryptoblepharus egeriae (assembly GCA_030015325.1). Classification (NCBI taxonomy): domain Eukaryota; kingdom Metazoa; phylum Chordata; class Lepidosauria; order Squamata; family Scincidae; genus Cryptoblepharus; species Cryptoblepharus egeriae. The sequence continues at coordinate 192,571,490 of JAREYC010000001.1, read as the reverse complement.
TCCTAATAACCTAAATTAACAGCAGGTTCTATGTCCAATTAGTAACTGGTTCTCAGAACCAGGCGCTCATTAGCAAAGGTTCTATAGAACCTGTGAGAACCCCCTGAAGCCCACCGCTAGATGGAAAGAATATGTTCTAATTGTCAGGACAATCATTGATATTGCTTGTACAATGTCCAAGACATTGTTTTGGCTTGTACACTGCATCATACTCCCCCTACATGGTGATACATTGTTATTCACACATCCTCACTGTAACCTGGGGGGACATTTTGGCCACTAAAGGCTTCCTCATGGTAAGAGAACATTTATTCCTTCCCCCAGGGTAAGCTCTAAAGGTCTGGTGGGTCAACTCAAATCTGAGCCATATGATAGCTAGGTCAGATCAGAGTTAACCTGTGAAGTACTATGCCAGAATCAGTCATGCACAGTTAAACATTTGCCCCCGTTTTGTCCAAGAAAATGGTTGTTCCACCGCACAGAATAGGCCCAGATTAGCAAACTAGTATTTTGGGGGATCTGTTTTGTGCTCTATGAAAAGGAGCTGGTGCATGACAAAACAGCTCAGGATGCTATACCAGAATGAGCAAAAGCAAGCAGACTTTTTAATTTTTATTTTTTGGAAAAGTGGGATGTTCAGTTTCAGAATAACTGGGGAATCCTTCATCTAGACAAGAAGTGACAGGTGGATGAAATATGTCAGCATCAACAAAAAAAAAAAACAGGAAAAGAGGATGGGGAAAAAATTCAAGTGGAAGAGGGCTCAGCAGAAAAGAGAGTGCACCATTCCATTTTTTGAGTAGCCAAAGGCCAGATGGCAATGAAAGATGTCCTGCTTCTATCAATTCCATTGACGGTTTCTCCGCACATACAAACCAGTTAGCAGAGCTGGTTGTTTGCAGAAGGGAACAGATGCTGCTGCTTTGCCAAAGACAGCATGCTGCTCCCCTGAATTGCCTGGAGCACGTTTCCCAAAGCCTTCCTGGCAATGGTGTGCCCCAGCAACACCTCCACAAGAGGGGCCATGAGGCTGTGTGCAGCCATTGAGCTCTTCATGGAAATCCCATCTGTTGCCCAGCTGTGAAGAATGTCTGCTCAGATCAGGTGGTCCTCGTGTGTGCACTGATGAGCTAGCAGAATTCCTGCCATGGGATTTATATAGAGAGAATGAGAACAATCTTTTGCAAGGTTATTGAAAAGAAAAGCAAGGTGCTGATCTTAATTTCTACTTCTATTGCATTATCCCCAAAGCATTCAGGGGAACATGAAAGAAAATAAAGTTACAGTTTGCCTGAAGCTTGAACAGGCACAGGCTCTGCCTAGACTCCCTCTACCATAATCTGCTTCCATTCTGTGGTTCTTTCAACCATCGTTTTCCTTCCTGGTTGGCTAACATAATTCTTGGCACAATCCTAACCAATTTAGGCCAACACAAGTCAACCATTTCCTCATATCCACAGTGGCATGGAGATGGCAACACATGTCTGTGCAATGGCCTAACCCCTCCTCCCCCGGAGTGGCACACAAGTGCCTTATGGCACCTTTGCAGCACCCACAGGCCACCATGAGACTTGTGTTGGTCTAACCAGGGGTTAGGATTGCACTGTGTAGCTCCATTGCACATTCCTGTGTGATGTTCTGAGTGCATGTGTGTGTGATTCCAATGTGAAGTAATTCCCTAAAGGAACCTCCTTATGCTACCCAGCCACCTTTCTAAGAGATACCTGTTGCTGTGCTGGTCATTCCCAATGGCTGTTGGTGGCATTGCCCCACTGTCAACCACTCATTGGCCTTCATCTACCCCTTGATCCTTGCATCCTGCTGCATTTAATCATGGTTGTTAGTGTTTTCAAACATGGGATCAGGATGTCCTTAAAGACCCCACAGTCCCAACATCTGTGTTTTCCAATTGTCACAAAGTTTTCAGAATGATAATAAAATAATAGTACTATGTATTAGCCCCCCCTTTCCATTCCTTCCATGTGAGCAGCTGTCTTCAATCAACTTGACAGTCTCAATACTTATTAAAAATATTAAATTGAATACCATTCCCATGCCAGCAAAACTATGCCTAAGATCAAACAACACATGCTCAAGTCAAGTGCAGCCATCAGATGGTACTAAATCCCACAACATAATAACTGACAGTCTGGAATTCCATGATGGTGGAACATTTGATGTCCTGTTTCCAATCCTTACTCTCCATGGGAATATTACTGTGACCCAAAGACCATATTCAGAGTTACCATGGTGTTACGGACTTGGTCACAGTCATGGATCATGGTCCAGACCAGAGTTTCCTCTACTGTATCTGCTTTCACTGCTATGAAAGTGATGGGCTTCAGCTTCAAGTGAATTAATTTAAAAGTCTGTTAAGATTGTTTGGTTTCTGGCTGTCCCAAACTGCAGCTTTATGCACTGGTCTCTGCAAAGGAATTTGCCCATTCTGAAGAATTATCCACCACCATTAAGCAACATCAACATTCGTATTTAGAATCATACAATCATAGAGTTGGAAGGGACCCAGTAGATCATCTAGTCCAATCCCCTGCCTGTAGCAGAAAATCCTCGTCTTGTGGGGACCTGGGTCTCGAACCTTGGCCTGCTAGTTAACAGGCACACTGTCTTAACCACTTGCGCCACCAGAGGACAAATCCAGGTCTTCAATGTTTCTCTAGGGAAAACCATATGGATAAACACATTCAAATAATCAGTTGGGAAATTCAGGACACTATCAAGATTTGTTTTATTAGATGTGCAATGTTTAACTAGAATTCATCCCAAGAAAATAAGGAAAAACAAACACAGGAAAAGACATGGAGAGGACTGGCATTATACTGTAGATGGAAGTAGAATCCAAGTTATTCCGTCTTCGGGAGTTTAAAAGAAAATCACTAAAAATTTTATGTTGGTCACATCACATTCAAGTTTATGAAAAAAGGATTTAAAAGTATCATGGTATGAATGTGTAGATTTGCTTCAAATATTTGGTAGTTTAACAAACTATACAGTACTTCCTGGACTAAGAGGCTTAGGACAATGTTTCTCAACCAGTGATACGGATACCACCAGTGGTACTTGAAATGGTGACTGGTGGTGCTCATGGGATCCCTGGACATCTGTAGCCTTGTAACAAGATTAGAAACATGAGAAAACAAACAACAGTAGGAGGCTTAACTCAGTCATCAGAGCTCCAGAGCATGTTTTTCTGCACTTGCACTTCATTACCAGTTACTTTCAGTACTTCATATAAGTGGCTCATATAATGTAGTACTGTATAACAAATCTTGAGAAAACCTGGCTTAAGATATATAACATGAGGTTTGTTGCCTGGTTATAGTGGGATGCAAATAATCGGAACACACACGAAAAGACATAAAGGTCCAAGGATTCTAGTGATTGGGTCACATCTGACCAGGGCACAACTGTCCAGGGTGCAGTTCTGGATAAGTACAAAATCTTTTGATAATAGGCAGGGAAAGCAAACAGAACCTCTCAGAGAAGGAGACAGGGAGAAATGTACGATTTGATGTTCCCAGTACACCATACTGTTTTTATCCACTAAGAAATGTTTATGTTATGGAGATTTTCATGCATGGTTTTTAGCTATAGATATTGGATCGGATTGTGTTTTTCAGCTTTAAAGCTCAGGCATAATTGTTACAGGATTCCTCTATTCTCATGCTGGGCAGGAGATGCATAACTTCCAATTCAAGGTTAATGCTAAGAGAGCATAAAGCCCAAATATGATTTGAAATGTAATTTTTTTCTCACTTCATGAAAGGTAGCTTTCCCAGAGATGACTGCAGCTCATGTCCTACTTGGACCCCCCCAAACCAAGACACAAACATCCTGGCATCCTGATTTCTAAAAGAAGTCTGTTTGGAAGGGCAGAGAACAAAGTGGTCTTAAGCCAAGGATGCCTTGCTAAAATGCAACCCAGTATGTTATTGCAACGCTGTTTTGAAAACAACTTTATCATAGGTATATGTATAAATGAAAAGTTTATATATAGGATTTGCTCCTATCCACTGTTTTGCACACACACACAGTAAGCCTTGGAATGTATCAGCCATGGATACAGGGAGACTATTGTATTACATTTTTAGTCTTTGGCAGAATCCCAAGGAAGCGCACTTTCCAGCTGGTCTGCTGTACCATGATATAACATAGGCTTCCAAAAGAGGAAGAGCTCATTGTCCAGAGGGCATACTGGGCTGCAGATATGTAAGCAGTGCTGATTTCTATCTGTTGCAGCTTATAGAAAGGAACATTTTCTTATCTTTTTTTAAAAAAAGAGGAAATTGATTTGTTGAAATCAGTTTTTCCTCCCCCTCCTCCTCCTCTGGAGGTTTTGAAATTTGGTTTGTTGCTTCAGAGTATAAAATGCTTTAGCATAGTGTTTGTTTCCAGGTTGTTCCCAGTTGAGATCGAGCACTTGATGCAACTCTTGATTTTATGTTAATCCTAACTTCCAGTTAGGCCAGCCTAAGCCCCAGCACAAGTCCAGTGCTGGCCTAGGGGTATCACAAAAGGCAGTCTGACCGCTTCTGGGCAGGTTAGACCAGTGTTCAGGCATGCGCAGTGCTACCCGCACTGCGCACTACCGCAGGAACAGAGACAGGTGAGTTTTGTGGCCTAAATTGGTTAGGATATCACTGAGTGATAAGTACCAGATTTGCGGAAAGCCTTCTGTGACCCTTTTATAGACTGCTAGGTTTGCAAAATTAAATTTTCAAAAGGTTGAAATTAGTCTCTGCTATGGAAGATGGCTGAACATGTAGACATTTCAAACCCTTTTTAGATGCTAGAGAATCATCTTTCGCCAACTGCTTTTATCATGGCAAGGTATCGATAAGCAGTGACTGACTTTGCAAAGAGAGGAAATCTATGCATGGTGCAATCGTCACATTAAAGCAAAATGGGAGAAAATTCTCACACTCTACATAGGGGAACCTCTGGATAAAATGCTTATAGTTGGTTTCTGCATGAGGATACAGGGAACATATCAAATCAGTTTTCATGTGGTGACTATTTCATGTGTATTGTATGAGGATCACTGTCCTGGTGATGGAGGAATATAGCCATTCATAAATCTTCTTTAGTCCTTAGCTGATGATTGAAGAGTGGGTCATCCTCTCAACCTATATATTGCTGTCAACACTGCTGGATCCCTTGTGTCATTCACAATGCGTTTCCACACTTGGCGATTGGTGGCACTGTTTCTATCCTCATCAGCGGTCAGTTTCTGGTTCTTTAGGTCTTCCTCAACCAGTTTGAGTCATGTCTTTTTCGGTGCTGTTTGTTGAACTCTCCAGTGTCCAGTTTGCTCTTATCGGAGGAACTTATGAGCAGCCAATTGGTGTTCATTCTACAGATGTGGCCAAACCACATGTTTATGTTATGGAGATTTTCAAGCATTGTTTTTAGCTATAGACATTGGATCAGACTGTGTTTTTCAGCTTTAAAGCTCGGTCTATATTTTTGAATTTGTTCTTCAACTGAAGGCTGATGGTTGCACCTTTTTTGTATTGTCTCTTTAAGTCGGCAATCATGAAGAAAGACACTCAGGATCTACATCAAGCATCGCATTTGGAAGACGTCAAGCTTGTTTGTGTCTGATTTGAGCAGAATCCTTTTGTCTGACATGCTGTCCAGTTTTCACATTGCACGTGGCGATGCAAATTTGCAATTTTGGTGTCATCATTCTGGTTCTTTGGCTAGTAGTCCACTTCTCACCAGCACCCTGCGTTCCTACTGCTGATGCTTCTGCTGCCCAGGTGCAGTAGCATAAGTGAATGAGTTTGTTCAAGTTTCCCTGTGGTTTCTTGCCTAGTTTCCCTGGTTTCTCAGTTCTGGTCACTGCAGCAGAGGGACCACCTTCCTCCTTTTGCAGCTGGGCTTGGGATAGTCCTTAGCAGAGCTATTCATAAATATGAAACAAGGTATGGAGGACAAGAACATTTTTATGGCAGAACTTTTTTTCTAATTGCAATGATATCTGGTCCACAATCTTCCTGTTTGTGAAAAGAAATAGGGCAGTAGAACATTGCAATTTTGTATACTGCTTCAAATGTCCTTGAGGTGGGCTTGATGGTGGCACACAAAATTGTAGCTTTGGCATGCGGCGATGAATGAATGAGACCACAAACACAACAATGGGGGGGGGGGGAAGGACAGTTGTTGAAGCAGAGCGGTTAGCTTGCAACAACTGTCCTGCAGCTGAACTGCAGCTATCAGGTCACTAATGCTGCAATCTTTAACATACTTCCCTGGAAATTAATTAAACATAGTGGAGCTTACTTCTTGCATGGATGCACTACAAAAGTGAGTAGCAGGAAAATCTGAGAGGGTGTTTCATTGTTCAAGGGGTGGTACACCATGATTTAACACCTTTGCGTGGTACACCATGATGGTACACCATTGTTCAAGGGGTGTACACCATGATTTAACACTCTCAGGTTTTCCCTATGTCCCGTAGTTCCTTTTGCTGAAAAGTATGGTCCCAAACCTATCCAGTTTTCCAGCTCTGTTATAGTTGTTTCTGTGGGGTGTGTGCTGCATCTTGTGGTGGAAGAGCATTCGCTGTGGCTTTCTGGAGGGATGGGAGCATGTTTTCCCTTACCATAGAGCTGCAAGCTGGATAGGATTGGATCATTGATCAGTCTTTCACCATCCCTTCGTTTAAAATCCCTGCTCCTATACATGGAGAATAAGAGGTTACATGCAAATGCAAGCTCTATTGAATTTTTTTTAATGAAAAGTGATTTTGAGTGAAGTGGTTGGACAGAAAGATCCACTTGTTACAGAATGTAATTTCTGCTTCAATTTCACTCAACAGAACAAAGAACATCTCATGCCATTAAAAAAACCAATTAGTGTAATGATTCTAATTCAACAAATCTACTTCACTGTCCCAGGTTTACCCAATTGCTTAATCTTTTGTACCAAATCTTGAAGTATTTCTTGATCAATGAATGTCATTATTTAAATTTTGTGTATTACTAATGGGGAACCAAGCCAAAGAGATCATGACCTGGTCAAGCCTTTCACTGAGTTTGATGAAGAAATGCATAATGGTGTGTCAGCCATCAGAGCAGCTTCTTCACTTGCCATGTGAACCTGATTAACTTCTGGTGATACACCAACTATCTGAATGTGGAATAGGCAAATGCAAAAATTCATATTATTGCCTCTTGTGTTTCAGGTAACCTGTCCACCTTTAAACACCTTACAAAAATACATACATGTATGTGAATATATAATCTTCATTTTTTATATTGCTCAACAAAAATTGCTCAGGAAATTGTGTAGGAGGTGATAATCTCAAAGGAACTAGCCAGTAAGTGCCCATCACAGACATAGTGCAATCAGCATAAGAGAAAGGTTTTTCTTAGTTCAACCTAAAATCCTGCAAAAACTGAAGACCTGTTTGATGGTGCACAGGAAAGAAGAGTGCTGCTTCTGTTATGGAAGGCATCAGTGATTATTTCAGGACACCCCTACTGCTTTGCAAAACTTTACAAGTCACCAGTACATCCAAGGTTGGCCTGGTCCAAAGCCAAAATGCTAGAAATACTGCCCTTCACAAATCCAGTTAACAGTGAGCAAGTCTAGGAAATGCCAGTAGTCTATAAATATAAAAGAGAAAAGTCACTGACTGACTGACTGACTCACTGACTCACTGACTGACTCACTCACTCATCACCGCCCTGCCAAAACCTCTGGGCCTAGAAGCATGAAAATTGGGGTGGGTGTTCCTTCCGTGACTGAGGGGTGCACTAAGAACCGGTTTTCGGAAATTCCAACCAGAAGAGGGTGAAAAGGGGCGCAATGCGTTTTCCTCCCTATACTTTGCATTGAGAATTGCTGACTCAGCAACATTCCGCCCCAACTGCTGGGCCTGAAGCATGGAATTCTGGGAGTTCCTTCTGTCACCTGAACTCCCACCAAGAACCATCTGGAGAAATTAACCCTTCAGGGGCTGAAAAGGGGGCAACCTGTTTCTGTCCTATACTTAACATGGGAGAGTGAATAACATCCAGCCAATTTGGTGCTCTCTGCCTGGTGCAGTGGAAAGAGGTTCAGAGGAAGAGGTTGCACTGGCGAGGATGCTGCGCATGGGGGGAAGTTGCGCACGGGGGGATGATGCGCACGGGGGGATGATGTGCACGGGGGGATCTTAAGCATGGGGGATCTTGTGCATGGGAGAAGTTGCGCATGGGGAGAAGTTGTGCATGGGGAGAAGTTGCGCATGGGAAAAGTTGTGCATGGGAAAAGTTGCGCATGGGGGGATCATGCGCATGGGGGAAGTTGTGCATGGGAGGATCATGCGCATTGGAAAAGTTGCGCATGGGGATGATGCGCATGGGGGAATTTGTGCATGGGGGATGATGCACATGGGGGAAGTTGCGCATGGGGAGAAGTTGCGCATGTGGGAAAGTTGCGCATGGGGGATCATGCCCATGGGAAAAGTTGCACATGGGAGATGATGCGCATGGGGGGATGATGTGGATGGGGGAAGTTGCGTGTGGGGGGATGATGTGCATGGGGGAAGTTGCTCATGGGGATCATGCGCATGGGGGATCATACGCATGGGGGGCTCATGCGCATGGGGGAGTTGTGCATGGGAAAAGTTGCACATGGGAAAAGTTGTGCATGGGGGATGATGCGCATGGGGAAGTAGCGCATGGGGGAAGTTGCGCATGGGTGGATGATAAGCATGGTAAAAGTTGCACATGGGTAGATGATAAGCATGGGAAAAGTTGCGCATGGGGGAAGTTGCGCATGGGGTGTTGATGCGCCGTGGGGGGATGTCATATGGGGAAATGTTACTCCCGCAACGTGGGTACACTTTTTGCTAGTATTATTATATAAGCAAAACTCTGTACAATACAAACGAATAAGAATGAAGACTCACACACTACCAAGGAATAGCATCCGTTGTGTAAAAGACATCCAAATGTCCTTAAGAAATGTTCTCATTGCTCCTTTAATCACAACACATGCCTCCAGCCATCTGGGATATTCATGTGAACCATTCCAATTCAGCCAAAGAAGTGTTGTTGCTTAGATTTTTATTTTTTAAACACCAAGGATAACATTTCTTTTTATTTCCTTCCTGATGCTTTTTGGAAAGAATGTTCAGGATATTCTGAATGATTTTGTCATGATCTGTATAAATAAAAACGTATGAATAATTACAAACTCAGTGGAGGTTTGCATTGTTTTCTCTGGGAAGTCCACCTTTGGCTCCACCTTGTGCAGCTTAAAAGTCTCTCTCATCTCCCTTTCCCAGTCTGAGGAGCTAGTCCTTGAGATCAGCTTGCAGATTGGTCTCACCCCTCTTCAAGACACTTGCTCCCAGCTGTTGGGCCAACGGGGACCACTGGCACATTTGCACATAGTGGTAGGGCATGTCCACTTATGGATAAGAAAAGTGTGACACTGAAGAGGAGTACACCACCCCAGACCAGCTCAGTATCCTCGGTATTCACACAGGATCAATGCCCCAATCAGACAACCAATGAGTCTGCAAATGCACACCTCAGTAGCAATGCCAATGATGGGTATTTTTTTCCCCAGTGGTATTAGGTACCAGCATTGTTTCAGCCATTCCTAAGCCTCTGTGACTGAGATGATAGAGATGGTTTTTTTAAACAATCAATCAAACAGTTTACAAAGAAAATGAAATAACTAATGGTTAATGGCTCATTAACCATCATTAGATCCTGACAATGTACTCAGCTGCTACCTTTCTCTTGAAGTCTTGCTCAAACCTAGGTAAGCCACTTAAAAATAATAATAATGTGTCACCTTTCCTCTTGTTCTTTATTATCTCTGATAGAAGATCCATAGAAGTCTTTCCATAGAAAGCAATCCCATCATTCTTTTCTACTTGAACTATTGAGCTAATTTTAGATAATTCTTTGAAACATTCCTCAAGGATAACGCAAAAGCAGTTACTGACCCTGGTAGCAGATTTTCTAGTGTCTGTCTAAAAAAAGTAGTCACCTGCAAATTACTATTTGAGATGTGATAGCAAAGGCAAGTCCCAAAATAATATTTAAACATTTTAACTTTTATCTTGTGTATCTGATTCTGTTTAAATGTCAATAAAGGTATATGAAATGAATGAAAAAACAGACCCCTTGCAACTTAGTGGATTGATAGCGAATTTTTCTTGTGTATTTGCCTCTCATGTATTTTATTGTTGCATTGCATTTATTCTGATTCTTCCTAATAGAGTAAAATAATCCCTAAATAAATTATGTGGTGTGTTTTGCACTCTTTGGATTTCCTGCTGCTGACTTCTCTGATACATACCAATTCCCCCCATTGCTCCACAGCAGCAGAGATTCTGTAATGCACTTGTTTTGGGTACATTTTCAGGTCCATTCCAACATGTTTCTGAGCAAGTATGGTAACAGTATATTGAGTTACAATCCAGGGAGTAAAACAGTTAGAGGTAGCCCTGAAATATCTTTTTAATACTCCAAGGAAGTAGAACTGGGAACTGAGTGGAGCTGCTGAGAACATTTCAATGGGATACTAAGACATGCCTGAGCCTGAGTCAAAAAGAATTCCTGAGTAAGGGCCATTGGGTTATGGGGCTTTCCAATCTGAATCACTTTTCAGAAATGTAATATGATTGACACAATAAGATTTCCCGATTGGTGATTTATGAAAAGAAGAAGTTTGCTGGGCAACATCCTCCATAGAAATTCTTTTTTGTTTTTGTTCAGTAAACACAGTGTGGTTGAATTGTGTTTTATCAGAAGACAACACAACTGTCTTCACAATGGAATTTCCCCACATTTATGACATTTCCCAACAAGTAAATTTGACAGTGTGAGCTTAGCCTTTGTCCATCATTGGAACCATATGCACTTGAGGCATGCACTTATTGTTCATGCACTCTTTGCATTCAGGAGCAGGGAGGGTTGTTGCCAAAATGCTCTTTTTCAATAATACTAAATAGAAAAGCAGCCATGGGCTATGTATCTGAAGTTCCTTTTAAGCAGAAATGGGGTTTGCAAAGCAGTACGTGGTGCAAAGTAGTACAGTGACAAAACTTTAAACTTTTCAATATGTTAAGCATATATCCAAAACTATTCATAGTAGTACTCCAGTTTCACGTTCCAAGCATACACTAGAAACCAAAGTGATACAGAGGTTTAAACAAATACCTACATTGTCCTCTATAGCAGTGTCACCAGAAGTGATGCAGAAAATCCTAGCACATCTGAGTCCTGGACATCGGAGTTCTGATCATATGAATCCTGGAATTGGGCATTTGTGTCCATTCGTTTTTTGTTCAAGACATTCATGTCCAAATATATATATCTTTATATAAAACTAGCGAAATATAACTGCATTGCAGGAATAAAATACCTCCATTGTGCACCCGCCCCATTACGCATCCATCTCCCAATTGCACATCCACCCCCTCATTGCACATCCTCCCCAAGTATAGGACAAAAACACTTTACACTCCTTTCACCCCCTTAAAGGTTTAATATCTCAACATTGGTTCTTAGTGGGTGTTGATGTCACAGAAGGAACACCCTCCCCAAATTTCATGTTTCTAGGTCCAGTTTTGGGGGAGGGCCTTGATCAGTGAGGAGTTCTCAATGTAAAATATTGGGAGGAAAATGCGCAGCACTCCTTTTCACCCCCTTCCAGCTGGAATTTCCAAAAACCTGTTCTTAGTGGGTGCCTCAGTCACAGAAGGAATCATCATTGGCATCCTTCAGTCTCGAAAGACTAAGTTATCGTGCTCTGATTGGAGGTCCTGAAACAACATCTAGTGTGGCTAAAAAGGCCAATTCGAGAGTGTCCATCCCTTCCACACTGAAGACAAATAAATTCCCTCCCCTGCCCAGGCCCCAGGTTTCGCTGCTTTTGGGTCTGTCTCTTAGCTGCCCAATGAGGCACGACGATCTCCCCCACCGTCGGAAGTAGCCCCTGGCATCACGCTCTTCGCCAATTGAGCAACAACTTATAACCGGTAACTGCCACTTCCCGTGTTGTTTCCACGCTGTATGTGAGGCTGGAGTTCCTCTCCAGAGCACGAAGGCCTGGGTAGGTTATTATGGGGGATAGGCTGTTACCCAAGCAGAGAATCCCCCCTCTCCACTCTGCCCTCTCGTATTGGCAGAGCCAATACGGTTGGTTCCAGCTGCGTCGCAGGAGTTACCAGAACATGACTGTAACACAGTCACTAACTGCTTTTGGGAATCCGGCTCTGGGTTTTTCCTCAAGGTTTACTCCTGAAGCCTTTCCCGTAAATGGGTATAGCCACAAGGCAGCAGAAGGAATACCCTCCCCAAATTTCATGCTTCTAGGCCTGGCAGTTTTGGCTGGGCATTGATGAGTCAGTAAGTCAGTCAGTGACTTTTCAGTTTTATATATATATAGATGTAGTTTTAATGTATTTTTAATATTCAAAATTAGGATTAGGGTAAAAGGTCTGATCTAGAGGGAAGAACATTCATCAGAGATGGCTTTTCTCAGGATACGTCCACCAAGCACATCCTATGCGGTCTTCAGAGAGGACCCTTCTTAGGGTACCTCCACTAGTAGCATGGCAGAGAGATGTAGGGCCTTCACATTTATGGCACCACATCTCTGGAATCAGCTGCCAGAACATCTGAGGGCAGCCTTTATAGTACAGTATATAATTTCCTGCAGGGTTTGAAAATCCATCTCTTTGGCCTTTGGGGAGGGACGCACACAGTACAGACCCCTTGTACACTTTTATCTTGCTCTTTTGAGGTGCTCTGTTATTGTTATTTTTTAAATTGTTTAGTGGTTTCATGTGAAAAGCCCACCTCTGATTTCATTCAGCAATTGCTTTGGGTTCAGTAACTTCAGTTCTCACCAGTGAGTGGCAAAATCATGTTTTTTGACAAGATTGGAGCATAAAGTAGCTGGGCCCCGAATGGCTAAAAATCTCCAAATGGAAGCTCTGGCAATATGTGGTGTCACCTACTCTCAAGGATGACACCCAGTATGGCTTGCAAGAGCCATACTGCACTCCCAAGAGCCAGGATAGTGCAATGGTTGAGTTGGACTGAGACATGGAAGATCCATGTTCAAATTCCCCCTCACTAGCAAACCTCACCTACCTCACAGGGTTGTTGTGAGGACAGCAGGAAGGGAGGAACTAAAGCTTTGTAAACTGCCTTGGGCATTTACGGTGGCATGGGAGCGATGGGGAATAAATCAATTTTCCTGTGCTTTTCTGGTGAAAATTAACAAAACCTGCAATTTTAGAGGGATGCAACACCCACATAAAGAGAATCTGAAGAAAGCACAGTGTCTCTGATTGTGAAATGAGGAACCTAATTGAAAGGAGAGAGAAACAAATTCAGATTTTTCACTAGATCCATAGCAAGCTACACTGTCCAGTCAGACCTTATAGGCTTTACAGAGGAGGAAAATACTCCTCAGTCATTGTGAGAGCTGTGTGGGTTCCAAAGGTACATTTCTGTTGAGTGGAAGTGCTGTTATGCCCCTGATGAAGAATAAAGGGCAAATCACACTTTAAAATGTCAATTTTTTTCCACCTCCTTTAAGTTCTCTTCTTTTTCCTATTGACACAGGGTTATGTGTTGTTTGTCTCTAGGCCAGCAATGTCCATTCCGCAGGCGTGCATGGAAAGGGAGTAATTTCCTCAGCAAAGGAAACCTCTTTTATTACTCGGAAGGCCTCTTTGGGTTCCGATATTTCACTTCTTCCTGGTTCACACAATCGGCCATTAACTGCTGATGACAGCGTCCCTCATCTGAGTCAACTAAAGCAAGCACCAGCTCAGAGAGGAAGGAAGGTAATCACAACCATAAGCTGCAGCTTGGCAGGTGCCAGTCTGGCTCAGGGGGCTGTAAAATTGCACTACCATCTCTCATATGGTGTGAAAAAGCAGATACAATGGAGGACACAGTGGAGGACACAATGGAGGACAGATACAATGGAGGACACATTGACTGTACCATTAAGCATCATACAGAAGAGGGATTTCTGGCAGTTGCCGCTTATTAAAACTTCCATATTGAGCTTCATCTGCAACATCCTCCCATGCACCATCCCCCATGCACCTTTCTCCTGTGCAATACCCCTTGTCCAACTTCACTCCCATGCAAGATCCCCCTGCAATATTCCCCTCTATGCACCATCCCCCCTGTGCAATATCCCCCATGCAACATTCCTTCCCCCTTGCACCATCCCCCCACAATTGTACACTATCCCCCCTCAAACGTGGGCACCCCTACTGGGCGGGTGCAGAGTTTGGGGCTGGGTTTTATCAGTCGTCAACATTAAGTATAGGATGAAAATCATTTTTCACCCCCTTAGGAGTTAAATTTCTAAAAATTGGTTCTTAGTGGGTCCTCACATCATGGAAGGAATACTCTCCAAAATTTCATGCTTCTAAATCCAAGGTGTTGATGAATCAGCAATTCTTCAATATAAGGTATAGGTGTTGCACCCCTTTGCACCCTCTTCCAGTTGGAATTTCCAACAATTGGTTCTTAGTGGGTGCCTCCATCACAGAAAGAATACCCTCCTCAAATTTCACACTTCTAGGTCTGGAGATTTTGGCTGGGTGTTGATGAGTCAGTGAGTCAGTCAGTCAGTGAGTCAGTAAATCAGTCTGTGACTCTTCAGTTTTATGTATACCTTCGTGTTTGCATGCAGCGATGAGCACAATACCATAGTCTTTCAAGACTGATGGATGCCAAGTTTTAAATAGAAGATGATAATAATGATGAGACTTTTGACCACCTTACCTGGAACCGATGCTAGATTAACCAGCCTACAGTTTCCTGGGTTCCCTCTTCTACACTTCTTAAAGAGTGATGTGATATTTTCTATCCTCCAATCTTCTGGCATCATGCATGTTGTAAGGGATCTAACCTTGACCAGCAGACCAGTTGCTTCTGGTCTGGATGGTTTTCTGCTGGATGGTTTTCTGCTCCTAACATGTCCTGAACCTGCAAGAACCTCCGGGGTGAACAACAAATATACAGGAAGACACCCATCCACCATATGCATTCCAATAATGTACTGAAAGATGTCCCTAATCTCTCAGGGACATTAAACATTAGGAAGGTAACATTACCTGAGTAGCGAAGCTGCATTAGAAATAGAAATCGGTTAGTGTCACTCATTTCAGGTAGGGATTTAATGGCAAAGCCCATTCTATTGACAAGACAGTGTCAGCCATTTCAGCACTATGGAATCGGTTAAAGAAAAAAGCCTTCCTTTTGCAGACTCTACTCCCCAAACCCCCAACCCCACATGCTCTGTTAGGTTCAGAACTTAGCAGTTAAATGGCTCTGAGTAATTAAAATTACTCCAGCTCCAAAGCCATGTAAGGAAGATGTAAAAACCAATTAGACACTGTCATCTCTCTTTGGGATTGTTCATTGCTTTTCAATATTAACAGCTTCACATCTTTCAAGAACTCCCACCATAATTATCTTCATTTTGTTTCCACTTTATTAATTCTGCCCCATCTTCTTTTTTTCCCTTTTGAGCTACAGTCCTTGGGCCATGTGATCAGAAGGCTAATTGCAGCCTTCTGCAGTGTGAATTTTTATGATGCACATTTATTCCCCTTTCCCCATGCATGAAGAAATCTTATAATAATATCTGCTATTGTCTCCAAATTGAAATAACTGGAATGGATCTTGGCAATAGTTGAGTGTGGACAACTGAAGAGAGGTAATCATATGCTTAGATTATTCTGTATGACTGCAATCCTAAAGACACTTTCCTGCGAGTAAGACCCATTGAACACAATGGGGCTTACTGCTGAGTAGATATGGTTAGGATTGTGCTCTTAGTTGACTACATTGTCAGGTGATCTGTGACTATGGAATTCAAGTTGCATATGAGTTGGCAATGTAACTGCCAGGTTCATTAATAAAATTCTATAAAACTCCTTGGCAGGGTTCACAATTATAAGTGGGCAGCAGATTTTTCTAGGCTGGGGGAAAGAGAGGGAATGAAGAGTTTGACAGCCCAATCCTAACTATGGCTGCCTTGCTCCTGAGGAGAGCAAAATACATTTCTGCTGTATAAGCACTATAACGGCAGCACGGTGTACTCTGCACTTGATCATTTGGGAGCCACCACTGCAAATAGTAGTGGTGCCAGAGGTTCACTACCTTTGCCAGCCACCTCTTGCCATGAAGGTAAGCCAATGACGGAGTGGGTGGAATTTGGATGGTGAGGAATAGGAAAAGGAGACTTTCTGTAAAGGGTGGGGGTAGAAGGTGGGAAGTGGAATGGGGTGGACTCTTGCAGCATTGGCATGCATCTAATCCTACCCCCATTCTTCCTCCCCTCTTCTCTCACTTATTCTTAGACTTGCACCAAACATAGCTGCCACTGATCCACAGAAATCCATCTGGGCAGTAAAATACATAACACTGTACACACTATACAGACACTGGGGCAATAAACACTACAAAAATTATCACTGACAAGTACAGGATATAGGTCACATGCTGCCATTTCCCTATACAACTGCAATATTGTACTTGTGTCTGAGAAAATATTATGGTTGAGTCAGCAATCAGGGCTAAATAATCAGTTTCTTTTTAAACCAGCTGCTGTCATGTTCCACATGAAAGGAACACTCCCACCTCCAGGTATGCACAGGATTACAGCCTAACAGCCCAATCATATTTTTCTCCCACTATCTATGTTGCAGATTTGAAAGGAAAGGCTTTCAAAAATGCACTTAAGTTTAGTGCCCCTCACCAGTAACACCACTGATGGAGGGGCCCACTCAAACTGTACCAGTGAAATCACTGGTCCAGGTACAGGTGCTGAACAATTGGGTTCAAGAAGAAGAATTTTGATTCTGTAGTAGCCACTGAACCCAATCCTTTCCTCAACCAACCTACTCTCATTCCCAACACCTCCATTGCAAACAAACACAGGTATTTCTATACCACCTTTCTGGTCACTGGATTTCTCCTCTGACCCTAATGCAAGGCAATTTACATGGCTTTACACTTATCAAAAGAGGTTCTGTTTTTCAAGAACTTTCTACATTCTGAGATGGTTCTTTTCATGTCTGGTGTCTTCTTCTCTGGCATGTTTTTGCCTCGCATGGGAGATTCAGCCAGAGCTGGCTTTTCTTATCTTCACACACATTTCACAGCCCAGAATCAAGGTCTCTCCTCACACAGCTTATGGAGTTTTTTGAGCCAGTGACCTTCAGATGTTATCTTTGGGCAATTAACAGTGGCTTAAACTTCTAGACAGAGGTCTCCAAACTTATAACTTCAGGGCTCCTGGACCTTTAAAGGAAAGAATTTCAGCAGGTGCAGCTTCTCATCTCATAGATCACAAGGTGAAATTCTCTCTTCTACACACTTGTTAAAGGTCCAGGAGCCCTGAAGTTAAAAGTTTGGAGATCCCTGTTCTAGACCAAAATTTCTGCCCTCTCATGCCTCCCCTACCAACTTACCTGAGTTAGCAGTTGCTCCATGTGACACTGCAGTATACAGAGCTGTTCTGGTCTCATTTGAAGCATTACAGAATGCCTGCTCACTTGATAATGTATTGGGAAGGCTATTTGCAATGGCCAGAAAGCATACCTTGCTACCAGAATACTAGTGCTGGTTCCAGAGTGTGAGTAAGATTGGGCTGTTAGTCTAGGTCCAGGTCTTTTGCTTTGATCACTTGAGCTTGTAGGGCACAATCCAGAGTTAGGGCAGTGAGAAAGGCCCTAGCTGGGCTGTCCCAACTATTCGGAATCCAGAGCAGAAAGTTATGCTGCATCAAAAGAGTCAGGAAGCCTGGGCTGGCCTAGTTGCTCCAGAGTATACTCAGTAGGGACCAAGTCAGTAACACCTGGGGAGGGCTTCCTCCTGAGGAGACCCACCTCAGATCACACTGAACAAGGGACAGCTGTGGTGCCTGCCTTATAAAGAAGCCCAGAAGTTCCTGACAACCAGTAACAGCTGCATCAGGAGAATGCAGTACAGCAGTACCTCTAGTAAAGGGGAGATGTAAGGAGATTACTTGGAATGGCCTGCTGTAACCACAGGTTAGTGGGATGCCATAGTTGTGCCAAATCCTGAAGTTGAGAGGTAGGGGTTGCAGCTAGGATGGCCATGAACTGATTTTTGGTCAACACTGCCATTCATACTCTGTCTTATCATAGACCCATATGGGTCTACTCATTTCTATACCTGCTCCTGAGGTGGCATAACTCTGAAGAGCTGGAAGAGGACATTTCTGCCCTGGAAACAGGCTCTGGATACAGTGGGGGTCCAGGCATGGCAGGGATGGGGTTAGGGGTTTCCCTGGGATTGGAGGAAAGAGAGGGGTCCAGGGAGGGTTTGTCAGGGGTCCCTCCTACTGGGTGGCTCTGGGGCTGGGGAGGCTCAGACTGTAAGGAGGAAAGACGGGGGCATGCCGTTTTCTTAGTGGTTGCCCCGGCAGCAGGAAGGCTTAGATCTGGCCACCACTCTGTCGGGGTGGGGGCAACCGCACACCCCCTCAGCTGCAGCCATCTGATGCAGATTCTTCCCAAGGGGGGAAGCCAGAGGAGAGCGGAACATCCGCTCCAGCCTGGCCAGGGCTCCTCAGACCACTTGCACCACCTCATCCTTTCTGCACGCAATCTGTGAGGTGCGGTCAGGCCAGAACGGGTGTTCCACCCACGCCTGGATTCCCCCCTTGGGAGGAAGCTGCATCAGATGGCCAGCAGCTGTGGGGATGTGCAGCTGTCCCCCCAATAGAGTGGTGGCCAGCTCCAAGCCTTGCTGTTGCTGTGGCAGCTGCTAGGAATCCCCAAGGCCCCCGGAAGCCCTCCTTTTCCAGAGGTGTGGTGCCCCTTCCCTGAGCCCTGGTCAAGGGGCCCTAATTCCGGGGGTCTCTGGGGAAACCTGGAAGTCTGGGCACCATGAGCCTAGGTCCACCTGTCTTGGGGCAGCCTATGTTTCCTTAATAACTTTTCCAGAATAACTAGGGTGGCCCATCTTGCAGTTGGGCCAGCCTAGTGATAGTTGGGTAATCCAAATATACTTGTCGATTATGCCCTCAGCCCTTGACCATATGAATTGGGCAGAGAGATGTAGGAGGTTGTTATACAGTATATGGTCAAGACTTGACATTTTTTCTGATCAATTGCCAATTTTCTATGCCCACTAAGGAAGCATATCCCAAGAGTTTGGAAGCATTTCCAAAGCACTTTACCAAGTAGTGAAATACATGTTTCAATGTTGTTTTTCACATGTTCCTGACGATCCACAGTACTAGCACTGCCTGTGCAGTTTGATATCCCTAACTTTGGAGAGAGATTGCACTTCGATTACTATAAAGCATGCACTAAAAATATTTTGCAGAGTGGGAAATTAGGTTTTATTGATTTCATACATATGGGACCTGCTTTTCTGAAGGTTGTCACAAACATCTGCAAATGAAAAATAGTACCTTTAGTCTCCCCTTTTTTTCTTCCAAATGAAATCTTTCTTTTGCATCCAGGCTTTAAAAGACTCTTCCATTTGTGGAGGGCAGGTGATTCAAAACAAAAGGCCTTGATTGAAGTGTCTACAATACACAGAGCTACTAATGTTATTCTGGGCTATTCAGCATTACGTATGTATTTTGTATATCAACAAAGATATGGTTAAAAGTCTTTCCAGATTCAGGACCTCCTTCTATTTCTATGTCTATCTTTATATCTTAGTTTACATTTCGTGAGTCTGTTTCATCTGTTTGAATCCATTGACTTGTACTGTATTTTCTGGACAATTTTGTCTCCTATCCCAAAGCTCTCTTTATCAAAGATATCTTTGTAAATAACCTTTCTTTCTGCGTGCTTGTTTGTCCTGCCAAATTAGCTGTGCTGCCATGGAGATGTGGCATCAGCTATCCTTGTTTGTTATATTTTTTCCTTTGGTCCAGCAGGGCTTCGCTAGGCTTTTCTCCTACAACTTGTCTGCATGAAGAAAATGATGAAACATTCAGTACAAATGTTATACTATTAACATATGTCAGGAATGGCCAAACTGCACCCTGCAAGTGACATGCGGATCTTTGACATATATTGTGCAGCTCTTGGAAATTTGTTAGTTGAGGTCTTTTTTTGCATCACAATTAATAGAATAACCCTACAATCCAGAGTAACTACGGGAGCACGTAAGAGACAATACGTGCACCCGTAGTTACTGCACCACCTAGAGAAAACCTATGGGAAATTCATATTGTAATCCAGAGTAAATTGTTCTTACATTGGAGCAAGGACTCCCCGTAGTTACTCTGAATTGCACCCATCGTACCGGTAAATAAGAAATGCTCAAGCCTTATAATAACCAAGTATACTCTGAGAGCCCATGGATTTAAACAAAAGTATAATGTTTGTAATGAATAACTTTATTTAAGAATTTAAATGGTTTTTAAACAGTGCGCTCTCAAACAGCTGAATTTTTTTTGTATGTAACCATTACAGGAAGGAAATTTGACCCATTTTATATTTGTGATAAAGGAATTCAGAGGGTACCACATTTTCACAGTATCGTTGAATGTTGCCTGTTATATCTTTGCACGTGTCCTTCCATTAGATTGTGATATTAGCAAATAACCAGGGTGATCAGGATACCATATGTGATATGTCCTCTTTTTCTAGGACATGCTCTCCTTTAACCCCAGAGTCAGGGGGAAAAAATCTTCATTGACCTCCTTTCCTTATGAGTAGGCAGCATGTAACCATCTTGTAATTAATAAATTATATGTAATAATTTTATGTAATAGTTTTAAATTTAATAATATAGTGTTTAAATTAACAACATGAAAGCGCGCGCGTGTGAATGAATATTTTGGTTATTTTATTTTTTACATGCCTTGTTAGCCTTTGAGGTACCATGAAATGCTATGTTTGCACTTCACATACACCCTACGCCCAGAATAAATTTGGCAGGAAGACCCAGTGGCATTTCCTACTTATTAAACATGGTAAGTACCGTACCACTCTATGGCAATCAAACACATCACTTAAGAATGTAAGAATTGATCCACATGTTCAACAAATCAACAGTTGTGGTGACAAAACCAGGGAGCACAACCCAACGGTTTGTTTGTTTATTTATTCTGTTTAAGGATTTGTACCTGCCTTTGCAGTGCCAAAGCAAATGTCTAAGGATGCAATTCTGAAGTGCACTTGGGGCAGCCTATCTGGCACTGGGCTGGCCAGTGGTGGGATTCAAATAAATTAACAACAGGTTCTATGTCCTAATAACCTAAATTAACATGTTCTATGTCCCATTAGTAACCAGTTCTCAGAACCAGGCGCTCATTAGCAAAGGGTTCTATAGAGAACCCACTGAATCCCACCACTGGGTCAGCCTAATGCCAGATAAGCCAGCCTAACTGCACCAGGAAAGGCCATGTTTGGTTTGATTTTTTTTTTAACTGGGCTGGCAACCTATGCTTTGAAAAGCCATGTTATTATGTTCTGGTTGACACCTGTTCTTATCAACCATGTTCTGGAGACAATTTGCTTTTCTGAAGCATTTTTGAGTTCTCCAGGTGAAAGCTGCTTTACTCCAATGCCTTATCCTGATGTAATAAATGCTGTAATAAAGTTGCATTGTAAAGACTTGAGGTGTCAATTAACCCATGTCACCAAACCTCCAACTGAAATCGCAACTGAACTAGCCCTACTCAGTGTTGTCCTGAAGGAAAATTTTGATGGCTCTTCTTTCCCCATTTCATCCTTCTGAAATTGTGTGAGCCTTAGTTCACGTTAGGCAAAACATATATTTTGAGGATGCCAGCAAGTGATCATAGTGAAGAAATGTTCAACTTTTAATGCTTCTCAATAGCAACATCTGCTGGCCAGACAAAACCAGGACTTGCACTGCTGTGACTTAAGGAAAGATCATTTCAGCCCCTTCCATTGGGTGGCTGCGATGTGGTGCATCATGGTGGAAAGAAGTGTGTGAGTGTATAGAAAAGAACACTATTTCCATCATTCTGCTTCTGTTAATTACAGGATTAACGAAAAAGTGCAAAAAAGCAAAAAAGGGATGGAAACTCCACCCATGTGCTTAGACTCTTCCATTTGCTGCCCTTTTAACTGCCATTGGATGTTGTCTGTATAATCTCAGGCTCACTGATTTTAAAGAATCCCCAGGATATTGAATACTGGACCAAACAGTAATTTCTTGTGAATAGTGACTGTGGACTGCAAAAATGCATGTATCCATGAGAGTAAGAGGCAGGTGTGGCATTAGGGTTTAGTCAGATGGTGCACTGGTCAAGGATACTTGTGCATCAGAGAGCCCACCCAATTAAGTCAGTCCCAAATATGCATCCTAGTGACAGTGAGTGTATCCAGTGAGCCTTTGGGTAGTTGGCAGGGAGCACTATGGAGGATCACCAACAACTTCAGGTTGCAGGTGGTCTGTGCATAGAGGACCTTGTCCAGGCAGAGCTTGTACAGTTACTTCTTCTTCACTGGAAGGTCTTTGGCCTTGATGATCTACAGTATGAGCATGTTCTCCACCCGCTCAAGGTGGTGGAGTGGGTGCATGTCTGGGTGGGGGTCAGGAGAGGTGGCAGGGCAAAGAAAAGCAATTACCAGCTGACCAGCATGGAGGGACGCATGGCTTCATTACTGGACTGGAAGCAATTCTTAATTACATTTTTTCTTTAAGGAAATTACCAGCACTTGGGAATTTGCATAATAACCCCCACTTATGTTCATTTTTCAAATATTGCTGGGCCTCCTTTCTTGCTAGCACCTGATACAAGAAAGGAGAATGATAAAGGCAGGGAGAAAAAACCACTTAAAGCACATACATATACACTGGCACTGGTTTGGCGATCAGAGAAGGGAGATGTATGGCAGTAGCTGAGTGCAGTTTATGCACAAAGGAAGCTGTTGCGCAGATGCCAACTCCCTGTTCCTCGCCACTCCATCTCTACTGGACCTGGGTGACAGTGTGTTTGATTGATTGACTGATGTGTGTACCAGGCATGGGGTGTAAAGGGGTCTTCTGTGCCACAGACATATAGGTCCCTGTCCTCATCAACATGCAATGTGTTCCAAAAGCAAAACGCCTTCTTGGAGCAACTGGGGTGGGTGGTAGGAGGGCCGCACAGGATAAGGGCCATGGAGCCAAGGCAGTGAGCCCACCCACCCCCCATGCTGGTTCCCCCTACCTTGTTGGGATGCACTGCCCATCACAGGTTCTCCATCTATTTGTCAGTTATGGACAAAAAACCAAACGGCAAAAAATAGGCATAGAAAATGCATGGGAAAATGAAAGTAATTTATATTACATCTTTACTCACAAGTAGGCAAACATGCCATAGTCCAGTGGAAAGGGCAGTCTGAGAGCAATCGAAGGACACCAGAAGGGTCCTGATCCAAGGAGCGTAGGCCCCAAAATCACCCCAGAAGGAAGTTCTCTCCTCACTGTACAGCTGCATTTACACACAAGTAAGCAAACACTTGGCTGGTGTGGAAGGTCAGTCCAGGGGGTGCAAGGCTTCCAGCATGGCCCTGATCCCAGGCACCTGGAGCTTACAAGTGCTCCAGAAGTCAGCTCCCCCCAACTCTGAAAATGATAGAAATTGGCTCTACAGGTAATGTGAATTTTTTTTTTTAAATTATTTGTAAAAATAGTCCAGCCTCTTC
This sequence comes from Cryptoblepharus egeriae, assembly GCA_030015325.1. Lineage (NCBI taxonomy): Eukaryota > Metazoa > Chordata > Lepidosauria > Squamata > Scincidae > Cryptoblepharus > Cryptoblepharus egeriae. The sequence continues at coordinate 192,547,822 of JAREYC010000001.1, read as the reverse complement.
TTCCCCCTCTCCCCAAGCCTAATTTCCTGTCTTTATCCCTCTGGGGTTTTAATGCTTTTGGGGGGGGTGGAAAATATTTAAGGCTTTTTAAAAAAAATTATTCTTTTATCAGCTGTCCTTTTTCTCCAGGACACGTCCTCTTTTTAGCCATGTATCCTGGAACAAAAATCTTCCTTCTCCTCCTTTTCCTTGTGAGCAGGCAGCCTATAACCTGCTTGGAATTAATAAAGTATATGTAATAAATTGTATATGTAATAATTTTAAATATAAGATTCAGTAAACTAATGTTTAAATTAAGCACGTGAAAGCAATATACACAAGGGTTTTGAGCTTTTATTTTGTTATGTTCTACACTTTTCTTGGGTGGCCTACATTTTGAGAGGGGGCTGCTCTCAGAAAGAAGGGGGCAGCCAGGCTTGAGGAGGGGAGGGAGTGCAGCCAAGCTCCCCATAGCTTCGCAAGTGCTTCTTGCTGCAGGCGCTGCCTGAGCCCTGATAAATGCCTTCTAAGTCTGCCTTCTCCCAGGAGCACAGGGTGTATGTGTGTGTTAGTGCATGGGTTGTAGGTGTGTGAGAGTGCATGTGTTGTGTGCGTATTCATGTGTGTGCATGTGGTGGGTGTGTGTAAGTGCATGGGAAGACAGGTGTGCATGTGAGTGTGTTTGAGAGCGCATGTGGAGGTTGGGGCAGTGGAATGGAAGAAAGGCTTGGGGGACGTTGCAGGTAAGAGAGGACCTGTGGGATTGGGGACAGTTGGGTGGGAGAGAGCATGGGGACTCGGGGGCAGAGTGTCCATCTTTTTCCTGGACCTCTTTTCCAGGACAGGTCCTCTTTTTCAGCCTTGTGTCCCGGATTGGTGGTTGCAAGTTTGACAGAGGGGTCCTGGGCAGATTCCAAAGATTGAAAGGGAGTCCAGGGCTGAAATGGCTGAAGTCCACTGGTCTAGCAGTTTAATCCAAGACATGCCTATGCAGAAGTAAGCCCTTTAAACATTGTGGAAGTTAGGCTACAATCCAGAGTAACTATGGTACCTTTTACACCAACATAGTTACAGTGCCACCTATGGGAAATGCATAGAGCAATCCAGAGTAAATGCCTCATGTCTTTCCATAGTTACTTTGGATTGTAGGGTCTCTTTCAAGAAAACATTATAGGATTCTCCTTTATATCCATCTAGTTTGCCCAGCTCTATCTGTTATTTCTACCACACTGATCTTCTAATGTCCAATCGTATTTGCAGTTTGCACCAGCGGAGCGTATGCAATGCTGTCACAATCTGTCACAAGCATAATGTAGATACCTTGTGCCAGTGTATCACTTAGTAATGCTAGAGCTTCCTCTATATGCCAGCATAGCAGAGGACACATGCTGAATGATTGTTAAAGATAAGATTCAAATACAGGGAGAAAGGAAATAATCAAATCAAACAAAAAATAACAGAAAGGAGCCAAATCCCAATTTCTAATAAACTCAATACCTTGAGTCTTAGGGAAAGTACCTTGCAAAAAAACCATTACTTTCAATATGCAAACCAAACCACTCTAGATCTGTTCGGTTTCACTCAGCGTTTTTATAATGAAGATTTAAATCTGTTCAGTAATGGGAACCCCTGCTGTACTGTGTTGGGGAAATACATTTCTAGCTTGTTTAATAAAATATATGCAGATTGCCAGCGGCATCGAGGTGAAAATAACTTGGCGCTGGCGTTGAATGCTGATTAATCATTCAATATTTACTACGATCCAATAGAGAAAAAATACAAACTTGCAGGACAAGAATGCTGCCCGCCAGCCATGTGGGTGAACAGAACTAATTTTTTTGTTGAGTGAATCAGAGAATGCCTGCCATTGCCAAAATAGCATTTTCCCTTCTCTGGGTGTAACTGCCAATTTTGGCCAGTCGATGCCACAGGACTGAAGACATTAGAATCTACAAAGCGGTGGAAAGGTAGGTAATATAGAGTCATGCCATACATGCACTTAGGCTGCAATCCTAAAGACACTTTTCTGGGAGTAAGACCCATTGAACACAATGGGGTTTACTTTTGAGTAGACATGATTAGGATTGTGCTCACACGCAGGCAAACACACACAAAAATTGTTTATGCCATTATACAGCAGGATGTTGCAACAGTATCAATGGAGAGTGACAGTTACAGCATTGGGATTACTTATTTCCAGTGACTACCCATTCTTTTGGGGGGACTTCAGACACATACACACACACCCCTTTATAATAGTTATGAATTACACTATATAATAGTTTATAACTATAATATTTATTAACAGTGCAATCCTAAGTTGCACTGGAACAGGAAAGCCTGTTTGCGCTTTATCCAGCTCAGGTTTGCGCTTTTTCCAGAGCATGTTTGGAGCAGCTGCTGTGCTACTTCAGGGCAAGAGGAAACTTTTCCTCTTACCCTGTGTAATGTGGCAAAAACCCCAATGGGTCTACTCAGATCTGTTCCATCTGGTGGTGGTGCAGAGCTAAGCAACCTGAGATGGTGCCACCAAGGAGGGTTGGGATCGGCAAAACAGCTAGGTCACCAGGTGTTGCAAATGTGCTTTATGCAAGTGACTTGTGAAGTCATCGCAGTTACTTCTGAGCAAAGTAGTCTGAGCAAAGCTGGCCACTTCCAAAGAAGGAGAATCAGCTTGCCCCCACTGGCTTTCTCAGTGTTGTCAGAGCAAAGACAACTGTTTCTGAAGAGGCAGTCAGCTTTGCTCTGACCAACCACATCAAGAAAGACTGCAGGGGTGAGTAGGACTTCCTAAAGTGCAGTCCTAACCCTGTCTGCTCAGAAGTAAGTCCCATTATATTCAATTGGGCTTACTCCCAGGAAGGAGTGTTTAGGATTGCATCCCTATCAGTCGACAGCAGGCAGTACCCACTGCATCATTAGCACTGTCAGCTGCACGCCAACCCAAGAATTGGGCAGTAGTCAATCTTATTTTATTGTTACTGTGAAACTACCTCTGGAATCTGACTGTCAATCTGGCAGGGAATTTGAGAGTCACACATGTTACACCACATTGTGTAGCAATCCTTCTCTCCCTCACCTACCCATCCAGCATCTCTGCAGACTTGATTCACGAGTTGCCCTCACTTCCTCCACTTGTCAGCCACAAAGACGGTTCAACCTCCTCATGTAACTCCAGACCTATGATCTAAATTCCTCCTGAATTCTTTCCCTGCTCACTGCAGCTTCCAACAAGGTTTCATGTTGCCTTTCTTAGTCACAAATGTCCCTCAAGAAGCGTCAGAGATCTTTGAGTGAAGGAGACACATGGGGAATGCACTTGCCTTCCCACTGTGGATTCAGGGGTGGGGAGAATCCTGGGAAAGGAGTCCCCATCACTGACCCGAGGGGTTTGCTAATTTCCCTTACTTCCATGAAGAGATGATGGCTTCCGCAGAAACAGCCACAACTCACAGCTGTCACTGAAGCCTTCCTAAAATGAGGAGGGTCCTGTTGCCCTCGAACAGTTGGGAAGGATACCCATCACTTTTGGAGCAATAATTTCTGCTGCTGGAGGCTATTAAGACAACCATAAAATCAAAAAAAGACAAAATCCTGAAGTTTTTAAGGTACATGCAACCACCTAGCACATACTGATTTTTGCAGATGCTCAATGCTTTTTGGACATTAAACCATAAAAAACAACACAAGAGAATTAGCTGATTAGGCCATGTAAACAATTCCTCCTTTACCCTTTTATCTTTCCGTTCTTTGACAGCAGTGACTTCTCTTACAACAGATTGTTTCATGAGGTCTCTGATCCCACATGAGGTCTTCAATCCATCAGGTATGTACAGAACCCGTGAACTGGACAGATTGTATAGTTTTTCTGCATGAAAAGAGAATGCATTTCATTCACTTAGAGTTTTTGTGCATTGTTGTGCATTTGCTTGCTCATGTTCAAGGCCATGCAGCAAATCCTTGCAGCACACGTGTACATTCCTTTTCACAGAGGTAGCTATGTGGTCTTCTGTGAGGAACTTTCTCCAATATTGTTTGCCTTGTATCTGGTAGGGACTATTTCTAGCAGTCAAGGTCCCTCCACATTGAGAAGACTGGACCGCAGCAGAGATTGCTGCTAGCCACAAGGGTGACTGACCCTACAACCCAGAGTAACTGGAGCATGTAAGAGTATGGTAGCACATAAGAGACATTACATGTACTGTAGTTACTGCATCACCTAGTGAAAACCTATGGGAAATTAATATTGCAATCCAGAGCAAATTGTTCTTACACTGGAGCAAGGACTCCCCATAGTTACTCTGGATTGTGCCCTTAGCCTATTCCCTTGTGAGTTACCTGCCTCTAGGTGGATCTGAGATGAAAACCTACTTCAACTCTTGAGAGCTTTGGAACACTCTAGCTTGCCACTCACATCTTCTCAACACTTCTTTTCTTCTTTTCCCCTTATCCGTCTAGAAAGTCCAGTGAGCAGATGGTGATGGGTGCCCCTGACAATCTGCTGCCTTAGTACATGTTACAAACATGTGTGCACCAGACATAGGAAGGTGACCAACTTTACATACTAAACCGAGACCAACCTGAAGAGATGAACTTAAATCGGAAAATTTTTGGATGATGGGGACAATAGTGGAGCTCAAAGTGGAGCAAAATGGGACATACTGCAAGTGCCACAATGTGCCATGTAATGGTTGGGATGGAAAGTGGAAGGAGCTGCTTTTGTGTTGTAGCACCTGCAGAACTTGCCATTTTGTCCCTCTCTAGTTACGTTACTGGAAAAAAGGCTAATTTACAGTATATCATAAAAATGGCACATAAGGAAAGTATGGCTGCCTATACACACAGAAATCAAAACCATCAGCTGCTACTGGAAGATTAAAAATGAAAAACTTCTCACAGATCAGCTGTGTCCCATGTAGTTTGACTGAGGTCATTACTGAATTCAGGATTCCCCTTTGCTCCCTTACCCTGATATCTTTCACATCACTTGTGCGTGTGTGTGTATTAATACTGGAATGCAGATTTCACAATCCTAAGGGATTGTAATTACAGTGCTTGCTTTGTCATCCAGTGAATATGATGTCAGTCTATTTCTGTGAATTTCAGAATCTGTCGGTTCTTGTTTGGAATGTTCGATCCTGCCCACATCCCAAATCATTCTTACACTGCAACATTTGGGTGCTCCAAGAAGATGTTCCTACCAGTATATTTTTCCTATGTATATCAACTGCGCATGCTACAGACTGCCTGGAAGGGATCCTCTCGCATTTGCTTATGACTGACTTATGACACATGGCGCAGATGCCTGCATCATTACTATAGTCAGATTGTTTCCTGTGCCAACGGCAAGGTGATATCTCACTGAGCAGTAAAGAGGAAGCTGTATGCCTTGAAACCATGAATTCCTTCGGAATGATAACCCTCTCCTTCTAAAACGGTTGAGTAACTATCTTTTGTTAATCTAACCATGCTACTTGGAAACACATTTGGTTTGGGGGAAACAAAACATGTTCCAGGTACTACTTCCTTGTGATTAAGAAGCAGGCAGGACAGGTTGTCCTGACAAGTCAACACTAATTAAGCCAAACAGTCAGCACTGGCTTCAGTACAAAATGTTAACTTACATTTATGGGGACCTTATCAAAGGCTGATTGTGTCTTGGTTTAGCAGTGCTGAACAGGGAAGTAAACAAGTTTGCATTCCAGCACAAATTGTGTTTTGGCAGAAAGGGCTCATTGGTCCAAGAGCAAAGGATTGCACAGTGAATGCCGCATGCGATATTTTGGTTGTCAATATTTTGCTTGCTCCGGCTCCTATGCCTATATTCAGCAGCTTAACATGAAGATCTCTAAGTAACACATACCCATTGAACATGAAAAGCACAATCTGCAGACAAAGAAGCATACCTTATTTCTAATGCAGGGATCTCCTATCCCTGGTCTAGGGGGGCAGATGTGGCCCACAGCAAATCTATGATACCCTATGAACCTGTGATCCAGTTGACCAAACACAACTGGAACAGTGATAGTGAGGTGGTGAAGTAATGATCCATTTAAGTGTGTGCTTTATTTCTTGGCTGTAGATTTGTGCTTGCAAAAATCCTGGAAATTCAAGCTCATTTATACAATAATCTATGTTCCATCTCAGATGTATTTATTTAAATTTTATATTTAAATTTTACTGGCCCTAGACATTGCACCAGATATAAGGGAAGTAATAGGTTTTTCACTGAGCGTATAAAAATTGGGAAAATAATCCACAGAAAATGGTTATAAGGTTGCTTATCAGACAACATACCAGTTCAGATCTACAACAAACATAAAAACATTTTGTTTAATCACCTTTCTTTTCTCCATGAAGTTTTTTGGGGTCAGAAAGTCAGAAAGGTAAAACAGAAGGTACAAAGACAGATCAGCTTGACCTGCACATTCTGTTACATGTGTGATATCACACGTGATAAGATAAATGAAGACCTTTACATCTTCAGTATTGTACACAGTTTCGTTGCTTAAATCCCATTATGCACTATATGGCAACTGCACTGTGTTTTTTTTTTAAAAAACCATACACATTACAGTATTCAGTATGGGTATAATAGTATACACACTAATTCTATAAAGTGTAAATCAACTTTCCCTGGGGGAAGCTGACTTAGGGTATCTTCATTTCTTGTCAAGGTGCATTTCAAACCCCCTGACCCCAAGATGGGAACAGCCATTTGGATGGTGGTTCCAAGCATTGAAATAGCAAGTGGGGAAAGTTTATGGGATTGTTTGTGAAAAGGAAAAAGAGAGATAGATTTTGCACTAACATAAATGAGAGTGCAACCTCCCTTCTGCTTCTCCACTCTCAATGGCCTCCACCTCAGCTACATCTCCATGTCATGTTTTGTTAGCTCTGATGCAATTTGTATGGTTGTACATTGTACGAGGAACATTTCCAAAGGGGAACATCCCATTGAAACTTCCCGCTGGACTTGCCATGGTCCCTAATACAGTTCATGATGCATCCAATGAACTTTAAAACAATGTTGACCCATAATAAATGAAGACTGCAAGCAAGTCCTTCCCTCCCACCCCTCAGGCTTTCTGAAAATTGTACCGCCTTGGACAAATACAACTCTGTAAATGCTCGGCTGTGTAAATCTTCCAAATACTATCAGAAGGTTGCATCTGTATCAACAGTCATGCTGCAACAGGACAGGCTAATCTCCAGTATTAATACAGGGGAATTTGGCTAGCAGTAAAGAGAGAGAGAGAGAGAGAAAGAGGGGGGGGGGGGGAGAGAGAAACCACCATCTGCTAACTCTCTGGGAATAAACAGACTTTTTTCCCATTACACAACTGTTTATATTGCGGAAATATTATAGGACACATTTCCAGTCCACAACCGTGTGTGTTTACTTGTTGTGAAGGAGCGGGTGGAAGGCATGGTGGCATGACCTGCTGATCTAAAGTGTTAACTGCTATCGTTACCTTTTCAGCCTTCCAATGAAGGCACAAATCCCAGGGGACACTTTAAAAAAAATCCAGGTCTGCTGCAAAATACTATAGAGAAATCCATGGTATTGCAGAGAGACCCAGTCCTTCTCATGGCCGCACTCTGCTGAGCACTGAACCAACAAATGTGTTAAAAGGCCAACATTCATTGCCCCCTTTTTTGTTACATGACGGTTTCCCTCATAAAACGAAACAACAGACCCCTGTAGCCTTGTTTTCCTTGTTTTCCTCAATGTTTACTGATATTATTGTGCCGCTCCACTTTGCCCTTTTCTTTGTCATGCTTTCATTCTTTTTGGGTGGCGCAAAGAAAATGCTGCAGACAACTATACAAATACACTCCATGCTCCCCAGCCCCAGTCTGACATATACACATGCTCATTGTCACAGGCCAAAATCAAGACCACACACATCTGTCACCCAATTGCCGGGTTCCTCTTTCTGATTCGGGAAAAGTGACCATGGAGACCAGAGGAGAGACGGGGGGACGACACCAGGCAAGGAACTTTCTTTGGAGCTTTTCAGGCCTGACAGCTGACTTCAGTAAAAATCACAAGAAGAATTAGACTCCCGTAGCACAACATCACTCAATAGCCACAATAGCAATTCCCAGGGTTGCTGGAGAGTTTCTGGGGATGACGCTTTTCACTTTATTCAATGCTCTTGGCCATGTAAACAGAAGGTAAATGCTTTGATGTGGAGATGAATGACCCATATGAAAATGATCTCTGTGTACATTGACAAAACCAGAACTCCCTTCTCCATCGAAGTCCACTATAGGTGGGTCAGTCTATCTGGAGGGGATCAGTCTTTCTAAGAGCAAAAACAATATGTTCAAAACATGGATAGAAAGAAATCCACACCACCTCTCATTGCCATGTCTTATTCCTCAGCCACTGCTTATGATGAACCCCCTTGCTGAATGGTCTCCTATCTCCTAAGCTTCCTTCTCAGCTCAGCTTCTACCACATTTACTCAAATCTAATGTGCATCCTACACTTATAATCAAAATTTTTAATCAAGTCTACCGTAACTAACCATTGAGTCTAATGCACACCCTGATTTTGGAGATTGATTTTGGCTGAAAAAGGTGAACATTAGATTTGAGTAAATACAGTATTTTGATTCCAGGTTCAGCAAGGCCACTGGCTTTCCCTGTCCAATGAATCTTTGAAACACCACAGATTCCATATGTCCTCCTCCTCCAGTGTGGGAAGCTGGCTGAGAAAGTATATCCATCCTACCTCCTGACAACTCATCTCTCTGAGTTAATTTCTAGGTCAGCCAGAAGTCAGTACACGGGTTGATAATATGAGCCTTGGTATGGACTACTAGTCCATACCAAAAGTGTAACTTTTTAGTCAGTTTTTCCTTGAGCAGATTAGAGTGTATACGCAAAAAAAATATATCATAATTGCAGAAGAGGCCAAGGTCCATCCAAACTGTAAGACGCCCAAGAAAAATGTAGGACAAGCAAAATAAAAGCTAAAAACAGTCATGTATATTGCATTCATGTGGGTGAATTAAACAGTAGATGACATTATTAAATTTAAAATTATTACATATACTTTATTAGAGATAATTTATTAGTTACAAGAAGGATACTGCTACCTCTTCACAAGGAAATGGAGGACAATGAAGATTTTTTTTCCAGGACAGAAAGCTAAAAAAGAGGATATGCCCTGGAAAAAGAGAACATATGCTGATCCTGCATGTTAAACAATCAGAGATAGGAACTTATCTTGGATGATTTGGATTCAAGTCGCAAAAATGTGTTGCTGTTTTTTGAAGATTCAGCAACTTGTGAATTTCACACATGAAATATTCAGAAAAACATTTGAGTCAAGGTCTCCCTGACTTGGCACACATGCTGACTTGAATCTGTCAGTGACTTGGGATGCTTGTTTATGGTTTTCATGGCATAAAAAAATCTGGTGGGACCATCATTCAGACTGGATGAGCAACTGTGAGTTTCCAGCCATGAGGCAAAGAAGGGTTAATACTTCCTTTCCCAGCAGAGGATGAGGGATGTGAAAGAAATTATTTTGGCTGATAATGTTAGGAAGTCAGGAATAAATGATTGTCAAACAAAGGATCAGAATTCTAATATTTTCATTGGCCGAAGGAGGGCAGAAGAAGAGCCTAAGGGTTTTCTTGTCTTATAATTGCCTTGAGAAGCCCACTGAGGGGATGAGGTACAGGAGGGTAGGTGGCACTTCATAGTGATCACATTTCACATTGCATGGCAGGTGAGGAGGAGGGAGCCACACTGAATAACTGGTTGCAGTGGGATTACTGGCCTGGCTTCACCTCTGCACAAGTGCTATATAGGAAGTTTTCCATAAACACAAATGTACTTTTGATTTGTTTGTTATGAATTGCATATGCATGTGCACATGCACACACACACAAACAAGCATACACTAGGGATGGGGTTTCCACACTTCAGGAAAAGGGCCACATCACAGTATCTGGCACAGCATCAAGGGCCAGAAAATTTTTAAACAGAAATATAATTTTTTAATATAACATTTAAACAAATCCATTGGTGATGGAATTTAGAATAACGAATAAATTGTTCAATAACGGACATTGTCTCAAATGTCCAGGATTTCTGCAAGCCCCAACACACAGCACATACATAAAGCATGCACTTAAATGGACCTCATTCCCCCACCCCACCATTACAGCTTCAGTTATGTTTGTTCAACTGGGTCAGAGGCTATTAGGGGACCAGAGCCTGAATGCGAGCTGGTCAGAGGCCAGACATGGGCCATATGTGGGTCTGGGCTGGATTTTGGAGACCCCTGCTCCAGAGCTAACAACCCTCGTCTTCAAAGGAGTAAAGAGTTGAAATGCCTTTTCTTTGCTGGGATCCATACTTTGCAATGAAGTTATTTGCTGTCATGCATCTGGATTCAGAAAGGATACAGCAGCATTTTATTGTGCTCGCCCATGTCACCATGTACAGTTCTCTTGGGAATGGCATGGGTGACAAGAATGTCAGGCGAGAGCTGTAAAGCAGAATAATAGGCTGGGCTTTGGGACAGACCATAAAATAAAGTCTTTTGTGTATTAGGATTGTAAATAAGTCAGATGCAGAGTAGGTAAAGGTGGTATCAAAGGGAATCTGTTTCTGCCTCATTGTCTCATTTTACAGGCATTTGCAGCGCAGCCCACCCGTCTGAACATGTCAAGGCTGCTGTCCATGGTGACTACTTTATATTCACAGCAGCCCATCTGGAAGAACAATGCAAATCTGCAACGAAGGGAATATTTCAATGGTACAATAACCCAGACTAATTGTTCTTTTTTAATAGGTCATCTTTTAATCAAATTTATAAGTAGCAAAAAGCCAGCAGGTGCACTCTGATCATATTGATTCCCTTGATCCTACTCCTGAAAGATTTTTCTGCCTTTTCCCCCATCATATTCAATCTACAAACCTGAAACAGTAAAATATAAAAGAACAAGAGAGGTGCCTAGGAAATATCTCTTGATGTCCTCAGAAAGATGCTTCCATATCAGGGATGCAGCATGCCTGCAGCTTTTAGAATGGCTTCTAATATACTCTCCCATCCTGAAATGATGTTTGGTCCATATAATTAATTTGAAAAAAAGACTGAATTGAAGCTGGTCTCTTTTTCTTAATCATGTCTCCCCTTTCAATAATTTTGGGAAGTTCTTGCTAAAATATATTCACTTACTTTGTGTATAATATGTCACTTTCCCTTGTTCTCAGATGCTTTTCTGCTCTCAGTGAAGTCACTAGGCAGCTAAATCTTATTACGGTAGTTCTGATTTCATTTAGTGATCCCTGGTGACATCATCTTGTCAGATGTGATGTATGTTGTCCTGTGCAGAAGGTCATCAGAAACAAGGAATGCATGGGCAAGGGATGGGGATCACAGCTGCTGACCCCTGTCTTCATGTATTAAATATTCAGTTTGCCCAGGAGCCTACACATGTACACCTGTAAGCCCATAGAATCCTTATACATGATCCATTCCCTTTTTGCAGAGTCCAGTTCATGTGTAGGACATGTGAAACTTTTGGGGTCCACCTGGAGGTACCACTTCAAATATAACTTTGAGTATATGAATGTAGGAGGCAGAACCAGAGGCATGATCCCTGCTTCCCGCTTCAAACATTCAGTAGCACATATGACCATCTCAGCAGGGCTGATTTGCTCCCTGAGTGGCTAATTAAAGAAGGAAAGGAAGAAGCACCATGGAAAACAATTATAGTTTTAAAATAAAAAAAATTCTTCAGTTTCCAAGACTTTGGTGTTTGCCCTTTAAATCATCCTTGCGAGGGAGGAGAGTTGATATGAGAGGGACCCATACCAATATTTCCTATCTCGAATTGGTACTGCTGATTATTTGACATACAATAGTTGAAAATATTTATAACAAATAAAACATGGAACTATATTATTCTAATGCTTCATTCATAGGTTGGTGCATTTGTTTTACTTATTTTTTTCAAAGCCAAAAGGCTGCTGAAATAAATATATTTTAACTGCCCTTCTAAAAGCAGGCAAAGATGGAACATGGCAAATATCACTTGGGAAGGCTTCTGATAAAATGCCACCACAGAAGAGGTCATGCTCAGTTACCATACATCTAATGGCAAAGGATTCACTATCTGAAAAATATGCCAAGACTGAGTTCATCACCATTATATGTGGATTATATTCTACTACAGAAATTTTCAAGAAGTCAGGCAATATCATCAGACCGTCTCCCTTTAGCATCCTTCATCACTCTCATATTTGCAGTTTTCAATGACCCACCTGTCATTTTCCTAATCTGAGAGCTTCCAAACACCAGTCCAGGCTATAACACCCTCAGTGATTGCTTCTGAAGCTTATCTCCTCTCCAAGTAGGGAAGCAGGCCAGCAATCTCCACCTCAGCTCTTTCTGCTTTGGCAGCCTTCCTCAAACAAAATGCAGCTGGCTTTTGCAGCTGCTCCTGTGAAATGCTGTGAATCAGGTCCCCTTTGAGTCTCAATATCCACAAATTTCCCCTTGCTTTCCTCCTGCGTCCCAGCACATTTACACAAATTTAATTAATTCCTACAAAGGTGGATGCTAGGAGTGCAATCCTATTTATGTTTACTCATAAGTAAGTTCTATTGTTTTCCATGAGACATACTCCCAGGAAAACATAATCAGATCATCATCATCATCATCATCATCATCATCATCATCATCATCATCCTTGCCTTTCTTCCCCACCAGGGGAACTCAAGGAGGTAAACAACATATACAGGTCCAACCTTGTTATACACAAATTTTTTTATACATGGATTTGACTCACCATGAATGGCCGCAGCAAATCACAATTTTTAAAACTGCTTTTCTACTGTTGTAGAGAGGTAGTAATGCAAGCAGTCATTCCATTTTTCAGTACCAGAATCAAACCCCTGAAGATATTGAGGCACCATCTTATTTCATTACTTGTGGTAGAGGAGCAAGATACCTGGAAGTGGGTCTTTAAACCTATTTTTCAATTGTTTTCTTTATATACAGATTTTTTCCCCAGAGAGTTTCCAGAACAGACCCTAGTGGGTAATGAGGGACACATGTATATTCAAATTAAAAAGCAAGTACAGTGGTGCCTCACGTAAAGTATGTTTCACGTAACAAACATTTATGATTCTGCTTCACGTAAAGAAAGTGCTTCACGTAAAGAACACATTCGTTGGCAGTTGGGGCAGATGCGCTGGCCAACAGCCTGTTTAAAAAGCATCAGGGCTGCCTAGCGCAACTGCCCAAGTGAAAGCAACACTTCTGTGCTGTTCCTCCTGTGGCCAGACATCTGCTGGGCAGAGGGAGAGAAGAGCAGTGGAGAAGAGGGAAGCAGCTCAGGGCCAGCCAGAAGGGAGCAGGGGAGAGAGAGGCTCAGGATGGAGAGAAGGAGAAAGTGGGGAGACACTTTGAAGGTGTCTTGGATTGCAGAAGAAAGTGTCTTGGATTGCAGAAGAAAGTGTCTTTGATTGCAGCCTCCTAATCATGTCTACCCAGAAGTAAGCCCCATTGTGTTAAATGGGTTTTACTCCCAGGAAAGTATCTTGGGGACTGCAGCCTAAGTAGAATTCATAAGATCATGCACATTGAATGCATATTTTGAATTCAATCCTAGTGTTTTGTCATCATTTTTACATCCAGTTAATATTTTTATATGAATATTTTTGAGGTTGTGGAACCAATCGTCTGAGTTTCCATTATTTCCTATGGGAAAATCCACTTCACATAAAGAATGTTTCACATAAAGAACATGCTTCCGGAACGAATTAAATTTGTTACGTGAGGCGCCACTGTACATTGGTACCTTTGTTTAGAAGCATAATTTGTTCTAGAAGCATGTCTGTAATCCAAAAGGCTTGTATGTCAAAGCTAATTTTCTTATAAGAAATAATGGAATCTCAGATAATTCATTCGACAACCCAAAAATATTCATATTAAAATGATTACAATACTGTGATTAATACAAAATAATCAAGAAAATATAAAATATAAATAAAAATAAAACCTGCACTGAGTCTCTCAGGCTGCAATCTGCTTTCTTACACAGGCAGCCCCACTGATTATAGTAAGGCTTACTTTCGAGTAGACATGCAACACTAGGTTTCTCAAGGCTACTTTCCAGTGCCCCTCCCCCCTTACACAGGAGTGAGCCCTACTGATAATAATAGGGTTTAATTTAGAGTAGACATGAAAGGCTAGGTCTCTTAGGCTCCTTTCCATTGGCTCCCCTTCATAGGATTGTAATAGGATACATAGGATTACATAGGATACAGCCCCACTGACTGTAATAGGCTTACTTTAGACTAGACATGAATAGGCTGGTCTCTCAGGAGAGGTTGAGCAGGTGGTGGCAGAGCACCCAAACCTGTTGTATCTCAACCAGTATTGCAAGTCATCAATTGTATTGCAAAACAAAATTTATTAGAAATGTTTGCTTGTCTTGCAAAATGCTCTCGATCCAAAATATTCTCAATCCAAGGTTTTACTGTACAGTGAGCCAATAAAACAAAAATTTCCTTGTTTGATGGCAATCATATGCACACCTTCCTAGGTGTCAACCGAACAGACTCAGTCAACCGAAGTTCTCTTAGTAAACTTGCACCTGATTGTGCTGTACATTACATTTCTTTTTCAACTGGTTCTCTAGATAAAATATTTGGGCAATGCATCCTGGCAAAGGGACTTTTTTGCAAGAGTTTTCCCTGCAAAAATTCTACACATGCACAGGCCAATTGAGAATCATCACAACTCCCTTTTCATGAAGATACAAAACAATCCTTTACATCTTCTTTCGATAACTTTCAGGAACTGGGGGTGGAGGAAGGCTATGCTGAGCAATCAGGGTCAAACATGTGGATTTCCTCCATGATAACATTATGGCATCCTCCTGCGTAAGAACAGTTGTGCCAGGACTCTTGCCAACTCCACCCATGCTCCACACCCTCAGCTAATTAGTCACAGTAAAAGGTATTTGCATTAGCCAACCTGTGCTACGATAAAGCCCAGAGAAACCATCTCATGCCTTTTGCAAAACAATCTACAAGTAAATTCTTAGAGGGGGAAAAATATGGAATGCTTTATTGGTGCCCAATATCATGTGTCAACACAAAGAAAAATATTGTCTTGTCCTACTATTTCTGCAGACAAGCAAATGTGTACGAGAGGGGAGGATGTTGGCTTGTGATGCTAGAATCATAATCAGGTCGCTTCTGTTCTGGCAGCTTATCAAAGTGCCACAGGAAGGCTGTAATATACACTGGTGTTACATTAAACAGTATGATGGAAGAGGTGACATGACTGAAATATTTTTAAAAGAATTCCCTGCTTTTAGGGGCTGATGTAATCTTTTCTTGGGAAAAAATGAGAGAAGCACATAAGGAAAAAAGGCTGCCCCTCCACCCTAATGGCCCTGCCAAATTTTAATCAAAGTTTGGTTTAAAAAGCTTCTCACACAGTTTCAATTGTCAGGAAACAGAAGCAACATGTCCCTGTGAGTACGGTACATATCGCATGCTATATCTCATGCACATTCTGGAACTGTAAAGGACCAATGACAAACTGCTTCTTGAGAGGATCATTCAGGAAGGACAGGTGGACCTTGTAGATATAAATGTACACACACGTGTGCAAGAGTCAAGCATTTTGAACACATTCTGTTCATTCTTACAATGTAGGGTTGCCATAATTCTCTTCCACAAAATGGGGACAGGACACTCTGTCCAGTTTGCCAGTATGTGACCACAATCCCACAAAATTGAGTAGGGCTGCAATCCTAAAGACACTTTCCTGGGAGTAAAACCCATTGAATACAATGGGGCTTACTTTAGAGTAGACATGGTTAGGATTGTTCTCTTAGTCCCTGTTTTTCGGTAGATATGGCAACCCTATTGTAATGCCAATTTTGACAATCTTTGTGTCCCTGTGGAGAGGAGGAATTCCAGTCTCTAGAACGAGTGTCTTTAGTATAGTGGTCAGAAACTGACTCCCAATATAAGATCTGATGCCACCTCCTCCTCCTCTTCTTCGTCCTTCTCCTCCTCCTCCTTCTTCATGCATCAATGGGAAGCTGTACTGTTCTCCTGCATTTCCAGGATCAAATAACTCTTCATCATTTAAACCAATGGCTTGTATCGTATGGACAGGCTGAAGATGAAAATTCTCCAGAGCAGGACTACTTCTCTCAAAAAGACATTCAGCGTGACACTTTAGGCATTTTGAGAGGGAATACCACTAGTTACGCTTGTCTGTTTCACAATCCCTGCAGCACACAGCAATTTCCACACCGGAACGGAATCATGGTCAACTTGTCCAAATGTTCTGCCTCTTTCAGTGGCCTGGACAGGATGCTCAGGAAGAAAGGGAACACCCTCTCCTACCTCTCTGGCAGCACACATGGCCAGCTGTGCAATATTCACCAATGCTGACTAAGGGATTCCTTCAAAAACCATATCCGGTGAGACGCTTATATCTTGGTTAACACATTCCTGCCCTAGATGGAATCAGGCTTTTTCTCAGTTGCTTGGGTTGCCTGACGCTGTCTTGCATTATGGAGCTGGAAGGCTAGAGGAGACATCAGGAGACATGCCGTTTTCATGAGTTGCTGGCAATTGCTAACTGTGCATGACTTGATACATCCCAGGCCTTCCCATATGTATATTACTTTGACATGACAGGGAGGCTGTGCATTTCCAAGCAGAGCACAGCTTTGTTTCTATTTCAGCATGTTCTAGGGGGATATGGGCAAACAGGGCAACCTTCCATGAATTTTTGTTTCCTTTCAATCTTTCCTGTGTGCCTATATGGCTCAGCTCTTCCTTTTCTATGTCTTTTTCCAAGCTAGAAAAGAGAGAAAGTCCCACCCATGGAGCCATCAAGCTTTTTTCTTTCTTAGCTATAGTTGTGGAGAACACTGTGTGAACACTTTAGATCTTCTCCAATACTGTAAACTGGGATGCGTTAACATTTTGGCAGGAGGGCCATGTCATCTCTCTGACACTGTACTGGAAGCTGGGGAAAAATAATTTTTGAATTTCAGATCTGAATAAATGTATATAAATTTACATAAATGCTCTTAAATACATAAGAGACAGAACTCAAACAGTGAATTTAAATAGCTAATTTATAATACACATGAAAATAATTACACAAGAGTTCTCATTTAGAACCACATGAGAACTATGAACTGTTTGCCACTGAACACTGTTCACACACTGCAAACATGCAGACCAAGCCAGGAACGTTAGGAGTCTAGAGATGTTCAGAGGCAACGGAGGGGGGACATAGTTAAAAGAACACTTGTGGGCCGGCACATACTCCAAAAGTCTCCAGTGGGCCAAAGGCTGAATTGGGGGGAGGGTCCCTGAGGGGTGCAAGTGGCCGCTGGGCTGGGTTTTCCCCACCCCTGCTCTAATCTGAAGCAGTATTTCAAAATCATTGACATGGTGAATTCTCTTCATATTTATTTATTTATTTATTTATTCATTCATTCATTCATTCATTCATTTATTTTCTTAAGGCACAAAATGACAGACTGATAATCTTATTTTTTTTCAACTATTATTCCATGAAAGAAATTCATAGAATCCTCATTTTTTCCCCCCAGATGCTTCTCCTTCAAAGTGTGGTCATTATCCCCGCTGCACTCATGCACATTTCAAACTTTTGCTGGCAGCCACTGCGGGCCCTCATGGTGTTTTCTTCTCTTGTCTACTGATTCCTCCACATTCCACACTCCTCATGTTCCTCCACAAGCTCATTCAGTCCATCAAAGGCCAATGCAAGGTTGTTTCTGCTTAGCTCCTTTATGTAGCGTGACAGCTCAGTCACCAAACCACACTTTTCCCTATATGAGATGATCTGGAGAGTGATATGAGCTAAATAGAGTTCCCATCACTGGAAAGTTGGACATTTCAGTGCTGGGCAGTGTTGGAAATCCTGTACCAAAGGCCTTTAAGATCACGTCATTCCAGTCTTTCTTAAATATAAGACTTTTTTCTTTCTAGAAATACCCTTAGCATATTTCTATCTAGTTCTTAGATTTGTTTCCTAAAGACATAAGTGACAGCAAGTTTATGTTATCTTTTTAATTGTTGTTTGGACTGTGCACTATTCCTTTTGAGAATGAAGTTTTGTGAGTTTTGTTTTATGTAAGTAAACTGTTTGAGCATGTTGGCAAAGACAATTAATCCTTCAGTGAATAAATCCTCCATACCTCAACAGAGTGGTTCATATTGGAGGGGGGCAGAGAGTAGGTGGCAGATACCTTCAAACAAAATAATACATTTAGTGAAACATACCCTACAATCCAGAGTAACTACAGGAAGACGTAAGAGGCACTTACTCTGGTTTGCTTTATGCATTTCCCTTAGGTTTCCAATAGGTGGCACCATAACTACCTCACTGTAAAAGGTCCCATAATTACTCTGGATTGTAGCCATATTCAGATAGGTTGAGCAAGCCTTCTGTGACTCATAGCGCAAGAAAACAAGATGGCTTGCTAACACTAGGAGGTGCAATATCATTCCTCCGCTATCACCCTAAATATAGTGTCACAACCCAACCTAGCCTGAGTTCTGAACCAAGCTCTAGCAGATGACCAGTTAGACCAAGGGGAGGATGACCATATAGAATGGACAAGTGCCTGTGTCTTTAACCATTGTCTAAAAGAGGGAATTTAAGCAGGTGCTGCTTTTTAAACTCTTCTATGCTGATCTAAACCTGCTTAAAAATATAGCTAATCACTTTTACACAACCGAGGTGGACAATGCTCCAAATCCATCACACATTAGCTATTCATTCCAGTTTTACCAGCTTTCCAGCAAATTCCACCCTGTAGCAAAGACACTTATAGGGTTCTTCTCACTTCAGCAGTTAGCTCAGGCTTTTCAACAGAACAGGCATTTCATCATCTGGGTTGGGAATTATGTGATCCCAGTTAGTTTTTGAGTCTGAGAACCTATTGTTGTCCAAATGACAACACCCAGTTGGATGCTCTCATGGCACTGGAAAATATGGTAATCAGGGCTTTCTTTAAATCCCACCTTGAATGCACTTTCCTCACTTGACAGAACAAAAACATTGCAATCCAAAACCAGTCCACTGGTTTTGCTGGTGTAGCAGCCATTGCGCTAGCCTAGACTGTTGCAAACTTGTGACTACTCATGAATCAATGTCTACACTGACCCCAAACCCCAAGCCCTGAGTGGATGTGAGTAAAGCTCTGAACAGCTCAGGAGCTGAGGACAGCAGTGGGAAGGCAATCCAGAGGCAGTGAGAGGGCATTTCTGGACCATGGAAGGTGGAATGGCAGGAAGTGGATCAGATCCAGGATGAAAGTGGGATTAGCAGAGGTGGACTTTGCTGTATCCTAACCTCATTCCCAAGCTTGCCAGTGTTACATGAGGCTTCTTGGATTTGTGTAAACAGTTTAACTAATTAGGGAATATGTATTTTGATTTGAAGAAAAAAATCCACTTTTCCAGACAATAACACCTGCTTTAAGCAATAATTAAAGTCAAAACCAGAAGATGGTGCTGGAAACAAGCAACAAAATTGTTCACAAAATGGCATTCGTGTATTTCCAGGCAATCTTCCCAAAGGAGGGGTTGTTGACAGACCAAATTGAAATGATAATCACTTCATCAACTTGACACAGAAGTCGAGAGACAGGAGGAGGGCAGAATTTTACAACTATTGTTTTTAATAACACTATTGTTTTTAAAGTAAAGAACAAATACCATCGTGTGGTTTATTGCTTCATTGAAAGACAAACTATGAATTTCCAGCCTAAGGGTACCATTCCCAGAAATTAGAAGGACATTTTACATTAATTCCTATCAGAGAGCTACCTGTCTTAAACCCCAATCCTCATTATTAATGATGACGCAGATGTGCTGACTAGTCGTGTCACCAGGGTGGTGCAGGGGGTGCGGTCCGCACTGGGTGATGCACCCAGGGGAGGTGACACACACTGGGGGGCTGTATGACCCCCCAAAAGCAACTTTGTGATGGTGCACACTACCCCCTCACGTCACATGTCATTGGATTTGTCTTGGAGAGCAGAGTCCAACACAACAATCCGTTCTGAGATAGCACCTTCCTAGCCAGTTATGGTCATAAAACTTTAAAAAGCCACAAAATTTGCATAGCGCGGTTTACATAGGAATAAGCAAATGTGCCATAGTCTGCCTGAAAGGGGAGGCTGAGAGGAAGCCAAGGACACCAGAAGGGCCCTGATCCAAGAACTACAGCCCCCACAAATCACCCCTGGAGGAAGTTCCCTCCTAAAAAGCTCCCTTTTGCATTGTTTACTTGTGAGTAACCAGAAGTGCTTTGGCTGGTGTGGAAGGTGCAAGGGGGTGCAGTGCAGTCCAGGGGGTGCAAAGCTTCAGAATGGTCCTGATCCAAGGCACCTGGAGCTCTAAAGGGCTCCAGAAGGCAACCCCCCAACACTGAAACTGGTTCTGCAGGTAAAGGGAATTAAAAAAAAATTTATTAGTAAAGCCTTTGCAAAGTCCAAACTTCTCCCTCTTCTCAAGCCTTATCTGGATCTCCAGCCCTCTTCCCTCTGGGGTTTAATGTCTATTTTTCAGGGGGTGTTAAGGCAGTTTTGACTTTTTAAATATTTTTTCTAGATGTCCTCTTTCTCCAGGGCACATCCTCTTTTTTAGCCTTGTGTCCTGGAAAAGCCTTCCTGGTCCTCCATTTCCTTGAGAGCAGGCAGCATGTAGTGTGCTTGTAATTCATCAATTATATGTAATAAATTATATTTAATAATTTTAAATTTAATAGTAATCAATAAACAGTGCAATCCTAACTATGCCTCTTCAAGCGTAAACCCCATTGTGTTCAGTGGTCTTATTCCCTGTAAAGAGTCTTTAGGATTGCAGCAATAGTGTTTAAATTAACCACTTGAAATATATACGTTTATATATTTATGTATATACAGTAAATATATATTATCAAGTGGTTAATTTAAACACTATATGTATTAAATTATATGTAATAATTTAAATGTAGTATTCAGTAATATAGTGTTTAATCACATGGAATCAATATACACAAGTGTTTTGAGCTTTTATTTTGTTATGTTCTACACTTTTCTTGGGTGTCCTACATGCGGGGAACTTCTACTCCTTCCAGTTATGACTTATGGTCACCCTTGTCTTGCAAAAATAATAAAACTTGCTGAGTTGAAAACTTATTTAATCCCAAATCATACTGAACCTATTTAAATATAGGAACTTAAAAATTGAACTGGGTGTTGAAAATCTTACTGAATTTTATTTTGAATGGGAAGGAGGGTTTGAGGTTATTTATTTGATTAATTTTACAGTATTTGCAATTATTTGTTTTAATTTGCTTGATGATGTCACTTCCAGCCATGACATCACTTTTAGAGGACCCTGGACAGGTTATCCCTCTACAAAGTGGGTCCCAAGCTAAACAGTTTGACAACCACTGCAGTAAGTTGTTAGAAAGGTGGCACTTTGAGGGAGTGACACCACTAGTGAACAAAATGGCTAAAAATCATGCTTTTAAGGAATAATCTCATCATATTATACACTGTTGGACGTGTAATTTGAAGCAGAATGCAGTGAAACAAACCACTTTGAAATAGCTAGGCCCTACAATCCAGAGTAACTACGGGAGCACGTAAGAGACATTATGTGTACCCGTAGTTACTGCACCTCCTAGTGAAAACCTATGGGAAATTCATATTGCAATCCAGAGCAAATTGTTCTTACACCGGAGCAAGGACTCCCCATAGTTACTCTGGATTGCGCCCTTATTCTATCAAAACGTGTGGCCATAAAACAAATGCAGGAGGAGCAATGGCACATAAGCATGTCCACCATCCAGGTTTTTGCCCCACATACTGCATGGGGGTGACGTGCTGGCCTCCCGCACGGGCTGACATGAATCCTAGTGACGCCCCTGGTATTGACAGAACAGGTGCTACAGTACATCCAGTGGTTATTGGGCCATCAGAAGGTCTGCTTGAGATAAGTTAATAGCTGGCAGGAATTCAAGCAGAGAAAAGGGTGGGTCAGGTTTGAAAAGAGGAGATAGGCTCCTGGCACTTATTGTCACTAGTTCCCTGTCCATCTCACATGTCCAAATTTACAGCACTGCATGGCTTCTTCATCCTGAAATGAATGTCATCTGGCGCAAGTCCCTTATGTTGGCCCAGGAGTGTTGTGCATGTGCTTTACAGCACATTTGCAACTACTCTACAGCAGGTCAGGGTGGTTCAAGGACATGTATCACCTTCCTATACTGGATCTGGATCCAGGCCAGGTGAGTTTTGTGCCAGCCAAGGTAGATCAGCACAGGGGAGTGGTGAGTGTGAAGGAGGTGGGGAGCATTCTGGGGTGGGGGCATTTTGGTTGGGGGAAGGTGATCTGGGAGGGAGATAAAGATTGGCCACCTTAGGCTGCAGCACCTTAGGATATGTCTGCACCCTAAAGCACCACTCCTGGTCTGGTTGGCCTTAAATGGCCTACACAGGTTATGTGTCAGCAACTTTGCTGTAGCATCAGGGAGGTGGTTGGCATGCAACATGGGATAAAAGGAAAAATATCCCCTTACCTTAAGTTGCTCCAGACGGCACTTAGCTTGCACTGGATATACCACAATTGAATTTGGCCTGCCTTTTCCAGCACAAGTTAGAAGAGTCCGTTTTTCTGATGGTGTTCAGGCTTAAAAAAATTCCTTTCATTTTCATAAATAAGCCTGTATGCTTTGGACTTGCAGGCAGATTTTGCGAATTCCAGAAGATCAGAGATGATTTGTAATGTGGGTGAATTTTCTATGCTGAAACCAGAGGAACATCCATCACTGATTTGTTTGCTCTTCCCTCAGTGACAACAGCAAGGCAAAACATTGAACAAAACTGCTGTGCTTGTGGACAGGAAACAGTTTCATAGGCTCTAACATATGCGCCTTCTTTAAAATAATTTATTCTATTGAAATCAAGGACAACACTCCTTATAAAAAAATGAGTTCAGGATATAGACATGCAGTGAAACCCTTGCTTCACTATATCTTGTGCAGAATATTAATCTGCCATTACTCTCTCTGGCGAGGCTTTCTCTATGCCTAAGAATATTGCTGTTCTAAGAAATTGGGTGCTGGGCAGCACTGTAGGTATTGCTAGCTCTTCTTCATACTCTGGGTCATGACAGTGGTTGCCAAACTGGGCCATGGTTCCCACGGAAGGTACAGAAACCAGCCAAGGAAAATATGAAATCCTGGTAAAACCTCACCACCCTATGCAATATGTGGGATTGTAACCCTAATGGGAAGCCACAGCCAATGGTTCAGTAGGTCAAGGACCCTCCAGTTGGAAAAAAAGGTTTGGAAATCAATGGGTTCCAAAAGTTTGGTAACCAAATGGGACCACTAAAAGAACAAACCAGCAGTCAGAAATCACAGTTTCAGTTCAAAGGCCTGTTAAAGCAAAGATGTGTTCATTTATTTCCTGAAAGGAGACAAACTTTGAGGTTAAGCACAACTTGGAGGCAAGCCACTCTGTTCTACAGAAACAGGGCACCTGAGTATCCTGCACCTAGTAGATGCTAATCCTATGGCCATAATTCCCAGAACAGGTCTTATGTAATGCACAGGGGAGTTCCCATTAAAAAAGGGACAGTCTGTGCTTTAACACGTCAGAGCTTTCAGCACCTTGAACTGAGCTCGCAAATGCACTGAACAGTGAAACTCTGGTAAAATAGGGATTATAAGCTCCTGCAACAACAATCCTGTCTTAAACTGATTGAAGTTTCCAGATTGTCATCAAGTGCAGTTGCGTGTAGATCATGCAGTATTATAATTGAGCCTGAAGCTACCAGGGCATGGATGACAATGGCAAGATCTTGATGGCAATTGGCACTACTTGTGGCGTAGGTAGACCGGAAAGGAGGCTATTGATTCTATAGGTGGCCCTCTGTGGAGTGCTGTGTTCGAGTGCCACCCTACGCAGAAGTATTCCAAAGTCCATCCTTGCTTCTGGTAGAGGAAAGAAAAATGATTTGTATTTTCTTGAGACCCCCACCCCCATGCTAAGCTCCTGCACTATTTAAAATGATGAAGAAACTGATGTCCTTGCCAGTGCACCTCCACAAGCAAGTAAATGCCATTTCAAAGAAAGTGATACCCCATGATATATTTGAGACAATCAATCACACCCCCTGTGCTTGTTTCATTTGAAAGTGAAAGGTGCTGGGTTTTATGAGGCCTTCTTCTGTCATCACAGCTTGTGATTAGCAGTCCTACAACCAGGCTTCTTTTCCTTTTTTCCCCCTCCCCACTGCCCCAGATCACATTACATTAGACAGAAAGGTCCACAGGTCACAACCCTGACCACTGTTGCCTCTTTCCCATTTCCTCTGTCTCCATACATGGAAAGAGTTCCTCTCTTATCCCCTCTCTGTTTTTGTTTCCTTCTGAAAGCTGGTTGGGGGCCTTGTCCAGTCAAAGGTGGCCTTGCAAAGATACTTAATTTGTGTACGCACGTGCTTGAATAAGGCGATCAGCCAAAAAGGAGAAAGGTTGACAGGAGAGGGAGTCAGTGATGTTACCCCACGTCTGGAAAAGGCATTTTGGAGCATAGCACCACTTGCGGCAGTCTTTCAAATGGACCATTGGCGTCATTACAGAGCACTGTTCTTACCCAGTTAAGTGAGCTCTGCAAATGTGGAAGTTTTGTCAGCTGTTCTTCTGGAAAAGGCTGCATAGTAAACCCATGCAAAGGCAAGAAAATGAAGCAGGGAAACCAGAAAAGAAACAGGGAAGAGTTACCCAGTGGGTAATATTTATTCACTAAGTAGGATGGGTCAAAGCCTCATGCTCTTGCCCAATGACAATACGTTTTCTATCTGGTAGATAACATTAAGGATCAAGCAAATTCATCCAGATTGTCTCATGGAGAAAGTTATACTGTAGGAATCAGGGAAGATTAGTTAGGACTAGGGTGCCCAGATATATACGCGTATGTGAAGTGCTTTCAACATTCAGGAGAAAAGTATTTATATGCTCTGTAGTGGTAAATAGATAAGAAGAGTTTCCATCTGGGTAAGGTCTTGGGCCTACCACTAGAGTAAAGCAGTGATACTCAGGAATTTCAGCCCGGGACCCACTTTCAAACCAGGACCCCAGGACCCCGTCAAATTTACCAGGATGTGACATCACTGTAATGCCAGAGATCCTTCAAATCTACTCAGAAATAAGTCCCATTGTGTTCAATGAGATCTACTCCTAGGAAAGTCCAATGCCAGTTAGATGGTGGATCCCACACTCTCATGATTCCCCTGACCTGAAGTTCCCCCCCAAGGGGCCCTGACCTCCACTTTGAGTACCACTGCAGTAAAGGATGCTACCACTTCTGGAATCATGAATCTGGAGTAAAGAAGGATGGTTTTGTTATGCATTCTTGCCCTTTCATTGCTTAGGAAGTGAT
Organism: Cryptoblepharus egeriae; assembly: GCA_030015325.1. Classification (NCBI taxonomy): domain Eukaryota; kingdom Metazoa; phylum Chordata; class Lepidosauria; order Squamata; family Scincidae; genus Cryptoblepharus; species Cryptoblepharus egeriae. The sequence goes on along the minus strand of JAREYC010000001.1, from coordinate 192,522,353 downwards.
GTTGCGGTGTCAGGTGCGTGATGCATCTGAGTTTGCAGCTGTAGATCCACTGTGAGTTGTTCTCATCTTATGCAGTGCCAGATTTACATATAAGCTAAACAAGCTATAGCTTAGGGCCCCACTCTCTTGGGGGCCCCAACAAAATTTAAAGGAAAAAAATTGGATGCTAAAAACAATTACTTTGATAAAATATATATTTTGTTATGTGCAAATGGCTTTAGATACCTATTAGGTCCATAAATTACCATATAGCATATATTCAACCAAAAAACCAGCGGCAATTTGTTGTTGACAAAGAACAGCTGGACATAAACGACCCCATTACTTTCAATAGCTTAGGGGCTCATCAAACCTAAATCCAGCCCTGGTCTTATGACTAAATTTTAACCCCCCATATTTAAACCAGCCACACCTTGAAATTGGACAGGTATTTATATGCTCATAAAGTATGGTCCATAAAGTATGTTCTCTTTCCATCATCTCCTTTAAATAAGAAACACAGTCCCTTCCATTATGTTCCCAGTGCTGTGATTTGTGTTGAAAAGGTAAATTAGATAACAGAGAGCTGCAATCCTAAAGACCCTTTCCTAGGAGTAAGACCCATTGAACAAAAGGGGGCTTACTTACATTTGAGGAGACATGGTTAGGATTGTGCTCCAAGTTTATACTGTTTGGCTAAAACAAGAAACTGAAATATTTTAAAGCAATATTTTAAGCCCACAGTATGTTTTGGTCACTTTCAGGCACACGCCAAGAGTGCAGAAACTGGTCCCTGCATGCAGTCCATGTGCAAAAGAAACAGCAGGTGCAGTTTTGTGTAGGCTGTGTTGAGTGAACTGGCTTTGTGTGTAAGGACAAGATCTGGCCGACAATACCGTTCTTTTCTCTATAGCGATTTGAGCATTTGAAAAGCAATCCCAGGGGAAATGAAGGGAAGCCTCAAGGAAAGGCAGAAAATTGAAGATTTAATGACTTATTGATGCACGCTCAACCCCCTGCTCCCTGTTAAGATTAAAGGCTGGAATCGCTTCCTTTGCATCTCCTGTTGGATTTGTGTGATTCAGCAGCAGAACACATGAGTTGTTTTTTTCCAGTCCCGTCTATACTTTTTAGTGTTGCAAATGACTTTGGAGGAAAAATAAATGCCAGATCTCTACACAGACCAAAGGATTTGGGATAAGAGAAAGTGAGAACACAATCATATTGACAGCCTCAAACTGTACATTATCCTAAATAGAGAAAAGGAGCTGTTTGAAAGCATCTGCATCAAATTCCACTTGCAATTATAGATACACCCCAGCTGACCTTGATAGGGTGGCACAGGTGTTGGGTGAGAAGAACAGGTCCTACGTGTGGGATGTTTAAAGTTACCACAACACATATTTCTAGCACATGAAGGAAGGCAGATTGTATCAGGGTGAAATCCAGAGTAACTACGGGGAGTCCTTGCTCCGGAGTAAGAAGAAGTTACTCTGGATTGCAATATGAATTTCCCATAGGTTTTTATTAGGTGGTGCAGTAACTATGGGTGCACATAATGTCTCCTACGTGCTCCCATAGTTACTCTGGATTGTGCCCTAAGTATGCTTTCAGAATGTAGTAAAGCTATCCTTTAGCCCTGTGTAGTCATTTGGGCATGTCATTAGAAGGGAATGGACCCTAGAGAAGGATATCATGGGAAGAACAGAAGGAACAAGTAGAAGACCAGCAACCCAATGGTTCAATATGATTACAATAACAATGAAAATGACTCTAGCGGACTTCTCAAGACTTGCACATGATTGATCTTCCTAAAAAGCAGCAGGCCTCCATCAGTCTTGAAAGACTATGGTATCATGCTCGGTGCTACATACGCTGCATGCGAAGCACAAAGCCTGGGTTAGATTGTTATGGGGATAGGCTGTTACCCAAGCAGCAAATCCTCCCCTCTCCACGCCACTGAATTAGTCCAATGGAAAGGCAGAGCCAATAAGATTGGATGCAGCTGGCGTCGCAGAACTGGGCTAAGGACAGGAGCTCACCCTGTCTTGTGGGGCCGACCCAGGTCTCGAACCCTGGCATGCTGATTAACAGGCACAGCATCTTAACTGCTTGCGCCACCCACATTGTCTATCCCTCAAGTCGCCAAACCAATTGTCTGATTTCCGTTTATTTCTTATGGAAAAATCTGCTTTGGATTACAAACATGCTTCTGGAACAAATTATGCTTGTACATGCATTAAATTGGGGGGCCTAGTCTTCTTTTTTTAATTATGGTATGTGGTCTCCCTGCCAAGACACCACCATATTAAGATCCCAGTTATATAAACCTCATAAGTCTAGTAAATGCTTTATTATTTTATTTTGCTCAGGGTTGCAGTTACAGGGAATGGAATTCAAAGATGGAGAATGAACTTCTTATCCTTTCCATCTGTGGCCCTGCTTGAGCAGCCCAAGTTGGACAGGTATTCAGTGCCATAGTCTTGTCACCCTATATGCCAGACACCCTATATTCTAGGCATCTATTAGGTACCTTTAGCATTGGGCCAAGGCATGTTTGTTTATGATGGCCTTTGGGCCCTGGCTGATGCTGTCATACTGGGACTCTCCTTCTATTACCCTTTGATTTTTCATTTTACTGATTTGATTGCTATTTTTATATTTGTGTTTGCTGTGTTATAATTTAATTGTTGTTGGATGATATTGTAATTCTTATCAGTTCTTGGGTTTTTCTGGTTGTTGTTAATCGCCTTGGGTCCTAGGGAAAAACTGCAGAATATCAGCTTTTAAAAATAAGTAATGTATATTCCCTAACCTCAGAGTAGCTTTGTTTTACACTAGAGCTGGCTCTGCCCATAATTGCTGTGGATCTAGCAGATGAAACACATTCTGCTAATCTGCTTTTAAAGGATTAGGACCATCCTTAAAGCATAGAAGCTGGCAAAACCATAGTAATTAGGGATCCTAACATCACAACTTCAACATTAGGATATGTTTTTCTGTGTTTACTTCTTTCAGAAGTTCTTATTTAAAAACAATGTATTCTAAATAAATGATATAGATCTAGTGCAAATCCAAGGAGACCCACCACAGAGTAGGAAACTTACAGAAGTGCAAAGGATTTAAATCCCTGCTCCCAGCTGAAGACTCCCAATCCCCCTGCCAATAGGATACACTTTTAGTGAAGCTGCATCATGTATGAACTCACACATATTCTGCAACATTTAGTCATGCAGTGAACTGTCCCACCACTTAGGAAAGCATCTGTTCAGGCATTTCAAATACTTTGAGGAAAACCCAGAACTTGGCAACCGTTTTCTCCATCGGTGCTACAATAATCCACCATGCAAGACAGGGTTTAAGTTTTCTCTTTCATCACATGCCAGTCACTCCAAGTGTTCCTACCGCCTGAAATCAAATCTGAGTATCTCCTCCCAGCTAACGTGATGCAGGGGGCCTCGCTTTGGGGCATTGATTGTTCATCCCCTCATGAAGCTGTCATCACATTAAATATATATTATTTAACTCAGCTTGTCAAAACATTAGAGGCATGTGTGTTATGCGACTGTGTTTTCAGGTGGAGTTTTGCCCTCCAATTCTGCATAGTTCTTTCTAGGCCTGCCTCGAAGGCAGACTCATCATCACAAAATTTGCATCTGTCTGTGCTGTTTGTCATTACTCTTTTGTTTTTAACCACCTTCCCCAGTTCCTCTCACCCCATGCCAGCTCCAGTGGATTAAAATGATTGACAGATATTGATGCATGTCTGCTCAGAAGTAAGACCCAATGTTCGTTTAATGGAACTTACATATAACTAGGATTTCAGCTTGATTCAGATAGTCACTGAGAATGAGAATACATGAATGATGAAGCATCTAGAGAGGATATTCTTGTTCGTGAGTAGGTTATGTGTGTATTGCATATACAATACACATAGGGCTGTGGGTGGCGCAAGTGGCTAAGACCTTGTGCTTGTTAACCAGCAGGCCCGGGTCGGCCCCACAAGACAGGGTGAGCTCCTGTCCTTAGCCCAGCTCTGCGACACCAGCTGGATCCAGTCGTATTGGCTCTGCCTTTCCATTGGACGAATTCAGTGGCGTGGAGAGGGGGATTTGCTGCTTGGGTAACAGCCTATCCTCCATAACCATCTAACCTATCTATCTACAGTATTTCTACAGTATTTATTATAACCCAGGCTTTCGTGCTTCGCATGCAGCGTATGCAGCACCGAGCATGATACCATAGTCTTTCAATACTGACAGAGGCCTGCTGCTGCACATACAAACATTGATGCAGGTATAATTATGTTATTTTTGTATAATCAACATAATGAATTCCCTTTTTGAAAAAAAATTGGAAATGTATGAATAATAAATGTTGAAAATTTTAATAATACAAAATGAGGATTCTGTTTTGAGTTTAGGCATAAATTCCTTCTAACAAAAAGCAAACCGAAGACTGATACAGAAAATGAGATTATTTAGTTACAGCTATAGGGAGGAGGGATTCATGATGGCAGAAGAGTCTTTCGATGCTGTAAAATTGTCTCGGATGCATAAGTTAATCTATGTTGCCACACTTGGTACATGACATATGTAGGTGCACTGACACATGTCCCAAAATGTGTATTTCTAAGGATTGTAGGCATTGCCTGGAAGAGACAGACATAAGTTTGGTTTGAGCTACATGAACTTTAGCTTTGCCCCTGACCAAAGAGGTAACTCATCATAACTTGGATGCTGGGTAACAGTGAAATGTTTATTGCTATTTCTAAACAACTTTCATTTGTAAATCTCTCACTAATTTCTCACCTGTTGCAGGGTAACTATTATTTCCAAATCTCCCGGTTTCTTGTGATTTCAACCTGACATTGACAGGCTCTGAAAGTTTTGAAAGAATTATATGAAATTAGAAATGTTTTTGTTTCAGCATTTTTTGCAAACATACATTCCATACATTTTGATTCATTCCATAGTCATTGATTCATTAATGGCAATTTTTCATTCTTTTTTGATTCTACCATTTCAGCAATAAATTTAAATAAATAAATCTCCCATTACTAAGCAAATTTACTGGCAGCTACGTCTTTTCCATTTGGATTTGCCTTGATTCTCGTCCTTCACTCTGTGTTCACCAGACTGAAAACCATGATCACTAATGCCTCAGAAGAACCAATCCTTATGAGAACCAAACTAAGCTAGCAGAACCACAGAAATTTGGAGAAATTTGTGCAAGGCTACTTTTGAAATGTGTGCACATCTAACCTAAATGTGTGCACATCTAACCATATATCCTAGAGACCAAGACAGATGTTTGAGCACACTCTTGTCAAATGAGAAGTGTTGAATATGGGGTAGATTTTCACTCTTTGATGCTCATCATTAGACTCATTTCCTTAGCTGGGTAAAGTTTTACTGTCCTGTGAACTGATCCATGGGTCATTCCTTCACTTTCTCTTGGCTATTACGATTTACGCTTCCTCTTTAATGATTCTCTAAAATTGACTCCCCTCTCATTTCCAAAGGAGAACTGAGCACAGTGGGACAGGAATAAGAGCATCAATTTGACAAATGACTCAACAGCTTTAATGGTAAAAAATTAGCTGCTCTACAAATTCCCGTCCCTGCTGTCCAGTTGGTAATTTCCGTCCAACAACTGACCCTCACATAATGTATAGTTTAGCCTTACACATATTTTTTTTTCCTTCTCATGGCTATACCTACTGTTGGCAGACAGAGAATCAACACTGAGCCTATGGTATGAGAAGAGGTAATTGTGCTGATTTACATAGTAACCAATTCTGATTAAGTGGAAGAAACCAAAATTAATTTGGACAGCATGTCAAAGAGAGAAAAAATGATTAACTGCACAAGTCTATGCATGTCTACTCCGAAGTAATATATTCCTATTATAATACATTCCCATTATAGTCAGTGGGAATGTATTCCCTAATACAGGGAATGTATTCCCTAATACACACTCCCAGGAGAGTGTGTATTAGGACTGTAGCTTGATACTACAGTCCAGTGTAACAATGGGACCTTTTCACCGATGTAGTTACGGTGTCACCTATGGGAAATGTATGAGAAATGCATAAAGCAATCCAGAGTAAGTGCCTTGTACATCTTCCCATAGATACTCTGGATTGTAGGGTTAGTGAGAGAGGCAATTGTGTGTGCTATTGTCAAAGCCCTCTCTCATGTTTGTCATCCAAAAAAGTTGTACCACCCAAAGTAAAACCAGATGGACCCATTTTTACTCAGTAAAAGATGGTTTCATATGTTCACATCCATCACTGATCTCAACATAGCAGGTGATGCCAATGATTTAAAACATCTTAAAATAAAAATTCTGTAAGTATATTGATAATGTTGATGATAAAAATTGAAGCAAAATTGTGACATTTGAAATGTATCACAATTAGTATATCTGCTATAATCTAGTAATTACTCGTATAATCATGATCAAAGTGGGTCCAGAAATAAGTGCCTCATAAGTGTTTAACCACCTTTTTCTCGAAGTTGCATTTAAAAAAAAACAAACCAAAAGAGCCTGGCTGATGTGATATTTCATCCCATGGAGATTCTTTGATATGGCTGACTCTTGGTTGTTTTGCTTCTGCTTTATGCAGGACTGGCCAGTTTTAAGAAAACAAAAAACCAACAGATGCCAACCTCATTTTCATCAAAGGGGATAAACATTTAACAGCTAAATTCATCACCTTTATAGATATTGACATAACAATTGTTTACATTGAATCTGATGTGCCTCTAGTGTTACAAGTGCTAACTAAGCATGTTGCCTGTCTGGTAATGTTATAACTACGATGCAAGTAGATTATCCTTATTATGCAAGGAAATGTTTAACAAGGCTATTAAAATGTTTATTAAGTGTTAAACCCTAACACTGGGAGTCTTCATCCATGAAATTGGATGGAGAGATTCACTTTTGCGGTTTGCTGGCTAGCATAACTTTTATTCATGAGGACAATATTTTCAGTGTAAAGTTCTGCACAGAGCAGCATGTGTCATACTGAGATCTTCAGGCTCTGTTAAGGTCTTGGCCCACCTGTGCTTATTGAAAGCACTAATGCTTTTCACAGATGCAAAAATCTTTAAAAAGCTGGGCAACTAAACCATCTATGTCTTGGTCAAACAAATTTGGCAAGTTTTGTAGCACTTCAACTTGCAAAAAGTGTCCAAACAGTTCCAGAACAATCTCCAGTAGGTATGAATATAATTTGGAATGACTGGTACTATGAATATATGTTTTCTCTATCGTGTCCCTTAGAGTCTGAGGTGAGCAAACAGGGAAGTGAACACAGGGGCCCTTGCAATCCCCAAGATTGGGGATCAGAGGGCTTTTTTGCTTACCTGCAGCCAGAGGAGGAGTCATGGGGATCTGGGAAACCCTTCATAGATCTCTCTACACTTCTAAACACCTAAAAAAGGGACACATCTGGTCCATAAAATTGGATCTAGTCACAGTGGTCCATGGCTTGGTAACATCTAGATTAGACTACTAGACTTCACTCCATGAGGGACAGGCCTTTGAAGATGGTTCAGAAAATGCAACTAGAGTAGAACGTGGTGGCTACAGGGGCCTGGGAGTTCAACCCTGTAAGGCTTCTGCTCCAGCATCTACATTGGCTGCCCATTTGTTTGGGAGGGATTGCCTATTTTGCTGCACATGGCTTTTTATTTTCAATGTTTTAATGTTGCTTTTTGCTGTCTTATCTTGGAAGCTTATACTGTTACAAGGCTGAAGAGCCAGAATTCTCCAAAGACACCTCCATGGTCATGGGAGCAGCATGGCTAAACACCACAGTGCACGGTATGCTGTTACCTTCCCACTGAAGCGTTACCTATTTATTTACTTGCATTTACATGCTTTCAAACTGTTAGATTGGCAGGAGTTGGGCAAGTAATGGGAGCTCCCTCTGTCTTGCAGTACTTGGTCTCAAACTGCCAACTTGCCACCGAACTTCATGTCAACAAGCAATGTTATTAACCACTGAGCCCCTGCAACCCTATTGGTGTTTTAGTGATTAAAATTTTATTTGGAAAGGCGGGATCTTTTAAAAAGTATATGCTATACTTCCGATGTATTCCACCGGAAGTAACCCCCAATGAACACAGAGGAAATTACTTATATCTATCTATCTACAGTATTATATACCACTTTTCAACTGAAAAGTTCACAAAGCGGTTTACAAGAAAATGAAAAAAATTAATAGCTAATTAATAGCTAATGGGTCTCTGTCCCAAAAGGGCTCACAATCTAAAGTGCAAAAAGAACACCAGCAGAAGCCTCTAGAACAGACATTGCTGGGGTATGGAGGGCCAGTTACTCTCCCCCTGCTAAATAAAAGAGGAACAGAGTAACACTTCTGAATTACTCCTTGGTGCTCATGTAGTCCTTTGCAAACAAAATAAAATAGAAATGCTACAGTATAATAATAATTCTTTCCATGTCCTGCCATTCAAAAAATGTCTTATTTTTAAAATCCATTTGTCTGATATGTTCTTCCTCTTTTCTAGTACAGTACTACAGGGCTTAGCAAGGTCTTTTCCTCATAGTAAAGCTACCTCTTCATTTCCTTTTATCTTTGCACAGTTATCAAGCCTTGGAAGCTAGATCAGGACTAACACCACGGTTGCAGAAATGGGAAATGTTCATCTCATAACTCCACAGACGTGATAATCCATACACTGCTTAAATATACAGAAGAAGCAGCTGTATCATTTTTGATGCAATCATCAGTTAAGACAGAATTCCTATCAACATGAAACAAATGCCATTTGCTTTTCTAAAACAGGGTTGCAAACTGTCATACAAGTCACTGGTTCCTGGCCTCATTCCAGTATTCTGAAGCCTTGTTATGATTTACTGGACACAACAATGTGAGGCAAATCTGTTATCTCTCTGATTACTGTTTATCTCGAGCCCAGTCTCCAGACCTCAATTTTTTTTTTTCAAACTACGAAGCTTTATCTCAGATTTGCAGCGTTGACCTGCTTGACTCCTGGAAGAATACACTATGGTTACTTTCCAAACTATGCACAAATATTTGAAAAATGAATTTTTTTAAAAAAAGAAAAACCTATGATGTCTTTAAAGAAAACCCCACTGCTAATTTTTTTACTCAGCAAGGTAAAAATAATCACACAGCTATGCTTTTCAAGTATCAAAAAAGTGAACTTTGTTTTTTCTCCAGATGTAACCCTGTGACTACTGAGTAGCATCATGTAGAGCATCATGTAGAGGAGCCAAGAGGGCCACCATCCTTGGGTACCACATGCACCCAATTCACCACATGCGCCCTACCCTTTTGCACCTCCCAACATGGTGGTTAAGTGATGCCTGTGGCTTCAGGGAGCCAATTCCACCTTTCCACAAGCCTAGGCAAGTCTGCCTGCTGTGCAAGGCTTTTGCTCAGGTCCTGCATATCTGCCTACAGCTTCTGTATGGTCATCCTGGAGACATGCAACAGCCTCTAGGTGGGTAGGTAAGTGGGCGAATAAGCAAGCAAGCGAGAGAGGACAAATGAGCAAGCCAGCCAACCAGTTAGTTGCAACTGGGGTGGGGAGCACATGTAGCACAGGAAGGGGCCAGCTAATTTCTGGGATGGAAGTGAGAAAGAATGAGGATGAGTGGGCAAAAGATGAGGTAGTAGGGGTGCCACAGTGGTGCCTGGAAGAGATGCACAGTGCCTGGTGACACCTGCTGCCCACTGTGTGGTGGGATGCCCGGTAGGGATATCTGGTGCCCACTGGTGCGCACAGCAAGGTGGTGCCTGGTGAAGCCCAATGGTGCCTGGTGCTTGATGGAGGCGCCTGGTGCTTGGTGGGGATGCCTGCTGGTGCCTGCTCCTGCCCACCACCGCCCCCTGATATCCTCCAGAGCTCAGTTCTTGCTATTGCCCAGGAGTGTCACTGCCCACTGGTGTTTGCCACCCCATGCCACTGCTTGATACCCATCACTGCCCAGCCATGTCTGGGGACCACAAATATTCTCGAATTTTACTCCCAAAACGGCAGGTTCACTTCACTAGCAAATTTATAAAACAACAAATGCAGTGATGGGTTTCAAAGAAATTAAGAACCGGTTCTCTGTCCATCTGGCAGCCACTTTTAAATGGCTATTTTTAAACTTTATATGTACTATCTCTCGTTAACAACCGGTTCTGTAGAGTAGGTGCGAACCTGCTGGAGCCCACCACTGAACAAATGTTCTTGATTTGTACCCAAAAACCTGTGCAGTGGTGCCTTCCAGAAGCATGCTTGTAATCCAAAAAACTTGTATATCAAAGCAAATTTTCCCATAAAAATAATGGAAACTCAGATGATTTGTTCCACAACCCAAAAGTATTCATATAAAAATGATTACAATATTGTAATATAATACAAAATAATAAAAAAATTCAAAATGTAAAGAAAAATAAAACAAATGGAACTGCACATACCCTACAATCCAGAATAACTACGGGAGCATGTAAATTATGTGTACCCATAGTTACTGCACCACCTAGTGAAAACCTATGGGAAATTCATATTGCAATCCAGAGCAAATTGTTCTTACACCGGAGCAAGGACTCTCTGTAGTTACTCTGGATTTCACCCAAAGAGCACAATCCTAACCATATCTACTCAAAAGTAAGCCCCAGTATGTTCAATGGGTCTTACTCCCAGGAAAGTGTATTTAGGATTTCAGCCTTAGTCTCTCAGGTCCTTCAAACTGCAATCTGCCCCTCTTAAACAGGAGTGAGCCCCACTGATTAGAATAGGGCTTACTTTAGAGTAGACATGCATTGGGTGGTCTTTCACAAGAGGGTGAGCAGCTGCTGGCAGAGTGCTGTATTGTTTGCTTGTATTGCAAGTCAAAATTCATTAGAAATGTTTGCTTCTCTTGCAAAACTCTCTCAGACCAAAACATTCTCAGTCCAAGGTTTTACTGTATATGCAAGAACAAATGGCAAAAGTGGGATGGGGCAGGTGGATGCCATTTTGCTACCTCCCACAGAACGGCCTTGTGTCTTATTCTACTTGTAGAAGATATTTATCAAAGGTACTGCAAGCAAAATCAACTGCTGCAAATATCTTTTCATGCGTGGAGAGCTTTGCAGCATACAGTGTTTCCCCTGGAATGCATTCAAGGTCCTCTTTTCTCTTCCAAACCCGAGTTAGGAACCAACATACAAATGGTCTTAGTCACAATTACATGACATCAAAGAATGTTTGTCTTGGTTGGCAGCCTGCTTGGGTTTGAACCAAGAAAAATTTCAAGCTGGCAAAATTGTGCTCATAAACAACACCCTCCCTCCAGCACACCGCACACATTAAAGCAAAGGAATATAAAGTATACTTATAGTTCATATTTTCACCACTTTATCCTGTCCTTAGTCAGCAGTTGGGAGAGTGGTGGGGCGAGAGGGGGGAAGGAAACATGAACAGGCTCTCTCCTAATGGATCTTATTTCCTTTTTACCACATGCTAGAAAACACAAAGGAATACACTATAGCAAACTCTCTGTTCTTTTTACTATCTTATGCTGCAGTTGGATACCAGGAGCATGAATTAGTCCGTTTTCTACCCATAAAGCGATGTGAGAAACTGATGTGCTTGAAAAGTGGACATTGGATTGCTTTTTATTCTACCATAGAGACATACAATCCAGAGGAACTACAGGACCTTTTACACCGATGTATTTACCGTGCCACCTATGGGAAACCTATGGGAAATGCATAGAGCATTCCAGAGTAAGCGCCTCTTACGTCTTCCTGTAGTTACTCTGGATTGTAGGGATAAAGGCTGCAATCCTAATGACCCTTTCCTGGGCGTTAGACCCATTGAACACAATGGGGCCTACTTTTGGGTAGACATGGTTAGGATTGTTCTCAAAATCTATAATGAATTTTATTTGTACCTCCAACTTTCTGCAGAAACGAAGACCCCTCAAAAAATGTTTCCAGTTGGATCTTGCAACTCCGAAGGCTGGCCCCGAATGTATGGCCAAGGAGGATATGGCAAAATGGAGAGGCAATATCTAAACAACTATTTTGAGATATGCAGCACAATTGAATTTTCACAAATACAGTAATGTTCTTGCAGGTCACCAGCCCTGTTTCGTTGGGGTACGTGTATGAACTTCTCTCAGTGTGCACTTCCTTACCCCACTAACTTCTCCCCCTACTCGATCATGTTTCATTGCACAATTTGTCAGGGTGTGACTGAAAGGCAGGCTAGAAGGGCACTGAAGTTGCCACGTGTGACCCTACAGTGTGACAACCCGACTGGCAGGAAGGTGGGGAGTGGATGATTCTGAATGGAGTTGTTCGTGAAGTCAGTTCAAATCAATGTAATTGTTAAAGTTGTGAGGAGAGGGAGGAAGCAGGCCTCAGACTAATACTGTGTGGCTAATGGAACCAGAAGTGATAAAATATAACCTTACAGCCTGCTGTGGAGCAAGTCTTAGAGAGATTAAAGAATTATTGAGTGAGAGGACAATTAAACTGATTTGTAATTAACTCTGCAGAGAGAGAAACAGCAGAGTTAATGGAAGTCTAAAGTACCACTCGCTGCGTTTGTCCCTTAAAACTGTTTCTCCCTCACAGCTTTCCTCCCTCAGAGCCTCACAATAACCTTGAGGAGTTGGCAAGATGGCATTTGGGGACAGCCAGAGTCACTCTGGGTGGCTACATAATTAACACCTTCCTTGCTGGGGATGATTTCAGCAAATGGGGACGCATGAGTATGGTTATTAGACACGGACAACTACTGCACAGCTAATGGACAGAATTGACTACTGTAGCATCAAACACTAGCGAAATGAACACAAAGTTTCATTTTATATGTAGCACCTGTTTTCTCTTTGATACTACTCAAGTCTTGCTCCAGTGGGAGCTCGCTCTCTCTCTCTCTCTCTCTCTCTCTCTCTCTCTCTCTCTCTCTCTCTCTCTCTCTGTGGGGGTGTGTGTGTGTTCAGGCAATTAACTCCATGTAAATAGGTTGGGACTGTGGAAGGCTAGAAAGATTTCCCAAACTTTTCCCAGTGTAAACAACCATTAATCTGACAATTCAGATTTAGGTGCCTGCTGCCCTATAGTGTCCACTACCCAATGCTGCCCAGTGGTGCCCGGTGGTGCCTGATGCCCAATAGGGATACCTGGTGTCTGGTGGTGCCCAGTGCTCTGTGGTGCCTAGTTCCCATAGGGATGCCTGGTAATGCCCAGTGCCCACTGGTGCCCAGTGGTACATGGAGCCCAATAGGGATACATAGTGCTTGGTGGTCCCTGCTGTGCAGTGTTGCCTGCTGTCCAATGGTGCCAGCTGCCTGGTGGTGGTCAGTAATGCCTGCTGCCCACTGGTGCCCTGTGTTTGGTGGTGGCCAGGATCCAGGATGGCAGGAATGGCAACAAGTGCTCTCAAGGTTGGGTCTCCATCCCCCCACCACAGTGGCACATTACTTCCCACAACTAGAGGTCCTTCTGACTCCAGTCTCCTGCGTTGGCCACCTCCAGAAACATTTCTGTATGTTCCTGGCACTGGCATCAGCAGAACAAGTCCAATGGCTGGCCTGGAGACCGCCTCACTTCCTCCCAAGCCCAGCACAGCACTGGAGCTGCAGCACCAGCAGTTGCCCACAAGCAGAGGCACTGAAGTGCTGTGAGCAGAAACAGCAGCAGAGCAGCAGAAGCTGGGGGAACACCATCCACCTGCCTGCCCACCTTACTGGCTGCCGACTGCCTTGGAAGGGAGCACAGCAGGGGAGGCAGAGAGATGCACACAAAGGTGGATTGAGAGTGAGCCCAATTGATTATAATGGAGCTTACTTCTGGGTAGACATGTGCAGGATCATGCCCCACCCTCAGAGCATGCCCCAACTTTCCGTGATCTTGTCCCTCCAGTCCAGTGTGGTGGTGGTGGGAATTACGGCAACTCTATCACTGATTCACTCACTTGTTCACTCATTCATCAACACCCAGCCAAAACCGCTAGACCTAGAAGAGTGAAATTTGGGGAGGACATTTCTTCTGTGATGTAGCCACCCACTAAGAACTGATATTTCAAAATTCAAACCCTAAAGTGGGAAAAGGGGTGCAATGTGTTTTCATAGCTAGAATAATCAGACTCATCAACACCCAGCCCAAACTCCTGGAACAAGAGAAGCATGAAATTTGGGGATCATATTCCTTCTGTGATATAAGGACCCTATAACAACCAATTTGGTGCCTGGTGCCTTGTGATGCCTGCCGCCAAGTGCCTGGTAATGCCTGGTGCCCAGTAGCTGTGCACTGCCCACCAATGGCCATCGCTGCCAGCTGCCCACTATCTGCTGGTGGCCTATGGTGTCCTTGCTGCCCAGTGGTGACAGGTATGGATGCCCAGTACCTAGTGATGCCCAGTGCCTGGTGGTGCCCACTACCTATTGTTCCCTCATGCCCAGGCTTGATGCCTGGTAGTGCCCAGTGCTTGGTGGTTCCCAGTGCCACCCAGTGGTGCTCGGTAGGCAACCACTGCCTGTTGCTGGCTGGTGGATACCACTGCCCACTGACAGAGCCTCTAATAAAGCAAAAGGAAGTATTTTGCTGTAGAGAAAGAGTCTTAAGACTCCATTTGGAGATTCTAAGCCTCTGTTCAAAGATTCCAAGCCCTGGAATTCCAACTCTATCAATTCTGTAGAAGTCTGTGCACAACTCTCTGACACCTCCTGGAAAGTGAAACTAAGTGAAATCACAACCCAGTCATCTCCCATAGCAATGTGATCCTGGGGATCATGTTGCTGTCTTCAACCCTTCCCCTGCCCCTGAAAAGGACCAGATGACCTTTACACCAGATGATCGTGGAGAATCACAATCTCCTCCAGTTTGAGTACCAGGACAGTTGGTCAAGGGAGTTACCAGTAACAAAAGGTTGGGAATCACTTTACGGGTTCCCTCTTTCACCCACAGCATCTTTCCAGATGCAACATTCAGTGATGGGCTTCAAAGAAATTAAGAACCGGTTCTCTGTCCATCTGGCAGCCACTTTTAAATGGCTATTTTTAAACTTTATATGTCCTATCTCTTGTTAAGAACCGGTTCTATAGAGTAGGTGCGAACCTCCTGGAGCCCACCACTGGCAACATTCCCTTACTTTCCACAATAGGACGCCATCAAACAGGAACCTATGTTTGTCACAGAATGCCCCCAATACCCTTTTAAATCATTCTAGAATTTCCTTTTAGGATGTGAATGTAGGGAGCTTGTAAAAGTGATATAATTAATGCAATAGAGATATTTCAAAGAAATTAAAAATAATCAGGTAAATTGTGCTGCCTGGCTTTTCAAGTTCCCAAAACCTGCTCCTGATACTGTTTTTACAGACATATTAGGTTTGTATTTTACAAATGAAATTTCTGGCTGGCTTCAAAATGAAATTCAACTCCTAATTCAAAATGAGTCCTAAGTTGTGATCTCCTTTTCCGCTTCCTTGGTGGAAGCCAAGTGTTGATCTTTTCAGCAAGGAGCTCTCTCTGCACTCCCCCACCCTCTGCCACTCCACACACACACACCACACACACAGTCACACACACACCGTTAGCTAACAACGACTTGTCTATGGTCCTTGCAGAGGAGCTCATTCAGTGTCACTGGGGTAAGTGGTTTCAATAATGCAGACACCTGTTCCCTGAAAAAGGAATCAAGGCCAATTTGGCACGGTCAGCAAATAGGCTTCATCAGCAGCTACAAATTGCTTTTCCAAAAGCTTAAGCAGCTTTGTTTATCAACTGTTGAACACAGTCTGAAGGTTTCATGATGAGAGTACACAAGTAACAGCCATTACACGAGAACAAATGAATTTATTCTGTACATCTGCCTGGCTGTTGTAAAGACTGCTGCGTGCAACTGAATGATTATGTGGCAAATTAGGTGTGATCACAGGGCATACATATCAATTTTTACCAGAGCTTCTGGGACATTCCATGAAAACATAAAAAGAGTCAAACTGGATTAGACCAAAGTTTCCTGTATCTCACAGTGGCCTTCCAGATGCCCCGGGGACACACAAGTCAACAACAAATATCCTGGTGCTCTCTCTTGGATTTGGAATTTTGTGGTGGCATAATTCTAAAATCAGGGAATTAGACATACTCTTCATGGCTTGTAACCTTTGATGGTGGACTTTTCCTCAAGAAATATGTCCCTTTTAAAGTCATCTTGGCCAGATGCCATCACCACATCCATTATGTAGCTGAAGTTGAGGAGGACTTCCAGCAATCACCTGCTGCCCCAGAGCAGTGATGCCTAATATCCACTCCTTTTCCATCCTCCATTCTTCCAAATGGTTTATTCTGCAGCTTGTTGGGATCAGGGCTGGTGTCTGTTGCCACCAGCCCAATAAGATGTGGTTCTTGAGGAATTCCTTGGGCAAAAATCTTTCCCAAGCAGAGTTGAAAAAAATGCTTTCTTTATGCCAGGAATACCTGCAAAAATGGAGAGTTCGTTCAGTCCACTGATTCAGAACATGTAGACGTTTTGAATAGAAAGATTTTATGTACAGGTAAGGAAAAAACAAAATTTAAACAATTTTGGGCTTTTGCAACAAATAAACATCCCCAAAAGGGGCAGGTTAAGCCTGAATTCTTAATTGATCAAACTTGAGCTGAAGCCACTTAGAGCTCCCAGTGTCTGGATGGGGAAGGACAAACTAAAATTTTTTTAAAAAATTAAGTCTATCTCATTTTGGTCCCTTCAACCCTTTCATCACACTGTGGCAAAGAGTTTCACATACTAATTATATACTGCATGAAGACATTTTATTTCTTCTGACCCTCCAGTGCAATCCTAACATGCACTGGAACAGACAGGCTGCTTTGACTATGCTTAGCCCAGTGCAAGTACCTGTACTTGCTGCTGCTGCACTATTAACTTTTTCCTTTGCAGTAGCTGCAGCAGCCCAAATATGCCTGCTCAATATGCCTGCTCTGGCTTCCCGAGAGACAAGGTTTGAATCTAACATAACTGTCAAGCCTTGCTGCCACTCCCCACTATCAATATTGTCTTCTGCTTTCTGCCACAACCCATCAAAAATCATATCAAAACCCATAGTTTGTGATATGCTGAGCTAGTTAGTTCCACACAAAAGTTTTTCTACTGCTAACAAGCTAAGCAAGGACAGATGTTCAACTTCAGGATAATCAATCATAGTCTATTAAGAAACAGCAAAGCCTAATTAGTTGCTGAAAGGTTCCTAGAAGGAAATTTATGGCAGATCATACCGAGGCTAGGTGCAAATATAACCACACTACACAGTTTGGCCAAATTAACCACCCACCCACTATTAATATTTGATATGAATTTAGTTGCTAGGTTTGGTATCTCCATTGAGCATAGAACTGTGAACAGATACTCTGTGGCACTGGCTCTCAAACTTTTAGGGAGATTTAGGTGCAATTCTAGCCAGTAGGCCAGCACAACTCCCCTGTCATTCCTGTGGTGGTGTGGGGAGGGCAGAGTGACCATATGTCCTCTTTTTCCAGGACCTATCCTCTTTTTTGCCTTCTGTCCTGGAAAAAACTTCATTGTCCTCCTTTTTCTTGTGAGCAGGAAGCATATAGTCTTCTTGAAATTGATTCATTCTATGTACGTAAAACTGTTGTATAAAATTAAATAATAAGTAATATAGTGTTTAAATTAACCACTGAAAACCACTTTAAAATGGTGTTTTTAGCACTCCTTTTTAGTTTTTTTTAGTTTTTTAGTTTAGTTTTCTGGTGAAATCCAGAGTAACAACGGGGAGTCCTTGCTCCAGAGTAAGAACAAGTTACTCTGGATTGCAATGGGAATTTCCCATAGGTTTTCATTAGGTGGTACAGTAACTATGGGTGCACGTAATGTCTCTTACATGCTCCCTTAGTTGCTCTGGATTGTGCCCCCATTTTTTAGTTTTTATTTTGACATGTCCTACATTTTTCTTGGGTGTCTTACATTTTTTGGGAGGGGGGAATCTTGTCCACTTTTGCAGTTATCACATATATTCAGACCCTGGGGTGAATTCTTCAAAGAGTGGCATTGACATGCCTTATGGAACTTTTGCAACACGCCCAAGCCGGTGCAAGGGACTTGCACTGGCCTTACTGGGGGTTAGGTTTGCACTTTTAGGGATAATTTTATTCTACTGACATAGCAAAGCATTTTCTTGAAAGGATATGAAAAGGAGTACCATAACTGGCTGGATGAAGGGTTTCCCTTTCCCCATCAGCTCGGGTTCCAAAGTGGAAGTGACTGGCAGGCCCAGCTGATGTTGTTGCTGTTGTCTAGCCTCATCCGATGCTCCTGGCAGATGTTTTAATCTACTGTTTGAAGAATGACTTCTGCACTGCTCTGCTCTTCAAACATCTGTTTCTGTTTAGACAGACAGAGGCATTTCAAACTGCACCGGCTATGCCACACACTGGGAATTGTTTAAACGGCAGCCCAAAATTGCTTACATTACTCCATTATGGCAAGAGAAGGATTTACTGCTGCAAAGCTTGACATATCTTTAAACCCTGTAAAACAGATCATTCATTTAAAAAGAGGGCTGTTTAACTTCCTACATGCATCCTTTAAAGAAATAAAGGAGGCTATTTAAAACTTTAATCATAAAGACATCTACAATAAGACTTTCCAAATCTGTACTTGATCATGTATAGTTTCTACAGTATTTATTCACTCGTAGCCTTAACATTTTAAATTTCAAAGGCTAAAGTCTTTTAAAATTAAACAGAATTGGATCCTTTTTATTCATGTAGGCATGAGCTGGACAAAGCCACATTCTGTATGATCAGGATATTAGATTTTCCAATAAGACAGAAACTTATATGGTGACCATATGTCCTCTTTTTCCAGGTTATAGCCTCATTTTTAGCTTAGCATCCTGGAAAAAAATCTTCCTCATCCTTCCTTTCCTTGTGAGCAGGCAGCATGTAGCCTTCCTGTAATTAATAAATTATCCTGCAATCCTAACTTCTGGTTAGACCCCTGGATGTGTTGCAAAAGTGCTGTAAGACATTTCCGCACCACTCCTGGTGTGGGTAGGCTGGTGCACAGAAATGGGAGACAAGTGAGTTGCATTGGCCTGACTTGGTTAGAACTGCACTCTCTGACTTCTACTGTTCCTTCTCCCTCCCATCCTTCTCAAATGCAAAAATCAGTTTTGAGATATCGCCTTCCTATCAAAAGTTATGGCCAAAAAACTAAAACTCAAAAAATATGCATTAAGCTTCATGGGAAAGTGAAAGTGCCCCATATCGTGGCTTTTCTCATGAGTAGGCAAATGTGCCATAGTCTGCCAGAAAGTCCAGGCCGAGAAGAATCCAAGGACACCAAAATGGTCCTGATCCAATGAATGTAAGCCTCCAAAATCATCCCAAAAGGAGGCTCCTGATAATTGCATTGATCTCTATGGGAACTGAAAGGGAGCTATATTGTGCTCTTACTCGCGAGTAGACGAACATGCCTTAGATATTTGGAATGGGCAGGCTGAGAGGAATCTGGTCCTGATCCAATGAATGCAGCCCATATCAGACACCCCACAAGTAAACCCCTCCTCCAAGCTCCACTGCATTAAACCCTTTTGAAAGTGAAATTGCACACCTGCTTTTACCTGCGAGTAAGCAAGCACCCCTTGGCTGGTATGGAAGGTCATGCCAGGGAGTGCAAATCTTCCAGAATGTTTCTGATCCTGTGGACCCAGAACTTAGCAAATGCTCCACAAGGCAGCATTTGAGTGTTTTTCAGCATATTAGTGTTTTCAGATTTTATTTTGTCATGTCCTAGATATTGCTTGGATGTCCTACATTTGGGGGGGGGGGGTGTCTTGACCTCTTTTTTGGTTATTGCATATGATCACTCCCTTCCCTTCCCCAGAACTGGAAAAGGAAAAGATTATGGGACTGAGCAGAAGAGAAAGGGTGGGGAATAGTGGGCTACAGTATCAGAAATGCCTCCTCTTGTTAATGCAAGAGAGAATATGGAGAAGATATCCAAACCTCAGTCTAGTGTAAACCCCTCACATCACTGAAGCAGCACTAGGACAATTTGCATTGTATCTTGGGGGGAATTCTGCATGTTGGAAGTCTCCACAAGGGAAACGCACAAGGTAAGGTATATTCATATCCTTGCCATGGGAAAGCCCTGGATCTAGTGCAATTGATCTATATGGTTCCATGCCAGCAAAATAACTGGTACAAGTCCAAGCTGATCCATTTTGGCCCAGGTAAGAGGACAGGATATGGTGGTGTGAGTGCTGGTTATCTTGTCCCATCCTGGACCCATCCTGCCCACCCCCATAATTTTCCTCCCCAGCTCTGTTCTGCTGCAGGAACAAATCTGCCCGATCAGAAAGGCAGTCCTTCCCAAAGTCCTTTTCCAAAAGACTGCACATAGCTGCAGTCACTATGCAGTGAGGTTTAAACCCATCACTACAATATATAGCTAGTTATCTGAATCAAAACCTAATTGCATTCCCCACAACAACCAACCCTGGCAATCTAGAAAGTGTCCTTTGATTATTTCTTCTCAGGCAAATGCTGCCCATGGATATAATATTAAGTTCTATAGTGCAATATGGTGTTTATTAAATTGCTACATTTGCTGGGAAATACTTGGCACTGTTTGTCTCTGGTCTAAATATTTTAAATCACTTCTAGTAACCAAGGCTTGTGTGTGTACATTATATTGTGTATTCAACTATCCTGCTTAAGAAGAGGAGCGGATGCAAATTGTCCAAACAAGCTTCAGCTGACTTGATTGTCATTATTCATATCCTGCTTTCCCCCCACAATCTCTTTATGTAAATTGCATTAGCTGAAACACAGGCAGTCTTATAGGCAAAAGTGGTGGCCGCAAGGGCCATCCAAATAATAAAAAGATCTGGCTTGCAAATGTGTTTGCAAAAAGGGAGACAAGGTACATGAAGGACAAACTGAGGTGGGCATACACCCCCCATACACTGGCCATACACTTTTTGCAAACACCCCAGCAGTGTCTGTTCAAGTGGCTTCTGCTTATGTTCTTTTTTGCATTTTAGATTGTGAGCCCTTATGGGACAGGGACCCATTAGCTTTTAATTAGCTATTATTATTTTTCCATTTTCTTTGTAAACCGCTTTGTGAACTTGTTAGTTGAAAAGCGGTATATAAATACTGTAGATAGATAGATATCATAGATAAAATCATGATAGTAGTGTGGCCTTCTGGACCACTTTGGACAGTCAGTGTGAGGACACATTTTTGAAAACTGCACTGTGTTGGAAAATGTTCACCGTTATCTGAATTGACAAAATCTGGAACTGTACATTTTTTAAAAAAAAACAACTGAACAGCTGTACTTCCCTGAACATTCCAGAACTTGTGTCAGCTTGGAAGGAAATCGGGGTCAGGCCTGGTTAGGATTTGGATGGGAGACCACCTGGGAAAACCACGTGCTATATGCAAAAGGGGACTGTGATTGCTCAAGCTGCAATCCTCAAGTTAGGCTGGCATAAGTCCCAGGACAAGTTCTGTGCCACCTGGAAGTGCCACAAAAAGTGCCACTTCTAGGGGTTTTAAGCCAATACATACATATGTGCCAGCCTCCCACCACCACCATAGGTACAGGGAAACAGGTGAGTTATGCCAACCTAAATTGACTGGAATTATACCAACAGTGGCTTAAAGAGGCAAAATCTAGGACTGATCAGAGCAAATATAGTCAGACATCATAATGCCGTGCTGTGGAACTGAAAATTTGATTTAATACCACTTCAAATGAAAATTTACCCTTTAAAAACAAAAAAACCATAGCTCATTCCCTTACTTCTCCATTTATGTACCTTATGTGAACCTGGAAACACAGACACTGAGAGCCCAATCATATGCAGATCAACTGAGTAGTCCCACAGTGGTCAGTGGAGCCCACTCCAAGGAAAGTGTGGATTGTAGTCTGAACATGGCAGTGCCACCTGTATAGGCAGAATGTGGGAGTATCAATCTGTTCCCCAGTTCAACCACACTTAATGAGTCCTGTCAGCTGTTTCTGCTCCACTTTCATGCATCAGGTTCTGAATGATCTCTCTCTGCAGGCATCTGCCTTCACACCTGTCAGCTCAACATTTCAACCATCAGTGTCTGATGTTAACATAACAGACATAACAGTGTCTGTTCCACATCATGTCACCAGTTATATTCTATGGAGCTGTAATGTGCTGAAATATTGGGCCTTCCTTGAAAATAAGTGATAACATGGCATCTGCCTTTGTTGTCAGTGATGCCTTCACAACCTTCAAACAACAACCTGTATGCAGCATATACTGTAGATAAATGAGGCTTTTGTACATCAAGATCCAAAAAGGACAAAACAAAAAACTATAAAATTACCTGATCATATTTTGGGTCAAGAGGAACAGAAAACAAAGTGACTCCCATCCCTCCATCCCCAAACTATTTCTTACTTCTAGGCCAGGGGGTCTCCAAACTAGGGCTCTGGGGCTATATACGAGCCTTGACAAACTCCCTGCATCTAGCCGATGGGCAAGCCCTGTAATCAGTGGTGGGCCCAGCCTGCCCTAACAAAAGGTTCTCCAGAAGTGGGCGGGGCCAGGATGGGTCAGGGGTGGGGCCAGGGTCAGGGGTCGGGGCGGGAGAGGGCACGCCACCTTAACCCTTAGTTTACCAAAAAAATTATATCATTTGTGACGGTATCAATCAGTATTAAGCCCCCTGAGTTCAGTGTAATTTATTCCTATGCATTATGCCTTGTTGTGCTCTCAGGGGGAATGTGTGCCACAAATAAGAACATAAAAGCATAAGAAAAGCCTCCATTAGTTCACACCAAAGACCCATCTATTCCAGCTCCTGAATCACACAGCAGCCCACCAGCTGCCTCAGGGAGCACATATGACACTTGCATCCAGGTGCCTCAGTACCAGCAGACACACCATAAGTTTCACTGGTGGTACTCATACCACTGGTTGAGAAACACTGATCTACAATTTAGGACCAGAGTCTGTGGTGTCCCCTCTGCAGGTTGAGGTTTGCCTCTAAGCCACTACTTAAGGCTACAATCCTGTTCATACTTTCCTATAAGCTCCATTGAATATAATAGGACTTCTGAGTAGTCAAGCAAAGAACTGAGCTCTTAGTAACATTCCTTTGGCTGCAATCCTATTCACTTTCCTGAGAGTAAGCTCCACAGACTCTAATGGGACTTACTTCTGAGTAGCTAAGAATAGGATTGGGCTCTAATGCTGCACTCCTCTGCACACTTTCCTGGGAGTAAGCTTCATAGATTGAAATGGGATTAACTTTTGAGTAGTCAGGCATAGGATTACAAGCTCTGAGAAACCAGCTTCTTTCCAGGGAGTAAGCTTCACTATTATAATGGAACTTACTTCTGAGTAGACAGATGATTGGACTTTGAGGCTACAGTCCTATCCTCACAGGGGAGTAAAACCTACTGACTTTAATAGGATTTACTTCAGAGTAGGCAGTGGACTGGGCTCCTGGGGGGGCAGGATGGGAACTGGGACTATGGGGGGGGGGAAGGACTACCGTGTGGATAGGATTGCAGCCTGAGCCCAATCCTAACCGTGTCTACTCAGAAGTAAGTACCATTCAAGTCAATGGGGCTTACTCCCAGAACTGTGTGGTCAGGATTTTAACCTTACAGTCCAATCCTATGCAGGCTTACTTAGATAAGTGTGGATAGGATTGCAGCCTCAGAACCCAGTCCTAACCATGTCTACTCAGAAGTAAGTCCCATTATAGTCAGTGGGCTTACTCTCAGGAAAGGAGACAGGGCTGGAGAAACAGGGCTAGAGGGAGAAATCCAAGCCTCTGCCAATCTCCTCAGAAGTAAGTCCCATTATAGTCAGTGGGCTTACTCTCAGGAAAGTGTGGATGGGAAAGCAGCCTTAAATCCTAATCCTATGCTACTCAGAAGGAAATCCCATGATAGTCAATGGGAATTGCTCCCAGGAAAGTGTGGCTAGGATTGTGGCCACAGGCTGCAGTCCTCTACTATACAGTGTGGCTTACTCCTGAGTAGTACTGGGTAGTACTAAGTAGTTCTCCATGCCTAGTACTAGGCTGCAAAGGCACCCTAGTACTAGGCATGGGAGTTAGGCAGGCAAGCTTGCTGTACTAGGCATGGGAGTTAGGCATGGGAGGCATGGGAGTACTGTACTAGGGAGTACTGTACTTGCCTGCCTAACTCCCATGCCCTGTACTAGGCATGGGAGTTAGGCAGGCAAGTACTAGTACAGGGAGTTAGGCAGGCAAGCTTGCTGCTATTACTTACCTAAGGCTCCCAGAGCTTTCTATGCTGGCTTCTGTATTCCTGCCCAAAGACCCCTTTGTAAAGCTGTCCATCAAAGCCTGATTAAAAAAAAACACCATCCCAGAGAGGCTGCCTCATTTGCATATGAGAAACCCATCATGCTTTGCAAACTGCACAAGGAAATAACTTCTGAAAACTTGCTAAAAATAAGGTTTTTAATCAAAATAAGACGTTTAGCAAAGACAGCCTTCCTGAATAGCCTCATACAAAGTTTCAGGGCATTAAGAAACTCTTCACCCTGACTTGAAAGCATTGAATTTTGAGAGATTTATATAGTGCTCCAGACCCCTCCCATCTCAGCGGTGAGTGTCTGAGTGTGCTGTGGGATGACTGCAATGCTTTGTCTGAATGATGGTCATGGGAACAGACTGTTTGTATTTTAAAATTAAAAAATGCCCTTAGAGAGGGGAAGGAGCCCCCCTCGGAGGGGGAGGGAGGTTCAGAAGGGGAGGAGGAGGGAGAGGAGCTTCTCCTCTGGGAAGACAGACCCAGAGACCCTTTAAGAGAAATTCAAACACACTTGCATGCAATTCAAAGATGATGGCCCCCAATTAACAACCGGTTCGCTAACGTCAGCCTGGTTCTACAGATCCACTGCGAACCGGCCTCAGCCCACCTATGCCTGTAATCCTGCAGAGGTGACGGGAGCTGCTGTGTTATCAAGGGTAAGGGAAAAACTTTCTCCTTGCCCAGCACAGGCAACTTTCTCCTTGCCTGTTCCATCATACATGGGTTACACTCAGTGGTGGTCTTCAGGAGGTTCTCACAGGTTCTATAGAACCCTTTGCTAATGAGTGCCTGGTTCTGAGAACCGGTTACTAATGAGACATAGAACCTGTTGTTAATTTAGGTTCTTAGGACATAGAACCTGTTATTAATTTATTTGAATCTCACCACTGGTTACACTGTAAGTCAGACGTCTAAGTAAACACATCTAGATTTGGTCTATGTTTTTAAAAAAATCCTAAAAGCATTTGAGCAGAATCATAGCAGATTTTCTGTCCATTGCATGGACAGAAACAGTTAACTGTTAACTGTTAACTGTTAATTAACAGTTAACTGTTAATACCTCATGATCTTCCCATTTTAGTTCTTCTTCCCAACAGTTATTGTATGCACTGATATTGCTAGGAATTATAGATTGCACCTAATATTTTATAGAAGACTATGGCTGCAATCTTATATACACTTTTTTTAAGAGTAAGTCCCGTAGAACACAATTGGACTTCCTTCTGAGTAGACATGCTAAGGACTGCACCCTTTACCTTTGCCCCCATGGGGTGGGAGTTTTTAAGCCTCTGAAAGCAAACGTGCAAATGTTGTACTCACATAAATAGCAGAGTTGTAACAGATGGGGTCTGTTTAGTTGGTTTTTTTTAACATCTAGAAGGAAAGGTTCTCAGCTAAACTGCATTAGATGATCCATCAGTTAGAGAGGTCTGTCTAAAAAAGGGGGGAATCCTATTCATTTATAGCACCAGCCTTCCAAGTTAAAGCCCCTCTCGCTTGACAGCAGCAAGTGGCAAACTTAAGGAAGCAATGGGTCATGGGAAAGGTCCCATTAGATCAGTGGGAGCACACACTAAACAAATACAGCCACATGGATGCGCACATTTCAATACTGCCCAAGGGAATATGTAGACATATGTTCAGTGTGGCTGACAGAGGCAGACTGGGGGCCTCACGAAAGCAACGTTTAAAAAAATTCCATCAATCAGTCTCTGGCTCTGTGAAGTATTATGATGAAAACTCCAAAAGAAACATGTGCTCAGCTCTCTTCACCTGCTGCCCCATTAAAGGAGATGCTGTGATTTCAATTCCAGGCCATTTAAGCAGGGACAGAGAGGAACAGCGCAGGAGCGCAAGTGGAAAACAGATAAGAGGCAAATACTACTTTGTTTTACAAGGCAGTTTTGTTACCTTGGCCTTCTTTTTGGAGAGCTGACGTGATCTTCCCCTTCCCCAACACACACACACACACAAATAATAATGAAGATTCTGCTTTTTATGCTTCGTGGTTAAAACCAATGTCTGGCGGACACAGTGCCAACCCAGCAGGATGGCACCAAGGCTTTGTGATGCCATCTGGGCTTAGAGACAGAAGATGCAATCACATTAAAATAATTATATCTCATGCCTCTGTGTTGCTCACAGCTGTTCATTTGCCAGGATAGAATTTACTCATGTAGTTGCCACCAGATTAAAAGAATTGGGAGGAGGGGAGATGCCACCTAATAAATGGCCATTGGCAATGGCCACTGGTTGGCCATGCAGATTAGGGCCAGTTGATAAATCAATGTGTTATTAAATGGCCAAAAAAATGGTTGATGCTACCAAAATGCCAGGGGGCATAAAGCCACTTGTTTGCAACATTGTGAATAAATATTATGACAATATTTGAAAACAGCCCCTTCCCAGTGACTTTGGGTGCACACAATGACTTTAACATTTCATTAAAAATTAGGAAGTCTTTCTGCAAAGAATGCAACAGCCATTGACTCAGGCTACATTCTGATTTTCAGTCATGTTTTCCCACATGACCATCTTTATTTGTGGCATGTCACAAGGGTCACCTGCCAATTTGGATTCATCTAAAATCTGCAAAAATCAGCAGTGATCTCAGAATTAGCTGTAATTTCCAGAATATGAATTAAATGCCAAGAAATTTTAACAGGACCTCAAGGAATTTCCAACATTACATCATGCCAGAATGAACATCTCCATGTAAATCTTCAATTCGAATTGACAACCCTACTTTTCATCTTTGTCTGAGATCTTCATGCGATGATTTTATTACTTCAAAACAAATATTTGGCTTAACCTTCAGACGCAGCTCTGCGAGCTTACTGATTGCTTTTCAAGATATTTTCACCTATCTTAATAGTAGGCATTAAGCAACATTACTGTTTTATTCCCAATACAACAGAATCCTATTATATTAGATGTAAGTTCCACTGTGTTAAATGGGGCTTATTGCCAGGAAAGTGCATAAAGGGCTGTAGCCATATCCTATAATCCAGAGTAACTACGGGAAGATGTAAGAGGCAATTACTCTGGATTGCTCTATGCATTTCCCATAGGTTTCCCATAGGTGGCACCAGTGGTGGGCCCAGCCTGGCCCAACGACCGGTTCCCTAGAAGTGGGTGGGGCCAGGCCGGGGTCAGGGGATGGGGCTGGGGTCAGGGGGCGGGGCCGGGAAGGTTTTTAATTTAAAAAAATTTAAAAAAATTAAAATTGACTGTCATGGGACTCACTTCTGAGTAGTCAGGTTGGGCTGTCAGGCTGCAGTGCCAGCCACACTTTCCTGGGAGTAAGTCCAATTGACTGTCATGGGACTTACTTCTGAGTAGTCAGGTTGGGCTTTCAGGCTGCAGTGCCAGCCACACTTTCCTGGGAGTAAGTCCCATTGACGGTCATGGGACTTTCTTCTAAGTAGTCAGGTTGGGCTTTCAGGCTGCAGTGCCATCTGCTGCAGCTGGCTGCTGGCGCGGCAGTTAAAGGCTCCAGCAGCCGGCCGGGCATTTTTAAATTTGCCACAGCAGCCTAGCAAGGCACCCCACAAGCCCCAGCGGCCGGGGAAAGGATGCTCTGGCACTGGGGCTTGTGGGGCACCTCGGGCTGCTGCGGCAAATTTAAAAATGCCCGGCCAGCTGCTGGAGCCTTCCACTGCTGTGCCAGTGGCCGAACTGGTCTGCCTGATTATCCCCCCCCCTGCCACTACCGGATCGGTAGCGGTGGGGAGATTGGAACAACAGGTCCCCAGGATCCAGACCGAACCGGCCTGGGCCCCTCTGTGGGTGGCACCATAATTATGTCAGTATAAAAGGTCCCATAGTTACTCTGGATTGTAGCCTTTGAGACACTATGCTGGAATTCTAATAGACCTTTTCAATTATGGTGACTGAGAAGAGAAAGCATGATTGTTCATTCAGTTAAAATGCTTGAAGATCTGATATCATGATCATTAGATTCTTCTGTCCATCAAATTCTTTCATCTCCTTCACTTTGCTCTTTCTGCCAGTAATGGCTCTGATAACCAAAAGGTGGAAAAGCTTACCCAACACTTTAATGTGCCTTGTAAAACTTAGTGGTGTGACTTCCCTATAGCTATGCTACTGTCTAAGGAAGCACTGAAAAGAGGAGACAAAATGAAGTGGTGAGAAGAAAATGTCACATCAGATATAAAGGTAGGATCAGTTGTGTTTTACCAGCAGGAGGAACTGGACAGGATGGGAGGTTTGCAAGTTTCACCATATAGACCAGATAATCCAAGGGTTTAGCAGCAAGACTTTGATGTATTTGCTATATGTTTAAGGCTGTAATCCTAAGTATACTTACCTGAGAGCAAGCCTCATAGAACTCAGTGGGAGTCACTGCTGCGTAAACATGCTGTTAGTTATACAGGTGGGGAACTATGATAACTGTGGCTTTTCAACTACATTGTGCCTTGACAGATATTAAAGGAACAGCAAGAGCTAAATATCAATATGGGCAGGATACCTCCATATTAATTTGATCTAACCAGACAATTATTTGACTTCAGACTTCTGGTTTTACAATGACTGACGAATGCCTCTGACTTGGTGCCTACCGAGCATGCTCTGGAGCAGGTAGGACAGCCCAGGCTTCCTGACTCTCTGGATCTAGCATAATTTTCTGCTCTGGATTCAGAATAGTTGGGGAAGCCCAGCTAGGGCACTCCTTACTGCCCTCACCCAAAGACTGCAGCCTAAGAATGGGAGGGCTTTTTCAAACACGAATGCTGAAGCTCTGCCCACCAAGTCAAAACTTTGGCAATCACTATTTGTTTCATTGTGTTTTTGGTATCACCTCCAAGTGGCACAGGTCTGAGGTCCCTTTGAGTACCATTGGATACCACCTCGAGAACATCTGGTGGTACAAACATCACCAGGTACTTGTACGTTTGCTCAATTTTTCCTACTGTTTCTGAATTTTGGAAGCTTATTGATCAGGGGCACTCTTAATGAAGATCCTGTTCATCCAGGCTTAATTCTATGGCTCTTCAATCCTGCCTCAATATTATTTTTCATTCATTTATTTTATTCATTTCTACCCTGCCTTTCTTCCCAAAGGAAATCAAAGCAGCTTACAACAAATAAAATTACAATCATAATACAATTCAAAATAAAACATTTGGGTATTTCTGGGTATATCTGGGTATTTCTAAGAATAGAAATTTAAATCAGAATAGGCTCCTTTTTCTTAGACAGGGCCTTAAAATGTAACCTATGCTTATGTTTCCCTACCTTAACACCAGGGTGAGTCTAGTTTAGAAATCATTTAGCCACAAAATAAGGAGAGGGTTCACACTAGGGCAAATTTTTGTGGAGCACCAATCTACCTAGCCCAGCAGCTATATCTAGCACTCCATATTTTTAGATATCTACTTCATACTGCCACTTGGCACCAACACAAAAACACCATCTCCTATTCTTCTCTGTTTATGACCCAGGAACTGGTGCCATGATGACTCCTCTGTGTCCCGAATACCCATCAAAATGTCCTTGCTCTCATTGAACTGTAGACCACTACTGTAATGAAGAAACCAACCCAAGGCAGAGTAGCTATAGAAACCTCTGCAATAATTACAGACACAGCTCCAGGGTGTACAAAAATAGATGGCAAACCACACGGAAGGGAGTTTGATAATAACTGGATGCTAAGGAGGAACACACCATGAGTGCGTAGCAAGAGGTGATAATCTCCTCCCTCCTTGGTAAGCATGGTGTTTGCTGTAAAACCACTGGCAGCTGTGGTTTGCTATGCATACCACAGGGGAGAAAGATTGAACCCAGTGGTTCAATTATCTCTTTGCTACATTCCACCTATTCTTGTACTGGATTTGTAGAGGAGCAGAACAATTGAGAGAAAAGTTCAGGGTTAATTTGAGTAATTCACTTTGAAACCCTTGTGTGGCATCGTGTCAGTACAGCTATATGGAAATGTTTAGCTATTCTAACTTCAGACTATTTTGCACGTAGCACTAACTTTTTCACCAAGTGGGTTGTATTTATGAAGCTGAGAGGAATTAGCAGCAGTCACAATTACCTGCCATCTTTACTCATGATGTACTTATGTTCTTATCAAAACAAAAGGGGTAGAGACACAGGTCTGGACTTTTACCTCTTACAAAAACACCACCCAAACAAACTATTTTATGAACATGAAACTGGCAGCACAATCCTAAGTACATCTACTCAGAAGAAAGTCTCATTGTGTTCAATTGGGCTTATTCCCATGAAAGCTAGTTTACGATTGCACCCTGGGTGTTCCAAACGGGATCGGAAAGAAAGAGGAGCGGGTTGCTCCTTCCGGTACACTTCCGGTATTGACAAATTACATAAGAAACATAGAAAGCAGCTTTTCTTTCCAAGAGGCAGCAGCCGTGGCAATGGCAAGTTGCAGGGCTGACCAGGCACTGCAGAAATTTCCATTTCCATAGAGAGCCACAAAATATATCTGATACTATTGAGGGGAGTTCCCAGAGAACTCATCTACCTGGGGTGGCAAAACTCCTGTATCTTTAATAGCTATGCAGAAGTGGGCATGTTGGCAGCAGGCACAGCTTTGCTTTTACTTGCGTGACAAGTCGACCTGCCAAAATTCTTTCTTCCACACAGCTGTTAAAAGGTACAGAAGCCTTGACCTCTGCTGCATCCGAGCCCCGTTCCATTTCCCCAGGGATATGACTTAAAGTAGGAACTCGACACCCAGCACACTGTCTCTCATGAGCAAAACCACAACTTCAGCAGCTGAGAGAAGCTGCCAGAGGCTGCCGAGAGCAACAGGATTTTTTGAGGTCCGCTGGCTCAACTTGACTATAAAACTACCATTCTTCCTGGCCTTGCCCCTTGAGTTTGCCTAACTCGTCTTTCTCATCAGTCCATGTGAAGCAGAAATTGAAAGGAAAACAAACTCTGTCCTAAGAAAAAAGAAGAATCCCCAGCACTAAAGCAGGACGAGGAATAGAGGGGGAAAAAAACCCAAACCCCCAAGATTTGTCTTCAAATAGCAGCACTTAAATGCTAAGCTCCAACCATGGCAGGTGTTCCTTGCAAGCAATCCTTGATGAGCAGGTGCAGGGAGCGGGCTATTGGGGCTGGTGATGCCCTGCAGCCAGATTAGAGCATTCATTCAGTGAAAGAAAAGGAATGCGCAAAGCCATCGGGGAGCTGGCCAAACACCGGGTGACTCTTAGGAAGAAGGCCACTGCCTGTAATGAGCCCCAAGGCCATAATAATTGGAGCCTCCACTTTTGCTCCCTGCTTTGCATCTGTCGCACTATCTCTCACAAAGAGTCAGGGCACTCGAGCTGTGAAAAAAGGGGAAAGAGAGAGAGAATAAAACACATGCATACACGTAGGCGCGCGCGCACACACACAGGTCTTTGCAAGGCATGCCAGCAATCTGTTTGGAACAGATCAACATCCCCCCAAATGAAAAACAAATGATGCTGCCAACACAATCTCCTAAACAGCACTCCTAGTCACTAGAAATGAAAGGGAGGGTTGTAAGGACAGGATCTAGTAATACATGGATTGCCAACTTTTTACCCAAACTCTTTAGCTGTGGTTTAACATTGCTTGAGGTACAGGCAGGGTGTCCATGAATATTTTCAGGCCTTGAAAAGCACCACTTGATTTCTGAGTAATGCTGATGATTTCTGAGTAATTCTAGCAGACCAGGCTAGAATTACCTTGGTCAGATGACAGCACTGTTCCCTGCCCACATCAAAACTAGTCTCAAAACTGGTCCATCTGTCCCAAGGCAAGATGGAAACAGTAGCGTTCTGGCAGGTTGGGACAGACAATGCTAAGTTTTGCAGGTGACTCAACATGCCATCTAAGAAGTCCCTTCCTTTTGGATCTACTCCAGGTGGTGAAAGCTAAGCAGAAGAGGCACCTATGTATTGCTCTTGCCACTCAAATGGCACCGAAGAGGAGGGGAAGAAGTTGCTTACTCAGCATGTGGAGACACCTGCAAAATTTAGCACTATGCTGCCCACAGAATGCTGCTGGATAGAGAAGCATTAACTGGAATCATTGATTCATTTATCATTTTCAGATTTAACATTTTATGCATGCTTAATCAGTCAATGGGCTGTTGGTGGCACAAGTGGTTAAGACACTGTGCCTGTTAACCAGAAGGCCAGTGTTTTGAGACCTGAGTCCCACAAGAGAGGGCGAGCTCTTGTCCTTAGCCCATGATGCAGCTGGAACCAATCGTATTGGCTCTGCCGTTCCATTGGACTATTTCAGTGGTGTGGAGAGGGGGGATTTGCTGCTTGGGTAATAGCCTATCCTCCATATCAATCTACACAGGCCTTCGTAGTTCGCGTGCAGTGTCAAGCATAGTCTTTCAAGACTGATGGATGCCAAGAATCCATCAATAAAGCAATAGTATTTATATACCGCTTTTCAACAAAAAGCTCACAAAGCAGTTTACAGAGAAAATGAAATAGCTAATTGCTAAAGGGGCTCTGTCCCAAACGGCTCACAATCTAAAAAGATGTCAAAGAAAACCAGGAGAAGGCACTAGGATAAGAACGAGAACTACTCCCATTGAGATACAATGCAAGTTTTATCCACATTTTTTCCATGTCCATAAAAAATCCTGTTTAATAGAAATAGTCCAAATTTTCCACAAATTTAATTTTTGGTGGAACCAAGCGGTAGCCTCCAGATGTGTAGAATACCTACCATAATGTAAAATCTAATAGTGTATTTACTCAAATCTAATGCTCACTTTTTTCAGCCAAATTCGGTCTACAAAATCAGCTGCACATTGGATTCAGTGGTTAATTAGATTTGAGTAAATACACTATTTGATTATAAGTATAGCGTGTGCATTAGATTAGATGGTGCATTAGATTTTAATAAATATGGTAGTATATATCTTGATCATGTGTGTAAACCAGACCAAAGTCAATAGCTTACAATAGAGAGCTGTTTTCTATATTGAACACACAAAAGCTGGCCTCTCTGGGAGGTGAACTGAAGAAGTCCCATCAGGCCGCAGGCTATTGGTGGGATTTCCCATCTCTGTCTGCCTACTTAGGAGGGCCTGGGATGATCCAGTGGACACAGCTCTGCATGTTGGGCCAGTGACACTATCCTTTTCTCCTATCTCCAGATACCTGTTTGGAGGGATTCACTTCTAAATATTTTTTGTGTTTTTGTTTTGTTCCAGACAGCAGCCTTGGCATTGAATTTTGTACACTATCAGTTTAAGGCACACAAAATATGAGCATGGAATGGCTGGAAAGCCACACATTCCTTCACTTGCCCCCAAACCACAGGGTGACCAGATTACTCCTGCACCCCAGGGCCAAAATTCTTAATACCAGGCCAAAATTCCTACCCGCTTACAAAAATTGCCAAAAGTGTTATTTTTTTGTTTTTCAGTTTTTTGACCATAACTTTTGATAGGAAGGAGATATCTCCAAACTGATTTTTGCATTAGATTCTGCTCTTCAATACAAATCCAACAACATATGGCATGATGGGGTACTGTGTACTACCATGAAGTTTCAAAATGAAGCAAAAATGTAGGACAATGAAGCCAAAATGTAGGTCACCAGACAGGAGGCTAAAAATCCGGACAAATCTGGGTTTTTCTGGTCATATGGTCACCTTGCCAAAACCAATACGTTTCGTTATGCAGGTTTGGGAAGGTGAGACAAGAATATCAGATCAATATCATTTCCGGATATGGGTAAGTTTTAACCCTCATCTAAGAAATGCATTCCAGGATAAATTAAATACAGAAGCAGTATAATCCGAGTTCTGCTTGGAATTATGTTCTTTTTATACCCCATGTAATGACTATATAGCCAAAGTACAGGCATCCCCCACTTACTGAATGGGATAGGGACCGGAGCACCATTCAAAAGCGGAAAAGGCTGAAAAGTGGAATGCAATCTTTTTTAGGTTTATAAATGTTGCTTCCAATGCTTTTCTAGTTAGCAAATTGTAAATGTTGCTTTTGTCTTGCAAATTCCTGCTACCCCACAAAGATTTATACAAGTGGATTCTCATTAACTTGTTCAGCAATGGGATTAAACCAGAAGCTACAACATGGGAGAGGACAATTTTGCCCTTTAGAACAGCAGAGAAAGGTTGAAAGAGCAGAACATGAATTGAATAAATGAGTTCTGGGTATAATTGAAACCTATTGAAAGAGTGGATCATCAGAAAATGAACCATCAGAAAATGGGGGATACCTGTATTACTGAGTCTTATGTTACCTTAAAGCACATTTATTATGGCATGAACTTGTGTGGATTCATAAAATCTTATGCAACAATGAAAGGTGACATGTGTATGTTGTGTTTGCTGCAACAGGCTAACATGGCTGAAACATGATTCAATGCAGTAGCAAGCATGACGGGCACACTGGTGGGATTTTATTATTGCCGTCATCAGCATGTAGGTGATTGTACCAATGCCAGAAAAAATAAATCTCTTGGCAAGTGGACAGGATCCTTGCACGCCAGGCCTGTCATCTCCACTCTGGTTATTAGAGGAGACACTTCATTAACAGCTTGTAATGAGCATCAGTAAACTATGTGATGGTAAATAATAAATATATGGTCATTATCTGATATGGCAATTACAAGCCCACAGCAGACACTGAGGTTGTGCTGTTCTGGAATATTATCTCCAGATACAATCTTTGCCTGATTTTAATAGCAAAAGGATCTCATTTCCTCAGGCCGCTGGTTTAACTGATAATCCACTCCTTTTGGATCTCTTACATTTGGATCTCATCACTGCGTGTAATAAATGGCACTGAATACATTATAGCAAAATAGCCAAACAGGCAGTTTTTTGCCATTTCAGTTATGCAGGAGTGGGTCTTATTGTTTATCTCTAAACAGACTCAGGTGTGTCCTCCGTGCCATTGAATAGAGAAGCATTAACTAGAACCAGAGAATCATTTATTGTTTTCAAATTGAATCCAATAAGCATACACAAGAATGACTCCCACTGAGCTATGTTCATCCACATTTTTTCTCACATCCATCAAAATTCTTCTTTAATAGAAATGCTCAGTTTCCTCATCAATTTCATTTCAGGTGGAACCAAGTGGCAGCCACACATTGTAAAATCAACATACCATACATGCATACACACCATCATGTGTGTGAACCAGACCAAGAAAAAGGAAATTAAGTATAGAAATTCTAAATTCTATACTTAATTCCAATTCTAATACTTAATTCACTGAATTCTAAAACAACACAGACATGCAAAACTTTTAACCAGTTTTGTAACATGAGCCATCATCTGTTCTCAGACA
Source organism: Cryptoblepharus egeriae (assembly GCA_030015325.1). Lineage (NCBI taxonomy): Eukaryota > Metazoa > Chordata > Lepidosauria > Squamata > Scincidae > Cryptoblepharus > Cryptoblepharus egeriae. The sequence continues at coordinate 192,486,711 of JAREYC010000001.1, read as the reverse complement.
GCTATAAAAGGGGATGAAGCAAATTCATGATCAATCCATGTCAGGTAAATCTAGATCTTGGAACAAATCACATGGGAAGGAGGTTTGCAGGTTCTTGGCAAGATCCATCACCATATCAGATCAAGTGACATGCACTCCCATCTTCGTCCTTTTCTTTCCCCTCTCTTTGTAACCATCTCATTACAAGCCATGACAAGAATAAAATATACAACAATATACAACAAATACAAATATACAACAATATTTTTTGTTAACTAATGATGCCATGGGGTGTTGTGTGTCATCATCTTGGCCCAAATATTAATTAATATTAATAGCAGAATTAATTAATATTAATAGCAGAATGGAAAGTGAGACTAAAAAAACAGAACGGTTTGCTTTGGGGAAAAATTGGGAAAGGGAAGAGCACAATATCAAATTATTATGTAGATGGCACTCTTTGTATACATGTGGGCTTTACAAAGAACAAAATTATGAATAGTTTGGGACTGAGAACTAATACAAAGCAGAGCAACGGAGTCGTTCCATGTAGCAGACTTCTGGCCAGTTCTTTAGGGCAGCAGCAGCAGCATGGCAGCCTACTCAGGACTCCCACTTGCAGAAGAAGAAAGGCAAAAGTACATCATGTTGCTTTTTCACTTCCTTCCTGAGAAGGAAAGGGGGGCTGTGCTCCACTTCAGGCAACAAAATGTCATGGGCCAGCACTGAGGTCAGCACTGCTTCCTTCACTCCCTTCCTGCAAGGCCTGCTTTTCCTTGCTGCCAGCACCCCACCCTTCACTGCCTGCATGTGGAGAGCTGCAGCAATGTGAAGGACAAGTACTGCGACTGCCATGCACAGCCGCAGGGCAAGAGTGAACCAAGCCATTAACATTTTTCACTTCATATGCCATTAGTACTAGAGGCTTTCTGCACACTTGTTTCAAAACAAACTCACCGTCGCACTATATGGTGTCAGTGAACAGTTCACTGGGCTTCCAAATGGATGAGCCAGACCTTTGGAAGATGAGAGGAGCCATGTTGCTGTGGAGGACCTAAATCACAGACTGGCTCTCATGCTGACTCACATGGATTTTACTCTGCTGTCCTCTTAAAAAAAAAAACCCAAAGTTCAATAAAAGAAATATAAGCACTTATACACTCAGCATTCCTGTCGATCGATCGATCGATTGATCGATCGATATACTGCATTTACTCAAATATAACGCTCACCTTTTCCAGCCAAATTCAGTCGCCAAAATCTAGGTGTGCATTAGATTCAATGTTAATTAAAACTGAGTAAATACAGTATTTTGGTTATAAGTATGGGGTAGGTATTAGATTTGATGGTGTATTATATTTGAGTAAATGCGGTAGTCACTTTGTGATTCTATTTTGCAATAGTCTATCTATCTGTCTGTCTGTCTGTCTGTCTATCTGACTGATATAGAAAGAATATGGCAAAAGCCAATCAGAAGAGTGACACGGTTTGGATTGTCATTAGCTCACTTATGTGCTTCCTATTAAAGGCAAACGTTTGTGTGTCCCTCTTTGATGTTTTATTGATTGATGTGTGAGTAAACCTTCCTAAGTTGATGACATATCTATGCTTCCTTGCTCTTTCAAACAGCTTTTGTGTGTGTCTGTGTGTTTTTAAAGCAGCACTTCCAAAAATGCACTGTAGAGAAATCTTCAGAAATTTTTTTTCAGGAGTTGCTTAGAAGTTGTTGCTTCCTTTCCACACACACAGTCGTCGACTGCTTCACTGTCTGCTAGCTCCACAGACACAGGGCTTGACCAAGTCCTCCTCCCAGCTCTCCCAGTAACCTCTACAGGAAAAAGCATCCCATTAAATGGTAAGGTGTTCACTGCTCTCCTGACCGCATATTCCAAGATGTTTCCTGCCCATATTTCAGGAGCAGCCTTGAATGCCACAACCCCCATAGGGGCCATTCTGTCAGTCCAGGCATTTAATTAGCTAATTACAACCTGCTGACATGCATACAGCAAATATGAGTTTGGAGACTTTTTTTGCAGTTCATTTATTATTAACCCCCCAGTAAACATCTGATATGCTCTCCCCTTAGGGGACAGGGTGGTAATTGGTCCCTTGAACACTAAGTTCTCTTACTAATCTGGCTGAGCTGGAACTGAGTGTCGCCATCTGTCCATATTTACACATACACCCCACAGAGCGTTTCACATTCTGGAAAAGAAAGAGAAAGAGGGAGAGAGAGAGACTCGGAGAAGTATTTTGAATTCACTCAAACCAGCCGTCTTTGTGTAGCACATTTCAGACATATGTGTCTTGCCCAGGAAAGGCAATGCAACAGTCGGTGGAAAAAGCTCTTATGGTATGATGACCTAGTTCTGGTGTCATTTAATGTTTTGTCTTTTCCATCTGTGTAAGTAAAGCATCAACATTAGACTTGGCCCACATGCCTTGATAGTCCCTTGATAGCAGAGTCACGATAAAATGGCAAATGTTCTTCATGACATAATTTTAAAGGGGAAAAAGCAGGCCTTAGAAGTGTGGCTTGGGCTGCAATCCTAAGAACACTTTCCTGGGAGTAAGCTGCAAAGAACTCAGTGGAGATTATTTTCGAGTAGACATGCATCGGATTGCAGCCTTGGTATATCAATGAAATCCAAGACTTAGCAGATCTGTCCCTTTCCAAGTTAAGTTACATATCTGAAATTTAATAATACAATTCTGTAGATAAATACTGTAGATTGAGATCTCCAGAAATAATTGGCTGTGCATCACTTCCTACAACCATCATATGTGCCTTTATTTTGAATGGTGGGATGCAAACAAAGGGGAATGGAGGGACTAGCCAAAACAATAATTCCATAATCAGAGGGTTGGATAAGCAACATGCAATTTACAGAACGTTACATTGCCACTCAAATCAGATGATCAAACTGGTTTGGCAGCATGTGGGGATTCGTATCAAGTGATTCCCAACAGACTCCCCCTGCCAACTACCAAAAATGGAGAGAAAAATGCCTGCCTTGCTCCTGTTCTTTTGGTACTAGCTAGACTTGCACAATACAGTAGGTTGATGTTTATTAATATCCTTTTGCAGTTTTTCATAAAAAGTTCTTTTCCTCAAATTTTAGCCATTCCTGAATCCATGCCAGTACAGTACTTGGAATACTCTGGATTAGTCTCAGATACATGGCCAAATCCTATCAGGATCCATCATGCTAAGACCCAGAATGATGGTGTGAAAGTTGCTGTTATTTTGCGGACCATCTGTACCAGTGCAAACTGGCCGGAGGCTGTGCACATGCACCATCAGCCAACAGATGCTTCTCCATCCTCCACTGGAGCAGGTAGGCTAGGGGCAGAACAGTTTGGGAGACAGTCAGGGTGATCATATGACATAACCACAAATTATATGTACCAGTAATTATATGTTTAAAAAATTATATGTAATAGATTTAAATTTAATTACAAGTAATATAGTGTTTTAATTAACCATATATATACACAGTGGTGCCTTGAATAACAAGCATAACATGTTCCAGAAGCATGCTTATCATTCAAAGTGCTTGTGATAGTTTTCAGGTAGGTAGGTAAGTAGGTAGAGAGAGAGCATGCGTGCAAAACAAGTCAGCCTCTGCTAAAGACATCAGAAGGAATTAGTAATTAGCACTTGGGAGCAATTAGCACCTTCTGCAGAAGGTCAGCTTGTTGTCTGCCTTGTTACCGAGGCAAGTAATTGCCTCAGTTAATAAGTTTCTTGGAACCAAATGTTCCAAGGCCTTGCTGGTTACAAAGAGGCTCTGGAAAAGATGCAAAATCTTTTGAAACTTCTGCAGAAGGTCAGCTCCTGCAGGAACTCATTGTCTGCCTTAGAATCATAGAATCATAGAGTTGGGACCTAGTAGGTCATCTAGTCCAACCCCCTGCCTGCAGCAGGAATTCCCCCTAGAGCATCTCCAACAGGTGCTCATCGAGCCTCTGCTTGAAGATCCCCAGTGAGGGAGAGTCCACCACCTCCCTTGGCAATCTGTTCCACTGCCGAACCGCCCTCACCGTCAGGAATTTTTTCTGGATTTCCAGTCGGATTCACCTTTCTTGCAGTTTGTACCCATTGGTTCTAGTTCTGCTTTCAGAAGCAGCTATGAACAAATTGGCCCCTTCCTCCCTATGACAGCCCTCCAGGTATCTGAAGAGGGCAATCATGTCTCCCCTCAGCCTCCTCTTCTCCAGGCTGAACATCCCAAGTTCCCCCAACCTTTCCTCGTAGGGCTTCCCTTCCATCCCACTGATCATTCTTGTCGCTCTCCTCTGGACTTGCTCCAGTTTGGCTGCATCTTTCTTAAAGTGAGGTGCCCAGAACTGAACACAGGACTCAAGGTGAGGTCTGACCAATGCAGAATAAAGAGGAACTATAACTTCTCGTGACTTGGAAGCTACAGTCCTCTTAATGCAACCTAAAATGGCATTTGCCTTCTTTGCAGACACATCACACTGCTGACTCATTGTTACCTTGTTACCATTGTAATAAAGTATTCCATTTCTTGGAACCAAATGTTCCAAGGCATTGCTTGTTATCCAAGGCATTGCTCATTATTCAATGCAGAATTGCTTAGAAATTGTTGTTTGTCTTTCAAAGCGCTCGTCATTCAAGTTACTCATAAATCAGGGTATCACTGTATGTATATATACACATATGAGTGAAGTGGTCACTGGTGTTAGAGAAGGGAGTTCATCTTCTAATAAGTCTCCTGGGTTTTCTACGTCTGTCTGACACCTTTTTAAGGTTGCTGATCAGATGATAAGAAAATTCCTCCACCTGATAAGATTTTACTGACCATGAAATGCAGCAGCAATGCAAGAAAAAAAGTTTGTTGTCCAAATCAAAGTCAATTTAAAGTGCAGGACTAGACTAGGCATTCAAAGGATTGTTTCAATTCTTCTTTAGCATAGGGAAAAGCAGAGGTTGAATCCCACTGAAAAACTTCCCATCTGTTGAAAGCCATATTGTCTGCCTGCCATTCAGTTTCAGAAAATTCCCTTGACCAAGGCCCCTCAAAAGCCCACTGTGAGACTTGGCTGCTTCCAAGTACTGTATAAAGAAGAATGATGCACTGTGCTCACAATTGTTTCTTTTATATTGGGTGGGATATACCACATTTTAAGATAAGTCTTAACCAGGTAATTAACAAATCAAAATATAACCAAAGTACAAACAATTCTAACCTTTGAAGCTTAAACAAATACAACATAATACTACAATCTGCATATTAAGGGGCTGCAGAGATTACAAACTATTATGGAAACTGGACGGCATAGTGGTTTGGGAGATGGATTTAGATCTGGAAGATACAGGTTCAAATCCCTGCTCAGCAACAAAGCATAGTGGTTTGGGAGACGGATTTAGATCTGGAAGTTACAGGTTCAAATCCCTGCTCAGCAACAAAACTTCCTGGGTGACCTTGGGCCACTATCACTCAGACTCACCTACCTTACAGGATTGTTGTGAGGACCAAAGTAGAGAAGGAATACCTGTATATACACAGCTCTGAGCTCCTTGGAGGATGGAGGTATAAAAATGCAAAAATACGGTAAGTAAAAGGCTTGTGGAATAAAATAATATTCAGCCACTGCTGAAAGGTGAAGATGCTGTTGGTCATTCTTGGAGAGAGACTTCCATAGCTATAGTATTGAGTAGGATTTCTTGATCGCTAAGGCTTTGTCAATAACTGGAAGACTTTCTCTGCAGTATTTTTTTGTTCAGGGAATCTGAAATGATTTGTGCGGCACTAGAAAATTATGGTAGTGCAGATGTGTCAAGGAAAACCATGCCTCGGTAACAGTGCTGGTTCACAAGTGCCCTCTCCCCATGTTTTGCTTTAACCAGGAATCAAAATGGCATTGAAACAAACATGGTTAAAACAAACCACTAAAATTGGCTTCTAAAGCCTTAGAAGACCATATAACCCTATAACCATATTTTGTGTTGCTAGTTTGCAACAACAACAAAAAATTCAATTTCTCATTTTCTCTAAACTATTCTATTTCTCTGTTTTGATTTTACTCCTCTACTTTTCTCTTAGATGGTTGAATTAGCTATTAATTTTTTTCATTTTCTTTGTTCCGTTCACAAACAGCTTTGTGAATTTTTCAGTTGAAAAGCGGTAGGTAGATAGAGAGACAGACAGACAGACTGAATGGATGGATGGATGGATGGCAAATCAGGTTAATCCTAAACTGCTTTGGGGGGCATCAGTAGACTCTTCCTGTTTGCATCTGTGGCCTATGCCTTTATTGCGAGTGTATAGCCCAGTATCAATGAGACCCCCCCTTCATTTTTCAAGAGTTGGCAGTTTTGTGAGGTCACCAAGCCCCTTTCATCCTCAGAATAAATGCATCCCATATTTCAAATATATTAACCATGTTTGTGCTGTTGCCAGTGTATCTTTAAATTAGAAGTTCTCAAACCTAAAAGAAGCAAAGCTGGCACATGCATAGAATTTCAGAGAGCTTTAGAGGCCCAACATGTGCGCAGAACAGCACAGTGATGAGCCCAGCACCAAATACCAGATTGGAGGAGAATGAGAGCTACAAAATTGGGGAGACAGGAGTGACAGATAAGCAAACCAGGCAGGAAGTAGATGGTGGCCACTTATGGTCTGCTTGTGGAACCCCTGAAGAGGTCTCTAGAAACCCCAGGAATCCAACGAGCACACTTTGAGAAACATTGCTCAGGGTTTTGAGCATGGTGAAATCAAATCTTTGAGGAGGAGGGGGATTCACACATGTGGGACAGGAGGTAGTCATGCACAAATAAGTCTCTGTTTTACAAATCATTGTTTGCAAGCCATGTTGGTGGTTAATTTCTTTTGAGAAATACCCATTGGTGTTTAAGGCTGCCTGAAAGCTATATACAGTACTTTCCAGATGGTGGGAGCTACTATCAGAAATCAAGACCAAAGTCTTTCCTTTCTTTAATATTTCTCGAAACTCTAAGTACTGGCTCCACTCAAGGTTTTTAAGTAAATGTACTTATGGTGCAGTCTTTACCTAGGCTGGCACAACTCATTGGTCTTTCCATTCCCATGGTGACGTAGAAAGGCAAGGGCATGTCTGTGCAGAGGCCTAACACATCCTCAGGAATAGCACAGAAATGCCTAAGTCTGCAATCCTAAAGACACTTTCCTAGAAATAAGACCCATTGAAGACAATGGGGCTTCCTTTTGAGTAGACATGGATAGGATTGTGCTCTTACAGCACTTTTGTGACACCCCTAGGTCAGCACAGGATTGGTGCCGCAGCTTAGGCTGGCCTAACTGCAGGTAAGAACTGCAACCTATACCATCTTTTTGTGCTCCTCCTTGAATAAAAGTAATCGTCACAGTTGACACCAGTTGTCCTCCTTTATTTCCTTGACCAGTGACTGGTCCACTCTCTACATACTTAATGCTGGGTCCGTCTCTAATGGAACAAACAAGTTATTTCTTTTCATGCCTGTTTTTCCATGTTAATGGTCACATTCAGATAGGTCAGTTTCTGAAAGCTTAGCTGATGATGGCAAGGGCAGGGCTTTTGTTTTGTGTGTTCTTTTTTTTAAAGAAAAAAATCATGAATTAGTTATTTCTGCCATGCTTGGCTGTATCAATTATCAGCCTCTTGCTAGGGGAGCTGCTCCTGCTATATTACCTTGTTCCCAGTAATAGCTCACTGCTCCTTGTCCCCTTTGATCAGACACAGGTGGATGACAAGCTCTCTCCTTGTCTGTTGAAATAGGTGCATCTTGTTGTCAGGATGATTATATCTAATTACATCCTGGTTAATTATCAAACGTGATTAATTATAGCAGAGCCACTTTACTTTTGAGGTTGGTGCATCTCCCAGATGTCATGCGGTTGCCTGCATAGTACCATTTGCAAAAGGCTTGTTTTTGCGACATGCTCACTGGACAGAAACACAAGAACACACAATAAACAACAAAACAATCCAATGTTCTTTCTCTTTGTCTCATTCTCTCCAGATCTTTTCCACCTGTGTACACTCCTAGGGGAGGGAGAAGCTTTTATCATTTACCTAAGATAGCAGGCCTCCATCAGTCTTGGAAGACTATGGTATCATGCTCGGCATACGCTGCATGTGAAGCACGAAAGCCTGGGTTGGATTGTTATGGAGGATAGGCTGTTACCCAAGCAGCAAATCCCCCCTCTCCACGCCACTGAATTAGTCCAATGGAAAGGCAGAGCCAATACGATTGGATGCAGCTGGTGTCGCAGAGCTGGGCTAAGGACAGGAGATAAAAACGACAATTTGAGCAAAAATCCCCTACAACTTTTAGGATGTGAGGATGCTGGGTTTTAGTTTATACAGAATGCATTAGTGTTTCCACACCTTGACTTGAAAAATAAGATGGGGGTGCAATAGACAATAGGATTGTGGTGGACTAGAGTCCAATCCAGGCAGTGGGAAGAGGGAGGAAGAATATGGACCAATTCTGAAAATGAAAATTTATCTATCACCATTTTTCAACTAAAAAGTTCGCAAAGCGGTTTATAAGAAAATAAAAAAATTAATGGCTAATGCATTCTGTGTAATGGCTAATGGGAACACTAATGCATTCTGGCCCAAAAAGGGCTCACAATCTAAAAAGAAAGATTAAATGAAAATGAAATGAAAGATGGAATCTAACTGTTTATTGTATCCAGGTCAGAAGATCACAATTGTGTCTAGGTTTAAAATCTGTGTTATTAAAGAAGTTTTTCAAAGAGTGGATGCAGTATCCAGTGATGCTCAGAAGATGGAGGAGGGATGTTAGTCAAAAGTCTCAGCCCATAAACCCCACTTCCCCATATCTCCTTGCATTAGAATCAGGAAAGTTTGCATGCTGACTTGTGTCAAAGCAACATAAAGTCCCTGATTGTAATCTAGCTAGATGGTTCTTTGGTTAAGGGACTCACATTGCTCAAGAAATCTCCAGCCCTTGCACTTGTGGGTGATACATGGGTACTCATTTCTGAGACACCTAACAAATAGGTCGCTCAGGTGACTGGCAGAGAACCCTCCACTTTCTGGGAAATTCATTTCTAAGCTTTGAGGATGTCATCACCTTACTTGATTGAAGGAGTGGACACTTGGCCACTCAGATCCTGTCCCTTTACCTAGATCAGGGGTGTCCAATATTTTTGGCAGGAGGGTCACATCAACTCTCTGATACTGTGTCGGGGGCTGGAAAAAAAGAATTTATTTATATTTCAAATTTGAATAAATTTACATAAATGAATATGAGATGGAACTTATGAATGAATGAATGATTCAGAATGAATGAATTCCAATCAGTTCATAACACTTTCCAACACTGAGAGGGGTGATCTTCAAACCAGTTCATAAGCACTTTCATACACAGAGAGCGGAGGTGGGTGCAGCCTTCTCAGTCTTCAGAAGGGTCAGATGGAGAAGGCTTGCAGTGGGCCGAATTGAGGCTCATCGGGGGCCACATCTGGCCCTGGGCTGGGTGCCTCTGATGGATACATTTGGCCACCTAATCACTAAGTACATGCCAGTCATGGAAAAGGCAGTCCATTCCAGACAGGAAGGAAGAGAAAGTGAATCAACATGATGGGGAATAATGGTGTTTCCAAACAAACGAATGCCTCAGCAGCTTTTGAGGGGACTGAACCTGCACAGGAGATTTTGAGCAGGGTGTCTATATGACCGGAAATTTCCGGATTTGTCATCTTTTTTAGCCTCCTGTCTGGTTGTCCTCCAAAAGGGTTTCATTGTCCTCCATTTTGGCTTCATTTTGGAACTTTGCAATGGTGTGCAGTACCCTATCATGTCATATGTCATTGAATTCATATTGAAGAACAGAATCCAATCCAAAACTCAGTTTTGAAATATCTCCTTCCTATCAAACGTTATGGCCAAAAAACCTAAAAAATATGCATTGAGCTCTACAGGGAAGTGAAAGAGCCCAATATTGCAGCTTTACTCCTGAGTAGGCAAACATGCCCTTGTCTGCCGGAAAAGCCAGGCTGAGAGGAATCCAAGAACTTGTCTTCCTTTTGAGGTTTGGGCATCTGGTCACCCTGATTTTGAGGAATTAAATATTAAAAAACATAGGAAAATAAGCAAAAATTCAGAGAAAAAGCAGGGCATTCATCACAGCTTGACTGTAGTAATAGTTTGTGGATAATATTACCTGTGCGAATGGCAATAAACAGGAAAGGTCCTTCTTTATTATCTTTGGCAGTCATTTAAACGGGAGAAAGGCACCAGCTTATCACTGCCCATCAGAGTCAACGCATGGCAAGACACCGAGAGATGGGAAAGGAGCCAAGTCTGCATTCAGCCTGCATTTGTTTGGAACAAAGCATGCAGATGCAGATGTGGAGGGGACATAAAGAGTCCAGTGACGATGCCACCGAATTAATTTTCCCCAAATGAAAACGGCACGCAAAGAGAATAGACAAGGCAAATTACCAACGCTAATCACAGTCTCTTGCTTTTGCTTTCTTCCTCTTTCTCTTGTATGATAATTATGATAATTAACAAGCTAACGAGCTTCTAGTAAAAACAGTTCCTAGTTCTCAGTGTATAATTAATATTTATGTTCATAACAAGCTTCCATTTATAGTATACTTAGGAGAGAAATCCCCTCGGAGAACACACATTGCAAATGTGAGAAAACCTTGTTGATGAGCCAGTTTTCAGCATTTCAAGCAAGGCCATGTAAAGCCTTTATTCTGGTGTTCCTGCATCTTGACTAGTAATCACTGTGACATTAAAAGATCACACAAAGTCAAGCCATATTTACCATTGCTGACAGTGGTAGATATCTTCAAACTGTTCTTTAGTTGTCCAATTGAAGTCAACCAAATTCTGCTGGAATCAAATACCACTACTGTATATTAAAGGCCACACTAAGATTTGAAACAGAAACTTTGCACAGGGTTGTCTTTTTTGCTGAGTTTTTTTTAACGGCACCTTTGGATAAGAAAGGCACTCAAACAGTTTCAATCCTGTCTGGCATTACGTCCAAGGCAAGTGGTTGATCCAGGGTTCTCTACCCATTGGTGACTCTATGGCAGTGATTTTCAATTTTTTCATCTCATGGCACACTGACAAGTCATTAAATTTGTCAAGGCACACCATCAGTCCTTTGACAATTGACAAGGCACACCATGCTGTTGGTGTAGGATTCACTTCCCTTAATGATCCTATTAATAAATGATATTATCTAACAAATAAATAAATTTTACAAATCCCCATGGCACACCTGTAGACCACTCGAGGCATGGCACACTGGTTGAAAATCACTGCTCTAAGCCTCATTTTCGCTTTATTCATGCTAGGAGATATCCATGTATGAGATGGGGGAATGAAAACTTGTTGACAAGTCCCGCCCTGCTGCACACCCATACCTGGTCAGAGCTCTTCCCATGATCTCAAATACTGGACATTTCAGTGTACAAAGGGGTTGCCACTATTGCTGAATGAGGATTGCATGAGCACAGGGCATCAGGACCAGATGGGTGTGGGGTAGGGCTTGCTGGCTCAGCAACCTCCCCAATATGTGGATGCTTCATCTCATGAGTGTTAGAAATGGCTACTGAGATATTCCTATTCCAAGGAATATTCCAAATATTCCTTGGAGATATTCCTAGTACAATTCTGAGAAAATTAGGAGTTAATCAATCTGAAAGGTGGCTGGGGATCAAACCAGATATTCATCAGAACTTGTACTACAGAGGTTTGATCATTCCAACCAGAGCATCTTAAGCTCTGGTTTAGGCCAATCATAACCAGCATAGACCTATGCCCTAAAGTGAAATTAAGCCCCTTGCTCTGGAGCAGTTAAGATGACTTTCCATAAATTAACACTAGAGAATGACGTAACTGCAAGGACCGTAACTGCTATGGATTTTGCCCATAGTGGACATAGTGAGAAATAGTGACTTGTGTTCTCAGTATAGCATTGTGTCACATTTTCAGCAGTATTTACTCCAAAGCAGCATAGCTGAACAATACCAAGAAGCTTCTACTTCTGCAATGAATTTGTGGGTTCCTGAAGCCATAACATTTGCCCATATGCATAATTTTGAATCTTGATCCTGGAAAGTGCAAAATCTAAATCTTCAAAGAGCACATTTAATACTTGGGAGTTTTTTAATTACCTTTTTAAAATAGTCACTGTTTTGCTGATGCCAGGTGTCAGTCTCCAGTCAGCGAAGACTTTTCCCAACGTCTTAAGGTCCTCTGTGAGGAGGCTGTCCAATACATATTTTTGTCTTGTGCTGCAAGATCTAGGTCATCAGCATATCCAAATTTATGTCCCCTTGTAGCTGGCATATCTGTTATATACAGTGAGTACTTGTTTCCATCTTAACAAACTGACCAATGCAGCCCTAAAGGTCTACCTGAATAAAAAATTATCCCCTTACGAGCCTCAACCCAAATACCTTGTTGTAACTCTGGATTGAACTCTCATAAGAAACATCTAGAGAACATGACCACAAAAATTAATACCAGGAACAACATACACCAGAAACTTAAGAGCATCACGATGGGGAGCTTCAGCCTCCACTCTCAGAATATCAGCTCTAGGGTTGGTCTACTCCACAGCAGAATACTGTGCCTGTTTGTCTTAATAGCTGCCACACTAGTAAGACCAATGCCAGGCTAAACAACACCATGAGGATCATAAGTGGGTGTACAAAATCTACTCCTACTTGCTGGCTCCCCGTTTTGAGCAATATAGCACCACCAGCTCTACGAAGGCTTAGTGAAGGAGCATAACAAAATTATGAGAAACGCACGTCTTCCTGTGCATGCTGATCTTCCCCATCTATCAACTGGCAGGCTTAAATCCAGGAAGCCCCCTCTCTGGCACTGGCACAACAGCTATCCAATAACTATAATAACATCAACATGCAGTGGAAAGCTAAATGGGCTGCTGAATGCCCAGTTACAGGCAGCTACATAGAGGACCCTACACCAAAGGTGCTAGGTTTTACCTACCTTTCCAGTATTGGTCAACACTGAACAGGATCCGCACCCAGCATGGTGTCTGCCAGGACTCACGGTTTAAGTGACTGTGTGACTGTGGTGCACCTCGACAAAATATGCCACATTGTGTTTGAGTATCCTTCAAGAGCCTACACTGGCCCAGTGTTGGACTTTATCCACTATGGATCACACTGTCCTTGAGTGGATGGGGGAGGTCTGGATGCTAACATCTGAGTTTATCACTAAACCATGTACTGCCATACGCTAAAATATTACCCTTTTTAAAAAAATATACATCCCTAAAGTGCAGATATATTTTGTGCAATGATTAAAAGGATGTTTAGTTAACACCAGGTGATAATGCAAAGAATTATGCTATTGTACACACTGACACACCGTTTGAGAGGGCTTATCCAGCAGGGTTCTGTGTACACAGCAGGCTGAAGAGGGAAACATTAACCACAAGATTTAGATCATTTTTCTTATCAGCCGTTGGGGGGGGGGGGGGGGCGGGATAGGTTCTTTTCCTGGCAGACTCACCCTTTTTTATATATAAAACTATACTCCTGCCATTACAATTATTATTATCCCGTGTTTAAACATTCCACTGAAGGAATGGCAGGGTACACAGTTAAAGAAGCAAACCATTCAAGTTGATTGTAGGGTTAGGCTCAGTGGTGGGCAGCAGCAGGTTCGCACCTACGCTATAGAACCGGTTCTTAACAAGAGATAGTACATATAAAGTTTAAAAATAGCCATTTAAAAGTGGCTGCCAAATGGACAGAGAACCGGTTCTTAATTTCTTTGAAGCCCATCACTGGTTAGGCTGCAGTCCCAAAGACACTTTCCTTGGAGTAAGACCCATGGAATACAATAGGGCTTACTTCTGAGTAGACATTTTTAGGATTGTGCTCTTAATGAGAGAAGCTAGTCAAAGGAAAATGGAGTCCCCTGGACTGCACTCGAGCAGCATAAATTGTGAGTGAAAATTGCACTGGAGCATGGGCATCCATAGCTATTTCTTCTCACGCTAAGATTTATTTGCTGTCATTTTTTCATAGATTCTGGTCTTGTGAAAGATTCAACATGATGTCAGAGTGGGACATCATGAATCTACAGGGGTAGATTTTTTAATTCATGCTAAATTTTGGTGAGGTGCATTTTCGATGGTATGTAAAACTGGAATCCTAGGCAAACTGGCACGCAGACATAAAATTAGGATGCTATCATTCACAATTAACTCTAACATTAGAAATACTCTGCAAGAATGACTATACCCACTGAGTTATTTTATACATTACAAAAAGCATATAACCTGTATTATTAACTCCCCCCCCCCCCCCGCTAATAAAAGTGGTTCCCTCCTGTTCCATAACACAAACTGAACCCATTTGCAAAAGCAAGCTGCCAAGTAGTGTGGGAGTCCGATTTTTTCATACAAGCCCAAAGCCCCCTTGGATAGGCAGGACTATTTGTTTCTCTGCTACCCAATATGAAGGTGCAATCCTAACCAATTTAAACCAGCGTAACTCTACCATCAACCCATTCCAGTGTTGGTGTGGTGAGGTTGGCACGTTTGTGCACTGACTTAACCACCTTTCTAGGAGTGACACAGATGTGCCTTTTGGCACTTTTGTGTCTCACCTAGGCCAGCAAGGGACTTGTGCTGGCCTAACCTGGAGTGAGGATTGCACTGTGAATATTCAAAGGATAACTTGGAGGCATTGAAAAAGGCAATTTTAAGCAGATGGATAAAAATATTTAAGATTATGCTTCATGAACCTGTCCAAAAGAATGCATATGGAAAGCTCACATAAGTAAACTTCCCCATCACAACAGTGCTCTGCTCCTGCCAAAATTCTGCTCCAAGAGATTGGGGAACATCACAGAAAATATGTGTGTAGATGGCTGAGAGGCTGAGACATTGGTGAAAATGCCCCTTCTTTGCACGACAAGATAATTTAGCTACAGTCCTATATGTTTGATGGAGGCAAACAGTATGGAAGGAGGCAAACAGTATGGAAGGAATGATGTTGCTCACTGGGATCAATCATGAAATACAGGTGTCCCTTGTTATCCACTAGGGTTCCATTCCTGAACCTACTGTGGATAAAAAAAACCAGTGGATTAAAAAATGGGGAAAAATAGGTTTAAAGATCTACTTCTGTTTCTTGTGCCTCCGTTGTGCAGAATGGAATAAAGCAGTGCCTCAGTATCTGCAGGGGTTTGAGTCTGGGACTAAAGAATGGAATGATTGCTTGCATGACTTTCTCTCTACAATAGTAGAAAAGCAGTTTTTTTAAACTGATTTGCTGTGGCCATTCATGTGGTGTCAAATTCATGTATTAAAAAAAATCAATGTATTAACAAACTTTGGGCCTTGATTTAGCTTTGAGAGTACTGATAAACGCATACCAATATTCAAAGGAGTCCCTGGAAAGGTCAGGATTTAGAATGAGAAAGTGATGTATAAAGTGTGGAGGCATCTCTTATCCATTGACCGGTAACCAAGATATGAAGGGCAGGCTAAGCTCTGTGAAAGCTGTCCAGTAAAACAGGAAGTATCTCCAGGCTACCATTTCACTTCTGAAGAAGCCACTGAAAGACAGTCTGCATACAAATTAACCTCAGATGGGAACAAAGCTGTACCAGCCCCTCACTAAATCCTGCCTTCAGAAAGGCAGGTGCTGAACCACATCTGCACATTGTAACCATTACTTATCCCCACACAAGCCATAATTCATCACAAGAAAAATACCCTCTACGTTTTTGCAGCCTATGACTCCAGAGGTCGCAGACATGCCATCAATTTAATGGCTATCACTTCTGTAACTGTCCCTCCGCTGTATCCCCAGAGATGTGTTTATCTTCAGATTCATTTTTTTAGACCAATAAATTGTCAAATCTGCAATGTTTCTTCAGCCATTTGCAATGCCTTGGTGCCACATGCATGATGCACCAAATGCAATGCTGTGTACTTCGTTTATTGTTCCTCCTGCTGTTTGCTTGAAATCCGCTCAAGAACATGTTTATTTAAAGTGTATGTATGGCTTCCTAAAATGCAAAGCAAGGGAGAAAATGGAATCACAAAAGAAGGAATCACAAACATTCATTGAGAGCTTTGGGCTTCAATATTCACATTTACCATCTTACCAAAAGATACCACATTTACCATCTTATCTTCCATTCCCACCTCATTTTATTAGGTTTTTAAATATTTGGTTCAAGTGCAGTAAGAGAGAACGGAAGAATACTGCAGCATGTAGAGCAAGTTTGTTTAAACACTGCTTCTGGCATTTTTATCAATTACTGTTTGCTTTTGATTTGATCTTAGGTAAGGCATGGTTGTCACCAGTTCCTCAACAGTGAATTGTAACAGCTGTATGGTTGGTATCAAAGACGTTTACATAGTTGGTGTATTTCCTGGAGACATAGTAATAATCAGTTCAGATCTGCAGGGCTGTGTAGATGAAATAGCCTGATGAGTAATTCCTCAGCTAGAAAAAAAATGGAAAATAAATTGGTGCTAAGTGACTCACAGTCCAATCCTAAACTGCCTGTGGCAGCAGAACTCCCGGGATCCTGATCCAGAACTGCCACAGGGTCCAGAAGGCAAGCAGAATACTGCCTGCACCTCCTTGGAGGAAAAAGGACTTTGATCTCCTTCCGCCATGCAAGCAAGAAGCCCTGTAATGCTGCTAATATTTTCTGCACTAGCTCTTTTGCTAGTGCAGAAAACAAGACTATACATAAGGTCAAAATGCCCTCTTCTGTGGCTCTGGATCCTCCTTCCTCCCAGCACACCTCTTGCCTGCCCTCTCCCCATCCTGGAATGCCTCCTCCCAATCTCCATGCCTCTTACCATGACCTTCTCAGCTCTCCACCACCTGGTTGTCTGCACAGATGACCAAGTGGTGGAGAATAGGCAGTTTGTCAGTGCACTATGCAGTGCCTTAGGGATGATCTGCTTCCCCAAGTGGTCTGGCAGGCATGCTTTACGACATATTTGTGACACCCAGTCACCACCATGCCCCAGTGAACCCACAAGATTGAGCTCTCAGCTATGCTTTGTTTTGAAATCAAACACATAGGCTGGGAATTGTGGTAGCCTTCAGAATTACACTGTTGTGCTCTTTTGGTGTTCCTACTCACTGTGTCAAAAGTAGTTCAGGAGAATCTTCCAGTATCTTCCAGTTTTAGCACAAGAACAGTGATTCTATTTTTGCTGTACTAAAACTCCTAAAAGGGCAGCTACTACCTAGCATTTATTTTACAATATAATTAACGCAACATAGACAGCTAAAATACTAATAAATTTTAATAAAAACTGAAATGGGTTGGAGTACATGCTTGAGCTTGGGGCTGGGTAAATGGAAGACTATTGTGGCTATCTTAAGTGTGTCACAAATGATGCAGGAGCTAGTCATGATTGCTTAATTTAATTAATACATGATATCCTATACTACTGTAAATCACTGTATGAACGTGATTTTAAAAAAGGAAAACACAAATTAATATCGCATGTAAGACCAACCAAGATGTGAATATAGGTCTGGAAAAACTATTATGTTTTTAGCAGTGAATAAGTGGAGACAGACCATTACATGAAGTCCGAGAAACTTGTTATTTGTTAAAAACATTTAAAGGGAGAATTAACCTCAAACAATCTAATTTAGGCTTATAAAGGCCAGCTAAATTAACACTTTAAAATCATGTTTTAAAAATCCTTTTTCTGCCTCTTCTGAGAAAACCGCAATGATAAACATGAGGTTACCACCATTATTTCTTCCAAAACAAGGAAACAAGCAAAACAGAAGATTGCATTCCTTTTATTGTATTTTTTAAGAAACGGCCTTTGTCAGCAAAGGTGTAAAGAAGAATGTGTCACTGGCAAGACTGGAAACAGAGCCACAAACCTGAAAGAAATTATGCAACACTGCCATCATCTGCTCATTTCTCTAAATAGCAGTTTATCCTATTGACTCATTAAAAAGCTGAATTTATGGTACAGTTTGTCAAGAAGTGCTTTAGAAGACAAATATTTGATAAATATTATGATCCAATTTCTTAATAATGAATGCTTAAAATGCACTGATTATTCCAGCCCATATATCAAATCAAGTGGCAACTGGAAGAGAATGAATGATTCAGGGAATCACATACCACCGTATTCAACCAGAATATGCTCCCCATATCATCCAGCATCCTGTTTCCAACAATGGACATTTGAATATCTCCAGGAAGCCCCAAACCACTTCCTGAAGGCAACAGACTTCACTTCTGGTTGTCCCTAACATCTGTTGCCCAGAGTTATATTACTTGTAGACTTGGTTGTTCTATTTAGCAATTAAAGCTAATAAGACTTTAATAAGACCCACCATTCACATATTGCAATCCAGCCGTGTCTACTCAGAAGTCAGTCCCATTACATTCAACAGAGCTTACTACCAGAAAAAGCTTGCATAATAATGAAGATGAATCAGCAGTACCTACATAGCTCTGTTAATGTCAACTAAACTTGGCATTGCACGAATGATTACTTTATCTCTCTGGAAGCCAACTGCCACAATAGAAACTAAAGATTACTGGGGTGGGGGAGAAAGGCTCAAAGTTATGCTTATGCATTCATGCCAAGCATACTTAAATAAATAAACCCGTGGAACTTAATTGAACTTCCATTAAACATGTGAAATATCAGGTTGAAATTAAATTATCACAATGCAAAGACTGTGCATGTCCACTACTGAATTCAGTAAGTCACTGCCAGCACACATTTGACCATGTTGGGTAAAATTAAATTAACAGATCAGTTGGACTTGCCTCCAATCAAAAATGTTTTATATTGGGGGAGAAATCAACCTATTACAGTGAAACTGCTGAAATAAAGTGTGCCTAGGATTGACAGGCATAACATCTTCAACATGAGATGGTTGATCAAAATCCATCTAGTTTACTGCAGATTAAAGTTACACAGTTATGAAAAAGTGACTTTTTTACAGTTATGATTTATAAGACCTCTTAAAATAAGTCTTTAAAACACTTTTTCTGTATTAAAACAAAGATTAATGAGCTTTTAACTATGAAAAAGAGTATTCAGGCCAATTCTCCGAGCTGCCTGGTTCAAAAGTTGTTTCCCTCCCTCAGAAAATATGTTTCTTCATTTCCACTGGGATTGGGGAAAAAACAAAACAGGTGCTTTGATAGTAACACCTGGTTATGTCTCAGGAATAAAAACAGAGAACAGAAATATTTAAATTACTGCAGTTATATCAAGAAGTCTGAGGAGGAGAGTATTCTTTACCAAGCTAACTGTACAAGTGTTAGTTGTTTCTCTAAGAAAGTTCTGATATTTATCAAAGCTTTATGTGTAAGTTCCACAGTTTCTTCCCACTTATTCTTTTCTGCGCTTGTGTATGTTACCAAGTTCTCCACATACCGCAAGATCATCTTGAGAAACCTGTGAAGAGTACAAATACAATTATATGAAGAACATGTGATAAAGAGTTTTAAAAATCAAATGTCAGAAATAGTTTTTAAACAGTTGATTCCCCTGGTTTTTCAGAAACCAGAAGGCCAATTCTTCCATTACTATTCCAAATGGAGAAAGATCATATAATGCAACTCTTTCCATGTTTTTCAGATGCAAATCCCACTATATTCAATGCATCTCATCAGCTAATAACTGTGTTTAGGACTGCGACCTTAGCAAACAAATCACTCTGGAATTCCTACTGCTACTAAGAGTCTGCAAAAGCCACACTGAAGGCACTTCTTTACCATATGGGGATACCTGAAGTTGTTCTAGAGAGTGCTATTTTATTCAATACATTGAACTGAATATCAGAATGCAAATTTCAAGGTGCTGGGAGAGGGAAATCAGTTTTATGTTTCACTTTCATTATGTTTAAAACATACTCACTTTAGGTATTGTTGATATTCAGAAGGATTCTTTCCAGAAGCTGTATGAATATGAATTACTTCCAGAGAAATCAAGATTAAAATTAGCTGCAAGACTGGAGACAGAAGCTTAATACTAGAAGAAAAAGAAATATTTTAAAACAACTTAGAACTAAAAATAAAGCACACATGGCAAATGGGAAAACACTGAAATAGATTAAATTGATATTACAGCAGTCTATAATCCCTGGTTCAGGAAAATGCCAGATAAATTTCTAATATGAGAATTAGAAAGATAAATTTCTCTTGACCATTTGAAAATCTTTCCCAGTAAACTCCTGTATCCTTGTATCTTTTTAAGTAATCTCATTAAGTTTACACTTTGTCTCAAAATACAATAAAACCTTGGTTTGTGAACAAGCATAATTCATTCCAGAAACATGCTTGTAATCCAAAATATATTATAAAGGTTAAAATATATTAGAAAGATTTTCTCATCTTGCATAACACTTGCAGAACAAGTTATTCGCAATCCAAGGTTTTACTGTATGTGCAAGTCTTAAAATCTGCCCATGTGCCACCCAACTTTAAATAATGACTTGCTGAATTTTAGACTCCAAAGCTTTTGTTTGCTAGCAAAATCAATTTATCAGTGAACTGGAATCAAAATAGTTAGTACATGTATAACCCATTGCACCTTGATTTCAAAAAAATTTGAGATCTGTATAGCCCTCCCTCAAAGCAATGGATATAAAGCTTTTGTTAAGCTTAGCCATCAAATGGCTAGGATACTCTCATACTAGTTGGAAAGCTGAAATTTGGTACATTCATCACTCAAGGCACCTCAATTACTGAGAAGTCTTAACACTGAAAGTCTTATGTTTCTAGTCAAAAACTCAGTTTAGTCAAAACCACTAAGTTTTAAAGCAAAATAATGTTTTCTGTTAAAATTCTGGTTTTTAACCTCCTTTTCATGCGCAGGTAGTTAGTCCTCTGCCGTGATCGCAGTGACTTATTCATCCACTGTACATATCTAGTTTCACATGCAGAAATAACTTGAGATAACACTTGACGACACTGTGTGGCAATTTGACGAAGCACCACAACAATTTCCAGGACAGACCGTGGGCAGAAGAGGATACACACATGCTTGCTGCAGAGTTCAATCAGCAACCTAGTAAAAGACAGAAAGCATTTTTTAAACTGAAGTAAAAGAAATCTAAAACATGTTCAGTCAGACTATATTAGAGTTGGCTAACATTTACAGCAAGCAGGATTTCTATTAAAAGAGGAGATAGTGGTGGCTTCTTCTATATTATATCCTGAGAGAATCAAGACTTAAAAAGCTCAATAACAAACCACTTTAACAGTACGGTGACCGCCTTGCAGGGTGCATATTCCAATATCCTGAATACAAATATGTGCCACAAAGTAATTTTCAAACTAATATTTTCATGAACAGAAATGGAATTCCAGCACTGGCTAAAAGGAGCCATAGAACTGACATGCATTTTAGATTTGGCAGGAGGAATGTTATTCAACTTACATCTCTATTAAATGGCTGTTTACAGGATCATCTAAAAGTGTGACTTTCTGAGACAAGTAGGGCTGCAAAAGAGCGAAGATATCAGCAGTCAAACAGATCCAGGGGATATCTGCGGTATCCTTTTCTGATCTTGAAAAAAAACAAGACTTCAATAAACTGTTTTTAGAATTTTATACAAAATTCTTCATGTAAATTATTACATAGAATATAATGGCATCAATAAATGATATACCTCATTACAGCTTACAGTATGTTCTCAAAACACATCCTGGGATAAGTTATCCTTGGAAGAGCAATTTTCTCTTATTTCATATACAAAAAACCTAGATGTTAAATAGGTTTTTTCTTTCTTTTTTAAAAAGGAAGAGAGCATATGCTCCATATTTGCTTCCTATCTGTATACAGGAGAACAGATAGGAAGGTCCCTGAATCCACAGATTCATTTATCCATGAATTGGGTCTGCAGGAGGGGAGCTCTGCTCCCAGGGAAGCCTCCCAATGCCTTATAAGGCATTAAAAAGGTCAATTCCAGTTTCATTGAAAATGCAAAGTAACTTTTTTTTTCCACTGTCAGGCTCAGTCCAAGTCCTGCAAATGCCATGGATGGACATTTGCAGCCTCTACTAGGCTTGGAAGACCCTCCAGAGGCTGGCTCCAGAAGGTGGGAGAGAGGCAGTTATCCATATATGCAGTTTCACAAAACCATTCTTATACTATGTGCAGAAATGGTTTTCTATGTGACCTGAACATTCAGGATAGGATGGAACAGAAATCTCAAGGAAAATAAATTCTGAAGTCTTTACCTACTACAGGTCAAGCATTATATACATGGGGATTTGTTTTTGACTTGGGTGTTGAGAACAAAAATTGAGAACAAAGCAGCCCCCAAATGTTGTTTATTTGTTTGCAGGCAGGCAAAAGCATGTATATGCGTGTGCACGTGTGTGCACAGTTTTATATACCCTCCTCGCCGGGTATCCCCCTCTATCTGCACAGAAAGGGAATCTCTTACAGGAGAGACATTCCCCCTTTTCTTGTTTGCTGGCTTTGGCAGTCTCTAGAGTTTCCCTTTCCTTGCCTCACCAGCTGTCTGCAGTGTGCTGTTTGCAATGGAGTGAAAGTAGAGAGGGATACCCAGCAGGTAGTGTAAACATAGCTATGAACACATACAACTTCTGCCTGCAAACAATTAAAGGACATTTAATGAGCAGGTCAGCCATTTGCATTGACTCAGATCATGAATACAAAAATGCTGATGAGGATCCACCTGTATATCCTTTGCTATAATTAAAAAAGCAGGAAGTGGGGTGGAAGGCATTACCTTGCCTCTTGAACTTTTTCTTCGGGAACTTTAGGAAGATCAGACCACAAAGTAATGCTTTTCATACACTTCGATATCTAGAAGTGAGAAATAAACTGACATAAGGTTATAGTGAGAGTCATCATTACCAATAAATTATAACAAATTATTTTTAGTTATCATAAATTAATGACATTTATTAATTTATGATAACTAAAAATAACATAAACTCTGGTAATCTTAACATGACTTTGAAATACTTAAAAGGTGCCAAGAAGACTTTTAACACCACTCTGTACAGTTTCTATATATACAAGGGTGATATACAGCCATCAACAGAGTTTACAACTTCTGTTACAGCTATTGCTTTTTAAAGCCTTGTGATTTAAATTCAGCATTCAACAATAAAAAAGTACATACCTCTTTCCTAAGTTTGGCTATTGGATGAAACTGAGAAAAATAGCCATTTGCACAACCCATCAGTGGTTCTAGGATTGCATGATCCTGGTTTTAAAAAGAGGTAACAATATATGATAAAGTAAAATTATGTAAATCCTCCTCTGCAAACATTTACAAAAATAATTAGAACAAAGCTAATGTTACTGAATTATTTCAGGGGAATGGCTTTGGCATGGTTTTTAGACATGGATGCAATCCTAACTCATTGATCTCCCCGTTCCTGGGGTGATAGGAGACAAATGCATGTGTACACTGGTCTAACCCTTCCCTAGAAGTGGTCCAAAAGTGTCTTACGGCACTTTGGTGACACCCTCAGGTCAGCAAGGACTTATGCTGGGGCATAGGCCAGCCAAAGTGGAGGTTAGGATTGCAGCCAATGTATCTGTCTGCAAGCCACAACTCTCCACCACTGGTTTCCAAAAGAATTAGTGTTTGCAAGAAGAAAATAATGCATGCCAAACTAGTTCAGAAGCAGGAGGAACTCAGTTTCCTCTATGAACAAAATTATGCAGTGAACAGCTTTTGATCTGAAAGAAATAACTATTTCATGCTAATGAAATACTGGCAAAAATCAGAAACTGTGGTTTACACCAATAGGATCTAAACCAACTGTTCAGATGTAATGAGAAATTGTTTTTCTTCATAACAAAACCCTCTTCTCCTTTTTGGAGTGAAAGAGGATGGGAAACTCCTTTATGTGTTTAGAAACTACTACTGTTTCATCTGAACAAACTCACTGTATTAAACAACTTTAATCAAATACTAAACCATACCAAAGACACTTGCACAGAATCTTAGTGAATTCAGGGATTAAATGATGTAATAAGTAAACTAAATTTGGGATTAAAGGACCAAAGACCTTTTTCTATTTTGACTGGAATTGCAGCACTGAAATATAATGCTTTTTTATCTAAAGTTAAACCACATGTTCTTATCCTTATGAGCCTATTGCACTGTGAGGAGAATTTCACACACACAAACACCCCATTTTTTGTTTGTTTAATTTTAATTTTCCTGAAACTTTGTTGAAAATATATCAGATGGAACTTCAAAAAAATTACATTTAAATCATTTAAAAAATGTGTTTGCTTCTTTGAGGCATGAAAAAACCAACAAAAAGGCAGAAAACATTAAATCCTATGGCTAATATGAATGTCTATTATTGGCTTTTGTTGGTTCATTAAGGCCAAAAGTCATCATTGTCTGATACACAATGATGTAGCAAGAGTCCGGGGGTCCCATGTATATCACCAGACAATACCTCAAGTATCACCGGTGGTAGTTGTACTCCTGGGTGAGAAACGCTAGTTCACAGCACATTAAGACAGGATTAAAGGGTCATTAGAAGGGTGAAGTGATTAACCTTATTTCTGTGCACAAATACATAGAAAGTCTATCAGAGCTTCCGGTGAATCCCTTCATTACACATCAAGTACTGCTCAGGAGAATCTCCTGATCGATAGAAGTATCTTTTCATGTGGAGGGATAAGATGATGGGAGTACAGAGTATGAGAAGTTGAACTCCACACATGGCATTTAGAAACAGTATTAATGCTGTTAATAACACTAAGGGTTTCATGAGCAGATGAATCTAACACACAATTCGAGTCTTCACATCACAAAACAGATAGGATTAGATCCCAACATTTCGCTTTCAGCTTTGGACAGCATCCTTAGGGGTTACAAATATTAATACAAGTCACTGATAATGGCCAAAAGGCAGACCTTACCTTAACAGTGGCAATGTCATCCTTGGAAAATCTGCACAGCAATGTAATGGAAAATGCAAGTACTGAATTTGCTATTTCTCTTGGGAAGTCGTTTAACCTGATCTCTCCATGACTTAGATGATCTCTAATACGTGGACCTTCTTGGTGATTCAAGAAATCCCAAAGAAATGCCTACAGAAATGTGTGAACAGGACCAGAAGTATCTTTCCAGATTACCAGTCTACTTTATTCACTGTGAAGATCCTGGACAGGCATAAAATAATCCAAAGCATTGACATATTTTGGGGGGATATAAATATATATACAAGCTGGAGCTTTGCTTTCCATTAAAGAGATAGAACATGAACATTACACTGACCATCAACTTATCTCTTGAAAAGAGCAAGAAAATCTGCAAAGGTACACACATTCATATACCTGTCCTTTTCTCTGAACTACAGATTAGAACAAGACTGTGTGTCAATTATTCCTTGTAAAACACAGGATGTAAATCTTACTGCCCCACTGAGACAAAAACTCTTGCCCCTGATTTTTCTGGGTCAAAATGATAAAATTTCATATATTTCTTTTCAAAGCAGCATACAATATTGACAAGGAAATAATAATTTGGAATTTTTGCAAATAATATTTTGCAAAGTTAAAAATTGAAAATGGGGTTATACTCATACATACACACACATGAAATACACCCATGTTGCAGGAAGAAAATACCCAACTACACCATCCCCCCATTGCACATCAACCCCCATGCGCATCAAACACCCCCATGCGCTACATCCCTCCCAGTGCATCAGGCACCGGGCACCACATTGGCTGGATGTCATTGTCAGTCATCCATGTTAAGTAAGGGACAAAAACATGTTGCACCCCTTTTCAGCCCCTTAAGTGTTAAATTTCTCCACATCAGTTCTTGGTGTTCATCAGTGTCACAGAAGGAACACCCTCCCCAAATTTCATGCTTCTTGGTTCAGGGATACTTGGGGCAGAGCATCCCTCAGTCAGGGATTCTTCAATGTAAAGTATAGGGTGGAAAACACATTGCACCCCATTTTACCCCCTTCTGGTAGGAATTTCTAAAAACCAGTTCTTAGTGGATGTCTCAATCATGGAAGGAACACCCTCCCCAAATTTCACACTTCCTGGCCTGGTGGCTGGGTGTTCATGAGTCAGTGAGTCAGTCAGTGATTTTTAAGTTTTATATTATATCTGTATATATAAAACTGAAAAGTCACTGACTGACTCACTGATCATTGCCCAGGAAAAAAAAAAACACTGGGCTAGAAGTATAAAATTTGTAGACGGTGTTCCTACTGTAGAGGAGATGACCAACATCCAGCCAATTTGGTGTTCGGTTCCTGTGCACTGGGGGGAATGTTGTTCAGAGGAAGGGATTGCACTGGGTAGGATGCTGCGCATGGGGGGTGTTGCACATAGGGAGGTGATGCACATTGGGGGGTTAATGCACAGAGGGAGGATAATGCGCATGAGGTGGATGAACATGGGGGATGTTATGTATGGAGATGGATGTGCATGGGGGTTGCAGTGCATGGGGGGGTTGATGTGCAGTGGGGGATGGCGTATGAGGAAATTTTAGTCCCACAAAATGGGTACATTTTCACTAAAGTATATATTCATTATTCACAAGCTATAGTGTGATGTGTAGAACTGCCCACAGCGACTGAAAAAAAAAATGCCCTCTGCACTTTTGGATCCAACCCAAAATTAAGAGGGGAAAAAGGATTGTATTTATATACTTATTTTCTATATGTAAAAACATCTGATTTCCAATATTGTATGAGAATGCAAAATATGTGCCACAATATGTGCCACAATATGTACCATATAAAGTTCAATGCTCTTTAGAGCTATCTCCTCTTCCAGATGTTTCTCATTCACAAGCATGAAAATAAAAAATGAAACCTCTAGCTTTAAAGCTAGAGAAAGTGACATTTTAATGCTTTATTAATAACATGCACCTAAATAATTATTCAAAACAGCTAAACTTAAATATTTAAAATAGTATAATTTTTACTGAACTCTTTACAGCCTATGGAACAACCAGCTAAAATTAAAAGAGCCAAGGTCTATGGGTTTACCATTCTTGATTCACCAAGAATTAATGGAAGTTGATTGGCTTCTTCATTATTCAGTTCTTTTGCTAGCATCTGGATAGGAGACATAGTTCAGAGTGTAAAACGATTTCAACAAAGAGCAACACAGTGTTAAAGGGATAAAATTAATAGGCATGGATTTAATAGAATCAGACATTTGCAACGAAACCTCTGAAATATGGAAAAAATACAACCCAACAGAAATGTAAGGCACTGCCATTCTTCCTCGAAAAACTTAGGCTACAATCCTAACCCCCAGTTAGGCTGGCACATAGCCAAAAACAAGTCCTGTGCTGGCCTTGGAGGGGGGGGGTATCACAAAAGTGCTGTAAGGCACTTCTGCATCACTCCTGGGGGAGGGTAGGTCCACAGAGATGCACCGGCCTCCCACATCACCATGGGAAAGAGGAGATGGGTGAGTTTTGCTGACCTAAATTGATTAGGAATGTGCCACCAGTTACTAATACCAAGTTGTGTCAATGATACACAAAAAAACTATTGTTTAGATAGCAATTACAGAGCACCATTTGCTCTGATCTACCCAGGAAGACTTCAGTTCCTTCAAAAATGTGCCTCTCAGGTTCTTCCTTGCAAGCCGTCCAAATGATACTATGGCTGAAGATACTTAAAGCTGATGAGAAGTCAATAAGAACCAAGAGGTATATGCTCCCTATCTATCCCCCAGCATTGGCCGTCCACCAGGGTGACCAAGGCAGTTTCTGTCTCAAAAGCAAGTTGTAAGCAGACGGCCATCACAGCCTCAATGAGAATGTTGCTCAAGAATAGGATGTTGGAGAACCAAGTACAATGGTGCCTCACATAACAAGTTTAATTCGTTCCAAAAGCATGCTTGTTATGTGAACTGCTCTTTATATGAAGCAATTTTCCCATAGGAGATAATGGAAACTCAGATGATTGGTTCCAGAACCCAAAAAAATATTTACGTCTTCTGGATGGACATGGATGTGGTTAGGAGGCTGCAGTCAAAGACATTTTCCTGGGGGTAAGCCCCATTTAACACAATGGGGCTTATTTCTGGGCAGACTTGGTTATGAGGCTACACACTTTCTTCTGCAATCAAAGGCACATTCAGAGCTCCCCACTTTCTCCTTCTTTTCATCCTGAGCCTCTCTCCCCTGCTTCCTTC
This sequence comes from Cryptoblepharus egeriae, assembly GCA_030015325.1. Classification (NCBI taxonomy): domain Eukaryota; kingdom Metazoa; phylum Chordata; class Lepidosauria; order Squamata; family Scincidae; genus Cryptoblepharus; species Cryptoblepharus egeriae. Next base: position 192,458,555 of record JAREYC010000001.1, on the reverse strand, counting down.
TGGCTAGCCCTGAGCTGCTTCCCTCTTCTCCACTGCTCTTCTTTCCCTCTGCCCAGCGGATGCTTGGCCACAGGTAGGAACAGTGCGGGAGTGTTGCTTTCACTACGAGCAGGCACGCTAGGCAGCCCTGACGCTTTTTAAAAGGGCTGCCGGCCAGCGCATCTGCCCCAACTGCCAACGAGTGTGCTTTGTTAAGTGAAGCATCACTTGTTATGTGAGGCAGAATCCTAGAGAAATTTTTGCTTGTTATATGGATCACTTGTTAAGCAAGGTACCACTGTATAGGTTTTATTAACTGCGATACATTTTCAAAAGAAGGCAAGAAGAAAAGAAGGCATTCATATTACCTTCTCTCCATAAATTAATTTTAAAATTAGCATTAAAAAAATACTCAAAGCATTGCAGCAAAGGTATCGTAGTATTACACCAGGTACTTCAAAGAACCTTACCTCATCAAATGTGGTATATAGAGATGAAGACTGAAAAAAGAAAATAAATATTAAGTTCACTTTTATCCTGATTTAATCTGAAACACAGAGAAATCAAAGAAACATAAAAGCTAAATATAAAGTTGAAACCAATTCTGCAGACAATAAGAAAACAATATCAAATTAGAGCATAACTCACGGATTAACCACTGACTGTGACCAAATAAAACTGTAAGCTCATCTGAAAGCAGAATGAGGAGGCACTTGCCAGATATTCTCCAATAAGATATTATGTAATTGTGGCTGCAATCCTAAACACACTTTCCTGGGAGTAGACCCATTGACTATAATAAGATTTACTTCTGAGTAGTCATGCTTGTATGACACTTCAAGAAGGCCTGAGTGGCAGCCAACTACATATCAAGCAGCAATGGACCAGAGAGAAGGGTCTCCAACACTAATTTTAAAACTTGGACAGGTCTATACAAAAGTGTTCTTTGAGATAATGACTTGGGCCTACATTAAGATATTACTATTTTATTTTCAGAGGAAAGCTGTATAATGGAAAACACGTTTTGCTTATTAAACAGAATACAAGTTTAGATCCAAACATAATGACTTTTGCCATATGCACAATCTGTGGCATTCATTTTAGCTTGATATAGCAGAGGGTTTCCTTCATAGCCTCCCACACAGTCCTTGACATTAAAATCAAATCTGAGAATACACAAAGATGCGACTGATGTGCAGCAGTCCATATCTATATTACAGCATAACAAAGATTTTCCTACTAGCCAATTTAAAGTGTGTTACAGCATACATAGAATGTTGTCCCCTATCCAGTAAGCAGGTGCAGCATGTGCTCCCCAAACAGAAGCAGACCTTGGATGAGAGAAATTCGTGATTGGGTCCATGGGTGTATATGCGCAACATTTAAATGAAAATGCCCTACAAGTAGTACCTAAATGTTACATGTATACACCCATGGGTTCATGTTACAGACATGCACTTATGCCTGTACATTACCATGGGAACTGGAAAACAGATGAGTTGTGCCATTCTAGGTTAGGATTACACCCTGAATTATTAAATGAATTTTTGCATAGTACCACTTGAGAGTACAAAGTAAAGGCAACCTTATAAATGTGACCAAAAAGGGGTAAGACTACCTCCGCTGTCATTAATCGGCTCGGACATTTGTTAACAGTGGTGAAAAGTAATCTAAGTCCACATTCCAGTTGAGGAAGCAGCAGTATAATGCAGTCTGCATACCTGTAAGAGAACCATTAAATCCAGATTGATTTCCAATACATTCTTCATTCATAAAAGAATTGGTTTGTTTTCTACAAACACAACTTTATATATTGTACAGTGGAGACAGAATTGCCTTTGTCCTAGTGACTGCAGGTTCACACACTCTGTCCATATTGAAAAAAGTTATGTATGATAGGAGTTGAAGCAAAATACAGTTAAGAAACAAGAGCTTAGCAATAATTATCACTTATTTCTACTTTATTGCTTTGGTGAAGAAAAAGGCAATAAAATGCAAGTGAGCATTAAGTAATAGGCATAAAAATAATCAGCAGATTTATCAATAAGTAAATCAGAAAATCTAGCAGCTGTTTAAGACAATTATAAGCATATTTACTCAAAAATAGTCACATTTGGCTCAACCCTTCTTTAGATTGTATTGCTTATCACAGACTTTGATAGCTGAAAGCATTTAGCTGACTAGAACTTAAGTGTTTTTAACAGTGATGGGATTCAAAGAAATTAACAACCGGTTCTATGCCCATCTAGCAGCCACTTCTAAATGGCTATTTTTAAACTTTATATGTCCTATCTCTCGTTAACAACTGGTTCTATAGAGTAGGTATGAAACTGCTGGAGCCCAACACTGGTTTTTAACCTCCATCTCTCCTTGTTTTGCCTACCTTGATAATACACCTGCTGAGGAATATCCAGAAGTCCTAAGCTTTGAGTCCAGTTTTTTACTTTGCAAAAAGTCCAGTACAAAAGTGCTTACTCTTGCAAGAATGCCAAGTGGAAATCCTGTGCACTCTTACTAAGTACGGTAGTCAGCAACATTACTCTGGAATAGGCTGCACTGACCTTATTTGAAAGAAAGATTGATAGTATTGAGCTGTCCATGTGTCATGCTCTCATACTGTTATTGGCTTGACTGCTTGGATAGCTTGTGATGTCAGAGAGCTTTTTAAACTTTGGAGTGTAGAGGTGGGTACACACGGCAAAGGACAAACTTGCAATGGGCTGATCAAATTTGAATGTGGCATTCTATGACAATTATGCACTACTAATGCAACTAGCAAAATCAACTTTGTAATCCGGATTACTGACCTAGATCCCAAAGATGACAGTTAAAATTCATGCAAATAGACATAAGACATTTTTACAGCAGTTACCTGTTTTGTCTGAATGATGTTAGTGCAGTAATCCAAAAAGGCAACATGGATGTAATTACAATACTAGAATTGACTACTAAATTTTCAGCTAATGAAAGCAGGTCATGATTCAGATCTACAAAAAAGCAAGAAGACAGAGTGTGCAGTTTTGTCACTTATGGTAGAGGAGGAATTACTCAAAGCACTTGTTTGGAGAGAGAGTAGGAAACTCCAGACGTTTATGCCAAGGTGTTCAAAATCGTTACTTTTCTCTATTAATGAACTAAATAAACTAGAAATTAAAAAAACTCATACAAAATATAACCCCTGAAACTATGCATGATTATTCAAAACTTAGTCCAAGTGAGTTCAGTAGGACTTTCTCCTAATTAAATTTAGGAGACTTCAGCAGAGTGTCCAGGTCCTGATCAGGTTTACTGTACAGCTGGCTCTGTGTACTAATTAGGAACATCACAGTTATGAACGACCGTATTTCCCGGCTTATAAGACACACTTTTTTCTCCCCAAAGGGGGGGGGAATGTCTGTGCATCTTATAGAGTGATAGGGCCAATCCTGGAGCACCTTACCCCATCATGTCATATGTCGTTGAAGATATCTCCTTCCTATCAAAAGTTATGACCAAAAAAGTAAAAATCAAAAATATAAAAACAAAAAAATACATTTTTGGCAATTTTTTAAGATGGTAGGAATTTTGGCCTTGGGGTTCAGGAATTTTGGGTTTGGCATCTGGTCACCCTGGTACAGTTGCAATCCTAAGCAGCCTTCCCTGGCTTGGAGACTTGCTCCAAAGTAGACATGCACAAGACCTGGTCCCTGCTGCTCCATGCCTGTGCCTCCCTCACTCTTCCCTATCTATCTAGATCCCCTCACCTTTCCCTACCTACCCCCACAAAAGAACCCCACCAACGTACCTGCCTTCCTGGACCATTTGCAACGAGATTTGTGCAAAATGTTGGTGTCTGATCATTTGCAATGAGATTCGTGCAAAAGTCACAAATCACTGACACTTGAGATGATGAGATTTTGGGGTTACCAGAAAATTAGAAGAGTGCTTGAAGCTTAAAGTCTTTCCTCATTTGTTAATGACAGTGATAATGGTTCTTAATACCACTGTTGACTTTACATGGTTGAAATATTATTCTGCTATATTTTATTAAATATATTAGTACACCATTTGGTTCAGAATTTTTCTTTCTTGTTTTGCTCCTCTAAACTTTGGTGCGTCTCATGGTCATGTGCGTGTAATAAGCCAGGAAATATGGTAAATGCATTTATTCCTGTTGAACAGCAAGTCCACCATAATGTGGAGCAGGGTGTTTTTCGGAAATGGACACAAGAAGTTCCTGAATACAGACATCTCACACTTTTTGGATAACATCATCAGAAGAAAGTATATGTTTTATAATAACACCACAGTTTTATAATATATGTCTAGGATGTTTTACTGCTATATTTTAAACATTGAAAGAAAGCCAAACACATTGCAGAACTACAGAATCATGAGAACTGTGATTATCTTTTGGTTAACAACATTAAACTTTGTGTGTGTGTGTGTATATATATATATATATATATATATATATATATATATATATATATATATATATATATATATATATATATATATAATGTATGAAAAGAGTTACAGAGTGGATAGATTTGAACGAATCTTAAAAGGTCACTTAATAGTTTTGCTAAAATATTTAGAAAACTTATTAAAGTTTATGGTGCTCCCTTTCCTAGATGTGCTGAAAACAGATATATATTCCCAATTTGTGTACATAATTTTTTAAAAATAAGGATTAAAATTTCCATCTTTGAATAAAATTTTCAAGAAGAACAATAAGAAAATTGATTTATCATAGATGATAAACTATAATATACTTACCTGGAAAAATATGAAGCTCTTGTAGGTTTGCAAAAGATATAAAAGATCGATGAATTAAAGTAAACTGAGTTTGCAGAAGATAATTCTTTAAGAGTTGTCCCAAGCCTACAGTTAAAAATAGCAGCATAGAGGAATACCTAAAGAAAAATATAAATAATAAAATTAGAATAAAAAATACAGGCTTATGTCTTCATAATCTTCTCAGTGTTTCACACAAACTTAAATGAAGATTTTTTTAAAACCTAACATACATAAGAGAGCTAACCTTCTGTCATTAAAATGCAACTGTCAAAAATGATAAATAATTCATTTAACTTGCAACCTTACTTTACAGGAATCTCCTGAGGAGATGCAAATCCATGCCACAAAATATTACGAAGATTTAGACCATTTGGGGATCCAATGAATATTTTCAAGACATCCATCTAATGTGGAAAAAGAAGAACGATTGCTTCAGAACACTCTTGAATTCTGACACAACATCAGTGCCAAAAATTGGAAAGTTGGCAGAACCTACCACCCCCAGCCAGTTTCTTTGTTCTATAACTCTTTTTTAGGAAGTGAATACCAAAGGACTCTGTCTCTTTGCAGCAAGGAATAGGGACTTGGCTACACAATCTAGTGGAATCCTATGCATGCTGATTCAGAAATAAATCCTACTGTATTCAATAGGGTTTGTTCTCAGGTAAGTACAGTGGTGCCTCACACATAGAGCTTAATTCGTTCCGGAGGCATACTCTTTTTAAGTGAAATGCTCTTTAAATGAAGCGGATTTTCCCATAGGAAATAACGGAAACTCAAGACCATTGGTTCCACAACCCCCAAAATATTCATATAAAAATATTAACTGGATGTAAAAATGATGACAAAACACTGGAATTGAATTCAAAACATGCGTTCAGTGTGCATGATCCTATGAAGTCCACTTAGGCTGCAATCCTAAAGACACTTTCCTGGGAGTAAGCCCTATTTAACACAATGGAGCTTACTTCTGGGTAGACATGGTTGAGAGGCTGCAATCAAAGACACTTTCCTGGGAATAAACCCCATTTAACACAATGGGGTTTACTTCTGAGTAGACATAGTTAGGAGACTGCAATTAGAGACACTTTCCTGGGAGGCTTACCCCGGCTGCTGCTGGAGGTTCAAGGTGGTCAGTGGGGGCACTTGGGGGCTGTTAGGGGTAGCTTCCTCTGGCACCTCCAAGCAAATACCCCCAAGTTGGGGGCAGTTAGAGGCAGCAGCGCTAGCCGGCAGCCCTTTTAAAGAGCCTCCATGCGGAGCGTCAGGGCTGCATAGCACGCGTGCCCATAGCATGCTTGCTTGTTAAGTGAAGCGGAACTTGTTATGTGAAGCAAGATTTTTTTGAAATTTTTGCTTGTTATGTGAAACGCTTGTTAAGCGAGGTGCTTGTTAAGCGAGGTACCACTCTATTTCCATGATTACAGCCAAATGTGAAGACATCTGTGCATATGCAATGATGGTTTAAGCTAAGCACCTCCAACCTCCAGGCAGTTACAGTGCAACCAACTACTGTATTGTGTCCATGCACTTCTATGCCAAAGCCTTACTATTCCAGTACAAAGCAAGCCATTTTTGCAGCATGACATGCAGAGCTTCATACCAGGCAGCTGCTTTTGCCAGGAAATCAGGGCACAGAGCCTTGTGGCTCATAGGTATCAAAAGCAGCTACCCGGCGCAAAACTCTGTAAAGTCACAGTGTGCAAATGTGTTGCTTCATGAGAGAATGGTAAGGTCCTGACACCACTGAGCTGTGCCTTGATGTAATCTATGGCTGCACAACAGACCATGGTTTGGAGACCACTGGTTTAAGCCTTATCCCTGAAATTCAACAAGTGAATAAAAACAGAAGATCTGTACAGATGCTAAAGAAATACTTACCACTGACTGCCCAAAGATTGTAGCTAGTTCCTGGGATGCAAGCAAATCTCTTAGAAGAAAAGGACAATCTTTACCAATCAATAAGAACACCTACAAATTAAAATAGTATCATCTTATATTGTCTCAGAACTAGCAAAAAATCTATTTATTAAAGTCTTTTTCTCCTATTTCTGAACGCTTAGTGAATATATGTATGGCCTTTTTGGTGCTAGACAAATGCTTTTTTACTCACTCAAGGGTGCATCCTAATCAATTTAGCCAGGCATAAATCACCTGGCACAATTTCACATGATGGTGTGGTAAGGCTGGCACATGCCTGTGTACTAGCCTAACACACACACCCATCCCAGAGTGGGGCAGGAGTGCTTTACAGCACTTTTGTGGCACTCCCAGGGCAGCACAGGATTTGTGCCAGGACTTATGCTGGCCTAAGAGGGGATTAGGATTGCAGCATCAGTCTTCTAATCCACTCTTTTAAAGCTTGTTAACATTTTACCAGGTCTTACAAGTCTTTTGCTGCTGTTGGGTTTATTTTAATGCAAAGCATTTCATTTTTCCACATCTCTATGACCGGCCTCAGACATTTTATGGGCTGATCCAGTGAAGGCTCTTCTTATGTTCTTAATTGAGAGGAAAACTATATAATAAAAGCTTGTTTCCTTAAAATAATAATTTAAAATAAAGGCAATTTAAAAAATCACAGTAATCATGGCTACAATCTTATTCATTGGACAAGAGGCTATTTATTTAACATTCCCTTGTATCCAAAACATCCCCTGTGGATACTGGATCAAGTCTGTACTAAGTATTCTCTCATTTGTATGCATGGATGAACCAGGGATGTGAGGGGGTGGCCATCCCCATTTACCTGCCCTGCTTCCTTATATGCAACAACCATAGTTCAGTTGCTAAATGATAAGTAGAGGTAAGGGGAAGCCTACGCTGAATACTCTGTCCTTTCTACTTCTATGCCATTTGTGAGTCACAAACTGCTCCCTCCACCTTATGGCAGTAAGCAGCAGCAGTTCCATGCTGAGCACATACTAGAAGGCATGCAAACCACCTTTGCTATGGAAAGAACAGAAGGTTGTGGTTGCTATGTTAAGGTTTTGAAAACTGTTGCACATCTAGTATGGCAGGACTCCATACTGTCCAGAACTGTTGCACTCCAGCCTCACTTCACCATGAGCAAGATGTACTTTTGGTTTCTACAACATTTACTCCTATAGGAAGTTTGTAGAAAAGCTTTCCCAAAATCTAAATATGGAAACTAGCTGGTAATTAGGTTCACTGTATAATCTTCCCATCACTGACATGAAACATTGGGGTTTTTTTAATGCAACAAGGCATCCTTGAACGAAAGCCTGGCAAAGTATAAGATTTTAGCACTTACATCACCCAAGGCTCTTTCCAAACATGACGTAAGCTTCATTAGGCAGAGTGAGATTACTGTAGTTTGCGAATTCTTTAGCGCATCAAACATTCTTACAAATATCTGCAGTATGGTAAATAACCTGTGAGTTATTTTTTCTAGCGCACTCATGCAAAAGAACAGTGCAACAAGGTTACAAGCAAAACAAAATCAAAGAATACATGTGAAAATATATAGAATATCTTTCGATGTAAGACCTTTGTATTACAATAGTGTGTTCTTTCTGTAAAGAAATTCCTATGAACAGAGGTTAATACATGTTTGCCCAAATACATAAGAGTGAGCCATCTAGAGCCTTTGATAAGACACCTGCTTTGGACATTTAGAATGTTAACATATTGTCTTAAGTTGATAAGGTAACATGTTGGAGCCAAATTCCATCCCTTGCACATCTCTCCCCTTCCATTTTTATCTCTCCTACTGTTGAAATTTAGACCATGATGCTCATATTCTGCTTATTCATGTTCCTTTCACATTTCTGCTTATATTATTCCAAACAATACCAGACAGGATGATGGCATAATAATAACAATATCCTAAGAGAAATATCTGTTCCAAACTATTTTCATTTTCAGTGCAACAAATTTTCATACCTCTGAGGAGTTTGTCCAAGAGAACCACATCACAAACTGATTTTGGAATTGCTCCATGATCAACGATTGCAAATGCAAGTGAACAGAATCACATATAGGTCCTAAGGATCTCACACTTTTTATATAATCCACACTGTAATCTTAAAAATAAGAAGACAATGCTTAGTCAAGCAGAAAGTTAGAAACTCCAAGGTGTATATATGTAATTCTGCAGATGAAGCATGTTTTCCTAAAATAGCCAACTTCCAAGTAAAAAGAATGACAAGAAATACAGTGAAGACATTAAAATTAAATATTTAGTTTATGGAATTAAACAAAAACTGAGGTGCCAATAAAGAGGTAGATAAATGACATGATTTAAAAAAACATATGTGCTTTTACACACCTGACTCTTTATATTGCACATGCTTTGTGATTGTTTCCCAATTAATCTCACCACTGTTAGTAATAATGGTATTTATATCATGATTTGCTTTTATTTCATATCCAAGTTCACAAACCATATAGTGGACTGTTGGGGAAAGGCAAGTAGAGACTGAATTGGTCAGCAACATCTGTAACAAAACAGATTAGAAAACACACTATTGTATGAAACAATGTATGTGCTGTTGCATTCACTTGTATAAAATCCCAAGAGATATTAACACTGTCCACATGTTTTACTGAATTCTACATCTGTGTACATCAACTGTGGATCCATCTCTAATACATTCTTATATGTAAATTTGTTCATATTTTATATATTCATATTATTATTCATCGGGTGCAATCCTAAGCATGTCTACTCAGAAGTAAGTCCCATTATGTTCCATGGGACTTACTCTCAGGAAAGTGTTATAGGATTCCAGCAATATTCATTTTTCTGCGCCCACCCTGACAGTGTCAGAAAGATGGTGCGTGGGTGGCTCCCCTGCCAAAATGTTTGGACACCCTTGTTGTAGGAATACAGAATCAAAACTGTAGTCCAGAAAAACATATGAATAATATCAGTAATTAAGGTTGTTAAATGGTGTTCAAAATGGTATAGCAGTCTATTCATGGGTCATGAGGCAATTTTTGGTGTTTTGAAACATTTAAGGGGGAAAAAGAAACTGCAAAAAAATAAAAAAATGCAAGCACCCTTGCCTCATATACAGAAAAAACTGCTAACCTGTAAAAGATAATCTCCATATATCCAAATTAAATTATTCCCCCCAATTATTTAGAATGCCATAGAGCACACGATAAGCCACCATTTTTTGTTTTGTATTTTGGGGAGGGTCTTGTGGGTTACATGAATTTTTATATTGATATGTGGGTCATGGTGGTGAAAATTTTGGGATGTATGAGTTTTAACTCTTTCCCTCTCATGCTCTTTTCTGCAGGTTTATAAGATTATATAAACCTGGATTATAAGAACAGCTCCACTGGAACAGCCCAAAGGCCCATCAAGTCCTGCTTCCTGTATCTGCCTCAGAGACCTGCATCCTGGTACCACCAGCGAATTCAGTTGCAAGAAGTTCCACAGCCTATTCACATAGAAATAGCCTTCTAGTCCAGCTTCACGCATCTCACTGAGACGCAAAAGATGGCTTTGGGGCCAGGGAAGCCAATAAGAGGCCTACATCCTGGTGCAACCACCAAATCATGTGGCAAGGAGTTCCACAGGCTGTTCACATAAGAACAGCACTACTGGATCAGGCCCACCTAGTCCTGCTTTCTACATCTCACAGAGGCCCAGAGGGGACAAGGAAGGCAATAAGAGACCTTCATCTTGGTGTAATCATGAAATCATGTGGCAGGGAGTTCCACAGGCTGTCCACCACTAGTGGACCACTACCATTTAGTCCAGCTGCATCTCACAGATGCCCATCAGGTCCCTCAGAGACGTTGATGCAGGTGCCTCCACCAAATTCTGTGGCATGGAGTTCCACAACTCAAGGAGCAAAGACACCCTTTGCAGCTCCACTCACTTGCAGGGCACCGTCTGGACCAGGCTCAGGAGAAGGCAAGCCCAGCAGGCAGAGGGTGACCCAGGCAGAGGCTGCCACCAGCCCCTCCCGCACAAGGACGTGTAACTACCTCCAGCCCAGCCAGGTGCTCCTCACCCCCGCTGCCCATGCCTGGCGCGCGCCCCCGCGAGGCGCGCCCCCGTCCGTTGGTGAGAACGTTCCAAGTGCGCGTCCCCTAAAGAACAGCGGTTAGCGGCGCGCGCTCCCGCCGCCCAGTCAGGCCCCAGCCATGGACAAGCGCTTCAAGAAGTTGGTGGCGGGCCCCTCCCATCACGCCCCCTCCCATCACGCCCCCACTGGCGTCAAGAAACTTGTCTCTCACGAGCAGGGAGGCCTGGCCCGGGTAGGCGGAGTCGCCACTGCGCAGGCGCCGGGGTTGGGGCTGTGAGCTGAGGGGAAGGAACGCTTCATGCTGCTTCAAGGCAGTCTTGATAAGGTTCCAATCCTAGGCACACCTTCCTGGGAGTAAGCCCCATTGGCTCTAATGGGACTTACTTCTGAGTAGGCATGCCTAGTACTGGGTTCAAAGGCTCCAATCCTATCCTTTCCTGAGAATAAGCCTGGAGCCCCATTGAGTTAATGGAATTTACTTCTGAGTAGACATGCCTAAGATTGGTTCTAAATCTTACCCCAAAATATCTTCCATCAACCATTTCTACCACCACCACCCCAGACTGAGAGAGCCCAACCTTCTACATGTTTACTCTGAAGTAAAACACCTTAAAGTCAATGGGTCTTACTCCAAAATAAGGGTGGAGAGGATTAAAGGCTGCAATCCTAGGCGCACTAACCTTGGAGGAAGCCCCCATTGAGTTTAATTAGATTTACTTCTGACATGCCTAGGATTGTGTTCTTTGGATCTCAACTCTGTCACAGCTCAATCCTAGTGGGTCTACTCAGAAGTAAGTACAATTATACTCAATGGATCTTACTACTCCTGGATCTTATTCCTAGATAAGTGTGCATAAAATGCATTTCAATTCCTTCAGTTCTTACCACCTTCCCTGACCCCCTGCCCCTTTTACACAACATGCTTTCGGAACAAATTATGTTCTTCTTACAGAGCACACACACACACAGTAGTGCATTGTAACAAGAACATAATTCATTCCTGAAGCATGTTTGTCTTTCAAAGCGTTCTTACAAAGCTGATTTTCCCATAGGAAATAATGGAAACTCAGATGATTGGTTCAACAACTCAAAAATATTCATATAAAAATATTAACTGTATGTAAACAGGATGAGAAAATACTGTAATTGAGTTCAAAACACTGTAATATAATACATAACACAATTACTGTAGTATTAATAAGAACCACTGTAATATACTGTACAGTAAAACAGAAAAGAAAAGCCTTTATGGCCAAGGATTACTAATTTTCACTAAAATCTTTCACTGGTGTCTTTTAGAGCAACTTTCACAAAGAACCTTCTAATGACACTTGCTTTTGTCTCCTTTTGAGTTCACGAAAATGTGACGTTGCATTGTCATTAAACAGACTCATCACTAGCACTGCTACGGCCTTATTTGGATGGTGCTTTTCTACATAGTTTTGCACAATTTCCCAATGTTTACAAAGTGTGATGTGTCTGCAAAAAAGGCAAATGCCATTTTAAGCTGCATTAAGAGGACTGTAGCTTCCAAGTCACAAGAAGTTCTAGTTCCTCTTTATTCAGCATTGGTCAGACCTCACCTTGAGGACTGTGTTCAGTTCTGGGCATCTCACTTTAAGAAAGATGCAGCCAAACTGGAGCAAGTCCAGAGGAGAGCGACAAGAATGATCAGTGGGATGGAAGGGAAGCCCTACGAGGAAAGGTTGGGGGAACTTGGGATGTTCAGCCTGGAGAAGAGAAGGCTGAGAGGAGACATGATTGCCCTCTTCAGATACCTGAAGGGCTATCATATGGAGGAAGGGGCCAATTTGTTCATAGCTGCTTCTGAAAGCAGAACTAGAACCAATGGGTACAAACTGCAAGAAAGGAGATTCCGGTTGGAAATCCGGAAAAAATTCCTGACAGTGAGGGCAGTTCGGCAGTGGAACAAATTGCCAAGGTAGGTGGTGGATTCTCCCCCACTGGGGATCTTTAAGCAAAGGTCGAGGAGCACCTGTCGGGGATGCTCTAGGGCAGGGGTCCTCAAAACTACGGCCCGGGGGCCAGATATGGCCCGCCAGGGCCCTCAATCCGGCCTACCGAGGCTTGCTGGCCGCCACTGGGAAAAGAGGCTTGGTGGCGGCTGCCATTTTAAATTTGGCACGCTGCTGTGTGCGCTGTGCTGTCCTGAGGGCAAGCTCCTCCCCCCCTGCCTCGCTGTTGCTGAGTGGCTGCCAGGCGAGAGCAGGCAGGGAGGGGGAGGAGCCATCCCCTCACGACAGCGCCGGGGTGGGTGCCCACCATGGCAAGGGGCTACCTGTCTGTTCGCTTGCCCACCTACCTGCTCGCCTAGCAGAAGAACTTGACTTGGATGGGGGGCTGTGCAGCTGAAGCGCCCCATCCACAGCTTCCTTGCCCGGCCACGGGGCTTTGATGGGGGACCGCACAGCTGCAGCACCTAATCCACAGCTACCCTGGCCAGCCAGGGGGCTTGGATGGTGGCCACAGGGCTCCCCAGGTAAGTGCCTCCCTTTCTTCCCCCGATCCCCACCAGCCTTCCAGTAACCCCACCCCCCAGAAACCCCCCCCATTAGCCCTGCCAGTAACCCCTATCCCCAGAACCCCCACCACCCCTGAGAGTAACCCCCACCCCCCCAGAAACCCCCCACTAGCCCTGCCAGGACCCACCACCCCCAGAACCCCCACCAGCCATGCCAGTTACCCCCACACCCCAGAACCCCCACCAGCCCTGCCAGTACCCCCACCCCCAGAAACCCCCCCACCAGCCCTGCCAGTACCCACCACCCCCAGAACCCCCACCAGCCCTGCCAGCACCCACCACCCCCGAGGAACACCCACCAGCCCTGACAGTACCCCCTCCACCCCCCAAAAACCCCCCACCATCCCTGACAGGCCTTCACCCCCCCAAAATCCCCCAATAACCCTGACTGTACCCCCCACCCCCCAGAAACCCCCACCAGCCCTGCCAGTACCCACCACCCCCAGAAACCCCCCCACTAGCCCTTCCAGTAACCCCCACCCCCCCAGAAACCCCCCATTAGCCCTGCCAGTACCCACCACCCCCCAGAAACCCCCCCACTGTCTGGCCCCCGACAGTATCTGAGGGACAGTGAACCGGCCCCCTATTTAAAAAGTTTGAGGACCCCTGCTCTAGTGGGATTTCCTGCTGCAGGCAGGGGGTTGGGCTAGATGATCTACTAGGTCCCTTCCAACTCTAGGATTCTATGATTCTATGATTTGATGTGAGGGATTCCTCCTCCTTATTCTCCAGCTCCTCTGCAGATGAGATCCCCTCCATAACCTCTTGCTGTTGCTCTAAATGCAGATCCATCAATTTGTTCATTTTACAACAAATTTTCCTTGTAAAACTATTTGTCAAACTCTGCCAAAACTGTTTGTCTTACAAGGCACTGTTTGTCTTACACAGGAGAATTCTTTAGAAATATTAGTTTGTCTTACAAACTTTACTTCTTACAAAGTGTTTGTCTTACAAGGTACCACTGTATATCTTTTAGTATTAAAAAGAAACAATAAACAACATTAAAACAAAAATACGTAAACAAAAACAAAAAACTACAGCGTATGTCTAACAGTAGAAACAGCAAAGCTAAAAATTCTAATTACTTAGTGCTTTCATGTTGAAAACCTAAATTTCCACCTCTACAAAAGATATACCTCTAACTGTTCTTCTTATAATCCATAACTAATTAAATAATTCAAATCCAAAACTAATTAAGACTGCAATCCTAACCACACTTTCCTGAGAGTAAGTACTATTGGGACTATAATGGGACTTACTTCTGAGTAGACATGCTTAGGATTGCACTATAAATCTCTCTCTCTCTCTCTCTCTCTTGCAAAAAGTCAATGATTGGTTTCCAGTTGTTTATATTGTTGCTTTCTCTTTTCTCCATAACCTTTGTCCACTATTGTTCTATTGACAACATTTCTGGTTTTGCCTATCGCTTAGATCATCTGTGTAAATTTATCATGTTGATGATATTGTTTAGCTTGCATTCAGAATGTAAACTGTTATTTTAACTGCAAAGTACAATAAATGGTTCCTAATATCATCAGTGCTTTTCCAGCCTTCACAGTTTTTAAGGGATAGACGCAGAGCATCAAGCCATGACAGTCAAGCTGCAGAGGCGGGAGAGGAGGAGTCTGTCACTGATTTTACAAAAGCAGAGCTCATGGCATTCAAAACTAGTTTTGCACGACCGAAATTTGCCAACACGTACAGAATGGAACCTTACAAAAGATTTATGGATTACTTAGTAAAGAGGAAAGCTGAAGAGATTCTAACGGTAGGATAACATATGATGTCATTCAAAAATCAAGTGACAAAATTTTGTCATTACAATATATGCTTATTTTAAACTTTGTGATATAATTCAACAGGGAAACTGCCCAGTACCTCAACACTTTCTCAATTCATGCAAACTCTGGTTTATAATGAGATGGTTGATTACTAAATTATTATTGTTGTTATTTTTGTAAACCTATTTCTAAAAATATTGTATTTACTGATCAACAACAGCTATTTGTCATTCTGCACTCTATTGACATAATGGTTGTAACTGATGTCACAGTTTAAATTGCTTTGACATAGATCAATCTTTCATTTTCATACTCAATTATTACATGACATGACCTTGAAAACAATTACAGGATTCATGCAGCCTTCACCTTTGTTTACTCAAAATAAAACCAACTGTGTGCAATAGTGGTTATTCCCAAATGATTTTATGTGGGATTTCAGCCTTAGATGAGTTTAAAAATCATTGCCTTTGTCCAGAGAATAATGTTGAGAACATTAGGAATTGAGGTTGAGCTAGAGTTTCCAGGATTCTTGACACCTCTTGCAAACTATAATGTCCAGGATTGTTGAGAATATCAGGACTGTTAATGTTCTAGGAAACCAATTTATGCTTGCTGTATAGAGATCCCTAAAATCCTACAAAACCAAATTTGCTGAGCATTTTTATTACAATGGGATTTATTCCTGTCAAACCCCAGGTAGGGGAGGAGTAATGCCATGGGTGCAGGGAAGTTGTGTCAAAGGGGTTTTCCTGGGACATCTTGACTTCATGTTGCAGGGAAGGGGTTGCAAAAGATAGAGGAAGAAGCCTGAAGTTGCAGTAAAGATTAAATTTCTTTACTCAGGTCTCAACACAAAATAGTCATGGAACTCCTGGGGGGATGTTACTGTCACAGTTTGAGTACTTCTGTCCAGAGGGGCAGGTGACTGATGGCAACTTGGGGCAACTTGGATTATCCCTGGGACAAGCAGAGCAGGACACTGGTGCTCATGTTGCTTTGACATCCTTCAATAGCGATGTGGGTCACATGGCTGCAGACCTGTCTTTCTTAGGACAGGAAGGAGCTAAGGAAGGCTTCATCTGGTCCCATACTGAGTGGCTTGGGGGTCTGCTTTCCAGGAGAGAGGCAGAGGCTTGACCCAGGTAAGTATGACTCATGGTCCCCAAAAGGACAGTCTGGCCCCACAACCACAGTAAGAATACATGACACCCAAATGCCTCTTTCCTGCTTCTGCCTCCCCCCCCCCCCCCCCGATGAAAAAAATTCCTTTTGGGGGACCTCCCCTCACCTTCATTCCAGAGTTTCTTTAAATGGGTCATCCCCTTTCCTCTCTTTGGATGGAGCAACCAAGAGCAGGGAACTGCTTCCTAGACCTGACCTTTCTCCCAATTAAGAACCCTGTTCTTGCAGTCCTTGACAGGGTGACCAGATGCCAAACGCAAAATCCCTGAATGGCAAGGCCAGAATTCCTGCCCAAAGGCAAAAATTTCTAGCCCCCAAGCCAAAATTCCTGCATAAATTCCTGCAATTAAAAAAATTGAAGAAAACCCCAAAAATGTAAGACAAGCAAAAATAAGCTAAAAACACTTGTGTTTCTCTCCTGTATTTAATTTCAGTACTATATTACCCTTTTAAAATTGAAAAAAAATGATGGAACTCTCTACTCTCTGTGGCTGTGAGAGAGACAAAAACTCCATTATACTGGCACAATTATCTGGGAGGAAGTCCCATTGTATAATGGAGTTTCCTTCTGGGTAGACACAACACAACTAGCATGGGGCTCACACATTTTCCAATTCCTCCACCTCACTTGGGGCAGCTGGGAGGTTGAAGCCACAGAGATGGAACGAGGCAGCAGTAGGCAGACTATTAAGAAATAACAGGCAAGCAATGCCGGGAGGCCGGCAATGGAGCATGGAGGCAGAAATAGACTGGCAGCAGACTCATGGGGTGGGCGGCTGCGGTGAAAGTGGCGGGCAGCTGCGATTGCAGCCCCGTGAGGAGAGCGCACCAGAGGCCTTTGCCAGCTTGCTGGCCGAGAGTGATCTGAGCCACAGTGAAGTGGTGAGGGGGAGGAGCTTCCTTCTCCCGCTCACTCTTTCTCCCATATGATGGTCCGCCCAATGATCAGGACCAAAGATAACGCATGCCCCAGACACAGCCAAACAAGTGTGCACAGCTGCAGCACGCCAAATTTAAATGGCGGCCATTTTCCCAGAGGCTGGCCACATTTTCCCTGAGGAGGGGCTTGTTTTCCGGAGGCCTCCTGGAAATTCCGGAGGTCTGGCAACCCTGGACCTTGAAGTTCAATGAGAATGTTGTCTCTGTGTTCCTACAATCCCCTAAAAACAGTGACTCCTAAACCAAACTCTGCTTCATGTCCGTACAACTATGTAAAAAATATTCAAGACTAAGGACTGAAAATATACCTGGTTTTAATTAACCAAGCCCTAAACTGAAGATTGAGAGGCATAAAAGCATGAAGAATAATATTCTAAATGAAGACAAAATATTTTGTAATGATATGCTGTTTTAACTGTGGAGTTATTATAATAATAAAAAATGAACATGCTAAAGTTGGTATAGATTCTACGTTGTGTCTTTAGATCAATATTGGCAGCTGTATTTTTATTCTTAACAGGGTAAGCTTCAAGATTACAAATATGCTGGAACCAATGCTGCAGCCACATGTTCAACCCTTTCAGAAAATATATTAGCAGCTGTAAAGGATTTTGGCTTTGATCGTTACAAGTATATAGTCCAAATTTTTATGGTGGAAAAGACAGGTCAGTCAGTACATGTAAGTAGATGGATTTCATTACTCTATTAGAAAAAGAATTATGATATTCTTATGCCTTTTTCCATTGCACATGTGTATGACAGAACTCATCAAATGATAGCTTACTGACCAACAGAATATGACGTGTCAGAATATGATGTGTCAAAAGTCTAGTATTTTGTGCCAAAAGGCACAAAATTATGTGTCTCTGGGAGCTCATAAAGAATGCCAAACCCACAGTTCTTTTTATTTCCAGAATTTGTATACAGGTGTATATAGAATTTCTAATGAGCTGTCCTGGTTAATAAAGAGTAGTGTCAAGAATGCGGACTCAAAACTGTGGATCACTACTTACAGATAAATGAGGAGTCTATTATGATGAATAACAGTGTGTACAAGAAAAAAATACATTCACATAAAATATGTAACCCTACAATCCAGAGTAACTACGGGAGCACGTAAGAGACATTACGTGTACCCATAGTTACTGCACCACGTAGTGAAAACCTATGGGAAATTCATATTGCAATCCAGAGCAAATTGTTTTTACACTGGAGCAAGGACTCCCTAGTTACTCTGGAGTAGTTACTCTGGATTGTGCCCTAAGTAAAATAACTATGAACACATAAAATAAATATGGGGAAGCGCACTTCTATCCCCAGTGGCTCTGGTGGGGTTGGATGCAGCAGCACCAAAATGAAAACCACTCAGAGATGTACCGACTGCATGTGACCTCTGCAGTCAGTTTGCTGGAGAGCCCAACCAGCTATAGTGGGTGCCTGCATGCCCCTTGGACTTCTCCAAGTGGGGAAGTCAACGGGAAGGATGGGCAGTTCACACCCACTCTGCCAGTGGGGCATGCCATGGCATGAGCCATGTCAGGCTGGATGGGCGTTATGACATTGCTACCATCATCACAACTACCATCCTGCTGCATCACAGAGGCTGCGAGTAGAGGTCTCTTCCAGAGAAGGGGATAGTCATTTCCTTCTGTGATGAAAGCTCCATCACTTTCTTAAGCTTACTTAAGCTTACTTGCTTACTTGCTTTGGGGCTTCTTATGTCTGTGCCAGCTATTTTGGTGGCACAGGCTTGAGAGCCTCTGCATCAGGCTTTACTACCTGACCCATAGAATATGGTAGAGCATGACTCTGCTGGTTCCAACCTTTCCTGCCCTGGTTCCTTCCCATGCCCCACCTTCCTCCCCACCCAGGATTGATTGACCTCCACGGCCCTCATTGTCACCTGCTACCTGGATGGACACAAGCAGTGTCCATCTGGCATTGGACTCAGGGCCAACTAGTGCTAGTTTGGCACCAGAACTCATCCTTCACTGGGTAACATAGATGTACCTTATTTGCAACACATTAGGATTAGACGTCTCTTGTGATTGGAATTTAAGGTGGCTATTAAAGGTGGCTTGGTTTGATTTGGTGACCAGATTACTGCCCTTCTGCAGAATGCAGTGAAAACAGGAAAGAGACCACTGTTAATACTTGTAATGTGTAATATTTGTAAAAATATCCAGAAGCCAGTCCTGAAGTCCTTCTGTAATCAAATCTTCCTTTACAAGACAGCACAAAAACTTGGATCTGTTCCATATTTCAAAAAGCACTGAAAAGAATACAAGAAAATACTAGAAGATCCAGTCTGTTGGATTTTTCAGGGATACATGTAACTCTTGTGATGTTATATTCAAATTAAAATGAGAATTGTTTAATCACAAAAATATGGACCAGCCAAATCCAAAAGATACTTTGTAATTGTAAAGCTGTGATTAACTGTAAGCATCTTGATCAATACTTTTTTCTTTTCTTTCCTACAGATTTCCAGTAGATGGGTCTGGGATGTTGCAAGGGACAACTGGGTTTCAGGTCAATATGAAACTGAAAATTATGTTACAGTGGCTTTAGTAGTTGCTTGTTATTATGAGTAACGCCTTAAAAAAAACCTGTAGTAGTAATATATTCTGTTACTGTCAACAGTGGCATATTGTGTTTGTTCAAGTAAATGTTCTTTAACTGGATTTCACCTGAAAACATAATATAAAATATAAATATAAAACAGAGCAATGCTGCGTTGACTTTGATATTTTTATTTGAGTGACATTAATAAGGAACAGGATATTAAAATAATTTTACACTAATTGAGGTCTTTTCAGTTTGCAATAATAATACTCAATTCTACTTCTGCATTAACACCTGTGTTTATTTCTCTGTTTTAAGAACTTTACATGAAACATTAATTTTCATTTTTGCCTATTTTTCTTTTTATTTGCTCATGTATGGGTTTCAGAGTAAAAAAAAATTGAAGCTATACCACACAAACTTTCCATGGAAATGATCTATAATAGAAAACATGGAAACTGAACTTTATAGAGTGGTACCTCACTTGTTAAGTGAGGCTTCACAAATGCCTCACTTAACAAGTGATCCACATAATAAGCAAAAATTTCTCTAGGATTCTGCCTCACATAACAAATGTTGCTTCACTTAACAAGCACACTCGTTGGCAGTTGGGGCAGATGCGCTGGCCGGCAGCCCTTTTGAAAAGCATCAGGGCTGCCTAGCATGCCTGCCCATAGCGAAAGCAACACTTTCATGCTGTTCCTCCTATGGCCGGGCGTCCACTGGGCAGAGGGAGAGAACAGCAGTGGAGAAGAGGGAAGCAGCTCAGGGCTAGCCAGAAGGGAGCAGGGGAGGGAGAGGCTCAGGATGAAGGAGAAAGTGGGGAGAGACACTTTGAAAGTGTCTTGGATTGCAGCCTCCTAACCATGTCTACCCAGAAGTAAGCACCATTGTGTTAAATCCCAGGAAAGTGTCTCCCAGGAAAGTGTCTTTAGGATTGCAGCCTAAGAAGACTTCATAGGATTATGCACATTGAATGCATGTTTTGAATTCAATTCCAGTGTTTTGTCATCATTTTTACATCCAGTTAATTTTTTTATATGAATATTTTGGGGGTTGTGGAACCAATCATCTGAGTTTCCATTATTTCCTATGGGAAAATCCGCTTCACATAAAGAGCGTTTCACACAACAAGCATGCTTCTGGAACAAATTTAACTTGTTATGTGAGGCACCACTGTATATGGATTGTGATCTGAAAGTCCTTTATTTTACCTAATTCCCATTGGATAAAATGGAGTTATTTCTGGGTGACATTGTGTAGGTTTCCATTGTAACTGTGTGTTAGCTTACAGCTCAGTCCGAAGCTCCCTGGAGTACCGGGACTGCTACAGTGCCGAAATGGTTGCCCTTCTGTCTCCTTCTCCCAGGTAAGGGAAGCAGCCCTGCAATGTGGCTACTTGATTCTGCAGCAACCTTAGGTTGCCCTTAGACTGGGTTAGCTCTAGTGCTAGGCCACTGATGAGGGCCCATGAATGTGCTTTATGGAACACTCAGCCCCAGGAATTTGGGTTCTGGCTCCTAAGTCAGGGTAACCAAAAAAGAGGACAAAAGCCCCCAAAATGCTGGACATTCAGGAAAAATGTAGGACAGGACAAAATAAAAAGCTAAAAACACTCATTTACAGGGTGATTCAAAATGAATGGGACAAAAAGGTTGCTTGCCTTTTTGTCCCTTTCATTTCGAAGCACCCTGTATATTACTTTCATTCATGTGCTTAAGAGTACAAGCCAAACCAAGTCTACTCAAAAGGAAGCCCCATTGTGTTCAATAGGTCTTACTCCCAAGAAAGTTTCTTTTAAGATTTCAGCCTAATTTAAACACTTTAAGTGCAATCCTAAGCATGTCTACTCAGAAGTAAGTCCCATTGTGTTCAACAGTGCTTACTCCCAGGAAAGTGTCTTTAGGATTGCAGCCTTAATGCAACAGTTTTAAATTTAATAAGTAATACAGGCTGCAATCCTAAAGACACTTTCCTGGGAGTAAGCACTGTTGAACACAATGGGGTTTACTTTTGAGTAGGCATGGTTAGGCTTGTGCTCATAATTTATTACATATAGGAACCAATCCTTAAGACACTTTCCTGGGAGTAAGACCAATTGAAGACAACGGGGCTTACTTTTGAGTAGACATGGTTAGGATTGTGCCTTTAGAGCACAACCCTAAGCGTGTCTACACAAAAGTAAGCCCCATTGTGTTCAGTGGGTCTTCCTCCCACGAAAGTGTGGACACAGGAAAAGAGGACAGGGGGAAAAAGAGGACTGTGTCCTGGAAAAGGGGAGACAAGGCCAAAGAAAGAAGACATGTCCTGGAAAGGAGGACATCTGCCAGGCCACCCTGTGCTGTGGATGGCAGTGCAGCCTCCAGAGGCCCATCCCTGCCTCCAGGCTGAGGCTGCTGCTGAGTGGCCTGCGCTGCCACCCCCTCACCAGCAGAGGGCGCTGTTCTGCAGCATCAGGAGAAAAGGGGCGGAGTTGTGCCCAAGCCCCGCCCATCCGTGGCCGGTGGCGGCTGCGGCGGTAATGGCGGCCGTTCTGTCCCCGCGGGTCTGTGACAGCGACCCGGCCACGCCTGGAGCCCAGTCCCTGAAGGTAAGACGCCTACGGGGGGCAGAAGGGGGAGCTTTCTTCCCCCCTCCCCCGCCAGAGCGCCGGGGGGGGGGTGAGCGGCTGGGGGCAAGCAGGCAGGTGTCCCCGGGTCTCCCCCCCACCACCGATGGCCGCTGGGAGGGGAGGAGGCTCCCTCTGTAACCCCAGCCACCCATTGACTCTAATGGGACTGACTTCTGAGGAGACGTGCTTAGGATGGGCATCTCAGGCCACAATCCTGCACACACCTTACCTGGGAGGAAGCCCCATTGACTCTATTGGGACTGACTTCTGAGGAGACATGCTTAGGATGGGGATCTGAGGCCACAATCCTGGACACACCTTACCTGGGAGTAAACCCCATTGACTCTAATGGGACTGACTTCTGAGAAGACGTGCTTAGGATGGGGATCTGAGGCCACAATCCTGGACACACCTTACCTGGGAGGAAGCCCCATTGACTCTAATGGGACTGACTTCTGAGGAGACGTGCTTAGGATGGGGATCTGAGGCCACAATCCTGGACACACCTTACCTGGGAGGAAGCCCCATTGACTCTAATGGGACTGACTTCTGAGGAGACGTGCTTAGGATGGGGATCTGAGGCCACAATCCTGGACACACCTTACCTGGGAGGAAGCCCCATTGACTCTAATGGGACTGACTTCTGAGGAGACGTGCTTAGGATGGGGATCTGAGGCCACAATCCTGGACACACCTTACCTGGGAGGAAGCCCCATTGACTCTAATGGGACTGACTTCTGAGAAGACGTGCTTAGGATGGGGATCTGAGGCCACAATCCTGGACACACCTTACCTGGGAGTAAACCCCATTGACTCTAATGGGACTGACTTCTGAGGACCTAGGCACAGCATTGGGTTCTACACCTTTCCTTACCTGAGAGTTAATTGCCTCATCCTGGAGCTGGAAAATTACCTGGTTTGCACCCTGAGGGTCCCGTCCTCTACCTTGTAATTGTAAGATGTATAGTCCTTCACTAAGATGGTGAAGGTACAGTGGTGCCTTGTAAGAACACAATTCATTCCAGAAGCATGTTTGTCTTACAAAGTGTTCTTCTTACAAAGAGGATTTTCCCATTAGGAAATAATGGAGACTCAGCCAATTGGTTCCACAATTCAAAAATATTCATATAAAATATTAACTGGATGTAAAAATGATGACAAAGCACTGTAGTGAATTCAAAACACTGTAATATAATCCAGAACACAATTACTGTAATGTTAATTTAAAACACTGTAATATACTGTACAGTAAAACAGAAAAGAAAAACCTTTAAGGCCATGGATGACTAATTTTCACTACATGGTTCTTTCTCTGATGTCTTTTAGTGCAACTTTAACAAGGAACCCTCTAATGACAGTTGCTTTTGTCTCCTTTTGAGGATTTCATAGAAATGTGACAGTGAATTGTTATTAAACAGATTCATCACTCACACTACTGCAGCCTTATTTGGGTGATGCTTTTCTACAAAGCTTTGCACAATTTCCCAATCTTTACAAAGGTCTTTCATCTCATTTGATGTGAGGGATTCCTGCTCCTTATTCTCCTCCTTGTCTGCAGATGAGATCTCCTTCATAATCTCTTACTGCTTCTCACAAAGCAGATTCATCAATTTGTTTGTTTTACAACAAATTTTCCGTGTAAAACTGTTTGCCAAACTCTGCCAAAGCTGTTTGCCTTACAAGGCACTGTTTGCCTTACAAAGCAGAATTCCTTAGAAATTTTGGTTTGTCTTACAAAGTGTTCTTCTTACAAAGCGTTTGTCTGTCAAGATACCACTGTACTATATATATACTATACTGTAATTCCTGGTCCAATGGTTCCACTGTTTTATTATGTTTGTATTTGGCCAGTTAAAATTCCAAACAGCCTTGAAATCCAGATACTTGATGTTGCTGTTGTTATTTCCCTTCTGTGGTATGTCCCAGTATTTTGCTTTTGGATTTTTGATATTTGGTACTCATCTCAGGATGATACAGAAGAAAATTCAAATGATGGCAGCCAACCATCTAAAAGACGACGAATGGGCTCAGGGGACAGTTCGCGAAGCTGTGAAACTTCCAGTCAAGATCTTAGGTAGGGTCAAGTTTTTAAAAGTGTTTTTATCTTGCTTGATAAAGTATGTGTTATTTTCCAACATATTCTCATTGTTTATATGTGTGTGTACGAGTATTTGAAACACACCTTGGTTCTTTTGCTTACATATGAGACATAGGCAACAATCCAGAGTATCTACGGGAGCACGTAAGAGATATTACGTGCACCCATAGTTACTGCACCAACCTAGTGAAAACCTATGGGAAATTCATGTTACAATGCAGAGTCACTTGGTCTTACTCCGGAGCAAGGACTCCCCGTAGTTACTCTGGATTTCACCCATAGTTAAAGTTATCCTCTATAAGCCAGCTATGAAATTTGGTACCCAGGTACAGGATTGCCATCAGAAGCCAGCTTGGTTCAGCATGGACTGGGGGGCTCAAGCCCTCATACCCGTTGTGGTATGACTGAGATTTCTTCTTTTTAATCTAATTTCCTAATTCTAGAAAGTTTCTAATTCTGTCTAATTTGGGGGCAGCAGATGTTGGAAGGTTCCTTAGTGCGCTCCACTCGCTGACTGTGGTTGCTGCCTATTAAGTGCCCTTGTATCGTACCACATGGCAGAAGGGAGTAAAATGGCAACCGCAATAGGTAGACAGTTCTCTTTTGAACTACTGTTGAAGAGGTGTGTGGGAGGATTTTTAGGGTGAATGGTGTTGCTGACAAGCATCTGCACATATAAAGCTTGTCCAGGACAGGGTTTGTCCCTGGGAGTTCCTGGAGCTGACACTTCTTACGGAGTCAAAAAACTGAACAAAAACATTTCAAAACAAGCCAGTTGTAGTTATTTCCCTCAAAATGGGGGACTGGAAATGTATGCGATTCCACCAAAGAGAAAGGAGATAGTGGGATATTATTATTATGATAGAATAAATAGAGTAAAATTAAGCTGTTTTCAGCCTGAAAAGCTGAAATTTGATTGAAAACACCCAGACTACATTGGCTTGAAATTTAGACATCTGTAAAAACCTAAAGGTCAAAACTCAGCATGTGAAGTTTAATCAAAGGCATTGTTCTCATTCACCATTCTGGAGTGTGGCAGTTCCATTTGCTCTTCCAAACATTGATTGTTTCATGGGTTTTTGTGTGTGTGTTTAGCTTTAGCTACTTTCCAGCTGAAAACCTGATAGAGTACAAATGGCCACCTGACGAAACAGGAGAATATTATATGCTTCAAGAGCAAGTCAGTGAATACTTAGGTGTGACTTCCTTCAAGAGAAAATATCCAGGTATTTATGTTATAAAAACCTTGTCTGAAAATTTGCAAGTTAAACTGTGTAAAAATTAGTCTGTGTGTGTGTGTGGGCACAATCCTAATCAGTTTAGACCAGCACAACTTACCTGTCTTCTTGTTCCTACTGTGGCATGGGGAGTGTAGTGCTAGTCTGTGCCCCTAATCCACCCAGTTTAGGGCATGGGACACTTTTGCAACACTCTCAGGCCAGCACGGGACTTATGCCGGGACTATGCCAGCCTAACCATGGGTTAAGATTGCACTGGTAGTGTGTGAATGAAAGCACAGTGGAACCAGCAAGAATGTTCACAGGAACCCATTAATGCTATAGATATATGAGCTCTATTGAACAAAATGATACTTCTGAGCAAACATGCGTAGATTTGCACAATTCCATATGGCTGGAGGCTGAGATGTATTCTCTTTATGCTGAGAGAATGTGTGTGTTTATGGTATTAGTGTCTCATAGCATTATGTGAATGCAATTATGTGACTAAGGGCACAATTCGGAGTAACTATGGGGTGTCCTTGCTCCTGTGTAAGAACAGTTTACTCTGGATTGCAATATGAATTTCCCATAGGTTTTCACTAGGTGGTGCCATAACTATGGGTACACGTAATGTCTCTTACATGCTCCCGTAATTACTCTGGATTGTGGGGTATGACTGAAATCCTTAAGACACTTTCCTGGGAGTAAGACCCATTGAACACAAGGGAGTTACTTTTGAGTAGACATGGTGAGGATTGTTCTCTATTAGGGTGCCTTCAGAATATTTTTCTTTGGGTCTATAACTTTCCTAAAGCTAAATATTACAAAGGGCTGTGGCTCAGTGTTAGCATGTTCATGTTTTGCATGGAGAAGTCTCCATAACACCACACAAGGTAGAGCAGAGAAAAATTATTTTGATGTTTGCCTTATATGTCTGATCGGAGATGTATCGAATAGGTCGGAGTTTTTAAAGCTTTTATTTGTTTCTTAAAATTTACAATAAAAAGGGTTAAACACTAGCACA
Organism: Cryptoblepharus egeriae; assembly: GCA_030015325.1. Lineage (NCBI taxonomy): Eukaryota > Metazoa > Chordata > Lepidosauria > Squamata > Scincidae > Cryptoblepharus > Cryptoblepharus egeriae. The sequence goes on along the minus strand of JAREYC010000001.1, from coordinate 192,431,821 downwards.
ATTCACCCGTCACCCCATTCTTGGTGTGGTGTAGGGAGGCCCATGCATCCCTACGCCTCCCACAGAAGTGCTTTATGGCACTTTTGCAACATTCCCAGGCCAGAACAGTCCTTCTGCTGGCCTAACTGGAGCTTAGGATTGCACTCTGAGTTGAATATTTCCTTTTACATTTATTTTGAGTAGTATTGTCAGATTCCATGTTTTGTTGAGATAGGCACTGTCTGACATTCCCCAAAATATATTAATTTTTCTCTTAATATAGTTGTGAAGAAGAATGGTTAAAAAAGACTTGTAATGCCCTTGCCTAGCAAAATGAGCATTGTAGAAATGATAATATTGGCAGAATCCATGTTAGTATTTGTATTAAACAACAGATCCATTAGTTAATCCAGTATATTTTGTTCTGGGATTTATATGTCAGCTAATGGCTACAATCTTAAAGACACTTTCCTGAAAGTAAGATCCAGTGGGGCTTACTTTTGAGTAGCCATGGTTAGATTGTGCTCAAAATGCTTAGAACTAAATGATTGTGTTCCGGAGCAGGAGTATAGACTCTTCAAAATATTTTTCAATGTTTGAATAAGGTCAGTAGCTTTTTCATTGAAGTTTTTTTCATTGGAAATCACATCTTAAACCAGCTGCATCTATTTTATTATATATTTTTGGAGAGGTTGCAAAAACCCTTTACATTTTTTACCACTTTCTTTTCCTCCTTTTTCTTGAGATTTAGAAAGACGAGATTTATCTCACAAAGAAAAACTCTACCTCAGAGAGCTAAATGTCATTACGGAAACACAGTGTACTTTGGGTAAGAAAAACAGTCTTTAATTTAATTTAAATTTAATGTATTTAAAAAATCTAAAATTTAATGTATTTAAAACATTTCCAAAAGATTAAATTGACCTTGATTTCATCTCTTTAACAAAATGCTTTCTATAAAATCTCATGAGTAATGTATTTATGCACTCTAAGGTCTAACCGCCTTACGCAGTGATGAAGTAATTGATCTGATGATTAAGGAATATCCTGCCAAACATGCTGAGTATTCTGTCATACTACAAGAAAAAGAACGCCAGCGAATAACTGATCACTATAAAGAATATTCTGTAAGTACTCAAATAGTATCTGATAACTGAAAAACTTGGAGGAGGATGTTGGTTGTCTTTTGGGCAGTTTCTGAAGTTTATGAATTTAAGAAAACACTTTATTTCAGCAAATGCAACAGCAGAACACCCAAAAGGTTGAAGCAAGTAAAGTTCCAGAATACATTAAGAAAGCTGCAAAGAAAGCTGCTGAGTTCAACAGCAACTTGAACCGTGAACGAATGGAAGAAAGAAGAGCCTACTTTGATTTACAGACACATGTAGGATGATTTAATTTCCTTCTTCAAATGAACATAGGCAGCTTCTTGTTAGTAGTAAAGAAGTCAGATTGTTTTTGTATTTTTTTCTGGAAAAAAATTTCTACAAAAATATTGATTTTGTAAATAAAAAAAGTTCCTAACAGCACTTTTGTTACATCCATGGGCCAACATGGGACTTGTGCTGGCCTAACCAGTGGTTAGGATTTAGCGGACAATTCTTTATATTTCTGTATTATTCTTCTGCTACTAAAAGTACTGTAAACTTTTGCTTTTAAAATGCTCCTATGCATGCAAGAATAACATGCATATTTTTCCATATTTAGATTTTTCCATATTTAGATTTTTCCATATTTAAATTTCAGAGAACGAATGCATTTTAACGCCATTTACGTTCTTTACATTTTAATTTTTAAGCAGGACAGATTGCTAAGGAAAGGAAACAGTCTTACTTAGGAGCACAAAGGAAACTATGGCCATATTCTGTGTACCGGGAAAATACTCGCTTTTGCTTTCTTTCAAGTGTTGCATATAATATCACATGACTAGGGGTGAGGATCTAATTTCCACAATTCTTTCTCTTTGTAGCCTTTTTTAGTCTTCTCACAAATGTATGGTGTGCTGTGTCATGTGATCTAGGATTGCACATCCATATACCTTTGAGGATTCATAAAGGTGTATGCATGTGCAGTCCTGAATCACATAACACAGCACACCATACATTTGTGTGGAGACTCTCTGGAAAAAGAAACTCTTACCTGCATGGGTGAGGGTGCAAAAAATCTCAATGCCCCAGTACATGTATAGTTTCAGTTAGCAATGTGTGATGCATTTTATAGGAAGGGCCAAGGAGCACCATGGATATCAGATTCATTCATTTATACACCACTAGTTACCTGTTATGTTGTACCTGGAGTAGGTCTGAATGCTTCTGATGAGTTTGCCTAAAACAGCTAAATACTTAAAGGAAAAATAAATATGTTCATTAAATTGTTGTGGCAGTTGAGCTCTCTGTTTTGTTTGTTTGTTTTGTATATGTTAATTATGCAGATTATCCAGGTGCCTCAAGGGAAATATAAAATTTTACCTACAGAAAGGACGAAGGTTAGTCCTTATCCAGTGTCTCTCATACCAGGCCAGTTTCAGGAGTACTACAAAAGGTACAGTAAAAATATTGATACATGATTTGTACAATACAAATATTGATACATGATTTTACACTTTAGAAGTGTATTTTCTTGAAATTGCTACCTGAACATGACTCAAAAACAACATTTAAGGGAATGATGTGCTTTTAAACGCTTGCTGGGTAAATGCCCTGGTTTGGCAGTCCCCCTAAGCTCTCGTAGACTATTCAGAATTTAATATAAAACCATGATTTTAAATAAATAAATGCCAATTCAAACTAATGTTTCTTATACTCTAGCATTCCCTTTCCAGTGGTGGACAGCCATACCCTCTTGAAACTCATAAGCAATGAAACTCATAAGCACTGTTGATTGTGCTCATTATATGATACTAAAGATATTGTCTTTGTACATGATGGTTAATTTATGACCCAATCCAAATGAGGGCTTGTGGTTGTGGAATGTGTATTTTGTGGGCATTTTGTCACAAAAGTGCCATAAAGTGCTTTGTGATAGTACAAGGCTGAGGAATGCTGGTAGGACGTTTGGAGCCTTTCTGCTGACACTTGCCAGTCATTGAGAAGAATATCAGAGTAGGGGGGGGGGAGTATGGTTTTGGGATATGGGGTGGAGGGGAGAAAGGAAAAATTCAGCAGAGGTGAGCTGTTCATGCCTTGGGTGAACTAGAGGTGCCCTTGCAGACTGTATCCAAACCCTCTTTCCAGACCTGATGCACCTATACAGATCAATGCAAACATGCCCAAGTGACATTGTTGGCACAGATCTAAGTTGACCCGTTGCAGCTGTTGGGGCTTACCATGGGCACAGTTGAGGAAACAGATGTCTGCTTAGCCCAATGAGCCATTCATTTGCCAAAAATCCTGAGTGAATGGATGCAGCACAGCCCATGCTACACCACTGCATCACTGTGCAAAGATTTATGTTGTATTTGGCTGCCCATTAGTATTGGTTCATTGTCTTTGACATATCTGTTCTCAGTTTAAAAAATGTAATACAGGTTAAAAATTATTTGAATTTGTCACCATTGTTTCATTGTGACAGCACAATACTCGTGTGAGTTTCTATGTAACATCACTGTAGGGCAGGTGCATCCCTATGGGGGTGTGTCTGGTGCTCTGGTTCATTGTGTAGTCATGGATTTGACAAGTTGTGTTTCATGGCAAAGTATTGAGTGTTCTCAGTATATTTAAAAGAAACTGAATTTGATGACACTATGTTCAGTGTTTTGAAAAGAGAAAAATCTTTATTACCATACTATGCACAATTTTTTAAATCTTTCACTATAATTTCTGGCATATGGTTTAAAATAAATTTTATCACCCTTTGTTTACAACTTAACACATCCTTGTAATGATGAGTCCTGTTTCTTGTCTTCCCAGTTCATATGAATGGGTTTAACATATATTCATCACATCAGGCTGTTGCAGGAAATAGAAAGCCTATGCAGGCATAACACTGACTCCTTTTGCTCAGTCAAGGAACATACCTTGAGTGACTACAGGAGGGAGAGCTGGACAGGGATATGTGGGGTCATGCATATCTTTCTCATTCCTCACAGTGACCTGGCATATTTTGCCTGTGTACACATGCTGTGAGGGAAGGAAATCTGGGCTCTCTTATGCCCCATGGTATCCCCCAGCTGTGGAAATCCCCCAGCTATATCAGTGGACTTTATTTACTCCCTATGACTAATTCCTTTCTTTTTTGGATATTAAGGAAGGATATAATGGTCAGCTTAAAAAAAGTGGTTGGGGTGAATGCAGTGTGAAATCTTTGTGTGCTTTGACACTTGCCAGTTTTCCTCATGAGCTTCCTTTTGCAATGAAGTACAAAATTTTTGAAAACCTGGTTTGTCACCATTTTTCATGGTAAAGTATTCAGAACTGGTTGTGAAATCCAGCGTAGTAGTGTTTTATAGATTGATTTCTATTTTCTATCACAAAAGGAATCTATGAATCATAGGAATCATAAAATGTGGATGTTAGTCATCCCAAACCTCTCTCTTGAGATAATCCTTAAATGACATAGCAGTTCTATGTGTTCCCTTGAGTACGAGAATGTTCCTTAAGCAGTTATTCTGATATTTTGGATACAATTTTAATCACAGTAGGAAGTGTTATTTGAAGTTCAGTGTAGCCTCCATACGTTCTATCATCATAGCCTATTGCATATCAGCAGATCTTTATAAACATAATATGGCACTAAAATGATTAATGCTTCACTTTAGATACTCTCCAGATGAACTTCGATATTTACCGCTAAATACAGCTCTTTATGAGCCCCCCTTAGATCCAGAGCTACCTGCACTGGACAGTGATGGTGATTCAGATGATGCAGAAGAGCGAGGGGATGAAAAACGAAAACTCAAAGGCAACTCGGTGAGCTAAAGGTTTCCTCTAGTAGAAAAAATTTTCGCAAGAGTAATAGAAAGGCGATCAAATACAAAAATGATCAAGCTATAAGTTAGCAATATATGTGCTTTCTGCTGGTGACCGTGAGGGTGCAATCCTAACCAATTTAGGCCAGCATAAGTCACCTGTCTCTCTGTTCCCATGGAGGTGTTGGGAGGGGGAGTATATATATCTGTGCACTTGCCTAACCACTACTACCCCACCGCTAGGTGTGGCACAGAACGGAGTTTACAACACCCCTCCCTTAGCACTGCAGCCTGAGTTGTATGGCTGAGAGGGGAATATGAGTCTCGGTCTGCCATACTCAACATAGCTTTCTTAATTATTGTAGTTACTTTTTAAACTCACCTCTTTTTAATAATTTAAAAAACCAGAAAACTATGTTATGATTGTACAAAATTTTTCACAAGAGTGAAGCAACTGAGATGTTTCTAATTAAAGTATGTCATTTTGTTCCTGATCCTTTTGTTATAGTTCCAGTTCTACTTCCAGAGAAGTAGAAACACCAGATTAAGGAACTTTTTACCTGTTAATTAATAGCCCGGTGACTGGAAATCACCAGCTTGTGAATGCTGTTCTGGTAGCTGGTAGTCAGTAGGGAAGGATGACCATATGTCCCCTTTTTGTAGGACATATCCTGGGTTTTAGTCTCGTGTCCTGAAAAAAACTTCATTGTCCTCCTTTTCCTTTGTGAACTGGCAGCATGTTGCCTTCTTGATAGTTTTAAATTTAATAACCTATACATATAAAATTGAAGACTGAATGACTGGACTGACTAACCAACACTCAACCAAAACCGCCATACCTAGAAACATGAAATTTGGGGAGGGTATTCCCTCTGTGATGCAAGGATCCTCTAAGAATTGATCTGATGCCCAGTGGTGCCCAGCAGGGATGCCTGGTGACTGTTGCCCGTTGGTGCCCTGTAGGGATGTCTCCTGAACAATGGTGCCTGTTGCCCAGTGGTGCCCAGTCCCCAGAAGGAAAGTCCATTGCCCAGTGGTGTCTGTTGCCTGTTGGCGCCTGCTTACCTGATGGTTGGTAGGGATTCCTGGTGGTGTACAGTGGTAGTGCCTGCTGTCTGCTGTGCCCTTCGGTGCGCAATACCTGCAGGTACCTGCTGTCACTCGGTGCCCACTGGTTTCTTTAACATTCCCCATGCCTGATGGTGCCCACTGATACTCTGTCCCCTGCAGTGCCTTCCAGTGCTCAGCTATGCCCAATGCCCACAAATACCTTTACAATTTTTTCCTGAAACTATGGATAAATTCTGCTAGTAAGTTTAAATTAACCACATGATAGCAATGTATATGAGTGTTGTAAGCTTTTATTTTGTCATGTTAAAAGTTTTTCTTGGGTGTCCTAAATTTCACGGGGTCCTTATTCTCTTTTCTGGATGTGACATATGGTCACCCTTAGTCAGTTGGGTGCCCGTTATGATTTTGAATCATTGCTGTGACCTTTTAAATGTGATCTCATCAGAAGAGCACTGAGTTGAAGAATTATTACCCTTTTCATGGAGAACCTTGGTGGTAATAAAAGGCTTGTCCCTTTTCTTGAAAATAAAATAGAAAAGTACAGCTTCCCTCCTAATGCTAGTTGTCTTGGAATCAGGGAAGGAGCTCTTTTGTTGCCAACCCCAAGCAAGCAAATAAAATGATGGTGTTTTTGTTATAGGATAATTCGTCTGGCAATGTATCTGAAGGCGAATGCCTCCCCGAAAACCAGGAGGAACCTTTGCAGGGAAGACAAAAAACAAGAGAGAAAAATTCTACTCCAAGAAAAGAGGGTTCCAAACGATCTGTATCCAAGTCAGTTCCTGGGTACAAGGTAGAAGAAAAAAGCCCTTGACTCAGCTTCTTTACTGACCAGCCTCTCTTCCCCGAAATGTTTACCTTTGTTTTTCAAAGATATGGAACTTCTGCTTACTATACTTGACTAGCTGCTCTCCTGTTGTGCATTCCTGTTTGCTTCTTTACTTCCTGTTGCTTTATTTTACTCGGGGAGGGGGGCCTTTACTGTTTGTGACCCTGGCTGTGGAGTGACTTCTATTTTCTGTACCTCAGTTGGTTCCTAAGCCATTTTAGCATGCAATCCCATTATAAGAATGATTTTCGTGGGGAAGGGAGGGCAGAGTTTTATTCTTTCACTGCCTTTGGAAAGTAGCTGATTGCATATCAAGTACAAAGTGGAAATTAGTTTAAAATAGCTTGCTTACTGGTGTGGCAATTGGCCAGCACTGTGAAATGTTGCTCATAGAGATACATATATAAAAATATATTTTCTTACAACATGCTTTTCACCTGGAAAGAGGTTAACTGTTTAGAATATGATTTGGTAACTTCCTCTCAAATGGAATACATTGGGAAGCTAGCTTTGATTTGAGCAGCTATACAATATTATTTTTAGAGAAGAATACTTAATTATTGGGAGTGTGGTAGTGAATACTTTTTCACCCTTACACCACATCTAGTTATTCAGATGCCAGTTTTGAACTCGTGTGCTTCCTCCCACCCTTTCTCTTGATTTTGTGAATGCGTAAACCACAAGAGCTCAAACTTTATTCAAATACAGGCTCTCACAAACTTAACAGTATATAGCTCTCTGGATCAGCAGTTCCACACATAGTCTTATAGTGCAGGACTAGGAGATATCCAGGTTCAAAAATGGGAACTCTTGCTTCAGCTGTTAATTTTATAAGTAGATGATAGTGGACAGAGAGGAAGTGCATGATCCTGAAATGACTCCTGATAACGGTGCCCGTAGCAGATAAGGGAGGGGAGAAAAAGTATTATCTGGACATGCCCCATATCCCTCCACCTTGAGCTTGATCAAAAGCTTGAAGAGCTGTTGTATTTCAAACAGTGATTACTATATCCAGTATTTAATCACCAGTGTTACTGATGCATTTCTATTTAGGGTTAAATGCACTTTCATTTTTTCTTTGAATCGATATATCATTTTGAAGGATAAGGGAAATAAAAAACAAGCAATAACCAATTTTGCTTCCATTGAAATAAGTGGAAGTATTATTTTGTACTGCAGCCAAAACAAGAAAAGGCACATGCATTGGAAAGGTTACAGGAAGAAAGTTAAGGAACATAACCTAAAGGTGATTTAAAAATCTAGTCTGAGAGTTGTGTAGTATATGCAAAAATTATAAAGTTCTGCAAACCACTACCACACTACATATGGTGGTTTATATCCTGAAAGTTGTGTTTTATTCTCTTAATGATTCAGAATAATCTACTTTCCTGTTTGGGTTATGCAACCTTTATTAGAAAAAAACAAACCAGGAATACTGTTTAACTACATAAAATTTATGCTAAATAGTTTTGCTATTTATGCTAAAATTTATGCTAAAAGTCTATACTAAATAGTAACATAGTCTTCAGCCACACTGTATATCAGGAATGATTTTTTTAAATGATACCAATACAAAGATTTTAAACTTTAGCAGAATGTCTATTTTTAGAGATTTTCACAGGAGAATGTTTACTTTATTAGAGACCCAAAGATAGAGCCTGAGAGGCTTTGTAGAATTTTTTGAACTTTAGGATTATATGAACAAAGAGTGCAGCCTACAAGAAGCGTTTGGCTAGTCTATAGTTGTGAGAGCATAGCATCAAAATGGGTAAGCCTCTTGACAGCTAAGTGCAGGACCTATGCCTTGTATTTGTGCTTGAATTTGTAAGTGGAGCTAAGTCACTGCGGACCAATGGTTCAAAACAATGTCTATCATACTAACTGGGAATGTTCCACTGAGTTCTCTGTGTCCCCCCAAGCAATTAATACCTCTATGCTGTTGTGTAGCTGCCATTCATTTCAATGGTGTTTCGTTTCAGGCCTAGTGCAGGAGAATGTCTTGTGCATTGGCCCCAAGAAGAGATAGCACAGGTTCCTTGAGAATGTAACATTGTCAACTAGTTTAAAAAATCTATGGCATACATCCCTTCAACACAACTTCCACCTTGGCATAAGTTGCTGCAGTAAATGCAGAGTATTTTTGAACATGTAGTACACTTAATTATATGAAATTGATAACGCATGAGCATCTACACTGAAGATTGTGATCTGTCTTATTAATGCATTATGTGCCTAAATTCTAGGCACATTTTAAAGTCTATAATGGGACTTTACTGCTGTCCCCAGGAACTCTTAATATTTATAATGGTTTTATTGGGCACGATTTACTAGAGAATGTATATCATCTACTTTTTGGCAGACTATGTCAATACTAGTTTTTAAAATTCAAGTATACGAGCAGTTAGGATATGCAAGTATACTATTAATAGGTAACAGAGTACAGATAATCTGTTTTTACACATTAAAAATACACACTTGCATTTTTATTATGTTTTTGAAACAATTTTTTTCTGTTTGGAGGGAATGGTTCCCCATGTACTGCTCCTCAGTAATTCTTTGTTGCTCTAATTGATGAAGGACTGACAGTTATATTTGCACATTAGGTACTATCTTTTCTGAGAGTTAGGGAAATCTGCACTCATGTAAACTGAGCTTTCAAGAGACTGAGCTGAAATCCATTCTTTTTTCCATCCTCCATCCCAGAATTCTCTGGTTTGTATTAATTTGCTTTGAAAACAGGCAAGGCTCATTTTCTGGCATAGCTATCTCAGTAAACCCAGTGTGCTTATGTAGAGTTTTAAAGTGTTTAGGTACAGTTCTGCAAATAGATTGTTTGAAGTCTGTTATATTCAGTGGGGTGTAACAGCCTACAACAGGATTACAACCTTAGTCTTGTAACAAATTTTGCAAACAGCTGGATGGGAAACCTTTTTCATCAGCCAGTTCTGCTGAGTTGACAGTTACTTGACCAGCAGCATGCCTGGTAATGTTATTTAGTTCTCTTGCAAAGCTATTTTTTTTTCCTAGTATCAGTTGAATGGTATTGAAATGTGAATCGGCTCTCCTTTATATTTCATTTCCTTCCATGGTTTTGGAAGCTTAATATGCTGTGACTATTTCACTCCTAGCATGGGGAGCTGGAAGTATGATTAAAAAATGCACCTATACCATTTTTAACACGTAGACTGTGTATCAGAGTATTAACTGCACATGACCCACAGCACACATATAACAGCTCAAAAGTATTTTTTGTTTGAGTGGTTGAGAGAGAGTTTGCTCTTTTATACTACAGAAGTAAAAGTAGATATGGTAAGAGAATTAGAAAAGTGCACTTGCTGTTTTGTTTTATAGTGATATAGCCTAAAATGCAATGAAAACCTTCCTCACATACATGTAGCAGTAACAAGAAGGTGAACACTGCAGAAAAGAGGCCTAATCCTTTTGTTGGGAGGAGCAGGGTATAAAAAAGATATATATGTAGGAGTAGAATAGCTAATAGTAAAACTTTATATGTATGTTTTCACTTCCATGGTATTTATTATTTTGTAGAGACATTTGTGAATGTAGACTTCTTTTATCATTTGATTATATTTATGTATAAAACAGGTGGACTATGCTTTTTATAAAAAATAAATAAGCAAAAAATTATTCATGAATGCCTCTGTCATCTTTTGAAAAGGGAGCTGTATATAAATGCCTTGTGGGTATTTGTTTAAACAAAACTCTGGAGGCCAGATAAGAAACCCTAAAGTCCTAGTTATTTTGAAGTGTATACAATGATTTTAAAATTTCCAAAATTCTAAAATCAAGCCAGTGCATATGAAACATTTCTAAAGATGTTAGTTATTCATAAAAAGGTTAGCTACCCAACAATATATGGCTAACAGTATATTTATATAGAGCTTATTTTAAACAGTTTTAAAAGGTTTGTTTTTTTAAATGTTCATTTTACTTAAGATCAATTTGAGTTGAAAATAATTTTGTTTTCCCCCCATTTGGTATGTGTTGATTTTTAGACAAATACATTTGACTACTTAGCAGTGATTGGAAGAGTTCAAACTTTTACTGCTTCCTTTAGGTTCCATACCTAAAATATACCTGACAGGGATATCTATTTGGCAAACCCACTGCTCACGTATTTCGAGGGGCAGAGGGAAGGGATCATTCTATCTTATATTTTTTTATACTGTCCGTCCTTTCCTTGTTGGCTTTGCAGTGTTCAGCCTGATCATATTTCTCGCTCTTTCAAAGTTTGGGATGTACTTATGGTGTTTATTTTGATAAGTGCCAAAAGAAAACCTTTACAAATTTAACTCACCCATAATGTGTAACTGGTAATTTCACTATAAGAACAGTTATAGGCTCCCAAGCTACATACATCACAAGGCAGGGGGCTCTAAAATTCAGATACCAGTATCTCTTAAAACCAGGAGAAATTGCTTTTCAACTATCTGTCTTTGGGCCATATACAAAACAGTGTTGGTATTTGTCCAGTACAACTACAAAATACAACTGCTTGTACAGATTATATTGGTATTATTTATTATAATAATATATTTATATTCCACTTTTTAATGAAAACGCTTCCATAGGAAATTTTAAGAATGTTCCATGCTAAAAAGAACTCATTGATATTTAAGATATGAGTGACAAATGATCACTGGAAAAGACTCCATACTTGGGTGAAGAGGAACAATTGCTTTGCCCCATTCAGTATTAGAGAATTGCTACTTATAAGATGCCTCTAATTCTAGTAGCAGGTGCTATCTTTGTGGAATTTATGGAAGGTAGTGGTTAAAGTTCTGCAAAAATACAATTTAAAATATGCGTACATTTGCATTGCTAGGTTTGCACATCCATTTACTTGGAATTAAAAACTGTAGATAGAATTGTATTTAAGACAGAGCTTTCTAAAAATGTAGACGTAGAGGAAAAATGGATTTGACTAGCATAGATACAATATCACAGTTCAAATATTATTGTAAAAGTCACCTGTGAATTTTTTTCTGTAAAACATTTAGGTTTCTAATGAAAACAAATTTAAGCATTAAAAATACAAATAATTTCAAAGATCTTAAAATGGTTTTTAAAGATTTCAAAGATTTAAAATTTCAAAGATTTAAAATGGTTTTCTTCTGAAGTTACTTTTATTGGTTTAATGCTGTCTATACTGTTTCAAATAAACAATGAAGTGCTTCATTTGCTCCCACATATTCTTCTTTTATTGATTGTAGTTGCAAAGCAGAATAGGCAGGTGTTAGCCTCGTAGCATACAGTTCATGCAGCATGCAATCTATGAGTTCTTAAAAGCACTTGAAGTTAGTGATTTAAAATTGATATACAGTACTTTAAAGTGGTTACTGACATTTGCAAATGATGTTCCATATATTTGGATGCACATAATTCTATACCATTAAACTTGCTTTTTAAGGTGCTCCAGATATTTTATATCAACTTCATATAGCTGCATATAGCTGGGAATTATAATGTCCAGTTCCTGAGTTATTTCTGTGTCATATAGTGTGACGAAAACAGAATACAGGATAGTGCTGTGCAGGCTAAGAAGCAGTTTCAGGTTGCAGTTGGCAAACCAAACAGGCTGCAACGTGTGGGATGCAGTTGATTTTACGTGACTAGCTTTCTACCTTAACTATTCCTATCACCAACATCAGTAGCATACGTTATATTCTCCACTTTACCTAAGAGCACAATCCTAACCATGTCTACTCTGAAGTGAGCACTATTATGTTCAATGGGTCTTACTTCCAGGAAAGTATGTTTAGGATTGCAGACTAAGCCCTTGATTATGGCTTGTTTTGTTTCAACCATACAAGTCAATAACATTTCTTATTGATAAGAGGCAAAGTGAAACAGGGTTTAGTCAAACCCAGATGGCAATGCTGGAAAACATTACTGCTTGAAACTTAGCAGGGTTGGCTTCAAGACCTTCATATTTCTCAAACTGAAAATACTGGACTAGAAAGTAAATTAGCCTCTCTATACTGTCTTAAATTGTGGACAATTTCACCAATCTTAAGAGGAAATGAGTCTTTCAACACAATCCAGAAAGCAACATTATAGTATAAACTGCTGCTGAAAGAGGATGCTAGTCAGAAACTCTTGTTCTTGAATTTTCTTGTTGCATGTGGCAAAAAACCATGTTATTATATTCAGTGTAGAATTATTAAAATAGTTTAATTAATAGGAAATTTGGGTTTTGACATTAACCGGTATTTTAAAAGACTATGGGCATAGTCCTAACCAATTTCGGCCAGAGCAACTCAGCCATCTCCCAGTTCCTGTGGTGGTATGGGGAAGCTGGTGCGTGCCTGGGCACTGGCCTAACCTCTCTAGGAGTGACACAGAAGTGCCTAGGGCACTTTTGCCACACCTCCTATCCTGCAAGGGACTTGTGCTAGAACTTGTACCAACCTGAGGTTTAAGATTGCAGCCCACATCACTTAGGACGCAATCCTAATATAATCACCTGGTATATCTTCCAGTGATGGTGTTGGAATGTCGGTGTATGCTTATACACTGGCCTAACCCCGAGGAGTAGGGCAGAAGTGCGTTACAGCACTTTTGTGACACCCCCTACGTCAGTCTAGGACGTAAGCCAGGGGTTATGCCAGCCTAAGTGGAGGTTAGGATCGCAGCCTTATTCACATACATGCTCGGACGTTATAGACTACCTGTACTGGCAGGAGTTGGATTCTTATGATATTTTAGGGCCCTTCCAACTCTACTATTTTTGTTCTCTAGGATATAGACAGACTATAGAAATTATTTATTGTATGATTGTTTTTGACTTTTGAAGGAAACTGAACTTTTTTGGCTTTGGGTATGTTTTCTGACTATACAGTAGGATTCACTTCGCACATGCTTTAAACTTTCCATTCATTTCTATCCCCGTCTTGTAATATAATCAATGCTTGTCCTTTTTAATTTCTTTGATCCACACTACACAGAAGATTCATTTGTTTATCAAAGTTAAAATAAGGAAATACAATTTTTTTAAAAAAGAAAAAAAACCTGTATCAGTTCTTTTGGAATGAATTTATAGCCCTCTTCTGCCCTTCCAGCCAAAGGCCTTTCCAAATGCTATATGTGGAATTTGTCTGAAGGGTAAGGAGTCCAACAAGAAAGGGAAGGCTGAACCACTTATACATTGCTCCCAGTGTGAAAACAGCGGTAAGTAACAGAATATGTTACAAATGTATCTCTTAATATGTAAAGCGTAAAAATCTGAATTAATCTTTTTCATTTAAAAAAACCCATAGCATGGCTGATAATGCTGAAATGAACAACATTCTGTAAAAAAGCTACTTATTCTTGTTAAACATTTCATTTCACCTTTCTAGTAATGATGCTGGTTTTGATCTAGGCCACCCTTCCTGTTTGGATATGACTGCAGAACTTGTTGCCATAATTAAGACCTACCCTTGGCAATGTATGGAGTGTAAAACGTGCATTATATGCGGGCAGCCTCACCATGAGGAAGAAATGATGTTCTGTGATGTGTGTGACCGTGGCTATCATACATTTTGTGTGGGGCTTGGTGCTATTCCCTCAGGTAATATGTTAATCCTCTTTTCAGAGACTGAGTTCTTATTCTAAAGATAATCTAAGAAAGCATTCTTTTGAAAAATTCAGTTAAATATTCCCATATCAATTATCAATTTATCTAGTGAAGTCTTAGGTATAGCTGTTTTTTAGACACTTCATTTTTTCCTCTGTTCTTGTGCATTAAAGAACTTTGTCATTTAACACGTTTTTAACTACCAGTAAGTTGATCATAAGAATAACTGATATAGACAAATAAAAATAAACAAAAACATTTTATTTTTATAAAAATAAAAATAGCTCCAAGATTTGCCCAGAATTTGCAAGAATTATTGCTTTTCAAAATTTCTGTGTGCAAATAAAAGATACAATCAAGGTTGAGTCTATGATTTAGCAGTTAAACCAATTCCTGGTCTGAATGTTTGTGTGGATTGTGGAAGTATAGCTGTTGGTTTAAACTGTCCTTCCCTTTTTCCTCCTCCTCCAGTGTATTTATCAGTCATTTTAGTAAACTATACATGTTAGTTGGCCACTGTGAGACTAAGGCCACAATTCCATCCATGCTTTCCTAGGAGTAAGCCCAGGTAAGACTATAATTGACTATTCAGACATGCATAGGATTGGGCCATAATGAAGGCAAGAAATATCCAACAGTCTCCACTCTTGAACAATGCAGATCATACAACATTTGCTATTCAGCTCATTCCACATAGTACAGTAGACTGAATTATCTTCAAATTAGCCTACATAAAAGGAAACCATTCAACATTTTTAAGCTTTCTCACTGTGTGCTACTGCCCATTTAAATTTGCTTTGGCGTATAAGTGAAATAAATATGAAAAGAATCCATTTAGTACTATAGCACGGATGTTGAGTTACTTTGAGAAGAGGTAGCCACTCTTGCCCATAAGTAAACAATTAAAAGGCACACTTATTGTGCAATTCTCATGGCAGTGTCAGCTTACTATGATGACTGAAGAATTGGAAAATGGAGATGATTTAACATGAATGGGGAAGGAAGAGAAAAAGTTCAGCCTTTATTAATATTTTATGCTATATGAAATTGAAGTTACAGCTCAGCATAAACTGGTTAGGTTGGAAGCTAGTCCAAGAAAATGTCTGTAGAACTATAACCTTTGTAGTTTACATTTCTACTCTATGAATCCCTCAAAAATATTCAAAGCAATCTTTTAGTTTGGCAGGAGATAGTTGGTCTCCTTTTAATAGACACTTCTGGTTTTGCAGGTCGCTGGATTTGTGACTGTTGTGAAAGACAACCTCCGACACCCAGGGGCAGAGGAAGAAGAGCAAAGAACAGTAAAGAAGGCTAAACATAGAATAGTTACATTCTATTGTAAACCACACAATAAAAAACAACGATAGGTTTGGTGCTATTTAACTTACCACTCTGTATAAGGAAAATTACCACTCAATTTTTTTTCACCAAATAAAATTTTTAATTTTACTATGATGGGGAAAGTTATTTGGACACTTTGTTCCTGACGCTTTTCTTGGTAACTGTCCCATACAAAAAGGAGGTTCTTTGTCTAGATTGCTTAAATTTATCATTTGCCACATGTATCCAGTGATGAACATAGTCCAATTAACAAGAAAAAGGTGCAGCAGATTTGTTTTATTGCATATTGTGTTCTGTGTCCTTTACTAAGCAAAACGAATTACACTACTGTGTGACTGCTGTTGTTTTCTGATACTATTCATTTGTTACTGTGGTAACTCCAAATGATTTAGAAGAAAATGTTCTTTGTGCAGTGCTAGAACTCTCTATAGCGGAGTGAGCTGGGAAATTCAAATGTTAATGAACAGGAAAAAAACAAGCCTATTTTGTGTAGGATAAGGTGTTTTTCTTAGAAAATTTATACCTACTTTTTGTTATCACCAAAGTAATTAAGAGTCAGGTATCATTTAAACTACAGTTTTACCAAATTCAATTACAAGAAAGGAGTAGCTACCCTAGAGGCTTTAACAAGTCCTCATGCAAGTCTGTCGTCTCCCCAATCCTTTAAAAAAAAGGAATTGAAGTATGTGCTCAATTTCATGTCTATTAACTGGTTCTTGAGCTGCCTTTAATTTGACTCATGGTATGTTAGAAAACATACCAACATCTCAGTGACTTGCACTTTACTGCAGTTAAAGTTGGAAAAATTTTCCTGCGCAGCAATAGAAGTGGTCACCCTATACTGAAACTCTCATCCTTTTTTAGATGCTATAGGCAGAAGCATGAGAACAGGTACTGCAAGTCAGACTCCTTGTTTGGACGTGCCAAAGTACTCTAAACTGCTTTCACCTCCCAAAAGCTGGTAGCCTTTTAAAATTGTACATTGAAGAAGCAAACTACAGCGAGTTGTAGATGGGACAGAGCAGAGTCCTAAAGAAACACCAACAAAAAAATCAATAACCCCCCCAATTTTACAATCAGAAGATAACACAAAATCCATGAGTTAGATATAGCCCCTATTTGAAATGTGATAAATACTGAGTGTGGAGATTGTCATTTTTACTTTCTTAAAATTCTGATATAGAAAATAATTTTATTCCAAGTTACAGTAAAGTGTAATTCATTTATATCAAGGGAAAGCTATACAAATACTGTGCATGCTACAGTGTAGCTTTTGGGGAAATTTACAATACAAAATTATGGCTTCTCCCACAGAAAATGTCAGTTAGTACTAAAGCTCAAAGAAAATGATCATTCAGTTGTAAGAGCATGTATATCTAAAAAAGGATTTCAAGTATTAACTTCAGTATTCCAATCAATATAGTCCAGAAGACAGATTCTTCATCCTGAGACTCATCCTCTTTTGTATGAAACTGCTTTTGGTTCACCTCCATATCTTCTGGATTGTAAGACCCACCACTAAATGGATATTCTGCAACTGTTCTATCATAGTATACTTTCATTTCAAATTCACTTTCCGAGTGAGAAGGGTGGCCATAAATACCTATTCCCACAGGTCGGCGGAAGTGTGCTGGCACATGAACAACATCTTGACCACACGTTACAGATTGCAATTCGTAATCATCAAAACTGGGGTGAAGGGTCTCATCTGAGACATAGATATCTGCATCACCTTTCAAACTCTGCATTTGAAGCACAATCTTCCCCTCATGATTTAGCCTCAAGTAGCTGTAGTTTCCAGCAGCTATCTGACCTTGAACTACATGAAGAAGAATCCATTCTTCAGGTACATCCTCTTCCTCGTTGTACGCATTTGCTATTAGAAGTCCTTGAAAAGCAAGTGCTATCACAAATACCCTCTTCCAGTAAGCTGCCATGGCATCTGTTGGACAGAGAGCAAATTTGTTGTCTCGTATAATTATAATTCTATATATAACATATAGTTCTTACTGACAATAGTAAGCACAGTAAGTAGTAAGCGCAGTAAGAATGTGAAAATCTATGAGATACTCTACTCCAACTACAGAAGTTGGTTTAAATATGCTAAGAACCAATCTATACATGATGCAAGAGATCCTCAACATGAGGAGACCCTCAGCATACTTTTGTTAACTTGGTTAAATTATATTTTAACCATGCATGCATTGGCATCCATCAGTCTCGAAAGATAATGGTATCTAACCATTAGCACAGAAATCAGGTTCCACAAAAATGTCTTGACCACAGGACACACCAGCTACTTGATCTACATACACAGTTAGGCTTAGAAGTGATTCTGAATGGTGCCCTATTGTAAACATAAGCCAACAATTCACCCTGTTTACTGACAACAGAGTGGGGGGCGGAGAGGCTCAAACAAAACAAGTTCAAGGGTCAACAAATAGGGTGATGAGAAATACTATTTTTTCAGGACAAATTTATAGATTTACATAATGGACAGCCTTCTTGGAATGAATTACAGGTAATATAGATTTTAATACGTAATACAGAGTTTAATGAAATCAGTATACAGGTGTTTTTAGCTTGAATTTCATCAAATCCTACATTTTCTGCGGAAAATGTCCTACATTTTTGTGATGCCTTGTCCTTTTTTGTAGTTATTACATCTGGTCAACCTGTGGACTGGAAGAGCCAGACAATTTGTCAGTAACATATTTCTATGTACCTGCATCCCACCAAAAGATTTCAGAATCAATTGTGTTAAGATTAGAAAATAAATTTGGAAAGACAACCAAAGAGTAAATGTGAACAAAAAGGCAGAAGTCCAAAATTAAGTCACAATTCCATGCACACTTACTTTGGAGTAAGTTCCATTGTACTCAGTGGGACTTAGGCTGCAATTCTAAAGACACTTTCCTGGGAGTAAGACCCATTGAACACAAAGGGGCTTACTTTTGAGTAGACATGGTTAGGATTGTGCTCATTCTTCTGATGGACATGCATAGACTGTGCTCTTAACAAGCTAAGGGAGATGCCATTGCACACACCCTGCCAGGTAAGGAAGGTAAGGTTTGGACCACACCTGTGGAAGTTCTGCTCTCTGAACTGGCTGGGGAGGAACTGGCAGGAGGGGAGGGACTGGCAGTGGTGGCCATAGGGAAGAGACACCCAGAAGTTGCTGAAGGGAATGGGGGACAAAGGTTGGACGACCTTATTTACACTCCCTGGTTCCCTGGAGCTGCCAAAAACCTTAATGACTTGTGGTGGAAAAGCCCCCACCCAAAAAGGGTTTACCCCACATAGATCAGTGTCTGCCTCAATACAGTCTGTTGGTTCTTCTACAGAGAGGCTCACACCAGATCATGGCTTCCCTGGGCTCTGTAAGCCCCTGACCACCTCCTCTCCCCAACTCCACAGCTTCCCTGCAGACCCCTCAACCCCTCTAGCCCACACCATGGGTTCCTTGGACTCTGTAAACCCCTTACCTCCTTTTCTCCCCAACCCCTTGGTTTCCTAATGTAGACTCCTCACCCCTCACTTCACCTCCAACTCCCTTGGCTTCCTTGGACTCTGTAAGCCTCTCATCCCCTTCCCCCCAGCCGCACTTCACTGCTGCAAAACCCTCACCCCCTCTTCCCCCAACCCCACCCTACGGGTTCCCTGGACTCTGTAATCCCCTCATCACCCCTCACCCCAACCCCATGGCTTCCCTGCAGACCCCTCACCCCCTCTTCCCCCAACCCCACCCTATGGGTTCCCTGGACTCTGTAATCCCCTCACCACCCCTCACCCCAACCCCATGGCTTCCCTGTGTGACCCCTCACTCATCCCCTGTTCACCTCCAGCCTGCTTGGCTTCCATGGACTCTCACCCCCACCTTATGGGACTCCTGGAGTGTGTGAGCCCCTCACCCACTCTCCCCCAACCCCACCAACGGCTTCCCTGATGTAGACCCCTCCGCCTCCCCTCCCCATGGCTTCCCTGGACTCACCCACCCCTCTGGGAGCCCCTCAGCCTCCCTCTTCACCCCAGCCCGCCCCCGGCTTCCCTGTGAACCCCCGACCAGCCCCTGTCAGTCAGTGAGGGAGAGAGCGCTCGCTTACCCCAGCGCCGGAGCAGAGGGCCGCTCCTCCCCGAGCCAGCATCGAGAGGCCTCCACAACCTCTTGACAGAGTGGGAGCCAAACGCTGGCTCAGGCCCACGGCTCCGAGATCTCAGCTGTTATCGCGAGACTTTGGAACACTAGTTATGATTTTCCTCTTCGCGGCCTCCGAGGGGAGGAAAAGGGGCGGGGCTGGAAACTCCGGAGCATTTCCACGGCAACAGAGACGCCAAAAGAAGCTGACACGTGACTGACGCACAGGAATACCACGTGATCTTCTTCTCAAGACACGCCCACTTTTTAAGGCTTTGGGCTCAGGAAAAAAATCTCTACTGTCCTTTTTTTCCTTCTGAGCAGGAAGCATAAAACACCCTTGGAATTAATCAGTTCTATGTAATACTTTTACATATGAAACATGTGTGCATATATATATATATACACACACACACACACACACACACACACACACACACGTACAGTGGTGCCTC
This sequence comes from Cryptoblepharus egeriae, assembly GCA_030015325.1. NCBI lineage: Eukaryota > Metazoa > Chordata > Lepidosauria > Squamata > Scincidae > Cryptoblepharus > Cryptoblepharus egeriae. The sequence goes on along the minus strand of JAREYC010000001.1, from coordinate 192,411,526 downwards.
ACATAAAGAGCTTAATTCGTTCTGGAGGCCTGCTCTTTAAGTGAAACGCTCTTTAAGGTGAAGCAGATTTTTCCACAGGAAATAATGGAAACTCAGACGATTGGTTCCACAATCCCAAAAATATTCATATAAAAATATTAACTGGATGTAAAAATGATGACAAAACACTAGAATTGAATTCAAAACATGCATTCAATGTGCATGATCCTATGAAGTCTACTTAGGCTGCAATCAAAGACACTTTCCTGGGAGTAAGACCCACTTAACACAATGGGGCTTACTTTGGAGTAGACATATTTAGGAGACTGCAATCAAAGACACTTTCCTGGGAGGCTTACTTGGGCGGCTGGAGGTTCAAGGTGGTCGGTGGGGACACTTGGGGGCAGTTAGAGGCAGCAGCACTCACCAGCAGCCCTTTGAAAGAGCCTCTGTGCGGTGCAGAGCATCAGGGCTGCATAGCATGTGTGCCCAGAGCACGCTTGCTTGTTAAGTGAAGCAGAACTTGTTATGTGAAGCAAGATTTCTTGGAAATTTTTGCTTGTTATGTGAAATGCTTGTTAAGCGAGGCACCACTGTATATACATATGATATGTGTATATAGCTACACACATGTTTCGTATGTACACATACAAGTATATTGCATATGTATGTATGCATATATTTACACAGGTGTATGTACACACATATGTAATATATATCATGTGTACATACATATATATCACGCATATGTGTGGGTACGTATGTATATATATATATATGTACATACACAAAAATATATATCACACATGTGTGTACTTTATATGGATATATGTACACACACATATATGTACACACATACTATATATATATCTACATACATATATGTGTGCACACATATACCACATTTATTCGAATCTAATGCTCCATTGAATCTAATGCGCACCCCATACTTATAACTGAAATAACCTACTTAACATTGAATCTAATGCGCACCTTGATTTTGGAGACTGAATTTGACTGAAAAAGTGAGCGTTATATTTGAGCAAGTACAATATATCACATGCATATGTGTTTGTACACCCATATATATGTACACACATACTGTATATACGTATATCAGTACATATATATATGTACACACAACTTTATTTGGGATCTTTTTTACAGTCATGCTGAAGCATGCTTTTGGAAATGCAACAGAGGGAATCTATCTCCGGACCAGATCAGATGGAAAACTCTACAATCCTTCCAGACTAAGAGCAAAGTCCAAAGTCCAGCTGAAATGCTTGCGGGATTTCCTGTTCGCCGATGACGCTGCTCTTACTGCTCACTCTGCCGAAGACCTTCAACGACTTATGCACCGTTTTAGCAAAGCCTGCCAAGACTTTGGACTAACAATCAGCTTGAAGAAAACACAAGTCATGGGTCAGGGTGTGGATCCACCTCCCTGTATCACAGTCTCTGAACATGACTTTGTGTACCTTGGCTCAACTATCTCTGACACTCTCTCCTTAGATACTGAGCTGAATAAATGTATTGTAAAGTGGCTACCTCATTCTCCAAGCTTACAAAGAGAGTATGGCTTAATAAGAAGCTGATGGAACATACAAAGATCCAGGTCTATAGAGCTTGCGTCCTGAGCACACTCTTGTACTGCAGCGAGTCTTGGACCCTTTATGCATGGCAGGAGAGGAAGCTGAACACCTTCCATATGCGCTGTCTCCGACGTATTCTTGGAATCACCTGGCATGACAAAGTCTCAAATGACACAGTATTGGAACGTGCTGGAATCTCTAGCATGTTCACACTTCTGAAACAGTGGCGTCTACGCTGGCTTGGGCATGTCGTGAGAATGGCTGATGGTCGGATTCCAAAAGATCTCTTATATGGAGAATTAGTGCAGGGAAAGCGCCCAAGAAGGAGACCACAGCTGCGATACAAGGACATCTGCAAGAGGGATCTAAAGGCCTTGGGAATGGACATCAACAGCTGGGAAACCTTGACCTCTGACCGTTCAGCGTGGAGGCAAAAGACGCAGCATGTCCTTCTTCAATTCAAAGAGACACTCATACGGCAGGCTGATACTAAGAGGCCGTCCCGGAAACAGTGAAAACTTGGGGATTGCCACTCTCGAATTGGCCTGTTCAGTCATAAAAGACGCTGTTTTAGGACCTCTCCTTCTGAGCATGATACCATAGTCTTTCAAGACTGAAGGATGCCAATGAACACACACATATATAAATCAGATGCATATGTGTGTGTACAGGTATATATATGTACATACATATACAAAAATGTATATGTACAACATACTGTGTATGTATATATATGTATATATATCACACGCATATGTGTTTGTACACACATATATTATGAGCACAATCCTAACCATGTCTACTCAGAACTAAGCTCCATTGTGTTCAATTGGTCTTACTCCCAGGAAAATGTCTTTAGGATTGCACCCTATGTGTGTGTGTGTGTGTGTGTGTGTGTGTGTGTGTATATATATATGTATGTATGTATGTATGTGTGTGTGTGTATATATATATGTATGTATGTATGTGTGTATATATATATATATATATGTATATGTGTATATGTATATATGTATATGTATATGTATATATACTGTATACATATATGTGTACATACACTATATAGTATGTCAGGATTGTCATTACCAGAATGCTACATGCTCTACACTTACAAGGAAAAGGTGGACAGTGAGACAGGAAGCACAAAAGCGAAAGGGCTGCTGAGGATGATTGGCCCAGCGGGCTTGCCGTCAGCATCTCTGTTGCCTGGGAGACGGGCTGGCCTCCCCCTCCCCTCTCCCCAACCCCACCAGGGTAGTAGTAGATCCATCTCCTCCTTGAAGCAGGCGGGCGCCAGGACCCTGATGAAGGTAGGAGGGCAGGGCAGGAGAGGGGCAGGCTGGAGGCACAGCTGGGACAGAAGGAGACCACCAAGACAAGCACCCCCAAAATGCAGGACATGATGACAAAACTAAAGACACACACACTCATGTGGTGGGTTAAAACACACTGGCTGCCATCCTGAAGACACTTTCCTGGGAGTAAGACCCATTCAACACACTGGGGCTTACTTCTGAGTAGACATGGTGAGGCTGGAGCTCTGAGGCTGCTGCAGTCCTCACCTCCAGTTTGGCCAACATAAGTCCTGTGGTGACCTGGGAGAGTCACAAAAGGCCCACACAGGAATAAGATTTTGAGGATCCTCCTCTCCAGTTTGGGGTGGCACAACAACTCCCATGGAGGATGAACGGGGAGCAAAAAATATTCAACTTAACATGTTACAATTAATACTGAATAACTCAGATGAAGGCTAAATAATTACAGTGGTACCTCGCTTAACAAGCGCCTTGTTTAACAAGCGTTTCACATAACAAGCAAAAATTTCCAACAAATCTTGCTTCACATAACAAGTTCCGCTTCACCTAACAAGCAAGTGCGCTATGGGCACGTGTGCTATGCAGCCCTGAAGCTGTGCATGGAGGCTCTTTAAAAGGGCTGCTGGCCAGCGCTGCTGCCTCTAACTGCCCCCAACGACCATCTTGAACCTCCAGCAGCAGCCCAAGTAAGCCTCCCAGGAATGTTTCTTTGATTGCAGTCTCCTAACTATTTCTACTTAGAAGTAAGCCCCATTGTGTTAAATGGGGCTTACTCCCAGGAAAGTGTCTTCAGGATTGCAGCCTAAGTAGACTACATAGGATCATGCACATTGAATGCATGTTTTGAATTCAATTCCGGTGTTTTGTCATCATTTTTACATCCAGTTAGTATTTTCATATGAATATTTTGGGGGTTGTGGAACCAATCGTCTGAGTTTCCATTATTTCCTATGAAAAATTTGCTTCACTTAAAGAGCGTTTCACTCAAAGAGCAGGACTCCGGAACAAATTCAGCTCTTTATGTGAGGGCCAACTTTATATGCTAATTTTTTGTTTTATTTCAGTTGCACAATGCAAAGACTATGGAAAGACCTCTGTCTTACTGGAGAAGGATGTAGAAACAGCATAGTTCTTGAAAAACAAGTGTTTAAATCCAACATGCCAGAATCGCACGTTCAGCTTGCTTGTAGCCTGCGTTACTGTGCTTTTCCTTTGAACGGGAATGAGCTTTGCATTTGGGATACTGCTGATAAAACTGACCACCAGGTTGGAAATTTTTTTATTGTTTCTTTTTAAAAGCAATGTTCTAAAAGGTATGTCATTACTAATTCTAGAACTCGTTTAGGATGCCAGGTAAATCCAACCTTGAGCAGTCTTAAGTTTTTTTTACAGTTAAATAAGATTTTGTATTTTATTTTATATAGGTACAGTATATGCATGCTACCCATGTCCTTATTGAAACATTATTGTTGACGTTCCTTATTTAAACATTATTGTTGTGGTACAATCTTACTTTCAAAAGTGCAAGAGCTATATTTCCCCTAATGTTGAGTGCCATAATGCATGTCAGTGGTTACTCAGGAGCTAGCAGGGCCAGTGCAAAGGCCAGCACTGGCCTTGCCATGCCGCATCTCAACTCTGTGCCAGTTGGCATAGGTAAATTTCTTTCAGGTAGCACCAGGCTGGGAGAGGGTGGCAGGCAGTGGCATCCTGTAAGGCGGGCCAAGGGACTGGGGGCTCATTTCTGGGTGTGGGAAGATGAATTGGAGAGTGGAACAGGCCTGGGAGGGGGAAATATCAGTGGAGCAGGCTCCATGGTATCTTCCTACCCTCCCCCCACCACACGCCTGGAGCTACATCATGTTTCCTGGATTTGTAGCTATGTAGCTGGCACAGATTCAAGATGCTTTATAGGATAACTGGGGCATTACTTAAGATAAAGGGGAAATGTTCCCTTAACTAATGAGATCTCCAGCTAGCTCCTAAACTGCATTGGAATGCAGACCACTCAGCCTGGCTGCACAAGTGCTGCTTAGGATTAGCTTGCCTAATGTTTACATTTAAATACTATATAAGAAATAGTTGATTATCACGAAAATGAATATTTTAGCAGAAATTTCTTAGTTATCTGTGTGTTATATATGAGTTTCAAATTACCAATAATGTATTTTGTCAGCCATTACACTTAATAGGTCATCACCATTCAATTACTGCAGTGACATTTGGGAGCAAAGTTAACCCACTCCTTGTTTGTTCTGCTTCTCGTGACTACATTATAGTGTGGAATCTGGATGAATGTATGAAAAAAGTGCTACAAGGTGAATACTATATGATATATTCCATATTAATATGTTATAGAACATACAGGTTTCCTCTAAAGATCATATAGACTAGGGGTCTCCAAACTTTTTGGCAGTTAAGTCAGGGATGGAGGTGGCAGACATAATGGCAGACCCAGGTGGGAAAAAGCCCAGGGCCACAACAGTTTGGTACTCTGTTAAGTGACTGAGCCGAGGCAGTTTTTGATGTGTATTATTTATGAAATAGTCTTAATAACTGTCTTTTCAACTATTGCAGGTTTAATGCCACAAGGTGTTGTTATTGGAACTCTTTTGGGAATGGTGCTTTATGTCAGATTTAGTCCTGATGATCAAACGGTGGCAGTGTGTGCAGGCAATATAATATACATTCTAAATGCAAAGGTGAGCATATGTCTTTAGAACTGGTAAGCCTCTTGAAGTTAGTGAACATTAGGAAAACTTAACTGGATGTCAATGAAATACAGTGATTACTATGTGAAAATTGGATACAGTGTTAAATAAGGATGGTCCTCCTTAGGTTCCAATGCTCTAAAGCAGCTCTAATTGGAGACCACTGAACAATGGGAAAAGGTCACATATGTGACCAGAGCTTACAGTTCCACTAGGGAGCTATTCCCTCCCCCCACAATCTCCCTTAACTGAGCTCCCGCATGCCCTGTATGCACAAAAATCTGGGCATAGTAGCTGCTAGGGCAACAGAACCCAGAAATGATAGGACGGAGCTGAGTTTGGGGAAGTTTGGCAACAGGGAAGGACAGTAAACACCATTCATATGGGGGAGGTAAAAGGCAGACACTAGATCTAGCCTGTGCGACAGGCCTAGAAAACACTTCTCTAAAGTGACTCATTGGGCAGTTCTTTTTTATAAGCTTTTTTTATATTTTATAGCTCCCACAAATTTTAGTAGGTGATTAATAGTAATAGTATTTGATTTATATCCTGCCTTTTTCCTGAAGGAACTCAAGGAGATTTACTAATTCAGGAAGTCCATTAAAAATATCAATACCATTAAAATATATATTTAAAAAACATTAAAACATCAGTCCAAAAACAGAAGACAATAAAAACATCCATATTAAAACAGTTATAAGAATATAGTAAAAATATGTTATAAAAAATTGTCATGGAAGGCAGCAGCATCTAATAAAAAGCAGGCCTCCGTCAGTCTTGACAGACTATGGTATCGTGCTCGGCGCTGCATACGCTGCATGCGAAGCACGAAAGCTTGGGTTGGTTTTTTTTATGGAGGATAGGCTGCTACCCAAGCAGCAAATCCCCCCTCTCCACGCCACTGAATTAGTCCAATGGAAAGGCAGAGCCAATACGATTGGATCCAGCTGGCGTCGCAGAGCTGGGCTAAGGACAGGAGCTCACCCTGTCTTGTGGGGCCGACCACAACAAGTGCAACACATTTAAGTGCAACACACTTAACTAACACACTTGACTAACAAGTGCAACACATTTAAAGCCGAAAGTCCTTTTTGAAGGGAAATGTTTTTAGGCCTTTCCAAAAGGTTTCAAGGGAGGTGTAGGTGAAATGCATAGGTAAAAATTCCTATAATTTAAAAAAAATAAATATCTAGTGGCATTTAAATGAATAGAATAAAATGGTGCTGTTTTTGTTTTGACATTTAACCTGTTTTTGTTTGTTTTGCTGGATTAATTCAGAATGAGGCTATACTTGCTGAATTGGAAGGCCACCTGGCTCCAGTGACAGCTGCTGAGTTCTGCACTTGGGAGAAAAATATGCTAATATCAGTGTCTGAAGACAGAAGTTTTAAGGCAAGGAAAATTTATGATAAATGAATCAAAGCTCATGAAGGGATATTTCCCTAATCAAATATTAGAAATGAATGTGGGAATTCAGAAATTATTAAATTTCCTGCATAAGTTGGCCTGTGGAGTTCTGTTCACCTCTAGAATGACTAGAAACTAATTTTTGAGCCCAATCTTAACCCAAGGCAGTGCCAGTAACCTGCACACTGACCTGGCAACTTCTGTTATATGAGTGCTGTAAAGACAGTTCACTGCATGCTTCGCCAGAAGTAAGGCCAGCAGCACCAGTTAGTACAGGGACTCAGAGCTGGGAAAATGCCTTCAAGGAGCACTGAAAAGTCCTTCAGGTGGTGGAGGGGGAGGACATAAATGGGCATAGGGAGGGAGGGCCATTGGGCAGATAGAGCTCAGTAGTGAGGTTCTTAAAAAAATAATATCATGAAAACAGCCTTCTTGGACTGAGCCCAATATCCATGATTCAGTATCTTTGTTTCCCCATAATGCTAATCTCACAAGAAGAATGTGAAGGTGGGCCTCTCTCTCACCATTACTTTTCTGCACTTGTTATTCAGAAATATCCTCTCACTAAACCTGGAGGAGAATATATAGCTATCATGACTAGTGACCATTGGTAAACTTGTCCACTATGAACTTGCCTAGATTTTATTATATGCCGTGTGAAGAAGTATCTTCTTCCGTCTGTCCTAAATCCCTCGTGAATGTTTCATTAGGTGTCCCCTGGTTCAATTATTGTGAGATTTGGAGAAAAACCTTTTGGCCTCTGCTTTCTCCATAGAATAACTCAGTTGTGTTTTTATAATATGTTATGTTCTGATTTAACCCACTTTTTGCGTGTTACCATGTTTTTCAAAAGGTGTGGGACTATTGTACTGGACTGTTAAAATACCAGTCGGCAATAATAACAGGTAGGTTTTAAAAAATAAATGAATTTGTTCCAATCAACCTTTTTTAAATATGTGAAATAAGAGATGTACATGTTCACCTGCACCAGTATTGTTGCTTGGATGAGAAAGACAAAATACATTGACAGTTTGAATCATGGATATAAGTTCTGTAAACATAATGGTTAAACACAACCCTTATGTCAGTTCTACAAGCTGTTTTTTAACAGATTATTCTGAATATGTTTTGGCACAATGGGAATTTAGCTCCTCAGTTTTGTGTCTTAGAGCACAATCCTAACCGTGTCTACTCAGAAGTAAATTCCATTGTTTTCAATGGGTCTTAATTCCAGTAAAGTGTCTTTAGGATTGCAGGCTTAGTTCTTAGTGGGTGCCTACGTCATAGAAGGAATATGCTCCCCAAATTTCATGCTTCTAGATTCAGGAGTTTGGGTTGGGCATTGTTGAGTCAGCAATTCTTCAGTGTAACATATAGGGACAAGAACGTGTTGCACCTCTTTTCACCCTAAATTTCTAAAAGTCAATTCTTATTGAATGTCTACATGATGGAAAAAATGCCATTTCCAAATTTCATAGTCCAGGTCTGGTGGTTTTGGCTGGATGTCGGTTAGTCAGTGAGTCAATCAGTCAGTGAACCTTTGATTTTATATATAGAAAGAAGATAGGTGGAGTCTGTGTATCTGCAAGGGTTCTATTCCCACCCATCCCCTTGCAGATAATAAAAACTGCTGTTTTTTGAGGCCATGGTGTCCACTTGAGCTCCAAGGTGACTGGGGCGTTTCTCCATATCTGGAGCCGTTCTAAGACCAGAAAAGGCTGTGCCTGACCACTGTAGGATTCAGAGTAGGTTCTGGAAGTCCTAAAAAAGTTCTGGAAGTCCAACCTGTTGCACCTTCAGGTTGGGCCAAATCTGGTTCTGCTCAGGTCCAGGGCACCAGTGGTGAGCCAGATTTATGGATATAAATCCACAGGTAAGTAAGTTTAACCTGTATTTACTTATTTAACTATATTCTACTCTGCCTTTTTCTCTGAAAGGACCCAAGGCACCTTACAACAATGAATATTCATATGAATATATTGAATACGTAGTGCATATGTTGTTCATTTTCACTAAAATGGTTATTGTAAGATTATCTCTGCAGTTACAAATGACTGGTTTTAGAATTGCATTCATAGTTTCAGGACCAATTTTCATCAAGCTTGCTCAGCTGAAGTAAGATGAATTTGATTTAATTAATTTAAATGAGTTTAATGAAGTCAGAAGAATTTTCCCAGCTGAGGTGCATTTATGAGAATTTGATCTTTTTTCTTTTTAATGTGAAAAGACCTGCTGTTGCACATGACTTAAAGTGACTAAACAGGTTTCAGAGATTTTAGTATGCCATAGTAAGAATAATACCATGTAATTGTTTTATACAGCATTTCCTCTTCTTAGCCTCTTCATTGATGAAGTAAATAAACAGATTATTACTGGATGTTCAGATGGACAGGTGAGAAATGAAAAAACATAAAATATTAACCTTGGACATCAAAATAGTTTTTCTGTGGGTGTAATCCTAACCAAATTAAGTTGGCAGAGGTCACTTGGTATAACTTCCTGTGATGGTGTGGGGAGGTCAGTACATGCTCTGCTCAACTCCTGGGGGTTGGGGAGTGCACTGGCGTTTAGGCCAGTGCACTGGAAAGTACTGGCCTCTACACCACCAAAGAAAGCTATGCCAGGTGAGTTATGCAGGCCTAAATTGGTTAAGATTGCACCCAAAATCATCAAAATGTATAACTGGAATATAAAATTCGGTAGAAAAATCATGCTTTTTTATTTCCTCGTGAGCACTAGACAAATTACAGCAGTAATCTATAATAACACAGACTTCTGTCATTACTTTGTACTGAGCCATATAATAAACACTGACAGTAGTGTGACAGTTTTTTCTAACTAGTAATGTAGAATTGAGCCTGTGACCAAATATGTGTAAAGCAGGTGATTTACCTTTTATCTCAGGTTTTGAATGGTTGCATCTGTAATGACAAATAGACATATTTCTGTTTTACAGTTTTGTGTTTTATAATACTCTATAATAATATGCAGGGTGATTTGCATCCTCCGCCAGCCACAAATAAAAAGTGTTCATTAAAATTTTAAACACCCTTTTATTAACAATCCCAGAATAGTTATGCACATGTTAGTCAAATTAGATTATCGTCAATTTAAACCAGATGAGAGACTGTTGTGTTGATAGCCTGCGAATGTTGCTTACTAAGGGTGTAATCCTAACCTATGTAGGATGGCCAAATTCATCTGGCATATCTTCCTATGGCGGTGTGTGGGAGGTTGGTGTATTCCTGTGCAAACCCTCTCTCCTCATAAGATACTTCTGTGCCACTCCTGGGGAAGGTTAGGCCAGTGAATAGACATGTGCTTATCTCCTTACATCACCACGGGAACAGGTAGAGACCAATGAGTTGTGCCAACCTAAGTTAGGATTGCACCCAAAGAAACCATTCAATAAACACAGTTATTTCTAAGCTGATAAACTTATGGACAAAGTATCAAAACTTACTGTTAACCTCAGGCAGTAAAATCAGAAACATATTTTCTAAAATGAAAATGTGGAAAAAATTATTTATAGTGATGGATTTTTTTCTGTTCTAGCTGTGGATCTTCAGCTTGATTAATGGGCATCAGTATCGCTGTGTGGTGCATGTCAATGTAAAGAAAGAGAGAGAAAAATTTTACAGCAAAATGAAGAAATTTGAACATTCGGGTAATATGTTGGCTTAAGAAGAAACTTTCTGAGCAACACGGACTAATTTTACTTTCATAAATTCTGCTAATTTGTTCCACGTGGGCACAATAGAGTTTCATCACATATTTGCATGTAGTGTATACATAATGGCATTGAGTATCCAGTCCTATCCACCTTTTCAGTGCTGATGAAGCTGTAGCAACGAGGTGTCTACTGCATCCTACAATGGCGGGATGGGTATGATGGCGGTTAACCTCAGGCATTGTCATGGAGAGGGGGGATTTGCTACTTGGTAACAGCCTATCCTCCATATCAATCTAACCCAGGCCTTCGTGCTTCGCATGCAGCGTATGCAGCGCCGAGTACGATACCATAGTCTTTTAAGACTGATGGATGCCTGCTTTTAACCTCAGGCAGTAAAATCAGAAACATATTTTCTAAAATGGTCCTCAGAATAAGGGAACTTTTATTCTTTTACCTCAAGACTGTTGCTACTTTGATACTAGAAAATTGGATAGGATTGGACTCTCAGTTATAAACATGATCCTGTCCCTGTGCTATTCTGTGGCTTCCAGATAAGGTTGCTCATGCATCATTTTTTCTAGGTCAGGGTACTGGCACAACCAGTAGAACTTGTAAATTGCAAGCACGTTAGTTAGGCAGAGTGTTATCTAAACCAGTTATCTAGTTCAAGTGCAAGCACTACAGCCCAGTCCTATCTGCCGTGGCACCACTGGGTGCACTGGTACCGAAAGGGCTACCGCTGCATTCAGTGGCTTTTTAGAGGTGGCTGGAAGTCTCGTTGGGAGAAGGGGATATTCATCTCCTTCTCCTAAGTAAGGGCAGAAGCCCTGCAATAGGGATATTTGAGTCTATGCCAGCTGTTTTGCCAATACAGACTGGAGAAGCTCTTTGTGGGGTTCTTCAGCTCAACACAGAAGATAGGATTTGAGAGAGGAGGCCTCCACTGATCACTCTCCTGCCTCCCCTTCGCCCAAAAAGCTGCCCCACCAGCTGTTGGTGTTATTTATCCCCAGCCAGTATCCTTCTGACATTGGGTCCAACTGGTGCTGGTCTCATGCCAGTGCTCCCTGTGTTCTGGCACAGTATATGTGCTTCACACCATATTTATAACACCTGTACCAATGCTAGGTTCCAGGACAGGTGCTATTAGCCCATAGGAGTAGGCTCTTAAACAAATAGAATATGGTGGGGCAGGGAAAGAAGAGTAATAAGTTTAGCTGGTATACTATCTCCTTTCCGTATTTTGTTATTTCTTAGGCTTGTACTATAGATAGAAACACTATAGCACTATAGACAGAAACAGAGGTATATTCATCACAACGTAATTGAAAACATAATTACATGTCAGATTAACCTACTTTGAATTAAATCTGATATGAACTTGTTTAATTTGTTTTAATTTTATTGAATATATTGGTAAGCCTATTTCTGATATATTATTTGATTTCCCTAGATGAAATTCAAAATACTTCTAAGGTATGTTCTCCAGATGACTTAAAAGAGGGAGAAGCAGTTGAGACAACCTTTCCTGTACTTAAAATTGAACATTGTGACATGTCTGTAAATAAAGAATGCAGGTAAGGGTGCAATCCTGTAGCAGCACTAGATAGGACTAGGTTGTGTTGTACATGTTAACTGACAGCTTGGCAACCATTTAAAATTTTAGAAAAGAGAAACATATGTAAGTTTTTAATATATGTAATTTTCTGCTGTAGGCAGTCACTTTGTATAGCAACTTTGGGTGCAGTCCTAACCTAGGCCGGCACAATTTATCGGCCTTCCTATTCCCTTGGAGATGTCAGGAGGCAAGCACATGTCTGTGCACTGGCCTAACCCTCCCCAAAGCATGGGGTAGAAGCGTCTCACAGCACTTTTGTGACATCCCCAGGTAAGCATGGGGCTTATGCTGGCCTAACCCCTGCTAACTGGGTAAGAGGAACTCTTTCAAGTGGGTATTCCTCTTTTATTTAACAGGAGAAGAGTAATTGGCCCTCCCCACCGCAGCTATAGTGGCTCCTGCTGGTGTTCTTGTGCATCTTTTTAGATTGTGAGCCCTTTTGGGGCAGGGTCCCAATAGCCATTAATTTTTTTATATCTTTGTAAGCCACTTTGTGAACTTTTAGTTGAAAAGCAGTATACAAATACTGTAGATAAGTAGGTAGGAAGATAGAAAGACACTTTCCTGGGAGTAAGATCCATTGAACACAATGGGACTTACTTTTGAGTAGACATGGTTAGGATTGTGCTCTTATTTCTTTATGCTTTCCTTCCCCTTTTCCTCTCTTGATTGTTGATTTTGTATCATTTTTGTTTAACATAATACAGTACTGTATAGTCTAAAATGAAATATGTTGGTGAAATTACAAGTATGTACAAGTTTGCACGGGGTGGGGGAATCTTGTATCGAGGGAATAGTACTTGGAAATACTGTACCTTTTTGTATCTGTAATGAAGAGAGCTGAGCTCTAGCATTATGTTACCTATTCTGCATGTACAACTACAAGAATGCAGGGGAGAATCTTGTGTCAAGGTGATGGTATTGAAAATACCTTTTTGTATCTATAATGAAGAAAGTGCTTAATCTCTCTCTCTCTCTGTTTGTGTTTAATGTACTCCCTTCTCTCTTGTTCTAATTTAGTTTTCCTTCTGTGACTGATAGATGCTTGTGGATAGGAAGCTCTACTGGTTTATTCATAATTAACATGGCAAACCTTGAGCTAGAAGCTGTTTTACATTATAAAGGTATGATGAGATTTGTTCTTGTTTGATATGGTTTATGACTACATAAGAGTATTTACACATATAGGAAAACCCAAGCTTCAGTTTAAAAATGTTTCATTTGATATGTAGTTTTCTTATTCTTATTTTTTCCCTGCTGGCTAGAATTGTGCATACATTCAGTTTCTTAACAAATGAGTTTTGTTTTATAATTTTTCTATTGTGCAAGTTATTGTGTTGGAAGTTGAGTCCTTTTCAATTCAAAAATATTAAAACTGTCACTGCATACATTAAATTGGAGTAATTAAACTGATGTAAAATACTCATGATGCATTTAGACACAGAATAATCTAACGCAATGGTTTTTGTTTTTCTTTTTGCTTTCTTATATTGGGCTTTTTTGGAATCTATAAAGATTACAGTTCCCTCAGCATTCAGATTGCTGGATCATGCGCTTTAATGAGAAAGGCCATTGATGGTAAGGTGAGTACAGTATTATACAGTGTACAGGTGAGTGTACAGTATACAGCATTGCTCTCCATTTGTAACAGGGCTTCACATTTTTCCTCCTCTTCTTCCTCCTCCCTAGTTCTGCAGTTAATGGTAAGGCAGGAAATGCCTTAGTTTCTTGGTTTCTGCCTCTGTGAATGAATTCCAGAGTTTTGCCCAATGATCATTCATTCCTCTCTTCATTTTCTCTCATCTTCCTCACCTGGCAGGGAGGCATTAGCTGTTCTTTGCCTCATGCCTGGAACTCCCAGCTGCTTGCCTGGTCTGTATGATGGCTCCCTAAGATTTTTCTACACTGCAAAAACAGTAAGCAAGCACCCCAGAGACAGGGACTTGACTTGCTGGAAAAAAACCACTTTAGTGAAGAGGGAGGCTCCCACTTGAGTCTTTTCCAGTTTCAAACTTCTGTATGATTAGAGTCACAAAGTCATCCCCACATTGGAATTTTTGTGACTCAGTGTCAGGTCACTAGAGTTCCCAACACTGATTATAACCAAGGTCTTTCTTTTCAAGATGCAAGGGACTAAATGCTAGGCTTCAGTTAGCACAATACTCAAATGCAGTGATGGGCTCCAAAGAAATTAACAACCGGTTCTCTGCCCATCTGGCAGCCACTTTTAAATGGCTATTTTTAAACTTTATATGTACTATCTCTCATTAACAACCGGTTCTGTAGAGTAGGTGCGAACCTGCTGGAGCCCACCACTGCTCGAATGTCCTAATGCTAAGCTCTGAATCTCTGATGTGAAGCTGCCCTGACTAGTAAGCAGGAAACCCAATGAGAAGTTTGCCTAGCAATTCTTGGATCAGTGCACACATGCATGTATGTCTGCCAAAGCTTTGTAACTTTTGAATAGGAATGGCAAAAATGGACACAGTAACTACAATTTGCATACCTTGACTTGTAAGCTATATTAAATTTCTCTGCTTATTGGGATGCTCCTGCTAATTGGGCAAGAGACACTTTTTCAGATGGTTGCTCCTATTTAGTGGGGGAGAGTATCTGGCCCTCTTTACTCCAGCCCTGGCTGCCTTCTGGTGTTCTTTTGCATCTTTTTAGATTGTGAGTCCTTTTGGGACAGGCAGCCATTAGTTCCTGATCTTTCTCTGTAAACTGCTTTGTGAACCTTTCATTGGGAAGCGGAATGAAAACTAGCACCATACAGATCTACCTACGGGGAAGACTTCATCTGGGTATTTTGAGAGTGATACGACAGGAGCTGGCTTTCTGAAAACCCTTATGCATATGCACAGGATGCTGATAAAACTGTAGGTTTCTGTATTTATTAATGGCATTGTTTTGGATTTAAATATTCCGTGAACATATTTTTGTAGGTTTTCTGTTTGCTGACTTCTATGTTTGAGAATAAAATTACCTTATTGGAGGTAAATGTGACAGCCCTATTGAGATCTCAGCAGAGGAAGCTCCTTATTGGAAGGGGAAAAGGCCTCTCTGTTGTTGCTAGGTAAAGATGCATTTCACATACATTATAAAGTGTATTGTGTTTTGTTTACCACAGAGTTTCAGGAACAAGTTAATGTATAAACAAGTTAATATATAAATATACAATCTATGACTAACCCTACAATCCAGAGTAACTATGGGAGCACATAAGAGACATTTACATCGACGTAGTTACGGCACCACCTGGTGAAAACCTATGGGAGATGCATATTGCAATCCAGAGTAAATTGTTGTTACACCAGAGCAAGGACTCCCCGTACTTACTATGGATTGCACCCTAAGACTGCAATCCTGTTTGCAATTCTCTGGAAGCCCATTGACTAATGGGATGTACTTCTGAATAGAAATACATAGGGTTGGGTGATAAAACAGATTAAAGATGCAATTGTAACCAGTTTAAGCTAGCATAACTCACCTGTGCCAATCAGAAAGCCCCAGGAGCTTTTCTATAAGTTATTTATATATTGCAGTTAAGCTCATAATATACATAAAATATGCCTACTTTTTGTTGGTTCAGTGGCTCTCTTCTTCCAACCTCTCCACTGTATCTGAAGAAAGAAACAAGTAATCCTGTAAAAACTAAAGGTGAGTTTGATGAACTTATGTCACTTTGCCATCCAATATCAATTGCTATTTATTTCTTTGGCAAAAAGAATATTTTTGTTTCTTCTACCCCACACACAAATCTTTCACTGTAGCTTGTACTGGATTTTGAATCCAGAGTCTTTGAATGCACTTTTTTCCTTCCTTTCAGGGCATTTAGATATCTGGATATCTATGTGAGTCAATCTGTCAGTCTGTGTGTGCCAATGATGAGGGCATTTAGGTCATCATTCTGTAATTCTTCTGGATTTGTTTTACGTACTTTTTATATGTGTGTTTCTTTCTCTGTGAGCTGTTAATATGAATTTTTGTAAACAATGGTAAATTTGTTAACAATGAAAAATATTATATAGGCTTATTTAGGTTTTTTAAATCACTTTTGTTGCTGATACTATTAACTTGCTTTGAGGGTCTTTGAATGGAATGATTCAAATGATTTTAATAAAAATAAAATATGTTTCTCCAGTGCCTAAGAAGAAGTCAGCACTAAAATGGTAATTGCTATAACCTTTGGGGCCAGGGAAGCTCCCTGTGCTCTTCTTGGGGAAAGGGAACAGCAGCAATTTCATTATTCCGTGTCAAGCCCAGGCAGCCTCGATTGATCTACTTGCAGCCTCACCAGCTAATTAGCTGCCACAGAACTGAGAAGCTCCATGTTGGTCTCTGCAGCTCATTAAGGGGTTTAGATTTTGCAACAGCCTCTACTGCCATTTTTGTCTCCTTCCCAGGCGGGATCTTCCCTACAGCCTGCCCTCCTTCCACCCAATTCTGTCTTCCCCTCACCTTCTCCCTGCCTTGAAAAGCCTCACCATCAACTGGTTGCAATACTCACCATGTTGTTCTCCCCCAATATGTCTTCTCTGTGCTGAGTCTCATTACTAAGTAGCATGGGCGCTTTGGACTTACCACCAGAATTGGTGGCTTTTTTATGCCTCCTGGAGCCATCAGAAAAAGCCAAAGTGTGACTAGTAAGTCTGATAGGATTTGGCCAGTCCTATCCAACTTTCCAGGGCTGATACAGTCATGCCAATAGGGCATGCATTGCAGTAGGGCAGGCTCTGCATTCTGTGATGATGGAAGGGGACACACATTCACAGATGCGCTCCCAATATTCAAGATAATATTTATTCCCTTACTTGAGAGCTGCCTAATGGTTGTGTCAGTGCTAGAAAGTTGGATACTCCTTTTGAGAGTATAAAATACTGTATATATATATATATTTGTTTTTGTGAAATAAATTTATTTACTGTTGCTTGTCAATGTTCTTTTTTATGCTGACTGTTATTGACTTCTTAAAAACACAGGTAAAACGGGCACAATAAAAGACCAACCTGTTGTTTTCCATAGCAAAATTAAGTCATCAGGGTATACATTGCCACCACGGTGAGTACAGATATGGTAGTAACATTATTTGCAGTTATCTGTTATAAATTAAAATTGTTTTTATTGCCGAAAGTGCTGTGTAACCATATCTAATATACAGAATAAAATTTATTCTTACTTTGCACAGTCTGAGATTTCTTTGTCAGAAGTTCCTTAAGTTCATTGAAATAATTGTTGGAAAATAGTTTGCATCACTCCTTGCATCACTGGCATTCCTGGAAGGGCGGGAAGCAAAACTCTACATATTTTTCAGGCACAGGTTGGCAGGCTGCATCCTCCTCCTTTCCTGCAGAGCCAGTTGCAGCTATGAAAGAAAAGGCTTTCAAAGCCGCAACTGGCTCTGAAGAGTGCAGTTTACGTAAGCATCCTGTGTCTGAAAAAAAGTAGTGTTTTGCCTCCCCACCAGGAATACCAGTGTCTTGCATACTTCTAGAGGCAGAATTTGTATTCCATACGATAGAACTAGGATAGAATCCAGTGTAAAAAAGTACAAAGGAAAAGATATATTACTGCCATGACTTTAAAGACCTAGAATGGCAAGAAAAGCTTCTGAGGGAAATGCCATTCATTCTGTAATAGTTGGCTGTCTGTCAGGATTTTAAGTAGTCATATACAAGTTACTGTGTACTACATAATAAATAAAAAATGAAATTCTGAGCTCAGACTGTTCTGTACTCCAAAAGCTGAATTATGCAATCTATAGAAGTGCATGCAAACAGCAGGAAACTGCATAATTTATTCTACAGTTTTTACTGATTTCTAAAATTATGATTTTGCTAGTTTAGGAGAAGGCCAAGAAGCTTAAGCAACTTGCCCCCTCAGGCTCTGCTCCAAAGAGGAGCAGTTTCTCCTTTTCAGAGCAGAGCTGAACTGAGTTTGTTGGTGCCCAGTGCACATGCCCAGAGCTCTGCCCACACTGGGCAGGAGTAGACACTGGATGGTAGCCATGTGGCCAGCGGAGGGAGTGACCAGCAGGCATCCACACCGCTGGGCTTGGGGCATGTGGCAGCACTATGGCCGTGTGCCATCAGGAAGGTCTCTGAGCCCTCCCCAGCATGTGTGCCATAGGTTTGCCATCACTGATACAGGACGTGGAGTAGAAATCTTATTCAGCCCTTATCCTAGCTTTTCCTGTTTCACCAAATCATTTTGTTTTTCCTTGCAGAATGAACATGTTTTCTCCAAAGACGGGTACTAAGCTGAATAATTTGACAACAAAGTGCAAGAGAAATTGCAAAAAGTAAGTAATTAAGGCTACAAACCTGAAGATGCTTTCTTGGGAGTAAGACCTATTGAGTACAATGGGGCTTTTGAGTAGACATGGTTAGGATTGTGCCAAAAGGCTGCAATTCTAATCCCTAGTTAGACTGGCTCAAGTCCCAAAGGGTTTGTAAGGCCCTTCTTTGCCACATCGGGGGGTGGTTAGGCTAGTGCACAGACATGCACAGACATCCGCCCACACCACCATGGGAACAAGCAGATGGATGAGTTGTGCTGGCCTAAATTGATAAGGAATCACACCAATTTAATTGGTTAGGATTGTGTTAAATTGGTTTACGATTATGCCTAACCTTTGCTGGGAGAATACCATCCTCAGAGACTATGGGCGCAATCCAGAGTAACTACGGGGAGTCCTTGCTCCGGTGTAAGAACAATTTGCTCTGGATTGCAATATGAATTTCCCATAGGTTTTCACCAGGTGGTGCAGTAATTACGGGTGCACGTAAAGTCTCTTACATGCTCCCGTAGTTATTCTGGATTGTAGGGCATGTATAAAATAAAAAAGAGGGCAGATATAACACCTGAATTGTAAAACTCTTAACCTATAATTGCAACAGAAGAAAAAAATAATTGAATCTGTTTTTAGAAATGTATGTGACTTTTATTACAGCAGCACAAGAATAGTGGGAAATGTTCACATTTCCCTTATCACTAATGTAATTTTTGATGTGTCACAATCTGTTTTGGTATCCTTTTAATTTTTTGTGAATCATTTTTAAAGAAGAAATAAAGAAGAATATCCACTGGCAAATTGTCTTCCAAACAAATCCAAGAGGCAGATTGATGTAGCTGATAAACCAACTTCTGTATGCTGTATTCAGTATTCAGGTATAAGAAAATCTACTTGTATCTGTAAGATGTCTATAGCACTTGTTAAAAACCAAATTTATTTACATAATAGTCAACACATTTCAGACTGTTTACTTGGACGCTGAATGCACAATCCAAACAGAACTCTGGACTGGGACTGGCACAAGGAACTTGTGCTATCCTGGGAGTCCCTATAGTTGTTATTTACTAACAACATGCAATAAAATGAAAACCAAACAAAAATATTAGAAAATACATCAAAAGTACAGATGGTAAAAACTCCAGTAGTGTAACACTGGTGAAGTTGCACATTCTAATTACTTGCAGATTTATATCATAACAGTCTAAATTTCTACCCATTTTTACATTATTTCTCCAACAGCCCATTTCAGATTGTTATTCCATAATATTCTCTCTTAGGGCACAATCCAGAGTGAGGGCAGTGAGGAGAGCCCTAGTTGGATTTGCCTCAACTATTCTGAATTCAGAGCAGAAAGTTATGCAGCATCCAGAGAGTCATGAAGCCTGGGATGCCCTAGCTGGTCCAGAACATGCTCAGTAGGCACCAAGTCAGTGACAGCTGGGGAAGGCTTGCTCCTGAGGAGACCCCCCTCAGATCACACTAAACAAGGAACAGCTGTGGTGCCTGCCTTATAAGGAGTCCCTGATGGGACTGACAGTACAGTTTACAGTGAATACAAGGGGCTTCTTGGAATGGCCTGCTGTATCCCCACCTTAGTGAACTGCCATAGTTGTGCCATATCCTGAAGATGAGAGGCAGGGGTTGCAGCTAGGCTGGCCAAGAACTCAGATTTTTTGTCAACTTTCCATTCTGATTTGGCCTTATCATGGATCCCTATAGGTCTACTCATTACTATCTGTGCTCCTGAGGTGGTATAACTCTGAGGAGCTGGAAGAGGGCATTTCTGCCCTGGAAACAGGCTCTGGATACAGAGTAACTGCTCTGCCCTAGGCAATGCTAAACATGCCCTCAACATACCTCTTTGAACTGCCTAGGTGCCCCAGCTAGGGCAGCCCAGCTACACCTGTCTTGGGGCAGCTTATGTTGCCTTAGGCTGCCCCAAGCCTTTTTCAAAATAACTAGGGTGGCCCATCTTGCAGCTGGGCCAGCCCAATTATAGATAGGGTAATCCAAGTGCACATCTGGATTGTGCCCTTACAGTCTAATTTTCAATTTCAGAACTCTTTGTTTTCTCTTTCATACAAAAATTTAATAATCGCTAATACAATTCTGCTTAAAATTTTGTTTTGTTTTGAAGTAGAATTGTCATTTGGTCCATTTATGCAAAGTCCATAACTTTTGTCCAGTGGTGGGCTCCAGCAGGTTCGCACCTACTCTATAGAACTGGTTGTTAACGAGAGATAGGACATATAAAGTTTAAAAATAGCCATTTAAAAGTGGCTGCCAGATGGGCAGAGAACCGGTTGTTAATTTCTTTGGAGCCCATCACTGCTTTTGTCCCCCATTCCTCTATTGACAGAGTTTCTAGTTTTTCAATATTGTGCATATTCTTGCCACACTTACCATATATAAAGATAAAAATTTGAATCTTTCCCCACATATTCATCTATCATACCCAGCAAAAAGATTTCATGTGTCATTTGCATATTTGTTTTAAAATGTGTATACCATGGTTTCCAATCAGGAACATAACATCCCTGGGTCAGAATTAAACTTTTCTAGTGCATATTCTCATAGCTAAAACAACCATCAACAGTTTGCTTGCTTTTTTAAATCTTTGTTTGCCTTTTTAAGAACATAAGAACCTCCACTGGATTAGGCCAAAGGCCCATCTAGTCCAGCTTCCTGTGTTTCATAGCAGCACACCAGATGCCTTAGGGAACACACAAGACACCTGCATCCGGGTGCCTTCCCCAGCATTTGGCATTTTGAGGTTGCCTATATCTACATCTGTCTGTTCACACATGCATGCACATGCTTGGCTTGTTACCTGCGATGGTCCTTTCCTCTATCAGTTCTATCAACATCCACTGTATGATCCGTTGTATCAATTATACACTGAGATTTGGTCCCTTGCATGCCAATCTTTGTCAGCCTACCTGTAAGCATACAGACCTCCATTTCAAACATACTTTGCATTCCTCGACTAACTCCACAAAATCCGAAAAGCAAACCACAAAGTCCCACAACAGAGCTGCACACTGCAGCTTTAAGAGCTTTGGGGCAAGGGTGCAGATGGTAACATCTGATACCTCAGAGGGACAGCCCAACATCTACAGGCATCCTCATTTATGGCTTAAATGTGATCCATATGTTACTTTTTCCATTGTTTGACATACAGTATATACAATTTGAATTATTAGCTTTACTCCCTTCATGCTTTTGTCTTACAGGAGATGGAAAGTTGTTGGCTTGTGGCTTAGCTGACAAAACTTTGTTGGCATTCAATTCAAACCTTACTGGAACACCAACTGTATATTCAGGTAAGTTAATTCTAGACAATTCCATTATTAACAGTCCTCCACTGTCCTATATCAAGGTGATGGTTCTTCTAGCTTACAAGGTTCAGAGCCACCTACTGCTAGATTTGGTGTCAGTTCCATTTCAATGCCTCCAGTACTGTTAAAATAGCAGTACTCTGTCCAATTATTTGTATGAACATTGATACAGTTTAACAAGTATAACTAAATAAAGGATTTCAGTCTTAGCAGGTTTTGTTGTTTTTTAAATATATTTTAATACACAGTGATAAATAACTAATCACATACTGTGTAGAATGTTGTCAAATATAGAATACAGTCCAGCTCTTTTGTGCTAATGGGAGAGGTTATGTATGTCCTCAAGCTTCAGTGGCACAATGTCTCTGAATATCAGTTGTAGGGAAGAAGTGATGGGAAAGAATTATGCCTTTTTCTTTGTTTGTGTGCTTCCCAAAAATAGCTAGTGGGCCAGACAAATGGGGTACTCATGTCCTACTAAAGTACCGTTAACAACATAAGAAAAGCACTGCTGGATCTGGTGAAGGCTCATCTAGTCCAGCAACCTATGGCCCACTAGCCTGTAAAATCTAGAGATCTGGTGAAGGCTCATTTAGTCTAGCAGCCTCTGGCCCACTAGCCTGAGAAATCTAGATCCAACAGTGCTTTTCTTATGTTGTTAATGGTACTTCAGTAGGACACGAGTACTACATTTGTCTGGAGCAACGGGTCTAGATTTTACTGTTGAAAATCCTACCAATTCATGTAATACTGGATGCACTTGTGCACTTCATGCTGCTGTCCTGCTAGAAGCTGTTGGAAAATTAAAGGGCTCTGCCAAGTTCAGAATTTGTCTGATATGCATTAAGGAAGAAAAGATGTGTACCACATTTTATTTTGAAATTAATTCTATTGGTGAACTGCCACCTGAAACCAAACTTTATTTTAGATCCTAGGCATGCTCTTAGGAAACACTGTTCATCATGCTTTGTTTCATTTTCACTGATTTTCCCAACTTTGGACACTGTACAGGAGTGCCAGGAGGTTTGTCTCAATTTGCCTTTAATAACACTTGAGGCACTTGTTTCCTCACTGTGACAGACAAATGAATTATTCTTAATAATACATCAATTGATGTGCACTAGGGGGCAGTCTAGGACCTTTAAATGTCTTAATATTAATAGTTTTCACATTGGGGAGTAAAAGTAAAAAGCTATTAAAAGGCATACAACACTGGATTATCTTTTGCTTTGAATTTGATCACAGTTTATAGGGTTGAAATCCACAGACACATAATTGATAAATTAAAAATTAAAATAATTTATAATTTATAATTAAAAAAATCTTTATTCATTCTTTAAATGTTTATTAGTTAGAATTTTAATCCATGAAATCTCAAATTTTCAATTGATGGTTATCTTTTTGAGTGTAACTTGAAAGAGGGGGGATTTTCACTCATAAAAAGCAGAGGAAAGTAGCTTTAAGGACAGGGTAACCAGATCCTAAAGGCAAAATGTAGGACAAGGTTCCCTCAAAGTCCGGATTTTCAACTGGATTCAAGCAGCCTATACTTGTCGTGAGCTGAGAACTTCTGCTCATGGTAATTTGGGGGAAGTTGTGAATTGTCAGAGGGTACTCTCTGCCCATCTACTATCTTCCTTAATCTTCCACCTCCAATGAAGCCCAAATCAGTTCCATCCTGTTCTCACATTGTAGCACGGTAGGAAGGGCATGTCTCTTTCTTTGTGTCCAGTGCTTCTGTATTCCAAACTAATGTAATTTAGTATTCTCTCTATGGCTATTAGGTAAGTCTTCCCTGTTATCCATATCTAGCACAGACTTTGCTCCCTCCTCTAATGGGCAGTGGAGGAAATGCTAGCAGGCCATTATTCCATCCATGGCCATGAGAGGAAGCAGCAATGTTGGACTCTGAGGGAGAGGTAAATGGGTGTCTTTTCTTCTGAGGGAGAGGTAAATGGGTTCTGTTGCAGCTTCCTCTGATGGCTTCAGGATGCTAAGGTACAGTAGCTGAAGTGGCCGAGGCTTTGAGGTTACTCTATTATTATAATAACTACAAACACCAAAATTACCAATTATGTAATAAGTGATTATTATTTGTTAATAATCTTACCTTATTAATAATTGTAATTTATTTTTATCCTTTAAGTGCTTGGAAGATATGGGAAGGAGGATGGAGAAGGAGGAGCATGCAAATCAGTAATGGCAAAATCTAAGAGTTCTGAGGAGTAAGAAGATATGCAGGCAGAGCTTTAGTAGAAAGACAAAAGTGCCAGATTTTGCATGCAATCCTAACCTCTATGGCCAGCTTAAGCCCCGGCATAAGTCCTGTGCTGAACTGGGGGTGTCACAAAAGTACCGTTAAGGCACTTCTGCACCACTCCTGGGGAGGGTTAGGCCACTGGACAGACATGTGCTTTCCTCTCTACATCACCACTGGAATGGGAGGACCAATGAGTTGTGCTGACCTAGGTTAGAACTGCACCTTTTGTGCCTAGTTTCTCAAAAAGTTGATGATTTAAATGCAGGGGAACACAATAATAGGAAGACGCATAGTGGGAATGCCCTAAATTTAATTTCTGATGTTGTAATCCTGCCCAAAACCTTGGACAGCCACTGAATTCTGCAGGACTTACAATTGAGTGAGCTTGCCTAAGCAATCAAAACCAACGACTTTTGTTTCCAAATAACAATATTTAGGGTAGATCAATTGAGAATATCAGCCAAATCCAGAGTAACTACGTGAGCACGTAAGAGACATTACGTGCACCCATAGTTACTGCACCACCTAGTGAAAACCTATGGGAAATTTATATTGCAATCCAGAGTAAATTGTTCTTACACCGGAGCAAGGACTCCCCGTAGTTGCTCTGGATTTCGCCCTATTGCTCTTTTACTTTGCTATAATAAGATTAGCCATTAGGACCCCTTTGATGGCTACGAAAGTAAGCAGTTATGCTGATAATTTTTTTTGACATAAAACTGCAGAAATTCTTGATTGGTTTTGTTTTTATCAGTTTTAGAAGATAATTCTTTCTTCTGCAGTCTATCAGAAAGAAACAGAGACCCTGCACACTGCTGAAGGTTCTATTACTATCTTGAATTTTACTCTCTTTTAATTTCTGCAAACTTCAGCTGATACTGTTTTTTTTTTGAGTAATTTAAGCTGTCTTGAAGACCATGTCATGGGAAACTAGGGTATAAATATTTTAAATTGTCTGAGCATCTGTTAACACTCTAAGCAAGTGGATGGAGTTGCTCATGTTTTCTCCAGGCTGCTACCTTAAGAGATGCTCTAAGCAGGGTATGGTTTGTCAAGTGTCAAGTATTTCAATACAGACATTCACATAATGGTTAAGGGTAATTACCATAAGACATTGTTTTACAGTATACTACTTTCCTTCCCAGTGTTAATTAGATCAAGTTGTGGTTGTATACATGGAAAAAATAGGCAGTACTAGCTTTTAAAAATTTATTTTCATGCTTGTTAAAACTGGGGATTCTAATATAATGACTAAGGGCAAAATCCAGAGTAACTACAGGGAGTACTTGCTCCAGTGTAAGAACAACCATAGGTTTTCACTAGGTGGTGCAGTAACTACGGGTGCACGTAAAGTCTCTTACGTGCTCCCGTAGTTACTCTGGATTTGGGGGTAAATATTTGTGCCATTTAATATTTACTTATATTATTTATATTTATATTTCAGCACTGGAAAAATAGTGGTATAGATATTGGGTATGCTTCCCACATTGAGGACTGCGGTGGCTCAGTGGTTAAAGACACTGTGGTTGTCACCATGTACCATGTTAGCAGGTCAGTGATTTGAGACCCAGGTACTCAAGTGATCCCAGCTCCTGCCAACTTAGCAGTTTGAAAGCATGTAGGTGCAATTAGATAAATAGGGACTTCTTCAGTGGGGAAAAGTGGTTCTGTTCACCTTTGGCATTTAGTCATACTGGCCAGATGACCCCAGAAATGTCTTCAGACGATGCTGACTCTTCAGCCTTGTAACAGGGATGAGCACTGCCCTTAATGTTGGTCATGACCACCAGGGCAATCTGTGGGGGACATCTTTACCCACTTTATGAGATATCGGATTTCATAATGCTGATCTGTATTATGGTGAAGAGTAATACTGGTTGGAAGCACTTTTTGATTGTGTTCTCCTTGGTATTCAGCAAAGAGGGCAGATTACCCATAATGACCAAAAGTAAATCTAGATATATATAAATGGAAAGTCACTCACTGACTCATCAACACCCAGCCAAAACTGCTGGGCCTAGAAGCATGATATTTGGGGAGGGTGTTCCTTCCATGATGGAGGAATCTACTAAGAACCGGTTTTTGGACATTCAAACCGGAAGGGGGTGAAATGTTTTCTTCCATTTCTTTCCATTGAGAATCCCTGACTGATCACTGCCCTGTCTCAGCCCCTAGGCCTAGAAGCATGAAATTCAGGGAAGGTATTCTTACTGTCACATGAAGACCCACCAAGAACCAATGTGGAGAAATTTAACCCTTAAGGGGCTGAAAGGGTGCAATGTGTTTTTGTCCTATACTGGCAGCACAATCCAGAGCAACTAATCTGTCCACATAACAGCCCTTGCGTTGCCCTATCTATCACTAGGGTGGAGCAACTGCAAGATGCTCCACTCCAGTTACTCTGGAAGAGGCTTAGGGCAGAGCAAGGCAACATAGGGTGCCCAAAGAGAGGTGGACCTGCTCTGCCCTATGCGGGGCAACCTAAGCAGTTCAGAAGAGGCATGTTGAGGGCATGTTTAGCATTGCGTAGGGCAGAGCAGATACTCTGTATCCAAAGCCTGTTTCAAGGCAGAAATGCCCTCTTCCAGTTCCTTAGAGATATACCACCTCAGGAGCAGGTATAGTAATGAGTAGACCCATAGGGGTTCATGATAAGGCCTGAGTAAGAATGGTAGTGTTGACCAAAAATCTGAGTTCTTGGCCAGGCTAGCTGCAATCCCTGCCTCTCAACCTCAGGATATGGCACAACTGTGGCAGCCCACTAACCTCAGGATACATCAGGACACTCCAAGCATCCATCTTGCACTAGAAGAACTGCAGCTGTAACTGGTTGTCAGGAACTGCTGGGCTTCCTTATAATGTAGGCACCACAGCTGTTCCTTCTTCAGTGTGATCTGAGGGGGGTCTCCTCAGGAGCAAGTCCTTTCCAGCTGTCACTGACTTAATATGCTCTGGAGCAGTTAGGACAGCCCAGGCTTCCTGACTCTCTGGATGCAGCATAACTTTCTGCTCTGGATACAGAATAGTTAGGAGAGAGCAGTTAGGGCAGAGCAGGTTGAACTTGCTCTGGATTGTGCCCTTAAAATGGAAGACTGACCAACATCCAGCCAATTTGGCTCTCGGTGCCTGGTGCATGGGGGGAGATGATGTTCAGAGGGAGGGGTTGCACAGGGGAGGACGCTGTGCACGGGGTGGTGATGCACATGGGGGTTGTTGCGCATGGAGGGTTGATGTTCATGGGAGGATGTTGTGCATGGGGGATTGATGCCCATAGGGTTGTTGCATATGGGGGTGGGTGTGCATGGGGGACTGATGAGCATGGGAGGTTGATGTGCATGGGGCACGGATGCGCATGGGGACAGATGCGTGTAGGGGTTGTTGCGCATGGGGGTTGTTGCGCAGGGCGATCGATGAGCATGGGGGATGATGTGCATAGTGGATTGATTCACAGTTGGGGGATGGCATACGGGGGAATTTTACTCCCGCAACGCAGGTACATTTTTGCTAATGGTTACATAAAAGAGAATATTGAAACATGAAAATTAATGAAATGAACAGTTAATTGACTTTGCAAAAATATATACAGTGACGCCTCACATAAAGAATGTCTCACGTAAAGTATGTTTCACGTAACAAACAAAAATTTCTCTAGGATTCTGCTTCACGTAAAGAACATGCTTCATATAAAGAACACATTTGTTGGCAGTTGGGGCAGATGCGCTGGCCGGCAGCCTGTTTAAAAAGCTTCAGGGCTGCCTAGCACACCTGCCCATAGTGAAAGCAACACTTTCATGCTGTTCCTCCTGTGGCCGGGTGTCTACTGGGCAGAGGGAGAGAAGAGCAGTGGAGAAGAGGGAAGCAGCTCAGGGCTAGCCAGAAGGGAGCAGGGGAGAGAGATGTGCAGAATGGAGCGAAGGAGAAAGTGGGGAGACACTTTGAAGGTGTCTCGGATTGCAGCCTCCTAACCATGTCTACCCAGATGTAAGCCCCGTTGTGTTAAATGGGTATTACTCCAAGGAAAGTGTCTTTAGGACTGCAGTCTAAGTAGACTTCATAAGATCATGCACATTGAATGCATATTTTGAATTCAATCCCAGTGTTCTGTCATCATTTTTACATCCAATTAATATTTTTATATGAATATTTTTTGGGTTGTGGAACCAATCGTCTGAGTTTCCATTATTTCCTATGGGAAAATCCACTTCACGTAAAGAATGTTTCACGTAAAGAACATGCCTCTGGAACAAATTAAATTTGTTATGTGAGGCGCCACTGTGCATGTAATGTATAGAAAAACATTCAGTTAACTTTCCAGGGTACCAACATCAACAGAGAAGATTCAAGGTGAGAGGTGAAGTTGTGCACCACAGCAAAAGGAAAGGGATTCATCAGAAAGCTCAGTGATCCCTTTTTTACTCTTCCTATTATCGTGACCAACAGCTGTGATTTATTGTCTTTCCCTGCAAGGTGGGAATTTTGGCACTTAAGTGAGACTGGAATTCCAAACTGATGCTCACCATCCATGATCAGACCTAACTCAGTAGTCTTCCGTATCAGGAAGATAAAACGATATTAATTTCGATGCAAATATACTGTTCTCCTGTGTGGGAAATAAATCAAGGAGATAAAATGGGGTGTGAGGTTGTATATAAGTGTACAAATGTTAAACTCTAAACAGTTTATTTATAATATGTATTTATGTCATCTTAGATGAATTTTTTTAAAAAAAACAACTCATGGTTTGTTGAGATTGTGCTAAGGCTATTTTTCAAAAATGTGTTTTCTTTCTTTTTTCCATAGGACATGATGGTGCTGTTAATTCAGTAAGCTGGAGTCATGACAATAACTGGCTTGTTTCAACTTCTGAAGACAGAACATTAAGGATCTGGTCAGTCAGCAGTGCAGAACCTGCTTTGTGTCTGGTAATCAATCGTTCATGCATGTTAGAAAGATTTGGTGTCCTGTTCGGTATAGCACCTGCTGCATCCACATATCTCACTGATTAGAAGCATTTGGGAATTAATAGCTATTAGCAACTTACTATACCATCCAATTCATTTGAGCCAGCACATCCATTCCCATCCCAACTCACATTTGTGGCTACTTGAGAGCCAACTGGGCCATTGCAAGGGCCTGTGGCGACCCAGCAGTGCTGCATCCAAATCATGCACCAACAGAGGTTTGTTTGCTCTGGGCAGAACAGGCTGGGAGAGACTGGCATGAGGGCATTTTGGAGATGGGAAGGGTAGAGTCTCCATGGGAAAAAAGTGGAAGGAGAAGAGCTCTGGAGAGGGGCAAGATCGGTGGTGGCATGTATACTGCGTCATAACCCCCTTCCCAGCCTGCCTGTCATTACATCAGGTTTCTTGGTAGCTGGTGTGGTTTCTATATAGCTGGTTTCTATATAGCTGGTGCGGATCAGAGAAACATGGGGCTTTTTTGGGGGTCAAGCCCAAATAAATCCCCTTACCTTGAGGACACCTCCAGCCTGTCCTTGTCTAAAGCCTTGAACAGACATTGCTAGTCAGGGCTTACAATATTGAGATAGATAAGAC
Organism: Cryptoblepharus egeriae; assembly: GCA_030015325.1. Lineage (NCBI taxonomy): Eukaryota > Metazoa > Chordata > Lepidosauria > Squamata > Scincidae > Cryptoblepharus > Cryptoblepharus egeriae. Next base: position 192,381,779 of record JAREYC010000001.1, on the reverse strand, counting down.
AGTAGTCTGATTCAGTGTAAGACAGTTTGCCATGTTCCTAATTTATGTATTCTTAATTTCAGGGCAAAGAGTTGTTTCATAAATCCATCCGATCAGCACAGTTTTATTATATGGATACATTTATATTGCTATCTTGTGGAGCAGAGTTTCATTTGTTAAAGTACTATCTTGACACCAGCAAGGATGATATAAAAAGGTAAGTAAAAAACTTAAGATTTAACATTTGTTTAAGTTTATTTAAAAAAAAATTTAGATGTATGAGACATAGGGCACAATCCTAACCATGTGTACTCAAAAGTAAGTTCCATTGTGTTCAATGAGTCTTACTCCCAGGAAAGTGTCTTTAGGATTGCAGCCATATTCAGTGAATAAATGAACAAAATAAAATAGTGTAGAAACATTGAGTAGTTCATGTTGGCTATTTCTTTTATTGAGTATCGGAAAATAAAATTTTAATATCACAACTGTTAAGGCTGATAAAAATGTTCACTGGTCAGCCAGTGAATGAAGGCCCATCAACCTGGCCAGGCCAACTCATATCCTTACCATAGGTGACAGTGATAGTACAAAAAATACTTTCAGGTATGGGACAGACCTCAAAGCAGTGGCTCAGTATGACAAGGCTTTGCCACAAAACAAGAATAGGAGTGTGCTTATCTCAAGCATAGGATTAGGCCTTTAATTTACTACTGAAAGCCAAAGAAAGGATAGCAGAGGCAAAGGAAAAAATACCCACAAGTTACCCTGAGAACCAGGGTGTTTTTAGTTTGTGTTTTTATATACATGAAAAGCCTAATTTGCCTTGACATTTTGTTTGTGGCTTTCTTCACGTCAATTTCTCATCACTTCTTGCTTTAAAAAATGTACCACTGTGCTATTTCTTTAATTTCTCCTAATTCTTCACTCATTTCTCTGATGAGTCAGGTTTGGAAAAATGCTTAAAGGGAAAAGCCTCAATGAAACTCTAGACAGAAACATCAGGAATGTGTTAAATCTCTTAATTAGAAGAACATGGTAATGCAGCTTAGCTCTCCCACTCACTTCTCTGTCTCTCCTATGCACTCTTTTGATGAAAAAGTAATCTGTGAGGTTTTCTCTGTAATGGCTCATTCATGCAAGCAAATCACAATTTGATGTTGTATTCTGTATAACTGAATCATTTCTCTGGAAGTGTGCTTTGATCCCAGGTGGACAAGAAAGTGCCTCTGCAACCACAGATTTTTTCTCTTCCTATCACAGACCTTTAGGAAGTGTGCCTTGTGTCAGATGATATCTAATTTCCCAGTCTAAACAGATGCGACATTAACTATGCCTCTCCTCATGGGATTCTGCCTTAGTAAAAAAAAGTTCTCCTGTTACATGTTCTTTCCCTTTATTATGGTTTCATTTATGATCAGTGTTTCTGGGTGCCATTCCATTTGAATAAACTATCATTCTTTCACTTCTGTCTCCAGCAAGATAATTTCCTTCCTGGGTATCTTTATTCGCATTTCAATAGTCTCTGTAGTTAAATGTTAGTTTTACTGATAGATGATCCTTGACTAGTGTCAGAAGGGAACCCAGTGCAGAATCTAATATGTCTGATACATCTCCCTTCTGTTGGGGAAAAAAGACTTGCAGAAATTAAAAAGACATTTGAGCGGGTTTCAAAAACATGTTAAATATGTCAGTTTTGGTCAGGCAGGAAGTCATACTCTGTTTTTTCCTACATTACAGAAACTATGGCTGCACTCCTAAAGACACTTTTGTGGGAGTAAGATCCACTGAACATAATGGGACTTACTTTTGAGTATGGTTAGGAGTGTGCTCTATGTTTCCTATGTATCAAAGAATAAGAGTTTGGATTTCTTTCCTGTGATTTGACAGTCACATGCACTGGCCATGGGTAAAATTACTTGTTTCATTTTTCTAGGCTGCAGTCCTATATAGTAAAACCTTGATTTGAGAACATTTTGAATTGAGTGCATTTTGCAAGACAAATGATACATTTCTAATAAATTTTGTCTTGCAATATAAGCAAAAAAAATTGTCCCAGCCAGGATATGGCCAGTTTTAGCACTCCACCAGTACCTGCTCAGCTTCTCCTGAGAGACTAGCTTATGCATGTTGATTCTGAAATAAGCCTACAGCAGTCAATGGGGCTCACTCATATGTGTGGCAATGGAAAGGAGCCTGAGAGACCTACCTTGCATGTCTATTCTAAAGTAAGCCCTACCATAATCAGTGGGACTCACGCCTGTGTAAGGGGGAGAAATTGCTGTGAGATAAAGTACTGAGAGACAAAGTACATATTAGTTTTATTTTTCTTTATATTTTGCATTTTTATTATTTTGTATTCTATTACAGTATTGTAATCATTTTTACTGTATTCGAATATTTTTGGTTTGTGGAATGAATAGTCTGAATTTCCATTGTTTCTTACGGGAACATTTGCTTTGATATAAAAACATTTTTCGATTTCAAGCATTTCAAGCTTCCAGATTACAAGCTTCCAGAACAAATTATGCTCATAAACCAAGGTCCTGCTGTACATGCCTTCTTGGGATTAAGCCCCAACTGAACACAGTGGGATTTTCCCTTTGAGTAAATAAGCAAGGGATTGTGCAGTGAGGAAAAGACAACTGATGAATATTAGTGTTTACAGAAAGAGTACAATGTATGAGATGCATGTAGAGTGTTCTGGATCCTCTGATGGTTTGACGGAGCTTCCTAGGTGACCTTGGGCCCAGTGGTAGGATTCAAATAAATTAACAACAGGTTCTATGTCCTAATAACCTAAATTAACAACAGGTTCTATGTCCCATTAGTAATCGGTTCTCAGAACCAGGTGCTCATTAAGCAAAGGGCTCTGTAAAAGCTGTGAGAACCTCCTGAAGCCGACCACTGCTTGGGCCCCTTGTGACAGGGTGGTTGATGGCACTTTCTGATTTCTCTACCTCAGAGAGTCAATATCTCTCACTTGCTTCACAAGGTTGCTTTGAGGACAAATACTCCGGATAACCCTAAGGTTCATCTGTGGTAAACTCTGACAGTGCAGTCCTAGATTGCACATAGGCCAATCTAAAACTAAAAATGTTGCAAATGTGCCATATAGCATATATGCACCACAGTTGGAGAGGTTTGGTCAGTGCACAACATGTTCTGACCTTTCTGCTCCATTCCACAGGGATGGTGCAGATATGCTGCCCTCACCAGGCCAGAGCAGGGTCTGGAGAGGATGTGGAGGAGGCAAGAAGAATGTTCTGGGGCAGGGGAAGGACAGATGGAGGATGGGCTTACAGGCAGAATTGCAGGGAGCAGAAGGTGGGACTTGGACGTTGCAGTTATGCTGGATCCAGACCTCGTCTGTTGGGAAGCTGGGAGCAACTTCTGGATGCTACCATCTGCCCAGACTTAGGTGGCCTGTGTCTGATTAGACCCATTGGGACTGCTATAGCCCTACCGCAGGGAAGGGGACGAAGATGATTGATAGCAGCAGCAGTCCCTAAACTTGAGCTGGATTCAGGGTAGGACAGTCTGCCTGATCAAGTGCATGTTTCTCACAGAAAGCAAGGGTGGCAAAAGTGTAACTAAAATGTAACCAAAATGGCTCATTAGACTTTATGTAGTGGAGGTGGTATGATGGTTTCTGTGATGATTTCTGATATTTCTTGAGGTGGGGATGGGGTGGACACTGCTTCAGGGGTCTCCATCTTACCAGAAGGGATGGCGTCAGGTAAGTACACATTGGACCAGGTAGGCACAAACAAGTTGGTTTCACTTTACTTTCTTCCAGCAAGGAAGCACAGCTTCTTAACAATGTTTCTTATAATAGCAAAACAAGGTAAGTATTTACAAAGTCACATAAGCATATAACATGTCATCAATACAGAGGATCTTCCCAGAGAGAAGATTCAGGCTGGAGCTAGGCCCACTCTACTCCAGCCACGTGGTGACTTCGAGGCCCACTGGCTGGGGCAGAGCACTGATGCCCCTGATATATTCACCTCTTGCCAGTCCCACACTGCCCTCTGGTTTCCCTGTCTTTTCCTCTTATATCCCCACCCCCGCCCACATCCTCTCCCTCTGGGATATGGACTGGAGAATGGGTGGCTTCCTCTTCCCCAATTGGAGCAAGTCCTGTATGAGTCGTCCTCATCCGACCAGGACAAGTGGAACAAGTCCTCCGCCAACTCCTCGGCTGGAGTTAACTGTCTCCCACGACAGTTTCCTTGCTATACAGAGGCCCCTCAATACTCCAGGAATTAAAACCCACAGTTTTCACCCATCCAATTTCTGATCCTGATCAGAGCTGGGTCCAGGTATGGAGGGTTTCTGATACCCACAGAGGCCCAGTGTGACTCCTAGAATGCCCAAAGTTCTGGTTTTATGATAAAACTGTAATGTTTTATAAGGTATTGGGTGTCTAGGAAATCCCTGAATGCTTCCTTTGGCTTTTAGTGGCTTATAAGGCATTAAAAACATTACTCCTGGTTTTATCGTAATAGTAGTCAATTGCTTTCTGTAATTTTGAGCATTCTGAGGTTTGCAGCATCTGTGGACCTCAGAAATCTTCTGAGCCTGACTGGAGATGTTGTTCAGCACCTGGGAAAACTGGAGAACCATGATTGCCAAATCTGTGAATAACGTGAATCCCCTGTACTTAGAGAGTGCTTAAATCTTTTTTGAAGATATTCTTATAATGGGTCCTGTAAATTTTTGCTGTTGGACAATGATCTGAATCATTTTTCTAGCATTTAATCCATAACAGGAAGAGACAAACCCTACAATCCAGAGTAACTACAGGAGCACATAAGAGACGTTTACGTTGACATAGTTGCAGTACCACCTAGTGAAAACCTATGGGAAATTCATATTGCAATCCCGAGTAAATTGTTCTTACATCAGAGCAAGGATTCCCTGTAGTTACTCTGGATTGTGCCCATAGAATAGTTCACCACAGGTTATCATGCTAGCCACAATGACTCTATATGAAATATGAAAGGTGCTGTTGAATTGGGCTAGTGTGATGCAGTGCTTTGATGCCAGTTGTAGATCTGAATAACAATGCAACTATGTAAAGTAATAATTACATGTGTAATTTATACTTTTAAAAGTTTGTATGAATAATAGCATGTTGAATTTACTATTTTTGTAGCGTAGTCTTATGTTTGCCTACAGAGGAGCAAGTCTCATTTATCTCAATAAGAATTCCTGCCAAGAAAGCATGCATAGGATTGCAGTCACCATCGAAGGCCTTGTTTCTGACTTTCTGGAATTTATATACTCTTCTGCAGGTACCAAAATAAGAGCATTTGCAAACCAGTGCAGAAATTTCTCATGGCTTCTACAGTGGAAATTACCAGCCTTTCTGCAGTAAATGAATTCTACTCTTGTATCCTTACATTAATTATTATCTGTGTTCAGCACTTTTGTCAGATGGATTTGATTGAAAAGAATGGCATTAGTTTCTTTGCTATCACCTTTCTTTATTATTATGACAAGTATAAAAAAATCAAATCAATTTTTTCCCAAAAAGTGATATCACTAAGTTTAATATATCATTCTGAAATGCTATTAGTAATGTATTGGGCAACGTGGACTTACATATATTTTTAAGTCTGGGCAGGTTTTCTCCCAGGTAGAGATGAAGTAAATACTACATTCTCTATATTGCTTTCAATATCTGTAGATTAGATCTCTGAACATGATTAGGCTCATGTTCTCTCTGGGATACTCTCCCAGTCTAGGGGATTTGGTTTCCTTTTATGTGAATCAGGGCCAGGTAGCATTCTGAACTGTGCTGTGCCTATCAGTCATCTCACTTCTGGTTATATCTGTATTTTGTCAGAGTCTGACCTTCATAGTCTATGTACTTGTATCAATCCTCTTAGTCCCTAGGAAACACTATTGAGATGAAGTATGAAAACTAAATTCAACCTTTTCATCTTGCCAGCTTTGCTTTCTGCATACCTGCATAACTTGATTCCCCTGTTCAGATTATATCATTGTAGCATTTTCCCTGCAAATTAAATATGTTATTTTAAAAGAACCATGAAAATTTTAATAGTTTAATAGTGGTAATTGTCACTGTAACAAGCTACGGATTTAGGAGAACTTTAACTTGGAGAGATGGCAGATATTGTACTGGCAGCTGGTAGTAACCGAGCGCTAGAAGTATTTGACCTCAATGCTGGTTGCAGTGCAGCAGTGATACCAGATGTTCATGCTAGATCTGTTCACCAGATTTGTCAAAATAAGGTAGGTGAGATCTTCGTTAATATTAAAGGTTTTCTAAGTGTGAATGGATATAAAACACAGACTTACGAACAACACTGAATTTCTCTTTCATACTTCAAATGGCAAACTTCAAAAAGCTCTAACTGTAGTTAATTGGATTGAGTAAATGGCTAGGAGAATGTCAAGTTTGAAATCTCACTTAGGTTACAATCCAGAGTAACTACGGGGAGTTCTTGTTCCAGTGTAAGAACAATTTACTCTGGAATGCAATTTGAATTTCCCATAGGTTTTCACTAGGTGGTGCCATAACTACGTCAACATAAATGTCTCTTATGTGCTCCCATAGTTACTCTGGATTGTAGGGTTATCCTAATTCATTATTGTCTGTAAATATTAGACTATAGTCAGGATGGGCCTTGCAACAAAGTGACATGTGCTCTTGAATGTGTAGTGAGCAGATCGACCCCCAGCCTGTTTCTCCTGTCCTATTACACATTGTGAGATAGTGTTTTACTTTATTTCACCACTTTCCTTAATTCATAAACATGACTTGTACTCTGATATTTAGCGCGTATACTTGGAAGCAAATCCATTGGTTGCAATTAAACCAACTGTACAAGTATGCATCTCAAATTAAAAGGTTTATCATATGTTGATTTCCCACTGCCTTATTGGATTAGTATCAATAGACCTAAAATGATATTGGTATTATGGAAAGTAATCTGTCAGCAGTTCCATTTTAATCTCAAATTTTCTTCTGTGTATAATGCTAATATAAAAAATCAGTCTTGGCTAAAGCTTGGCATGCCGTAGTCAAAAGGGGGAAAAAATGTTCCCAAATTTAGTCAAAGTACATTCCACTTGTTCCGTAGTGAAAAACAGTTTTTGTGGTTTCTGATATTTCTTCTAATCCATAAATCAAAATTTTAAATGTGTTTTTGGGAAGTAATTACTCTATGATCTAGACTTTTTATTTTAATGACATGAAACTAGATCATTCCCTTAGATGTTAGGTACAGAGAGAATTCTAGCAGAATAAACTCCATTAAAATGTTATATAATATATCACATGGAAGTCCAAAAGGCAGCTTTCCTCCTGTTCTGTCCCTGTGGCTCCTGTCCCTACACATTAGAAGTAAGCACGTGAATTTGCATATTTGTGAATCTGCAAGCACGTGAATCAAGCAAGTTTCTACATGTTACCAGGTAGGCCATGGAAAATAGCCCGCCTCCAATACTGGTGTTATACTGTCACTGGAGGCGGGCTACTTTTTCATGGCCCACTGGTAGATAAAATAGAATCACATCCTGGTTTACTGTGGTTAAACACAGTAAAGCCTCCCTCCAGAAGGACTTGGAATAGTTGTGCTATAGTTGAAATAGTTGACCTAAAATGATTTTTTAGATGATAGGTTAATTAGTCACTCGGATTTGGCTATGGTGACCCATTCCCTAGTGACATCTAAATTGGATTATTGTAACGCACTCTACGTGAGGCTGCCTTTGAAAACGGTCCGGAAACTCCAGTTAGTATAGAATGCAGTGGCTCATGTGGTTGCTGGGGCTCATTGGTTCGACTCAGTCAGGCCATTGCTTTAGCGGCTACACTGGCTGCCAATTTGTTTCTGTGCAGAATTCAAAGTGCTGGTCTTGACCTTTAATGCCCTCTACAGCTTGGGTCCAGGGTATCTGAGAGACCGCCTCCATTCATACAATCCGACCTGTCACCTAAGATAGTCAGGGGGGCTCTTCTAACCATGCCGCCATAGAAAGAGGTGAGAGGTATGGCAGCTAGGAGCAAGGCCTTCTTGGAGGTTGCACCCCAGCTCTGGAACTCCATTCCCTTTGACTTAAGAACTGCTCCCTCCTTATACAGTTTTCGGCAGGGCCAAAAAACATTCTTGTGGGCAAAAGCATTTTTGTTATAGAGAGGTTGGGGGTGTTGTGTTTTAGCAGTTTTTAGCCATGTTTTAGCAAATGTTTTTATGATAATTTTTAGAGTGGTGGGTCATTTTTAAATTTTTAAATATTTTAAAATGTTTTTAAATGTGTTAAATTGTTTGTATATACATTTTATATATATTTTGTTTGTTAGCTGTCTTGAGTCAGCCTTGCTGAGAAAGGCAGGATACAAATCCAGTAAATAAATAAATAGTTAATTTTTTTCTGTAGCTAAGGAAGCATCCAAGTATTTTTAATATTTGGAAGTTCTCAGGGTGTCTGCCTCATTTTGTCAAGCTGCTCAGAGCAAAACCCTAAGCACTGATAGGCTGATGCAAATGACTTGTTGTCACCCAGGGTGTTGCAAACAAGCTGTAAGGCATGTCTGTGCCAGCCAGAGAGGAGGATAGGCCAACACAGGGAGTTGCATCAGCCTCCCCGTGCTGCTTTTGGCAGTGAAACATGTTAAGTTTGCTGTCCAAACCTGACTAGTGGAAGGGTTTGGAGTGACAGGAGTGGGCATGGAGGAGACAGGAAGGGCAGTACATAGAAGGTGTTCCCACCCCATGCACCCATCTCTTCCTCTCTCTGCCCATCCCCACCTACCCCTACCCTGGGACGCCCCCTCCCATCAAGTTTTACAAGGTTTACCTAACATTTTACCAAGTTTACCTGGTAGGAAGTCTGTGATCAATTTGTCTGCTTTAGGCATATAATTTATACCCTGGAGCAGTGATTTTCAACTTTTTCAAATCACAGCACACTTAACAAGGCCCTGAAATTGTCAAGGCACACCATCATTTGTTTTTACCATTGACAAGGCACACCAGGCTGTTCAAATCCCCCAATTTTTCTATTAATGAATCTCAATCCCCAAATTCCCACAGCACACCTGAGGATTATCCGCGGCGCACCAGTGTGCCATGGCACACTGGTTGAAAATCACTGCCCTAGAGGCTGGATTATTATAACAGCCTCCAGGTCAACCTGCTTGAAAACTTCAATTGCAGAAAAAACTTTGGCCTGCTTCATGACAACAGTTGAGCAACAGGAATGCTAATTTTGATAAGTAAAACGCTAAACAGTTTGGACTAACCTGTAGCAATGCTACTTTTGCTGCTTTTTTGCAATAGGCAACTTGAGACAAGAAAAGATTTAATTTTGCTCCAAACATGCTTTATTTGGGATTTCTGATCCACTGAACTGTGGAAGTTGGAATAAATAAATGTGGGCTGCCTCATATGTTGCAGCTGAGACTAAAACCCTTCAAGGGAAAGAAACCGATTTGTTTATTAATGGTTTTATATCCAGCTGTTCAGCATTTAGGTATTTCAAGGCTGCATGTTTGAATAAACTAAACATTACCGGGCTAGTGAGCTGCAGGAGTCTGACACAGTCTGAAGTAAGTACTCAGACTTACTCAGAAGTAAGTCCTACTCTCTTCAGTAGGTCTTAACTCTGAGGCAAGTACATATAGGAGTGTAATATTATGTTTTGAGAAAAGATCATACTATTAAAACGTAACATCAACAAAAATATATTACTAAACTATCTGATAGATACACTGATTTTGGGTGAAATCCAGAGTAACTATGGGGAGTCCTTGCTCCAGAGGAAGAACAAGTTACTCTGGATTGCAATATGAATTTCCCATAGGTTTTCACTATGGTGCAGTAACTTATGGGTGCACATAATGTCTCTTATGTGCTCCCGTAGTTACTCTGGATTGTGCCCGATGGCTATTATTCTAAAGACACTTTCTTGGGAGTAAGATCAATTGAACACTGTAGGGGTTATTTTTCAGTAGACATGGTCAGGATTGTGCTTTATATTAATTTATCTTGTTAATAGATCTTGAGTGAACCTTTTGGAACAAAATTCTTTTTTTGTCATTGTGATTTTTACTAAACACTATAAATAGAATAGATTATATATTTTTCTCCCCTCAGCTTTGGGCAGAATTCACAACCTTTTCTGGTAAATAAGGTGGTTCCAGCAATATAGACCCATATTTTGGGGATTAAAGCTACTTTGGGATATTAGTGTTGTTCCATGTGCCCAGCTTTGTCTTCCTGTATTTAAGCTCAATGGTTAGGCTATAGACAGCAACCCATCCTTAGTTTTGAACGGTTTTCTTTTGTGGGTTTTAAAACTGTTCTTTAAAATGACTTTAGCATAGCTTTTGTGGTTTTCTGAGAGACTTGGTCTGGTATAACACTTAACTCCACTACTGCAGTCTTATTTGTGATACATCAATGCTTAGACTTTTCTGGCTTTTCTTTTTGCTCTGTCAGCAAAGGAACATGAATTTATTTAAGCAGAGCACATTTGAAATTGTGGACATACATTAACATGAAGGAAGAAATTGAAGTTTGTTTTTTATGGAAAATTGGAGATTGTGATCCTCAAACAACCTTTGCAGTTTAGTTGTGTGTTAAAATGTTAGAATAAAATGCTTAGTGGTAAAACACTATGGCCACAATCCAGCCGCACCTTTAGGCAGTGGAAAGACTTTGAGAAGCTGCTGTTAAGGGAATTAAAAAAGTCTAACAGGGTGCACCAGGTGGAAAAAGCCAAAGTAGATTTTGAAGGGTCCCCAAAGGACCTTGCCGTACTGGGTAAATTGGGAACTCAATGACAAACACACCTCATATGTTCTGGCACAATATGATGTAAAGTGATGCTCATTGGGGAAAAGAATTTCAATTTCATATATAACCTGATGTGTTTGAACCAAGAAAGTGTTCTTTGAATCACAATGGACACAATAATAAAAACAATTCATCCAAGAAAGCAAATTTCATTCTGAAGTCTTTAGGAATGGAATTAAGACTGTTAATAAGAAAGTGCCCAAATACAAATCTATGGTGCAGCCATATTTGCTGTATTGCATGCAGTTCTGGTTGCCACATGTCAAGAAGGATATTTGTATAACAGGAAAAATTGCAAAGCAGACAACCGAAATGATCAGAGGACTGGAGCACCTTCTTTATAATAAAAGTATTAGCGGCTTTTTATCTTGCAGAAAAAGCAATCAAAGAAGAATATGATTTATGAAATTATGGATGGTGTGGGGAGAGTGGATATTGAAGTTTTTCTTTCCGTTTTTGATGACACCAGAACCATAACCAGGGCTCATTCAGTGTCACTGATTGGTAAAATATTTAGAATGGTGTATTTTTCACATCGTATTTGTCTGCTTAATTCATTGCCAGAGATAAGCTAATGGCCACCTGTACAGATAACTTGAAGAAAGAGTTGAAGAAAGGGGGATTATGTGCATGGTGGCAGGGGCAACAGATCTTTGCCACTTTAGGTAGCATATCTGCTGGGATCATCCTGGAGTGGGGGAGAGAATGTCTCACCTACGTATGGACTTTCCAAATGCAATTAAATGAGCCACCAGCGGGAACCAAGTGCTGGGCTACTGGACCCTTCACTTTCCCCTCCTTCTGCCAATATGATACAATAGATGCTGATGCTAAAGCTGAAATTGTATTAGCTGAAATTGTATTAATAGAAATCTGACTGTTATATAACATCAACACAGAGGGGTTTTTTAAATGGTTGGTTTGCAATATGATGCTTCTTTTTCTCTCTTATGTCATTGCATATAAAATCCATAATTATTTTTGCTTTAGATGGAGACCAGAATATCACACAAAATGAAGCCACATTCTTAAACCCACTGTAATTGATGGGGTTAAGCTGTCTTGCTCTGTATTTTAGCCATATTTTTGGTTGTACTTATTAAACGATTGGTTTGGTTCCCCCCTTAAATTCTACTTGAGAAGAAGCAGTCCAGTACAATTGATCAGTACTTTAAATAAATTAATAGGCAATGGCATGATCCAGTAAACATTTCTGCAAAGGAATGACATCTGCATCAACTAACTTGGCTAGTCAGCAACAGCAAATTTCCTATAGTTGTGGGTGACCAAAGGGACCAATCTGTACTATCTCTAAGCTGAGGAAGTAAGTACATGGGGGCCCCAAGTAAGGACACATTAAGAGCCTGGCTGAATCAGGCAGGAGGCCCATCATTTCCATCTTCCTATATTGCACAGTGGTCCATCAAATGCCTCTGACACAAGACAACTGGACACCTGTATCCTGTTGCTGCTCTCTTGCATTTGGCATTCTGAGGTAGCTTGCTTCTAAAACCAGGAGGTTGCATATAGTCATCATAGTTTCTAATTTGTGGTGGACCTTTCCTCCATAAATCTATCCAATCCCCCTTTTAAAAGCATTTAAGCCTGATCACATCTGAGTCTAATAACACTCAGGTTAATAACATTCTGGGTAAAGAAATATTTCCTTTTGTTCAAACTCTCCTAACTCTCAATTTTAATGGATAGCTCCTGGTTCTGATGTTTCGCAAGTGGGACAAGAACTTTACCAGTGCTATTTTTCTGGAAAATAGGTGCCAGAACTCACCTGCCAGTACTCACCTTGAAGTTGTAATTTGCATAGGCATGTCTGCTTGGTGGCTACCAAATTCAACCACAGAGGTGCAGGTAGTCACACAGAGGTTCTGGTACTCCGTCCCCCTCAAAAAGACCCCTGCTTCCCTCCACCCATCATATGCCTAACTTTATATGTCTCAAATTTGGATCATGTTGGCTGCTTGTTTAACCCATGAGATACACAGCCTAATTTGCCTGTCAATTTCACAGACCATCAAAAGTTTGATCAGGACTCAACACTCAAAAATGAAACAGAGAGGGCATTGCTTTGCTTCTCAGCAGAGCAGCAGACATTGAGTAAATGTGTCTGGCTTGCCTCCTAGTTGCCACCCCTCTCACTTGGGACAAGATGGCACTTATATTAATGCCCTACATACAGTATGGCATTGCTAATATTAGACCTATGCTACTATCTGCATATCCATTAGGTTGAAGGAAAATCTAATCATGGAAACTTCTCAATTTTTTACTGGCAGTACTTGCAACATTTGGCATATAAGCCAAAATCTCAAGTTTCTCTTCCCTCTAGCAGTATCTGCTTTCTAGGTTCCTAGCTTCTTGCCCATGACCACTAGGAGTTTGGTCATTCAAGTAGCTTCCTTTTCAAAGGAACTGATTATGAAAAGGATAGGAAGCAAATTAATCAAGGATGAGGTGATTACTCTGAAGTTAAGCACCATGCCAAAGCTTTCACAAACATTTGTCAAATTTTGCCAAGGCTCATATATATTTTTGATGCAGTTGCATAAATATCAAACCACATGAAGTTCAGTAATCTTAAATTAATGTTTTATGTTACAGGGATCAGCTTTTAGTACTCAGCAATTTGAAGCTTATAACCTTTTCTTGACAACAGCTATTGGTGATGGCATCAAACTCTGGGATTTGAGAACTCTGAGGTAAGATAATAATTTATCTTAAAATGAAAATGGCAAAATGTTGCATCAGTTGCCCAAACATGTGAAACAATAGAATCTTTCATTGTTACATTTTTTTTCCTAACTGTGACAATAATGGGTATGTAATAGAAATAAATCTTTTTGTAAGCAGCTGTGCCTAATTTTTCAGTCTTACAGGACATGTATACATATTTTTTGTCATTTTTAAAAAAATACAAATTTCTTTCAGGCTTTTGTTAAGATCACAAGAGTTTGTGGTCACTTTGTTATCCCAATGTCTTTCAGTTTGATTGCAGCCAGGCAGATAAAACTGTTCCCTAAGAATCTGGGAAGAGCACCTGTGCACCCAAATAACCTGCACCTATGCATAAAGACCACGAAGATTATATGGCCTGAATGCAAAGGCATTAAAAGTAGGCTGTAACAGCTCTTAATTTTAGTCAATAGATAGGCAGCAAACTAATGCATGATGGGACTGTCACAAGACGTAGCACAAGATGCTGAGTCATCTTCCAGCTGATTGGTGGACCTTTGCTCGGTGCAGCTTCCACTGCATCCCATGGGACATTGTTGGCTGTTAAGAGGTCAGCTCAGGGTAGGGAACATTTGATCACCTGCCCTGGGTTAAGTACCAGCAACCATAAGCGGTGACCCACTGACCTGCACCAGCAATATCAATAGCCCAAGTCCCCATTGATCTATGCAGGTGGATCAAGCTCAGGAAGGGAGTTTGGAGTGGCAGGTGCTGCCACTTCTAAATGTACTCCTTTTGCAGGCCTGATCTCCCATCTCCACTGTATCTTCTCCTTGTTCTGCCTTCCTCCGGCCCTGTTTGCTTGAGTGGACTTGTGAACCAAAAAGATAGACCTGTAAAACGTAAGCCAAAAAGTAAACTTGTAAGAGAAAAGGCAGGTAGGGAGGCAAATATTGTTAGAAGTGTGTGGGACTTGAAAACTGGCATTAGATAGTAACATGCATATTTTTAGTCTTGAAAATCTATTCCATCTTGTCTGACTTGAAAGACATTACATATACAGTATTACAAACGAGGGGAGTAGTACAGAAAAAACTCTCATATGGGGACATTACTGTAAATCAGCAAAATGTAGAAGGTATCCAAGTAAAGAATTGTGGAAAAACAGCTTTGGAAGAATGTGGGGGCCAGTTTAATATCAGTTGATTTTTATTCTTATTTTATCATTTAGTATTTTTAAAGTGAGCTTATAAGGTCTTGCCAAACTGTAAATGTTTATTACCACTACCAAATGTTAAAAAGTAATAAAATGAGCGACTTTTGGTGTTGGACTCTGTTACAGCCTTCTGTTTTTGTAATAAACTGGTCTAACTACAATTGTGAATAATGAAAAAGTTGAATGTTTTTCACAGGTCACTTATCTCCTGTCTCCCTTGAAAACATTAATTTAAGATGAGTAGATGAATGGAAAAATAGTTAAAAGTAAAATATGGATAAGCAGTCTAGTGTATTCAGGGCATGCTCTGCTCTTCCATGTGCCATAAGTATTGTCATCAGTCTGCCTTTCTGAAAGGCCTCCCACTTTCCTCTTTCCTTAGGTTTGTATCCAGTCTGCTTGCTGTACTTCTCGATGTCATTGTTTTGATCTTGATGTCATTATACCGTCCTTCCTCTCTTGGTATCCTTTATGCTTGTGACTACTTTGATGGAACAACTGTGAGATGCTTCTTCAGTTTCTTGCAGCCTTTCCTTTCCACCATAAAGTGGAAGAAGAAGACCCAGAATAGTCAGACTATATTTCGCTTACCAGTATAAAATATTTTATATTTAGTAGTGGGCAAATATACTGTACAATGGTACCTTGTAAGAAAAATATCTTGTAAGACAAATGCATTGTAAGACAAAGTAAAAAATTTCTAAGGAATTCTGCCTTGTAAGACAAACAGTTTTACAACAAAAATTTGTTGTAAAAAGAATGAATTAATGGATCTGCACTGTGAGCAAAAGCAGGAAAGCTCATCTGCAGAGGAGGAGAATAAGAAGGAGGAACACCTCCCATCAAATGAGATTAAGGACATTTGTAAACATTGGGAATTGTGCAAAATTTTGTAGAAAAGCACCACCCAAATAAGGCTGTGCGAGCGATGAATCTGTTTAATGACAATGAATTTCACATTTTTGTGAAACCCTCAAAAGGAAACAAAAGCAAATATCATTAGATAGGTTCCTTGCTCAAAAAAGTGACTCTTTGAAGTGAAGCAGTTTATAGTCTATTTCATGCACACACATAAAATTGAAAATTCACTCACCAATGCTTGACACTGGACCACTGGATCTCAAAGCATGACATTTTGGAGATGGTATTTCTTTTGTGATGTTGGCACCCATGAATCAATTTTTGGAAATTCATCCAGAAGGGTGTGAAAAGCGGCACAATGCATTTTCATCCCTATACTTAGCATTGAAGAATTGCTGACTGTTCAACACCCTGCCCCAACCCCTAAACCTAGAAGCAATAATTTGGGGAGCATATTCGTTCTGTGATGTAAGGACCCTTTGGAAGAATGATTTGATGCCCAGTGGTTCCTGATGTCCGGCAGGTTCATTCTGCTAGTTAATCCATATAATTTATGTGTGTAAATTAATTAGATTATAAATCAGAGTTGCTCTATGCCAATAAAACAGCTTCTTTGGAGAAGTTATAAGCTGCTTCTATGTAAATTAATGTACTCCAGTTTTCTGAGGCTGCAATCCTACCTCTGTCAGTTAGGCCAGCCTAAAACCCAGCATTACCCTACAATCCAGAATAACTACGGGAGCATGTAAGAGACATTACGTGCACCCGTACTAACTGCACCACTTAGTGAAAACCTATGGGAAATTCATACTGCAATCCAGAGTAAATTGTTCTTACACCGGAGCAAGGACTCCCCATAGTTACTCTGGATTGCACCCTAAGTCCTTTGCTGGCCTGGAGAAGTTGCAAAAGTGCTATAAGTCACTTGTGTACCACTCCTGGAGGAGGGTTAGACATGTGCTTGCCTCCCTACATCATATCATCATCATATGTCTTACATCATACATATGGGAAAATCAGTGAGTTGTGCCAGCCTAGATTAGGATTGCATCCATAATCTTACATTATAAATAAGTTCTGGTACTTTGGTTTTGGAGTTCCTATTTAGAATTATAAATGTTTTCTTCACATGATTTACAATGCTGTTCTGTACACGTATACTCAGAAATAAATTTTACGGTGTTCATTGGAACTATGGCTGCAATCCTAAAAACACTTTCCTGGGAGGAAGACCCACTGAACACAAAGGGGCTTACTTTGGAATAGACATGGTTAGGACTGAGCTCTAACTCTCATGCATGCATTTATAGGATTGCGGGAAGGCACCTTTTGAAGTGTTGACAATAGTTAGCAGGAAGAGAGCATCTATTTATCCCAACAGAGCTTGTTTTCCAGAGGCTTACTAGAATCCTTGAGTTTTTTTTAATATTGTGGACCTTTTGGGATAAGGAACCATTTATTTGTTTTGCTTTGTAAACTTTTGTTGAAAAACAGTTTATGAATCTTAATAGTGAATTCTCAAAATTACATAAGAAGAACATCAGGATTATACTCTGTCAAAAACAAAGGAGATTATTATACAGTATATTGGAAAAAATGAGAGGAATATTCAGCAAAATAAATTTATTATGTTTTTCTGAAGGTGTGAACGTCGTTTTGAAGGTCATAGTAGTCGTTGTCACCCCTGTGGAATTGCTATTTCTCCTTGTGGACAGTTCATTGCCTGCGGATCTGAAGATAAATGTGTACGTATGAGTTATTTATTTCTGACAAAACATACTATTGTAAGTACAAAGATTGTCATGAACAGCCATGGGAAAACTTCTAAGGAAAAACTGAGGCCCAGTTTATATGTTACTGCAAAAAACCTACCCTCCCAGTGACCTAGCAAGTGTGGGAGGGAGGAAGGTTGTCCTGGGTACCTCCTCATAAGGAGTATCACATGAGGCTACTCCTGCTTAATAGAGTTGTCTTGGGATAAATGGAGATTTGGTTTCCAGAACCCTACAGATTTAGAAGCCTGTGGATAATCTGTGAGTCAGGTACCCTCTAATCTTCTGACTATGACCAAAGCTATGCTTGGATCATGTTTGGAGGGATCAGGTCCAGCTGAACCTGCAGGTTTGGAACCCATGATTAGATATAAACTGCACTTAGCAATTTAGCAGAAAAAACTTCACCTGTATTTGTAGAAGAAGCCACATGGTCACTCACTTTTGCTTTATTGCACACCCCCTTCTGGCACTCGTTTCTCCCAGGTGTCCCTGAGTTCTTTACCACAGCTATTTCTGTCTCCCTTGTAAGACTCACAACCCTTAACCTAGTAGCATTCCAGCCTGCAATCCTAACAAATTTGTTTGGCCTAACTCATAACACCATCTTTCCATGGTGGTGTGGGGAGGTTGGTGTATGCCTAACCCCCCAGGAGTTGTGCAGATGTGCCTTACAGCACTTTTGTGACACCCCCAAGTCAACACAGGAATTATGCTGGGGCTTATGCTGGCCTAACTGGAGGTTAGGATTGCAGCCTTAGTAGTTTAGATATTTCAGTCTAAGTAGATTCCACTTGAGGACAGCATGTTGAGTTGCAGATAAGAAAGATTTTTCATTAAAGAATTTATAAATAATTGAGGTTTTCCAATAGCTGGGAAAACATTCTCAGAATTCTACCCTTTACTGTTTTTTTCATTTGTTAAACAGTTCTTTTATATAATCATTTGTGTTTTGAGTCAACTGACAGTGGAGGCATAGCATGGATGAATGTGAGGTACAAAGTGAGAACAGCCTGTTCATAAGCATGATAACAGTGACAAAAGAATCAAAAGCCAGAGGTTTTTGAGGGAGTTATGCTTCTGTGTTTCTCGGTCATCTCCAATCTACTACTCCTATTGCGTCCAATGGGCTTACTCCCAGAAAAATGTGTGTAGAGTTATAGCCTTTAGTTTAGAACATAAGAAATGCTCTGGTGAGTAAAGTAAAATGGTCCATCTATTTTTAAATTTTCATGTTGTCAGAGAGAAAATAAAAAAATTTAATATATTTATGATTAACCCTACAATCTAGAGTAACTACGGGAGCATGTAAGAAACATTTACTTCAATGTAGTTATGGCCCCACTTAGTGAAAACCTATGGGAAGTTCATACTGCAATCATATTGCAGTCCAGAGTAAATTGTTCTTACATCGGAGCAAGGACTCCCTGTAATTACTCTGGATTTGCTTCCTAAATATATAATAGAAATACAAACACGATGTTTGTTTTCATGACAATAGATGCTCATATATACTGCTTCCCATATGTGCATGGTTCCCACTGTGGGAAGCAGTATGCTAAGTGCTAGCTAGACCTTTAGCCTGATCCTAAAGGTCAGGACCCATGAAATAATTATTTGTATCTCTTGAGAAAATGACCCACTTTCATTATATAAGGGAGAGAAAATTCATGGGGAGTTTCAAAATTAAAGTAAAAAAAAGTGTGTCAGGATGTTGACTGATTTCTAGGGACTGTTTATGTGCCACAATAGTGAAGACATACACAGCAGAGTAGATTTACTATTAACTGTATTTACAATTCAGAATAGTTTAAGACAATCTGGGTCATACAAGTCCTTAAATCAAGTCCTTCAGTCTAAATAACCTCAGAGCTAATCAATAATACAGAGCTTATCAGCTCACTTCTGCTCTGACCAACTGCTGAGCTCCAACTGACAAAACTCAACTGTCAGTTTCAAATTCTGAGAATTCCAATCAGCTCACAGTTCACCTAGAACCAACTGTTAGATCCAGAATTTTAAGAAAATGTAGAAAATGTTTTACTTTTTCTTTACTACTTTCACAATTAGGAATTAATTATTATATGGAATTAATTATGGTGATGGAAGGGACAGCACTAGAAGGAAATACATCTGACCAAATATTTAAGATACATATGAATAGGAACCAAGGAAACTTCTATGTTTTTCATAGTACAGCTATGATGGAGAAGGGATTTTTTTCCCCCAAAGCAATGCTTGCTTCTGTTTTGCTAACAGGTTGAACATGCTTCCTACACAATGAGATTCTCTACTGTCTAAGCACCATTGCCTGAGCCATGCTAACTAGAAAGAGCATCCTACTCACTCAGCATGGATTTTATTTGGAATGCTGCGAACAGTTTCTCTGATGCAGTGGAAAGGGCTCTTCCACTCCCCTACCAACTTGGCTGGCCGTTAGTGATATTATTCTTGACTCTAAACACTGGAATTTGGAAAGAAATATCTTATATAAGCTTTCCTTCCCAATAAGTCTATAATGATGATTAATATTTGAGACATCTGTAATTCTATTTATGAGGCACAGTGCTTTCACCCCTTCTTTTAAAGAAATGTGCAGCGAATGGGGAGCCAAAAGACAATAAAATTAGAGATATTAATCATAAGCTGCCTTCTGTAATTCCACAAGTGTCTGACGGGAAAGAATATGTGTTGGCAGTATTGCTTAAAAATAAAATTAAAACCATATTCTGTTTTGGTACTGAAACAAATCACAGTACTATGTTACTGTAAACAAGAATTGCAGGTGCGTAGCTTCTTGTTCCCTGCTTGTAAAAATAAACTGGAGATCTACTGTTTGCTAAAAATAGCTTGGCATAGCCCCTTGCTGGTTCAAACCATTGTTCAGTTATTTTTCAACACACAGGAGCCAATTCAAGTAAATTAGGATGCTGCCAAGGTTTGGTCTACTTGAATTTTGCCTGTGTTCACATGAAGAAAGGTATAGACAGTAGTGTGTACTTTGCTTCTGTACTCACACACACATTCATACTTACGTAGGATGTCACATTCAGTGAATTTGATGTTCAGAGAACTTATGTGGGGAAGTTCCAGAGTTTTCCACTGGCCTTTCTGAGAAGGAATTACACTACTTCTGGTTGCTCATCTTTTTTAATGTTCAGTGGGAGTGATGATAAGTTTTGGGCAGTTTTCCTGGACTTTTCCCTTACCTATGAAGGGAGCCCATTTTTCTGTAAGGAGTGCAGTTGCCATTAGTCAACCCTTCTAGGACAATAGTTCTCAAACATAGGAAGAGATCTACTCTTTCCAAGTCTTTCTGGGGGAGGAGATGGATGAGTTATGTGATACATAAGAGAGCCGTAGGTATCTTTTCATTATTTGCTGCTTTCATTGGGTAACCTCTGAGCTAGCCATCTTCTGCCTTTCCACTTGAAATTACATATACCCTACAATCCAGAGTAACTACGGGAGCATGTAAGAGACATTATGTGCACCTGTAGTTACTGCACCACTTAGTGAAAACCTATGGGAAATTCATATTGCAATCCAGAGTAAATTGTTCTTACACCGGAGCAAGGACTCCCTGTAGTTACTCTGGATTGCGCCCATAGATCAGTTCTAGAATATCTGAAATTGAATTTCCCATCTCATATTTGCACATGTACTCTGCACTTACTGCTGAGTGGTCTAATTCTCTTTCTTTGGAAAAGGAAATGAAAATGTGCTATTTCCTCAATATAATATATATATAAAACAACACACACACACACACACACACACACACACACACACAGAGAGTTTCTTCATTAGGATACTCTTACTAGTTCAGACATAGTTCCTTTCTTAGAAGACAACAGATGATCAATAAAAATTAGGAAATGAATATTATGCTTTCATTCAAGTGAAAGGACATGTTTCATTGATTCAAATTCAAATGAACTTGTTTTCAGAACTCCTGACTTCTATGGTAGTTGCGTTCTTGATCTCTTAAACTCATTTACAGGATCAGAAGTGGATCACAGAATTGTGCTTTTCCTCCCTCACCTCATCTCCAATTCAACATGATGTAGTTGTCCTCATGTTCCCCAGTCCTAGACCTGGTTAACGTTTTTGAATGATAACTTTACTTCCCTTACTTCATGTGGCAAGCTGAGAGGCAGTCTATGAAGCTGCCAGCATCTTATGCACAGCCCCTGTGGTCCTGCTGTTCATTCCCTCTCCTCCCTCCCCTCTCTCTTTCACACACAATGCATGAACAAGGTGGTACTATCCTGGTCTCCTTTTCCCCTTGCCATTCTGTGCCCCTTACGGTTTTTGTAATATACAAAAGTAATTGTTTATGATAGTAACAAGGCAGGCAATTGCCCTTTCCTGGGGCTCTGAACAGCTTTGTTTCAGATCAGAGGCAAAAGCTTTCCCTGGCAAAGCAATTCAGAAGTGATTATCACTTTGTGTTCATAGGATAATCACATGGGGGAAAGGAGGGGTCTCCCTTCCAGCTGAAACAAAAACCAAATTGAACCCTCTCTTTGAAGCTTTCTCAGCAAGTAAGCAGGCTGCTTTTAAACTATTAAGGGATATTTAGCTTTTAAATTAAAAAGCCATCCTCATTGTGTTCAGACAACATTACTGATTAAGTTATACCTGTACTTTCAGTTATAAAATAGTTCCCTCCCTCCCAGGGATAAAAAATTTTATCTAAAATATCTCAGTAGCTAAAAATTTTGTTTTCAAAGTTTTGAATTCTTCATGTTATCTTAATAAGCTTAACTAATGTAAATCTCTGTTGTCTTTTAGGCATACATATATGAGAAACATTCAGGCACCTATTCCCATAAACTAACAGGACACACAGAATCTGTCATTAATGTAGCTTTTAATCCTTCATCACCCCAGGTATTTTTTCTGTTTGTTTTATATTATAAGATCTAATTTTTAATTGCCTGTAATATGAAGTACTGTATTTTCCTCATTTCAATTCCTCATCTCAATTTTTATTAATTATTATTCAGAGAATATGTAGAATTGATTGTACATGCCATATTGTGCAAACTGTGCATAGTTGCTTGGTAATAAGTCCTCCTTGAATCAATGTGTAGCATACTCCCTAGTAATTAGGACTGCAGCTCTAGTTAAGTATGTAAATGTTCCTTAACTAAATTCAAATTACTTGATCAAAGTTGAACAGCTAAACTGCTAAAAATTTGTAATTGTATTAGTAATTGTATTTGCATCTTTCAGAGAAACATTATTTGTAATGTTTGAAGCAAGTGGGGGTTTGGCTAAGAACACCATTCCTACACCATTCTGAAAAATCCAGAACCTTGCACCTCTATATTCACTGGTATTAAAAAAATCCTAATGCAAATGTTCATTTAAAAAAAATTGGGAATGTGCAGTGGTACCTCAGGTAACGAATGCCCCTAGTAACAAAAGTTCCAGGTAACAAAGAGGCAGCTGCAGGGGCCCCTTGCCTCCAGTAGCTAAAGTCGCTTCACGTAATGAACACTGGCTGGCAGAACACTCAGAGCGGGAGCCATCAGCAGAAGTGCTTTCCCCTCACCACTGGGTTGCATCGGGGGGGGGGGGGTTTCCCCACCTCAACAGAGGCTTTCTCCGCATCTGGAGGGCTTCCCCATCTCTCCAGCAGCAGCGGAGGGGATTCCCTGTGCGTGCGCGTCTCCTATCGTCATTTTCTGGTTGGCGTGCGCATAGACTTTAGAATACATAGAGTCTATATCTATGGTGCATATAGATATATTTGACCTTGTTTGCCCATATCCATATTCTCACCACCTGCAGACAGCACTCTAGAATTTTATCTGCTTCCCTAGCATTAGATAACAGAGGACACAATCCTAACCAATTTAAGCCAGCCTAACTCACCTGGCATATTTTCATGTGATGTTGTGGGGATGTCGGTGTATGCCTGTGCGCTGGCCTAACTGCTCCAGGAGTGGGGTAGAAGTGCCTCACAGTACTTTTGTGATGCCCCCAGGTCAGAAAGTACTTATGCTGGAACTTAGATTCCCAGCTTAATTGGAGGTTAGTGATTGGAGGATTGCAGTGATTAGAGGATTGCAGCCAAAAAAAGGTACAGCTGGATATGATCCACATATTGAATATCTGAAACTCATGGAGGCCATCTTCCAGTGGTTTTACATACATCCCCGTATCAACAGATTCATTTATCTGTGGTTCTCCACACCCCACACCCATCACCTTTCTTTACTATGGTTCCAAGCACTCAATTTGTTCACAAAAAGCTAGAAGAGGAATGTGACAAGCAGATAGCTTGAAGAGGAAACCAAGAGAAAGCTAACATGAAGCAGGAAGCTTCCTGCTTCTGGTTAACATTCTGGCTGTCTCCTTCCTCTAGAGTTCAGGCTGCCTACTTTTCTAGCATTCTACAAAGAGACGTTGAAGCTTGGCACCACAGTAAGTATACATTTCCCTTTTATCTGCGATTTTGGCATCCATAGTAGAGGAGAGAGAACATATTCCCTTGAAGATACAGGGGAACATTAAACAACAAGTAGGAAAAGAAGGAACCTTGGCATTCCCATATGTCAAAGGCCAGGACACCAAATGAATCCAGCAGAAATGTATAGTTTATTGATGATTTATTATTCATATTGTAAGCTTCCTTGGGGACTTCAATGTGGAGGGAAAGGTGGAATAAAAATACTTTAACTTTATTCAGTTAAAATTACATTGTAGCTTGAAAAATTTTATATTTGATTTATCTTTATTACAGTTTGCACAACTTCCCATGTGCATCAATCCCCCATGTGCATCAATCCCCCATGCGCATCAACCCCCATAAGCAACTTACCCCAATGTACATCAATCCCACATGTGCTCCATCTGGCCCATGCGTGACATCCTGCTGCACAACATCCCCTCATGTGCACTATCCCCCCTTGTGCACCCCCATTCGCACCATCTCCCCTTGCACACCATCCCCCCTTTCGCACCATCCCCCTAGTGTATCAGGCACCAGACACCAAATTGGCTGGATTTGATCAATTGGTCTTCAGTGTTAAGTATAGACCAAAAATATGTTTCACCCCTTTGCAGCCCCTCAAGGGCTAAATTTCTCAACATTGGTTCTTGTTCATGTCACAAAAGGAACACCCTCCCTGAATTTCATGCTTCTAGTTCAGGGGGTTGGGGCAGAGCATCCATCAGTCACCAATTCTTCAATGCAAAGTATAGGGAAGAAAACGCATTGTGCCTCATTTCACCCCCTTCTGGTTGGAATTTCTGAAAACTGGTTCTTAGTGGGTGCCTCCAGCATGGATGGAACACCCTTCCCAAATTTCATGCTTTTAGGCCCAGCAGTTTTGGCTGGCCATTGATTAGTGAGACAGTCAGTGACTTTTCAATTTTATATATATAGCTTGACTTTAACTAGTTTTTTTTAAATAAATCTTGAGATATTGTTTTTGTTTTCTAACACTGGCTGCTAAGGAAAGTCTGTTTTCCCTGATGATATCATCTGGAGTATTCAGTTTATTAGAAAAACATGTATAAAAACAGCATTCTTCTTTGATACTGGTTCACTGTTGTCGATTAATTTAATCTTTAGTCAGACCATATTTTACACTTTCAAAGACACACTCCCCCCCCCCCCAAGGTGGGGGGAAATGTTGGTGTGTCTTCGAAAGCAAAGGTGTGCATTCGGGGGAGCCCCCGTTCACCAGGATCAAGGTCCGACAGCTCTCCTCCCTCCCCAGCCAAGCTGTGCCACTGCTGGGGCCTCATAGGCTGGCCTGGATCTTCTGTGGAGCCTCCCCTCCCTACCCAGCTTCCTCCCTCCCTTCTTTCCCACTGGAGGCGCCCTGCTTGACTGAGTGGTGTTACACCAGGCAGGTGTAGCTTTGTCCTTTGGAAACAATAGCAAAACAAAAATGTTCAGCGAATACAGATCCAGCCTTGTGTATGAAAAATATTTGGATTTTTTCTGCATAAATTTGACTCAACATGAATGGTTAATGCAAATTACAGTTTTAAAAAAGTGCTTTTTTACTATTCTAGAGAGGCAGTCATGCAAGCAATAATTCCATTTCAGTCCCAGAATCAAACCCTTGCAGATATTGAAGATACCTTATATTGAAGTTTATATCTTCTATATCTTATCTTTTATATCTTTTATTATCTCTTATATCTTATATATAAACACAATATCTTATATAAGATACCTAATACTGAAGATACCTTGGGGAAAAGATGGAAAAAGAAATATCTGAAATATTCTTTTCCCATAATAGGAGAAGCCCAAGTGTGGTGATAGTTACATATGAACACAAATCTTCTGATACATCAGGAAGTATCAGTTTGTTATGTTAAACTAACATAAGACTTTTGGTCTCTGATACTATGAATGACGTTTTGTTTATCTTTTGTATTGATGTTTAGGTTTCATACACTTGGGGCATTTATCTGACAGATTTTTAGCAAGCCAAGAAGTAGGAAGCAATAACTGAAATATAATAAACATTTATATTTTGACTAGACAACATCTGTCATGGAATTATTTAGATCTTATTAAAGGAAATACAATCCGGCGAGGAAATGGTGTAGGAATTCAATATAGCATCTTTCAGCAAGAATTCTTACTAATGATGTTATTACTGGTGCCACAAAATCTTACCACATGACAATGTAATTGCAACCTTTCTTGACCAGATGTATTTTACTTGAAGTAAAACCAAAGATAGTATGACATCAGTTGTGTGTGCCGTTAAAAAACTTTCATCAAAGTTTGTACCAAGTAAATTTTGTGACAAATTTGGCACAAATCAATCTCTTGCTCACAGCAGTAATAACCAGGGTATAACATAGCAGTCCAGGATAGAAATCTCAATCTATCGCTCATCATCTGTTTATCCCTCATTACAAAAAAATCTATCCATCATCATGCTGTAGCATGCTGTAGCATGCAGGCGTCTTATGGAGGCACACACTGCTTGCTAGGCTGGGGAGGCAATTGGCCTTTGGACCTGCTTTTAGGACCCTCAGCAGTAGCAAAGCTGGGCCAGGACATCAACTGCCTCCTGCAGTTGAGGTTTTTTTCCATCTGCATGGAAGGGAGGGAGGGAGGGAGGGAGAGAGGGGGAGCAGGACAGACTGGCAGTTCCTACCTTTTGACTTGTGGAAGCAGCTTCCCACCCTTCCTGGAAAGTTTAAACTAAGTTTAGACATAGTCTTTGGATTTCACATACATAGCCTAGATGTTTTGAATTGTTATTGTTATAAATTGTTATTAAAGTTGGTTTTAATACAAATCATTAACAAGAATATATGTTCCACTAGCTGAACTTAACTATCATGAGAGTAAAATTTAAAGAATTATTTGTGGGCAGTGGAGATGGCTGAGCATCAATGGGCAGCTGGCACTAGTGGGCACCATCACTGGCCATCAGTGGGCACTGATGGGCAGTGAGCACCTGCTGGGCACTATTGAGCACCATGCACCACTGGCAGGCAGCAGGCACTGGCAGCCACCGGTGAGCAGCTGGCACGTACCAGTATTCTTTGGGCACCACCAGGTAGTGAGCACCAGCAGCCACCGGAAATCCCTACTAGGCACCATTAAGCAGGCACAGGCACCATTAAGCAGGCACATTAAGCCGGCAGTGGGCACCAGCAGGCACAGGGCATCCCTATCATACAGTGGGCACCACCATTGATGAGTCAGTGAATCAGTCAGTCTTCATTGTTAGGTATAAAGACAAATACACATTGTACCCTTCCGCCCCTTAGCGGGTTTGAATTTCTAAAAGTTGTTTCTTAGGGGGTGCTTAAGTCACAGAAGGAACATGCTCCCCAAATTTCATGCTTCTAGGGGTTTTGGCTGGGTGTTGATGAGTCAGTGATTTTTCAGTGTTAAGTATAGGGATGAAAATACATTGTACCCTTTTCATCACCTTATAGTATGAATTTCTAAAAATAGGAAAGGTGAAAAGGGGTGCAATTTGTTTTTGTCCTAAACTTAACACTGAAAACAGACCTATCAACATCCAGCCCCAGCCTCTGGACCGAGAAGCATGATATTTTGGGAGCATATTCCTTCTGTGATGTAAGGACCCTCTGAGACAGTGGTATTCAAAGTGGGGCTCAGAACCCCTTGGGGGGATCACAAATTCATTTCACAGGAGTCATGAAAAGCTGGGTGCAGCAATCTTGGCACAGAGTACGTTTAATGTTATTTCCAGACGTGACATCACTTCCATGGGTCCTGGACAGATTGTCATTCTTAAAAGGGGGTTCTGGGCAGAAATGCTTGACTACTACTGCTCTAAGAACTGATTTGGTACATGGTGGTGCCTGGTGCCCCATATTGTCTGGTGTTGCCCAGTGCCCCATATTGTCTGGTGTTGCCCAGTGCCTGGTATCTGGCAGGGAAGCCCAGTGCCCAGTAGTGCCAGGACCAATTGGTGGTGCATAATGCCTGTTAGTATCCATTGTCCACTGCCACCTGGTGGTGTCCAGTGGCAAGTCCCCAGTAGGGATGTGTGATGCCTGGTGGTGCTCACTGGTGCCTGGTAAGGATGCTTGGTGCCAGATGGTAACTGGTATTCACTGTTCGGTGGTGCCTTATGGTACCCAGTGCCCAGTGGAGTCCGCTGTTGCATGCTGCCACCTAGTGGTGCCCAATGGTACCACTGCTTGCTGGTGTCCCCCCCAGGGGCCAATGCCCGCTGATGCCTATTGCCCCCTGTCTGCCGCCTGATGTTGACTATCCTCAGTGACCTATGCCTAGTGCCCAGCAGGGATGCCCACTGGTGGTGGTGCCTAGTGTTGGCTGGTGCCTGCTGCCCAGTTGTACCTGGTGGTGCCCACCACACACTGATGCTCAGTGCTGCCTGGTAGTGAAACCCAATTCCTGGTGATGACCAGTGCCCTCTGGTGCCTGCTGCTGCTGGTGCTCAGTGCCCACTGATGCCCACTGCCCAGTGGTGTCCGGTAATGCCTGCTGCCCGCTGGTGGCCAGTGGTTCCTGGTAGGGAGCTCCAGTGCCTGCTGGTGCCCACTGTACAGTAGTGCCTGCTGATGCCCACTGTTCGCTGCCTACAACTCTCTGCAAGATGCCCACAGCTACCCAATGCCTGCCACTGCCCTGTGGTACCTGTTGGTGCCCAGTGCCACTGCCCTGTGGTATCTGTTGGTACCACAGTGCCCACAGTGCCTTTCACCCAGTGTCAAAAGTGCCCGGTGCCCATTGGTACCTGCTGGTTCCCAGCATAGCCTGCCAATGCCTAGCCATGCTTGCCGATGACCATTAATATTCCTTAAATTTTACTCCTGCAACGATGGGTAAATTCCACTAGTATATATTTTATAAAATATAAGCCTTTATTATGTAAATAGAGCTGTTCTCAGAAACCAGCTGTTGACATTTAGTATTAAATTCCTAATTGCAGAAAATACTCTGCAATGTTATATCTATTTATTTGTAGAGTTTGTACTGGATTGTCTTTATTTTGAAAAGGAAATTCAGGGAAGATAACAAAGACCACAAAGTAACAAAAATGCAATAAAAATATGTACTAAAAGCAAATTAAAAACCATTCCAAATGCCAATATAATCCCTCAATAATATCCTGTCCTGGAGGGGAGTTAGGAAAATTAACTTGTTAGGTGTAATAGGGATGGAGTGATAATATAAAAATTCAGATATGATTGGAAAAAATTCTCTGTATGTATTTAATATATTTTGATTTAAAAGCCTGTATATTTCCAGTAGTTCCTTTTCTTCAAACTTCAGGTTAAAGCATCTATAACGCTAGAAGAAATTGCTGTGGTTTCCCAGATTCCAGTGGTAGTGTAGACTCCTGTTGTCTAAGGGCCCATTTCTGATCTGTGGGCTTTGGCTTATCACTAGTATGCATTGTCACAAATTTACCATAAAGCATTCTTCTAGTAGTACTGTGGGCTAATGCTTGAGGTAGTCCAGTGTGAAGTTTTGCTCGGCCTAGCTTTGGTGCTTGTCCTGCAGACTGAAGCACTGGACCAGGGGTCCTCAAACTTTTTAAACAGGGGGCCAGTTCACTGTCCCTCAGACACTGTCGGGGGCCAGACAATAGCTTCCTCCCAGCGAGCCGTGCCCCACGCCTGTGACGCATTCCTACACTGAAGTAAATTCCATGATAGTCAATGGGCTTACTCCCAGGAAAATGTGGCAGGATTGCAGCATCAGAGCCCCATCCTAAGCATCTGAGCCCCATCCATCCATCATCCATCCATCCATTCCTACACAGAAGTAATGGGCTTACTCCTAGGAAAGTGTGGCAGGCTTGCAGCATCAGAGCCCCATCCATCCTAGGAAAGTGTGACTTACAAGCCGGCAACTGAGCAGGAAGGGCGCAGGCGGGACTGAGTGGGAAGCGCACATGCCTGTTGCCGCTTCTCCACAGCACCAGGGGTTTCCTGGCCAGCACACACGCAACGACTGAGCAGGAAGCAGCAACTGAGTGGGAAGGGCGCGTGCTCCAGCCAGGGAACCCCTGGTGCTGCGGAGAAGTGGCAACAGGCGTGTGTGCTTCCCACTCAATCCCTCCTGCGCTCGTGCGCCTGGCGTCGAGGCCCCCGGGGTTCCTCCCTAACCCCTGGCCGGGGGGGGGGAGTTCTGAAAGTCCGCGGGCCGGATTGAGGGCTCTGGCGGGCCGTATCCGGCCCCCGGGCCGTAGTTTGAGGACCCCTGCACTGGACAGTGGAGAGATGGGTGAGGGTGGGAAGGAGGTGGGGAGGAGGCATTCCAGGACTAGGAAGGGTAGGGAAGAGATGTGGTTGGGGAAGGAGCAGCGTAGTAGGGAGTGGAACCAGTGGAACTCACCTCCACCAGATCCAGAGTCCTGGGCTAAATAGCTGATGCGGAATTGAAAAGCACCATTGTGGGGATCTTTCCCTTACCCTGAGAAAGGGGGCAACCAACCACTTACCACCCTGCTTCCTCCCCACCACACCCCTACAAATGTCCCCCTCTTCTGAGGAGTCACTCACTGCTGGTTGCCTGGCATGCTCAAGATGCCGCTTTACCCATTTACAAGATTGGGTTGCCCATCACTGCAAACACATAATCAAAACAGCTTTAAATGTACAACTTTAAATACAGTTTATTAAAGGTCAAGGTGCCCCCTGCAGGTTGCCCTGCTAGTTGTGACCAACTCTAGCGAGTGGTGCCCATAGAAACAGCATTGTCTGAAAATCTCTCCATGGACATGTGGCCCACATGCTCATAAAACACTTTCCAACAGAGGTGGTATCTACCTACTTGCATTTGTGTGCTTTCGAACTGCTGGTTTGGCATGAACTGGATGGGAGCTCACCCAGTCTTGCAGTACCTGGGTACCTGACCTGCAGTACACTGACCTGCCAATCTTTAGATTGACAGGCACAGTGCTTTTAACCAGTAAGCCACTACAGGAAAAAGTAATAGGAAGCAAGAGATAGAAAAGGAGTAAACAGGCTTTCAGTGAATTTGAAAGTCACCTCAGCTTAAAATCAAGATGGAAGTTATAAAAGTACATAAATGAGCTGGACATTTAAGGAATTTTTCCCCACCAAAAGAAATTCCAAAGGTGCTTTTTAATGCATAATAGACTTCCTCCTCAGATCTTTTAGTTTCATCTCTTGCAAGCTTTACCCCAGCTTAGCTTTGCAATCTTCCAAGATTAATCTCTGTTGTGATATCACATGTAAGGACTGTGGGTGGCGCAAGTGGTTACGACACTGTGCCTGTTAACCAGCAGGCCAGGGTTTGAGACCCGGGTTGGCCCCACAAGACAGGGTGACCTCCTGTCCTTAGCCCAGCTCTGCGACGCCAGCTGGATCCAATCGTATTGGCTCTGCCTTTCCATTGGACTATTTCAGTGGCGTGGAGAGGGGAGATTTGCTGCTTGGGTAACAGCCTATCCTCCATAAAATCTAACCCAGGCTTTCATGCTTTGCATGCAGCGTATGCAGCGCCGAGCATGTTACCATAGTCTGTCAAGACTGATGGTGGCCTATCACATGTATTAATTTTGGGGAACATAAATAGCAGTGGAAAATTATTAGAGATACTTCCAATTTGAGAAGGGGCTGGTTGGCTATATTCTGCATAAAAATAATAATGCCACTTAAAGCATGATGCCTTTTTAATGTGTTTCTGGAATACAGAGAGATGCTTTGCAGCTGCCTCAAAAATTTTGTTGTATTTTATTCTCATCATCAGGATCAGAACCATTTCAGCTTCTCAGATTGGATTATTTACATCCAGTGCTTGTTTCTAGCACTGGGGGTGCTGACAGGATCCCATGACAGAGGACATTCTTCTAGTCACCACAGTCCTGCTCCACTCACTCCCAGCTGAGATGTGGTTGTTCAGAGAGAAGCAGGGAGCAGGTTTCTTTCCGATCAACCAAACACACTAAAAAGGCTGCTGAAGCAGGCAGAGTCTCCTTTCCATTTCCTCAGCCTTTCTTGGTATGGTCAGTGCGAACCAGGAGGCTTTTTGGAAGCAGCAGACCTCACTCCAATCAAGTGGAAGTAATTGTGGTAATGTGATTGTGTGATGTGATGTGATGACATCACCACAATTGCAAATTGGAGAGGGCGGCAGGCTAACCAGCGTGTTGGTCAGCTATCTGGCTGATGTGAACAGTTGTGTTTCTCCATTTAACAGTCCTCTTGCTTCACTCATAAAGAAGCAAAACAATACAACTTCAAGTGTCCCTATTATCTTTTGATCTACAAAATGATGGCTGTTTTGAATTCATAATAATACAGGTATAGCCTAATTATATGCGATTTATTTATGTGCAGTTTTGTCTCAAAGCAATTGAGGTTTG
The DNA here is from genome assembly GCA_030015325.1 of Cryptoblepharus egeriae. Taxonomy (NCBI): domain Eukaryota; kingdom Metazoa; phylum Chordata; class Lepidosauria; order Squamata; family Scincidae; genus Cryptoblepharus; species Cryptoblepharus egeriae. The sequence continues at coordinate 192,349,594 of JAREYC010000001.1, read as the reverse complement.
CTCTTTAAATTGAAAGATGTTGCAGTTTAGTCTTTAAGTCATGTCTGACTCTTCATGACTCCATGGACTGCAGCATGCCAGGTCACCCTATCCTCCACTAGCCTCCGGAGTCTGTCCACATTGAAATATAAGCTTCCCTTAAGGAGCAGTTAATGGCTTAAAAGCAGCCTGCTTACCATGGCAATGTGGCAGGCAATTAAGCTTGTCTTAAAGTTTGTGAACTAAAAACTAGTTTTTAGTTTTGTTTCTTTTCCAGCCCTGACTTTCCCCCAAGTGATAATCTTATTTGCTGAATTGCTCTTATTTTGAATTGCTCTGAACGGCTTCCAAATTTCCAGGGCAGTTAGCAGCTACCTGTAAGGAACTTGATTTATTGCCTATCTTGTTAATATGCTAACTAATTGCCTTTGTATTAATGTGAAAATAGGTGAAATTTCTTGGGTGAATAAATGGAAAGCCATAATGGTAGAGAAATAGGTCACAAACAATTAGACAGAAGATAAATCTAACTACAAAGCTGGCACAATGTAACTGGCACATTGTTTGAAAGCAACAGATAACAATGCCTCAAATGTAAAATGTGCAACACATGTAAAATGTCTTTTCATAACATCCACATTTCATAACAACAAAGTTACAATGTCTTTTCATAACATCCACGGAGATAAGATTGGAATACAGGTCTAGCCTCCTCATTTTTGACATTCTGTTCTAAGATCCTGCATAATTAACAATTTTCTCCCCATCCTGGTGTTGATGCTCACATGCCTCTTTCTCTACATGATTGTTTATGGCTGAGGGCAACTGAAGGGAGGGCCCTTTGGAAACCAGGAACAGCTTGTCTTATCTGGGCCAGCTCCTAAGAATTATAGTGGAACAGATTGCCAAGGGAGGTGGTGGACTCTCCCTCACTGGAGATCTTCAAGCAGAGGTCAATGAGCACCTGTTGGGGATGCTCTAGGGGGATTTCCTGCTGCAGGCAGGGGGTTGGACTAGATGACCTACTGGGTCCCTTCCAACTCTATGATTCTATGATTCTATATGTTTTCAATATTTAATGCCAAAAATATTTTATACTAACATGCAAAATTGCTTTGAAAAGTTCATAGTTCTTGAAATCTTTATGTTAGGCAGTACTCTACAACTCCCATTATTAATGTGACACGTTCAGCATAAGAATATTTGAGTGTGATGGTAAGGAGTACTGTTCTTATCTGTCTAGAGCAGCGACAGATTTTCAACCAGTGCACTGTGGCACACTGGTGTGCCATGAATAGTCCTCGGGTATGCCGCAGGAATTTGGAGATTGACATTGATTAATAGGAAAGTAGGGGGATTTGAACAGCCTGATGTGCTTTGTGAATGGTAAAAACAATTGACAGTGTGTCTTGACAATTTCAGTGTCTTGTTAGTGTGCCATGAGATGTAAAAGGTTCTAGAGTTTACAGTGATAAAATGGTGATTATCTCCATTCTCCAAAGCTGGATTGCTAATTTCCTATTTTGGATTGATTCATGCATTTATGGGTTTAAATCACAATCTAATCCTTTAAGAATGGGCATAATTAACTTTCTCGTTATCTACTGGGATTCTGTTCTAGAACTTCTAATTGATTAAATAAAATCAGTTGATACCTAGTTGTGAAAAAATAGCTTTACAGACTCACTTCCAGGTTTCATGCTTCTCTGTCCTTCCAGAATGCTTTGGTGTAGACCAGTAGTTCTCATACTTAGATGGAGCTTTACTCCCTCATCACATTTTTGCAGGGAGAGGGTATCACAGTGACATGATCCTGAGGATCGTGCCCTTGCAGAAAGAATGAGGGGGCAATTTTGAGATCTACCAGGAGTCTTGCCAGTGTTTGGGAACCCAGCAGAGAGTTGGCAGGGGTCTCCAAAGTTTGGAAATACTTGCAGCCGCAGCAAAACTGAGACTTTAACTTCTGTCAAGCCACAAGAAGCCATGCAGGACAGGTGTAATCTTGGAGATCACGCTGCTGCTTTCTCCTGTCACCATCCTTAAAGAGGGTGGGGGACCTTTGCACAAACTGGGGAGGTGTGTTGCGACCCCCCCCCCCCCCCGCCAATTGGAGTAACAGTGCTTCCAGCCACTAGATGGGGTGAATAATGGAATGAAATTATAATAGTGAAAAGATAGGAAATTTGGCTTCCCCCTTGTTATAAGGCATTTAATAGTGGGCTCAGTGGTGAGTCAAATCACACCAGATCAGTGGATACCGAGGTCCCGCCTGTACCTCAGTTGAAAAGTATTACTGTAAATGTGACCTTTTATCACATCTGACCTTGTGACCTAATGTGACCTTATTTGATTATTTTTATACAAAAATAATACCTGCGTTGCAGGAGTAAAATCTCCCATGCGCACCAACCCCCATGTGCACCACCCTCCCATGTGCACCAACCCACCACGTTCACCATCCCCCCATGCACATCAACATGCCCCCACTGCTTATCCCCCATGCGCACCACCCTGCCATATGCACCATCCCCACACGCACCCCCCATTCACATCAACACCCCCCACTGTGTTTCATCCCTTAGGCGCACTATCCCCCCATGTGCATCTTCCTCCCATTCACACCATCCCCCATTAGTGTCAACACCCCATACGCTTCAACACCCTTTCTGTGTATCAACCCCCATGTGCACTACCCCCATGAGCATCAACAACCCCCTTGTGTATCACCCCACATGTGCATCAACCCCCATGTGCAATACCCTCCCATGTGTATGCACATCAACCCCCCATGTGCATCAACCACCCCATGCACACCAACCCCACATATATGTACCACCATCCTTTGCACACTGCCCATGCTCACCACCCCCATAGTGTTTGGGGCACAGCATCCCTAAGTCACCGATTCTTCAATGCAAAGTATAGGGAGGAAAACGCGTTGCGGCCCTTTTCACCCCTTTCCAGATGGAATTTCATAAAACTGGTTCTTAGTGCACCCCTCAGTCACAGAAGGAACACCCACCCCAAATTTCACGCTTCTAGGCCCAGCGGTTTTGGCTGGGCGTTGAACAGTGAGTCAGTGACTTTTCTCTTTTATATATATAGATTGTTTTATTATCTTATCTAAAGGACCCCAGGTGTTCCTATGATATTGGGGAGGCAGCGTGTACATATTTTAAATATGTACATTCCTAATGAAAATAGGATTTTTGAAGCAAATGTCTGCTTCTCAATTATTTGTACCTACACAGTTTTTGAGGCTTTGTACTCAGACACATGTATAAATTTTGTATGCCTTTTCGTATTGGAAACAAACATCAGGAAGCAGTTTTCTGTATGGATCATCTAAAAACTATGAAATCATTCAACATGACATTATTGATGCCAAACCCTACTGAATCTTTCCAAGAAAAATGAGGATGAATGTTTTTCTCTCAAGATAGGTTTTGCACTGATTGGAAAGATTGGGTTCATAAATTTATTGACATTTTGTGTGTGTGTTTGTGTGTTTTGCCAGATGTTCTAACTTTATAGAGAATTAGAATCATATCAAATAAAAAAGAAATTGAACACTTTCTAATTTGTTTAAAAAACATTCAGATCTCAGCAGTGACAATGACCCCAAATCTTCTTTCTCATGAATATTTTAAGATGAACTACAGGCTTGCACTTTATTATTACATATGTCCCTGAATAAATGATGCAAACAGAACATTGTGTTAAGCACAAAACCAAAATATGTTGATTCTGCAGAAAGTTGTCATAAATTTCTTTAAACTGAATTCCTTAAGCCAACTTTTCTGAACAGTCCCACATATGCAATACTTTTTTCTAATAGGATAAATCTGCCTTTGTGTGAGTGAGTAGTGAGAGAGAGAGAGAGAGAGAGAGAGAGAGAGAGAGAGAGAGAGAGAGAGAGAGAGATTTATGGTCCAGTCTGTTTGTAACATAAAATGTTTATGAGCCCTTTTTTTAGATTGTGAGCCCTTTTGGGACAGGGACCCATTAACTATTAATTAGCTATTAATTTTTTAATTTTTCTTGTAAACCGCTTTGTGAACTTTTTAGTTGAAAAGCGGTATATAAATACTGTAGACAGATGGATAAAATGCCCAGTAACAGGGCACAGAATGCACCTCCACTGGCCAGTCCAAACTAGTCATACTACTGCGATTAAATTACTGTATTTCTATGTGTATGAATTTTTATTCCAGCATTCCTCCAAATCACACAGCGAGATGCTTCCTTGCTCAAAGCTTTCCAGTGAGCTTCACAGATAGACACTTGCATGCACCTTGTATCTAATGCAACTGTGGCTGCAATCCTAAAGACACTTTCCTGGGAGTAAAACCCATTGAACACAGGGGGGCTTACTTTTGAGTAGACATGGTCAGGATTGTGCTCTAAATAAAATCTTTATAGCCCTTCATTCTCACTACCAATACCAAATATATTTTTCTTCTATATGTATGACATCTCTCTAAGATGTTGCTCATCATACACATTGATGAGTCAGAAGATAGATAACATCCTCATGTTGCTGACTCATACACTTCTTTTGTATGTTCCCCCTTCTGTATTATTTCATTGTCTGGTACTATCATGTTGGACAGGACTTTGATGTTCAAATCACCACTTATTCATATACCTCACGATGAAAATTCATACCAGTCACTCACTTTTGGCCTGGATTTAACTTATATTTAACTCAGCAATTCATTCAGAATTTGCCCAGCCTCCTTTGATGGACTTGGGGCAGAAATTGGAAAATTGAGGGAGCTCATTGGCTGCCTGATCTATTGGGGTTAAGGCATGGCTGTTGCTGGGGTCAGCACATCTCTCTGGCTTCAGTCCATGCCTTTTCAGCTTGCAACCCCAGGCAAATTGGGTTTGTTACTGTAAAGCAGTGATTTTCAATCTTTTTCATCTCATGGCGCACTATCAGTTTTTTTACACCATGTGCACCATTGACACACCATGCTATTCAAATCCCCAAGTTTTCCTATTAATAATTGTCCCTCCCCAAATTCCTGCGGCACACCTGAGGACTATCCACAGCACACCTGCTGTAAAGTAACTGCTGTAAAGTAACGTGATCGCTGCTGTAAAGTAATGCGATTGTGAAAAGTGTGAAAAGTGTTCCGCTCTGCATGCTTTGCTTTGTTAATAAGCTTGGAATATAGCAGAAGACAGTTCAATGGCCATACATCAAAATGTAAGAGAGTCGTTTATTCAGTATGAAGATCAGAATGGTCCTGTGTATGTGCTGGTTAGGAGTCAAGTATGGCCTCTGTCAGATACAAGTTCAAGTAATATGCAGTAGTATAAAACTTGTACATTGTTTCTTTCACCAAAATGAACATAGGTTCATGTACTGTACATGTGTGATCCTCTAATCAGATTACCATCTCATTAGAACCAACTAGCAACGACTTTAGTGACCATAGAGAATGGTGGGGGAGAAGAGAATATAAGAGCACAATTCCTAACCATGTCTACCTAAAAATAAGCCCCAATGTGTTCAATGGGCCTTATTCCCATCAAAGTATCTTTAACCTAACATCTACTTAGGCTGGCCTAAGTCTTGGCATAAGTCCTATGCTGGCCTGGGGGTGTCAAAAAGTGCAGTAAGACACTTCTGCGCCACTCCTGGAGGCTTGTTAAGTCAATGCAGAGGCATACACCAACCTACCCACATCACCATGGGAAGAAAGGCTAGGCCATTTTAGGAATGTGCCCTAACTCATTCAAATAAATCAAAACTTCACGATGGCTCTGCATGCCACGCACTAGAGTTCTATGCATATATACTCAGAAGTAAGTACCATTGAATGCAGTGGGATTTACTTTTAAGTAAGCATGTATAGGATTTCAGTCTATGAAGACCTGAAAAGAATGTGTTGCAAAATGGCAGCAGCAAAATGGCAACTTCCTCTCCTTCAGTTTTTTACCCAAATCTTTCCTTGACAGAGTTCTTCATTTTATGATGTTCTGTGTACTTCACTCCTATTTAACATTAGTTGAGGATGCAGGAGGGGAGGAATGCACAACACTGTGATGTCAGTTTGTTGTTGTTATTCGTTACGTCTTCATGACTCTGCTAAAATTGTGATGTCAAGTAAGTTTTACTAATTACAGAGGAGGGAGATGTATGGCTGATTATTGTGATTGTGTGTGTGCGTGTGTGGTGTCAGCTGCCATTTTATGGTTATGTCGAATTGGGTGCAGTTTGTAAACACAGTTAGGCCCAATCTTTCTAATACATATCCATCTACAGTATTTATATACAACTTTTCAACTAAAAAGTTCACAAAGCTGTTTACAAAGAAAATGAAAAATTAAAAGCTAATGGGTCCCTGTCCCAAAAGGGCTCACAATCTAAGATGCAAAAGAACACCAGCAGAAGCTATTAGAACATACATTGCTGGGAGTGTGTAGGGCCAGTTACTCTCCAGTGCGAGGCATGCTAAATAAAAGAGGATACCCACTTGAAAGAGTGCCTCTTGTTCTGCATCTATATAGAAAGATATTACTCCTGAAAAACTCTGGCTGCAATCCTGGCCACGCTTTCCTGGGAGTAAGTCCTATTGAACACAGTTACTTACTTCTGAGTAGACATGCTTAGGATTGCACTGTCAGATAAATTTCTTCTGTCAGATAAATTGGGTTTGTTGACTGTCCCAGAAACCAAAAACATTTTGGAAACAATTTCAGCCTCTTACAAAATGTTCACTATACACCATATGTTCATATAACTAACCACTTCTCTGTTAAGAGTTTTCTAAACCATCCTTATAAGACTATTCTATGGTAGGCATACAAAATGACAGGTAGTTGTGGAATATCCCTTCCTTAAAGAGCTGAATCAACTTGTTTAGAAAAAATTTCTCTATAATAAAACTAGCCAGATGTCTGGAAAATGGATAGAGAGATTACATGGCCATCTGGTTCCCCGTACAACACCTAATGAACTAACTCCATCCACATGTAAACACTTGAAAGGAAAAAGAAAATCGGTATGGCACTCAGTTTTATTTAGAATCCTGTGCAAAAGGAAGGGGGGAAGCAGACTTAACATACTGTAGGTATCATCAGATGTGTTCCAGCAGATGTTATTTCTTGCAGCACGTGATACGTCTGTATTTCTAGGGATATGTGCATTCTAGGGATATGTGCATTCTAGGGATATGTGCACAGGTCTGTTTTGACATTCTGGTGTTCCTTGCTTGTCACTTCATTTAAATTATAGATTTGAAATGTTAGTAAAAATGTATGCACTTCTACCCATAGTAGTTATTTTTAAAAAATCCCCCAGCAGTTGCATTCTTGTTGAAAGATTTTTTTTTTAGTACTGGTAGGTAAGAAATTGCAAAAATTGAAACAAACTTCCCATTTTCCAGCAGAAAATGTTTTTCAATAAATTTCTTGGTTGAAGAATTACAGCACAATCCTGAACATGTCTACTCAAAAGTAAGCCCTATTGCGGTCTCAGAAAAATGTCTTTAAGTTTGCAGCCTTAGACAATTGCACAATTCTGCAAAATGCAAAAATTAAATTGATTTTTTAAAAATGAAAGGAAATTATTTTTTAAGGTTCCTCTGGGGATCTTCAGGCATAGGCTCAACAAGATCTCTTCCAACTCTGATTCTATGAGCAGTGCAGGTGAGCATCTTCTACCAAACTGCTGTCTGAGGCAACCAATCATCCGCATAGATGGGTCATCTCTAGTTGTATATTTATTTATTTATTTATTATTTATTTAACAGATTTATACTGGCGCCTTTCTCCTGCAACCGTGACTCAAGGTGGACTCAAGGACCTAAAAATTAAAACCACATTAGTATTAATATGACAAAAACATATTTAAAACATTTACAACCCAATCCAGAGTAGCACTTGGGTTGCCCTATCTATCAGTAGGGTGGAACAACTACAAGATGCTTCACCCTAGTTACTCTAGAAAAGGCTTGGGGCAGAGCAAGGCAACATAGGATGCCCCAAGACAGGTGGACCTGCTCAGCCCTAACTGGGGCAGCCTAGTTTAGCACTGGTGAGGGCAGAGCAGTTATTCTGTATCCAGAGCCTGTTTCAGGGCAGAAAATCGCTCTTCCAGGTCTTCAGATTTATACCATCTCAGGAGCAGGTATAGAAATAAGTAGACCCATAGGGGTTCATGATAAGGCAGACTAAGAATGGCAGAGTTGACCAAAAATCTGAGTTCTTGACCAGCCTAGCTCCAACCCCTGTCTCTCAACCTCAGGATATGGCACAACTATGGCAGCCCACTAACCTAGGGATACAGCAGGCCACTCCAAGAAGCCCCTTATATTCACTGTAGACTCTACTGGCAGTCCCATAAGGCAGGCACCACAGCTGTTCAGTTTGATCTGAAGGGGACTCCTCAGGAGCAAGCCCTCCCCAAGTGTTACTGACTTGGTCCCTACTGAGCATGCTCTGGAACAGCAAGGGCAGCCCAGGCTTCCTGACTCTGGATTCAGCATAACTTTATGCTCCTGATTCAGAATAGTTGGGGCAGTCCAGCTAGGGCACTCCTCACTCCTAACTCTGGATTGTGCCCTAAATTGCATAAAAACCAATTAAGAACAAGGTAACACACTAGCCTGATATTAATTAAAGGCTTTTGTAAACAAAAGCGTTTTAAGGCCCTGCTGAAAGCTCTGTAGAAAGGGAGCAGTTCTCAACTCCAGGGAAAGGAAATTCCATAATGGGGAGCAGCCACCAAAAGGCCCAGACCCAAGTCACATAAGTAGGGATCTGCAAAAGGCAAGGTTATTTTGGAATAACATCCCTTTGTCAGGAAAAATAACCTCACCTTTTGCAGGTCCCTATGTATAGAGCACTCTGAATTTAGCCCAGAAATGAATGAGCTTCCAGTGTAGCCATCAAAGCAGTGGCCTGACCTAGCTGAATCAAGTCATATATGGGTCCTGTTAAACACATCTAGCACAGGGCTGCTTCACATTTATTTACTTAAATAAAAATTATCCTTCGCTTTCCCTGCTCCTTAGAGTCACTCAATGTAACTAACAGCAACAAGTTTAAAAACAATAAAATAATTAAAATATGGCAAACTCAGAATCTGAATCAACAAAAAATCCCATAATCATGGGGAATACTAACTAAAAAAAGTTTTCAGCTGGTGCCAAAATATGCATTAGCACCAAATACACCAGATCATTTGTTTTCCTACTTCTATGCTTGTTCTGTGTCTTAAAATACTTAAAATACTACTTGGTTTACAGCATCTCATTTTCTAGATATACTAATTAAGAGATGGGCTGATAGAAATGACCCCAATGTAGTTCTAAGAATAGCTCCTCATAGTGGATATTGGATAATGCATATACTAGTGGGAGGTCATTCATCATTAGTCTTTCAACATCATTAATATTACGTTGTTGAATTGCAGCTGTTGAAGGAAACTAGAACAACAGCTGCCAGTTTTTGCTAGAATAAGAACTTCACACGTTTGCAATCTTCATTTTGTTTTAACTTTGGGACAATGAACTATATGTATTAATATGGTCTTCATTGTGGATCATTCTTAGGATTCTTAATGCAATAACTCTAAAATTACATAATTCATTAAAAAAGCATTCCTATGTTTTTTTTCCCCAGCAGATTTCTTAGATGTCAGAGTTTTATTTTCCTAGCATTCTCATAGAGCCTAAGGCTCCAATCCTAAAGACACTTTCCTGGGAGTAAGACCCATTGAACACAATGGGGGTTACTTTTGAGTAGACATGGTTAGGATTGTGCTCTAAGACAATTTAACTCAGATGCCTGAGTGGGCACCAAAACACAAATGTGGTTCTTAAATATGCCAGCTAGTACATTGCTTTCAATGAATGGTGCTGTTTGTAGCATGCAAAAAGATTCAGACAGAAAGTTTTCTTCTTTTTGAAATTTGTTGGGCAGTCTTTACAGGTAGAGTAGTAAGCACTGGCACTTCTGTTTCTGTAAATCCCGACTTCCAGACCATTTTAAGCAGCATTTTACAGTAACAGACTTTCTGTATTGAATGCCTCTTTATTACAAATAGAAAAATCCTAACTTTTGCTTGAGCTGGCATAGCCATCCCTGTGCCAACTCAGAATATTGCAAACAAGCCACAGTGCACATTTGTGGTTATTCAAGAGTCGGCAGTGGCCTGCACTGGCTCGGCAGAACCTCATTCGGACCTTGTATGACCAGTATTGGAAAGTTCGCACTGGGTAGCAGGAGAGTGTTTTGGAAGTACAGAGGGGGTGTTTTGGGAGGACATAAATGGGAAGATCTGGCCTCAAAGGGAGTGGAATTGCAGGTTGCATCCAATCCCATTCCTTGGCCAGACATCCATACATGGGGCTTCTTGGATTAATATGACTTATTTATCTGGCATATATCCAAGAAGCCTTGGGCTGCAATCCCATAGACACTGTCCTGGGAGTAAGACCAATTGAACACAATGGGGCTTACTTTTGAGTAGACATGATTAGGATTGTGCTGTTACAGGGCTAGCTGGGATTTTATTTGTGGCAAGGAGAAATATACTGTATACTGAGAACACCTCCAGCCTGGCTTTAAACTACATTGGATTAAACATAGGATATGCAGCCCAGCTAAGCAGCACATTTAAGGATTGGGCTGCCCATCTTATGTAATATTTCAACAATCCACTCAACTGAATTGGTTTTTCTTTTGCTTATTTCTCCACGTTCAGCACATTTTGACTGTGGACTGGTTTTATATAAGACTAGGGCCAAAAACTGTGCATAAATTACTTAACATCAAAATCTTTTGTTTATACTGCAAAATATGATACTCGGCACTGAAGAGCTGCTAGCCTGGCAGGCACATTGAGTTTTTCCTCATTAGCTAACCAAGACTTACACAAGCTGCAGTGACTTTGTTAAGTTTCTTGTTGATATTAGCTTTCAAAGTGAATCACGAAAACATAGACGTCTCTGAAATAGTTTTATAATCCCCAGAATTTCACCATTTCTAGGGAACTTTTTGTATTTGCTATAAAGCTGCCCAGGTGGGCCTCTACAGAGACTGAGGGATGGAGTAGAAATTTTTTGCATGGTATTTTGAAGGACACGTTCCTTCAGACAACCAGGAGTCAGGTTTGTTTAGGGCTTTAAAGGTCAAGATTAGAACTTGGAACTGTGCCCAGAAACTAACAGGCAATTACGTAGTGTCGTTTCTTGAAGACCAATATAATAAGGTCCCTCTGGCCAGTTACCAGCTTACAAATGAACAAAAGCACTTTAAATGTTCAGGAAAACTGCACTGAATACAGTACAGTACTTGTATTAAAGTAATTCCATACTATTTTTGATCATTTGTTGCTGTGGTGCTACCACCCATCACTATTTCTGATATAGTACCAGTATTGACTGGGCTACATTCTAGCCTGCTGAAATCTTCAGCTTTACATACAAAATACATTGCAGTAATCAATTCCAGAGCTTGCTGGAGTTATGTATGATGGTTGCTAGCTCTTTGTCTTCCAGGAGAGGGCACAGTTGGTGCACAAGCTTGGTTGAAAATGGGAATTCCTGGCAACACCTGTCACTTGAGCATCTTGAAGCAGTGCCAAGTTAAGGTGTATGGCACTCTTAGGGTGCAATCCTAAGCATGTCTACTCATAAGTAAGTCCATTATGTTCTATGGGATTTACTCTCAGGAAAGTGTGTGTAGGATTGCAGCCTTACTCTGAACTGTTCATCAAAGGGAGTGCAATCTATCAACACAACCTATCAACACTAGTCATCTGCCCCTAGGTCTGCCATGTGTCCTGAAAAACAGGGACAGCCCCGATTTTGGGGGATTGTGTTCAGATACTGGCAGGTGTGACAGAGGGTCCCATCCTGATTTTGTGGAAGAGAATTATGGCAACCCTACTTGCCCTGTGTATTTCAACTTTAGGTGACTTCAGTTTCGTTCATTTTGTTCAGTTTTGAGTGCAGTGCCAGTGCTCTCTGCTCTTCAGATACCATAAAGCACCCAACATCAATGCTAGGCCTCATTGCTGGCACTGAAAGACTGTAGGATTGGGACCTTATTGACCTCAGCTTGTTGACAGAAAAAAGTGAAGATCTCATCAGAAATTGGTCTGGTTTATAACCCCCTGAATTTTTCTTCTTGGAAGATAATTGCTGATATGTAATTAGGCTAGCCATGAACTTTTGTAACACAACAAGGCTTTGTAACACTGCACATGGTTGCCAACCGCCCCTTGAGAGCGATAACCAAACCACAAAGTTCTTCCAGACATTGAGGTCTGAACACACGTGCATTTTGCTGTAACATGCATTCCTAGGTATTTGCGTAGCACATGGTCAAATCTGTTTGATTACCTTAGCAGTACAGTGAAATTCCATCCCCCCTTTTTGCTTGGCTGCTGAAGATGACACTACTTTCATTGACAGCATTTATTTATTTTTGTAAGACAGCAGGAAAAGTCCTAATACATGTTATATAAAAAGCTGTGTATCTCACTCAGGGCATAATTCTAAGCTCCTATTCAGCTGGCACAAGTCCCTTTGTTCCAGCCAAAGAGTGTTGTGAAAGTGTTGCCATACTTTTGGCACTCACAAAAGTGTTATACATAAATCACTTTTGCACCACTGTGGGCAGGTTGGTCAGCGCACTGATGTGTGCCAGACAGCATGTACCACCATAGGCCCTTCAGAAGGGTGAGTTTGCACTGGCCAATCTTGGGTATTGCATGGATCTGAGGGTGTGTGAGGGAAGGGTGGGGAGGAGATGAGAGGGTGGCATTACAGTGTGGGGTAGAGCAAGCAGTGTGCATTATGTCTATAAGGATGGGGAGGACAGTGAGTGGGAAGCAGGACCAGGAGCTGGCAGTTATGCTGGATCCTACCCCCATTTCTGGGCAACCTCAATTAGTCCTCAACTGCTTGGATTTGCACAGCTGTTTGAAGTAGCATGGATCTGAGTAGCCCCATTGGGTCTGCTGCAGTATTACCTGGGGCAAGGGGAAAGGTTTCCTCTGGCCTTGGGCTGGCACAGGAACATCCCAAAACTGGTGCCAGATAAATTGCATGCCTGCTTTTCAAGCACAAGTGAAGGTTGTGCTGTAAGTTCAAGTCAGATTTCATGTTTTATGGGAGAAGAATGTATGAAGTCAGATTTCATGGTTTATGGGAGCATATTTCATTTAATTTAAAGGTGCTATACTAACCTCTTACTTTTGTACTGTGACGTATAGTGCAAAGTTTTAGTCTTATAAACATTTCAGAGTTGTCAAATGGATTAAAATAATTTTGTTCATCATCAATCTGAGTTTTTTCTGTTACCCAAAACTGCAATATATTTGTCATTTTTTTCAAATATTGAAAGAAGCTTAGGCTGCGATCCTAACTCCAAGTTTGGCTCACATAAATCCTGGCATAACTCCCAACACAGGTGCTGGCCTGGGAGTGTCACAAAAGTGCCTTAAGGCACTACTGCACCTCTCCAGGGTGAGTTTAGGCCAGTGGACAGGCTCCCCATACCACCATGGAAATGGGGAGCTGGTACATTGTGCCCACCTAAATTGGTTAGGATTGCACCCTTAAGCTAATAAAAAGCCACCATTCACTGTCAGAAATCCCATCACCTAATCTTTCATGCCATATTGTGAATCATTAGAATCGGAAAAGCAGTGCTTGCTTCCTTATTTATATCAGACCTTTCTTCCACGGTGGAACTTAGAATGACATATGTTGAGTTCCCAAGTGGTCACCCATCTAAGCTCTGCCCAAACCTGAACCTATTTAGCTTCAGCAAGGGAGCCACCTTATATGTTCTCCGATTCAGATGTCTCACAGGTGCAGTGTGTGATTCTCCTCTTTCCTCTAGCCCAGGGGTATCCAAATGTTTTTGAAGGAGGGCCACATCATCTCTCTGACAGTGTGTCAGGGGCAGAAAAAATGATTTACCTTCAAATTTGAATAAATTTACATATAAGATTGTATTAGAGTAATTACAATGCTTGCCTGTGGGCTGGATGGAGGGGTCTTCCCAAGGGGTTTGGACACTCCTGCTCTAATCACTTCTGTACTACTCTCTTGCATTCTCTCCCTCCTGCCCTGTTTCTGATGAAGGGCAACATGGAAGTAGTTAAAGTGAACTCTGATACCCACACACAGCCCATCAGCAGCTCCATTTTTCCATGGAGTCATGTTGAGCTTTTTAATGGGGACAGGTTCACTTGACACAAATCTGTTAAAGTCACAAAGGAGTGACTCAGAAATTGCCCCTTCATGATTCATTGGGGGCAGTGACTCTAGGTTCAACTCAAGCCCCACTGGATTTTTCCATCACTGGAAGAAGCTCTCATACAACACTTCATCTTCCTTGCCATCCTTACTATACTGTTCAAGCTATTAAGCCATCACAATTGCCGAATTATACACAGAGTTGAATCACACAGAGTTCACCATTTATTGTGCATTTAATTTTATCTGGCAACCAAGCTTAGCGTATTAAGAGCCAGAATTTGAGCAATTCTGAAATTACATATCATCTGTGAAACCTCATCCTCGTCGTCTTCTTAGAAGTAATTTTCCCAGTTTTTCTCATTACTAAGCAAACAATATCATGATGAAAATGATGTCATATTAACAGCATGAGAAACCAATGCTCTTTTAAACTCATCTTTCTAAAGAAGTTAATTTGAATCTGTACTTTTTCAGCCATGTGAGTTTTAAATATATGTTATAGACTTACAAATGGCTATTACAAATGTGAGTGGGAAACCATTATATATTTTAAGTCTTGCTTAGTAGAAAGTTCAAATTTTTTTTTTCGTTTCCATTTACATTTTGAACAATTTGGTATACCACATAACAACAGTTTGGAAAACCATATTGTGTCATACTGGGAAGGTGAAGGTGTGTAATGAAAAACAGTTGAGTGAGTAAAAGACCTAAATAAATATGCATTCCGTTTGCTGAACAATAGCTAATAACAATATGTAATCTATACACGAAACTCCATTGTGATTATGGGGCAAAACACACTACATAAAATAGTTGCACTAACCACTGTGGCCTTTGGAGACCAATTTATGTTTCTTAGGGGAGGTTTACTTACAAGTTTTGTTGTTTCAGAAAAGTACCAATGAGAGCCAATTATAGCAAAAGCATCAAAAGTCCTGGTGGAGGCATACCTGAGATGGTCAAGGGGTGCAAATACCCCAGGCAGCACCAACTTTAGATCTTTGAAAGGCCTTTTGAGGTCCAGGGAGGCCTTCCATGACATCCTTGGTCCCTGAAGGCTTTCTGAGGCCTCTGTATGCCTATAAAATCCAGTTTTTGCTGAAACGTCTCGGGGCACTGTAAAGACTGGAACCCATTTTGATATTCTCAGTTAGAAAAGTTATGTGTACGTGTGCATGTTGCACATACATACAAAGAGGTGGCATCGGAGCTCAGCAGGTCACATACTGGTCAAAGGACTATGCCTCTCAAAGAGGCCATGTAAAAGTCTATTTAAACTCTCAGTACCAGATTTAGTGCTACCACTCAATGTGGCACAGTGTCTGTTTCCTTACCTCCGCATTGCATTGCCTTTACCTAGGTCCTGGAAAACTGGATAGGATACCTTAATACTGATGGCTCTCTGAAGACAGTTTGTATACCATCTGAGGACACAATCCTAATATGCAAATGCTAAAAGTCTCTCCTATGGCATGTAGCCTGTACCATGAATATTTATAAAAATTATATTGCCCTTATTCATTTACTTACTTGAGGTAATGAGAAGTAATTTCTCATTGCCTACATGATGCAGACAGGGATAGGGTGATCATATGCCAGAACCCCAAAAAGGTCCCCCAAACTGGACCAATCCAAGCAAAATGGAGGACATGTTAAAATAAAATGTAGAACATAGCGGGGAAAAAACCTGCTACTCTGCAATAAAATTTATTGACTGTAACAATTACATCATAAAGAATATATATCAGAATTAGTATAGTTACTGTGCTAATCAAACATTTATTTTCATGTCCGTAATCCAATGATATTTAAAAGTAATGTAGTTGTTGTGCTGATCAAATATTTCTTTTCAAGTCCATAAACCAAAGTTTAGTTGACGAGCAGTCCCAGGAAAACATTATCATTTCAAGACAAACCTCTTCCTCCTGAACTATGAGGCACAGCACAGAATATAGTACCTTTGCAAGACCTGTTTCCAAAACCAAAAGTGTGCATGTGTACATTGCGGGGGGAGGGTGGTAGAGAGGTTGCCTTAGTCCTCCTACCTGGCACTAGGGTTCTCTGCCCAGATAGAGGTTTGGCCAGTCCCCAGCCTGAAGAGACTGAGTGCTGCCCTTGTTGGACGGGCACCTAGGTACCAGTGGAGGCTGCAGGCAGTGCTGGGGCAGTTGGGGGAGAAGGTGGAGGCACCACAGAGTGCAGAAGATGGATGCAGCACAGAGAGGGGGGAACTCCTCCACTTCCCGCCTCTCTCCCCCTGGTGTGGTAAAGCTGCCAAGCACACACTGCATGCCTAATGCCAGACAATGGGGCTCTTAACCAGATGCCCAGTTAAAGACCCCCATTTCCAGTCTTATCCATCCATTTTCAGCTTTATGGTCAGCCTAGACAGGGAGGAAAAAACAGATGTGATAAAAATATGCTTACTAGTTTCTACCTCTTCCTTTGGGTTTTTCAAAATGTGTCCGTGCATGCTTCATCTCTGTCTTGGATTGGAATGGATTTTCAGCAGAGGGCACTGTACTATAATAAAAAATGAAGTTGTCAGAATGGTCATTCTAGCAATTCACTGCTTCCAGAGAGAAACAGGACTTCATGAGTCGAATTCACATCCTTTAATCTGATAAATCATTAAATTTTTCACTAGAGACCAAGTTCAAAGCATCAAGCTAGAGTGACATCTGTAAAAGTGGAATTTCAGATTAAAACCTGCTGGTAAATTGTCTAGTCTGAGGAAATGCTATAATTTAAGATGCATTCTCCAAACAATGGGAAGCAACAGTTTCACAATCAAACAGAAACAAACGGTGCAAACCAGAGTAACTATGGGGAGTCCTTGCTCCAGTGTAAGAACAAATTACTCTGGATTGCAATATGAATTTCCCATAGGTTTTCACTAGGTGGTGCAGTAACTATGGGTGCACGTAATGTTTCTGGATTAGAACTTGGAACTGTGCCCAGAAACTAACAGGCAATTAGTTTAGTTTCTTGAAGACCAATATAATGGGACAACTACAACAGCCCATCTCAGGATATTGCCGCCCTTGTGCTGCTGCACAGTAGCAATTAGGCCAGCCTAGAGGTCTCCTAGCCCTGTGGATTTAGCCTGTCAGCTCAGGATATGACCTACCATAGGCCAGTTTAGCTGGACCATTCTCTGGCCTATGTCAGGATTGCACTCAGGCAGCACAATCCAGAGCAACTAATCTGTCCACATAACAGCCCTTGCGTTGCCCTATCTATCACTAGGGTGGAGCAACTGCAAGATGCTCCAGCCCAGTTACTCTGAAGGAGGCTTAGGGCAGAGCAAGGCAAGATAGGGTGCCCTAAGAGAGGTGGACCTGCTCTGCCCTAACTGGGGCAGCCTAAGCAGCTCAGGAGAGGCAAGTTGAGGGCATGTTTAGCATTGCCTAGGGCAGAGCAGTTACTCTGTATCCAGAGCCTGTTTCCAAGGCAGAAATGCCCTCTTCCAGCCCTCAGAGTTATACCACCTCAGGAGCAGGTATAGTAACGAGTAGACCCATAGGGGTCCATGATAAGGCCCGAGTAAGAATGGCAGTGTTGACCAAAAATCTGAGTTCTTGGCCAGCCTAGCTGCAACCCCTGCCTCTCAACCTCAGGATATGGAACAAACGACGGCTGCCCACAAACCTCAGGATACAGCAGGCCACTCCAAGAAGCCCCTTGTATTCACTGTAGAATGTACTGGCATCTCATCAGGGACTCCTTATAAGGCAGGCACCCAGTGGCGTCACCAGACTGGTGCGGCTGGTGTGGGCTGCATTGGGTGATGCGCTCCATATGGGGTGATGCGCCGGAGGAGTTTGACTGTCCTTTGGCAGGCCCCAGGTGTCAGCATGCCCGTTCAGGCCTGCTCCAAGGCGGAGCAGCAGCCAGAAGCTGCTGACCTCGGAGCTGGCCCAAACAGCCAGCTGAGGTGCACTGTGCAGAAACACACTGAGCATGCGGAGACTACCTTAGAGCGGAGGAAGTCCACGCCTCTGCACGGCCATTTGGCCTCACTCAGGAGGCAGAGCGGCAGCCGAATGGCTTCAGAAAGAGTACAGCACAGGCACCAACTCTGATGCCTGCACAGTCTCCTCTGAAGCCGAAAGACTTCAGAAAAGTACTGCGAAAAGTACGAAAAGTTGTATCACCACTGTAGGCACCACAGCTGTTCCTTGTTCAGTGTGATCTGAGGGGTGTCTCCTCAGGAGCAAGTCCTCCCCATGTGTCAATTACTTAGCATGCTCTGGAGCAGCCCAGGCTTCCTGACTCTCTGGATGCAGCATAACTTTCTGCTCTGGATACAGAATAGTTAGGAGAGAGCAGTTAGGGCAGAGCAGGCTGAACTTGCTCTGGATTGTGCCCTAAATCTATATTAGTGAAAGCCTCAAAATACAGAATGTAATCCTCTGGTGGCACAAGTGGTTAAGATGCTGTGCCTGTTAACCAGCAGGCCAGGGTTCAAGACCTGAGTTCCCACAAGATGAGGATTTCCTGCAGGAGGCAGGAGGTTGGACTAGATGATGCACTGGGTCCCTTCCAACTCTATGATTCTAATCACATCTGTGACTTCCATTGCTAGTTATGGGATGCTACAATGACTGCATTCTTCTGCAGTGTAATTCATCCTTCCAAAAGGTGCTGTGAATATACTCCAAGGGTGGCAGAGATCAGCCAGGTTGGATGCTAGTCAAAGTTTCAGGCCTATTAGGCAGTCCATTTGGCTGAAGGAGGAGGAGGTAATTCAAGTTTCAGGTCCTGCTGCCACCAAATGGAAAGTTCCTGGTTTCTGCTTTTCATAATTTGCACTGTATCAGTATCAGGACATGGTTGGGAAGGAATAGTTAAGAGCCAGATTTGATTAATATTAGGCTTGGAACTGAGTTGAAGATTCAAATATCTCCCTTGGTGTGATACTCACCATGTAGTTTTGGACTAGTTATTATCTTTCTGGGAAATCTAGAGGGTTGTGAAGACAAAAAAAGAAAAAGAAAAAGGCAAGATCACATCTTTGCTTCTCGGAACACCTTCAAACAGAGCTGTGCAGATTGGCCATTGGCATACTTCTGCCAGAGGAGAGGCCAAAAAGAGACAAGGATCAGTGTGAGACAGAGTCAAATCATGGTACCAACAGCATCCATCACATTCAAACATAGTGCCTGACCTGACACACCCCTGGCAAGTCTCAAAACTACATCAGCAAAAGAGCTGGCAAACATCTGAGGTGGCCCAAAGGAAATCAGGCAGTGGCCAAAGAGGCAAGATGAGATTTTATTTCTCCTGCCTAACCAGGCTCTGCTTGTGTAATAGGAGAGAGTAGCTGCTGCCCAGCAGTCTGGCATCCTACACAACCATATTGGATAGGATTGGGCCACAAAGCTAATAAAAGAAACGGTAGGATCCTAATCAGATTGATCTCATTTTTTAAGAAAGAGAAGATGAGTCCTCTATAAGACTGCAGCTGCTAGCAAAAAAAAAATGTTTTTATTAAATTTTAGTAATCATTTCTGACTCTTTATGGAGCTGAAACAGAAGAAGTGGCTTAAATATGCAGCTGCAAAAATATGTTTTTTAAATTGTTGCTGATGTTGCGGATGGAAAAATATTTTGTTTTCATGTGGGTGTGCGTAATATAGCTTTGCAATAGGAAACCATTCTTTTAGGAAGCCATAGGAAATCATCTATCCTGGCTGGGATTAAATACTCAGCCATTGGTTGATCAAATCTATTGTCAGTGGGATGTATAGTTGGAGAAATTGTTGTGTTTAGAAGCAAACATAACCCATAAGATTTTTTAATGTATTTTGTAAGTGAGAAGGTCATCACCCATTTGTCACTTAAATTAACTACACAGCTGTCTGAAATTCAAAAGGATATCTGCTACCGAAACTGAAGTCCCCATCAACAGCACCACAATCTGATTTTGTGTACCCCTCCCCCCAAAAAATCCATGCAGAAAGTAGTAATATAGTTTCCTCCATCTTCACATTTCTTCTTACATAGTGTGACCATATGCCAAACCCAAAAAAGAGGACAAGGTCCCCCAAAATTCCTGAAATCCAAGCAAAAATTCCTGAAATCCAAGCAAAAATTCCTGACATGTTAAAAAAGTAGGAAACCCCAAAAATGTAGGACAAATATAAGACATATTAAAATAAAGGCTAAAAACACTCATATTGCTTTCCTGTACTTAATTTCAACATTATAGTACTTATTTTTAAATTGAAAACCTCTTTGCAAGACCTGTTGTTCACCAACACTGCACATATGCAGTGGCTTAAAGCAGACATGATCTTTCCCCCAAGATCCAAGCACCCCCCATACATATTTCTAGTACTCCCAAACACATGCATGTGGCTCAAAGCAGGCACAGGAATTCCCAGGAATCCCTAGCACAAGAACTCCAGTCGGGCCAGCTGGCCTGCTGCCACAATTTGCAGCATGGCCACTATGAGGCAGTGGCAAGCACCACCAGGCTCCCTGGTGCTCCCTGGTGGCCACATCACAAATTGCAGTATGCCAAATTAAAAAAATTTAAAGTGCAAAAGTGTTAAAAAATTCAGATCAAGGGGCTTTTTCCTGTGTAAAAGCCCCATTTCTGGACAAGTCTGGGAATTTCCAGCTTTCTGGGAACCCTTTTCTTACATACTTTGAACAAATCAGGAAGTGTGGGATACTGGGAAAACTCTCATCATTCTGCACTTCCAGTGCCTTTAAAAAAAACTGCACAAGAAAGGAGCAGATCGACAGTGCACTTCTGATGCCTGATTCAGCAGTTATAAGTCCTGGCCCAAGTCCTAGGCTGGCCTGCGGTCCACAAGTCACTTCTATGCAGGATGACCATATGTCCTCTTTTTCCAGGTCATGTCCTTGATTTTACCCTGTGTCATGGAAAAACAATTCACTGACTTCCATTTCCTTTTGAGCAGGCAGCATGTAGCCTTCTTGTAATCAAGAAATTAAGGCTGCAGTCATATACACAGTTTCCTGGGAGTAAATGTGATTGAACACAATAGGGCTAACTTCTGAGTAGACATGCCTATGATTGTGCTGTAAATGTACTAAATTATATGTAATAGTTTTTAAATTTAGTAATAAGTAATATACTGTTTAAATTAACCACATGAAAGCAGAATACATTAATGTTTCAACTTTTATGTTGTCATGTCCTACATTTTTCTTGGATGTCCTATTTTCTCTGGTAACCCTTCTTCTGTGCCACACCTGAGGGGAGTTAGATCCGTCCTTAGATATACACTGCACACCACCACAGAAACAGGGAGACAGGTGAATTATGCTAGCCTAAATTGTTTAGGATTGTGCCCTCAATAATACAATGTATTTTTAGAATTCAGTTCTGGACAATGATAACAAATGGGATGGGTGACATTTTCAAATAGCAGTGTGAGCTATGGCTTCTGAGTGTCTGCAGACAGCATGGCCAGAGGAAGCTTTCTGGATGTCTCATGCAGTGATGATATCAACAGGGTAAGAAGGGGTCTGCCTGCAAACTGAAAGGATGTTGTTCTGAGCCCTTGCTTGCCTGCCATGGTACCATGGCACACAAGCTATTTTTAAACCTAATAGCAGGGATCCGTCAGTCTTGAAAGACTATGGTATCGTGCTCGGCGCTGCATATGCTGCATGCAAAGCATGAAAGCCTGGGTTAGATTGTTATGGAGGATCTGCTTTTACCCAAGCAGCAAATCCCCCCTCTCCACGCCACTGAATTAGTCCAATGGAAAGGCAGAGCCAATACTATTGGATGCAGCTGGCATCGCAGAGCTGGGCTAAGAACAGGAGCTCACCCTGCGTTGTGGGGCTGACCCGGGTCTCAAACTCTGGCCTGCTGGTTAACAGGCACAGTGTTTTAACCACTTGTGCCACCCACAGCCTATTTCTTTATCTTTTAATTTAATGGGCTAACCTTATTCGCATTGAGATAAAATTGTGGGTAAAAAAATCCACTGATAATTAGATTATACCTGTATAACCTTTTTTATCATTTTGTAAAAGGAGAAGCAGATGAATCAGTGCAAGAATATGATGTATAATGGGGAACAGAATAATAAACAACTTTCCTACTCCAAGTTTAAGATTTTATAAGTGAATTCATAGCATCATTTTCCAAAAATGATATCCAACAAGCTGCAAGTATGATTCAGCACAAAGATGTTTATATGTCAATAATGCTCTTTCTATTTTTGAATTACAGCTCATCACAGCCACCTTGGATGGCAAACTGCAGTTGTTCCTGCCCTGATGCTGATCACTCTTGACATCCTTGGCCCTGCTACTTTGAGAATAAAATCTCCTTGAAAGGAGAAGATTAGTAACTGAGCAAGCTATTGCGTATTTCTGTTAATTGCAGTCCTTTAGATTATTTCTTCTTTTTTAAAAAAACCATTGAGATTTGCTTAGAGGGTTAGGATTATTGCTGGGAATCTATCCAGCGGAAAGACGTTTGTAAAAAAGTATTTACTGGTTCCTTTTTGTTTCTCCAGTAGTAAATATATATAACTTACAATGCTTTGTATAACACTGAAGTTAGACTATACAAATAGCTGCAAAACAGACAGATGTTCAATAAATGTTGAATCCCATTATCTGTAAATCTAATTATATTTTGACAGGAAACTTCATGGAAGATTTAAGAAAGCTGATATCTGATACTTTGCGTACAACTTTTAAAATTGATTTATTTGTATGTTTATTTCAAAATTATTAACAGACAATATATGAACAATATATAAACACAAACTGTCTAAGGATATGGTGGGTATGAGGCAGTATTATTTTTATTTATATTCCTATCCCAAAATTCAAGTTAAAAAATTCAGATTTATACAGATTTGCTTATACTTATCATTATCTCTAATTAAGTTCGTTTCCACTATTTTTATTCATCAAATCTACAAATTATTCTCTCATTTTTTCCACTTCATATATAGACAATGAGTGGTTTTCTATTTTCTACAGGGGAAGTGACTAATTTTCTTTCATATTGGCATCTGTTTGTCCATACCTGCTATTCTTCAATATACTCCATCAAGGATATTTCTAGTGTGTTCCATTATTGTGCAAAAAAGTATTCTTGCTGCACTTGTCATACGTAGAAATAAAATTTCAATTTTTTTCTCCACACATTCCTCTGTGAATCCCAATTAAAAAGCTTCTGGTTTCATTTGTATATTTTATAATCGGTTCGATTTGGGTACCTAATTGATACCAATACTTTTTTGCTTTTTCACATAGCCACCAAACATGATAAAGTGAATCTCTTTACATTTTAACATCTATTTGACACATTTTCATAATTTTTGCAAGTCTACTTGGCATTATGCCCTGCCTATATCTTATTTTATAAAAATTTTCTTTAATACTCACATTTAAGATGAATTTCAAACATTCTAACTATATATATAGTCTTTTGCATTGTTCTATTAAGATATAATGCTCCACATTTTTCACCCATTAAATCATACATTTTAGAACACGTCTCATATTGTAATAACTATCCATTTTGTCAATAATCTGAATTTCTTCAGCTGCAATCCTAAACACACTTTCGTGGGAGTAGGCCCCACTGAACACAATAGGGCTCACTTCTGAGCAGGGGTGTCACTAGGTTTCATGTCACCCGGTATGTGACACCAGCACGTCACCCCCACGCAGTGGGCGGGGCAACAACCTGGGTGGACATGGTTATGTGCCACTGCTCCGCCTCCATTTGTTTTTGGCCACACATTTTAATAGAATATATATATTTCAAAGTGGTTTGTTCGATTACATTTTGCTGTAAATTACGCATCCAATGGTATGTAACATGATGGCATTATTCCTAAAACCCATTATTTTTAGCCATTTTGGTCACTAGTGGTGAAACCCCCTCAAGGGTGCCACCTTTCTAACAACTTATTGCAGGGTCTCGCACTTCTAGCATGGGACCCACTTTTTAGAGGGACAGTCTGTGCAGGATGCACAGTTCCTGATCCAGGAACTACCGTCCCCACACTCCCCTGAAAAGTGCTCCAGAAGGCAGACCCCAACACTGGCTCAACAGATAGTGGGAAATTAAAAATAATTATTTGTAAAGCTGAGTGATGGTCCTAACGTCTCTTCCCCTCTAGCCAATCCTCTTTTCTTCTCCTCCCTCTGAGGGTTTTAAGGCTGTTTTTATTTTTTAATCAATATCCTCTTTTTCCGGGACATTTATTCTTTTTTAGCCTTATATCCTGTGAAAAAAATCTTCATTTTCCTCTTTTTCTTTGTGAGCAGGCACCATGTAGTGTGTTTGTAATGCATACCTACCTATCTATCCTACTTATCTATTTGTAATGCATACCTACCTACCTACCTATCTATCTATCTAATGTATGTCTGTATGTATTTGTGTAAGTATGTATGTATGCAGGTACGTACCTACCTACCTGCCTACCTATCTATCTACTGTATGTATGTATGTATGTATGTATGTATGTATGTATGTATGTATGTATGTATGTACATATCTACCTACCTACCTACCTACATATCTACCTGTCTATCTAATGTATGTAAGTATGTATGTATGCATGTATCTACCTACTTACCTGCCTATATATCTATCTAATGTATGTATGTATGTATCTGTCTGTCTGTCTGTCTGTCTACCTACCTACCTACCACAACAGGAGCCCCAACCACCTGGTAGGCCCAGCCGTGGAGCCACTCCCCGACCAGTCCCGCAGCCCTGCCCAGCCCAGGCCAGGCTCTGAGGCACAGGGCACCAGAGCTTCCTGCTGCCTGCATGGCCTCACGTGGAGTGGGGAGCCGCTGGACAGGCATGAGGAGCTCAGGGGGGTGCTGTGTGGGCCATTCTGCCTGGACACCCTGGAGGCAGGGAGGACGGGGAAGCCGGGTGTCTGGAGCATGGTCCTCTGGAGAGGGCTCAGGGGGTCCCTGCCCGGCTGTGGGTCTCCCTCATGGGGGCTCAGCACACTGGGGAGGCAGAGGCTGGAGAGAGAGACAGGAAGGGCAGCCAGGGAGGGTTGGGAGCCACCGCCTGGTCTCCTGAGGGGGCCGTCTGAGAGTGCCTGGCTCTGCTCTGCCTGCCTCGCTGCTGTCAACTGCCAGGCTCAGCAGTTAAGGGTTCTGAACCATTGCCTCGACAACTACACAACAACACCTTTGTTGTGTCATCGCACTGCAGGGAGGGGGTGGGGAGAGCACTGCTGATGGGCCGGGAGGAGGCCTTAGACACTTTCTCCTCCTGGGGTCTCAAAACCCTGGCCCTGGGGCCAGATGTGGCCCTTGGCAATCTTCCATCCAGCCCTAGGGCAAGCCCTACAATCCTCAAGGAGGTCTGCTCCCCACACCTCAGGAGGCATTTGGAGGACTGGGGAGGCTGCACACTCCTCTCTGTGTGTATGAATGTGTTTATGAACCTGTTTGAACATCACCCTCTCACTGTGTTGGAAAGTCTTTATGAACTGATTTGAATTCATTCATTCACAAGTGTCAGTCCTTTTTTCTTCTGGCCCCCGGACACAGTATCAGAAAGATGATGTGGCCCTTTGCCAAAAAAGTTTAGAGAGCCCTGTAATAATGTAGTACAGTATATGGAGAGGAATAGTTGCTTCACGTTAGCAGATTTAGTGTGCAATCCAGTGATGGGATTCCAAGCAATTAACAACCGGTTCTCTGCCCATCTGGCAGCCACCTTTAAATGGCTATTTTTAAACTTTATATGTCCTATCTCTTGTTAACCGGTTCTATCGAGTTGGTACAATCCTGCTGGAGCCCACCACTGCAATCCTAATCATGTCTACTCAGAAGTAAGCCTCATTGTACTCTTATCAAGGGTAAATCCCATCCTGATTCATCCACTGATACAGTCAGTGGAGGAAACCGATCCTCATAGGAATCAATGTCTAATTGGGTGGGTGGGATGTGGCTCAGGTGCTGATCCTTATTATCAGAAAAGACACATGTGCTGATATGTGAAATCTTGAGAATTCTGATAAAGGATGGCTGACTGGTGTATTCTTGATAGCGCTCTCAGAAGTGGATTTTGCTGCACATCTGATCCCGTCACAGGTGTACACCTGTAAGGATGTTTTCACCACCCACAAATAAAATTATGAAGTAAGTGATGTGATAAGTTCAAATAAGTGCTCAATGGTGAAGCTTACTGGGTAGAAGGAGACCTTGGCTAAGGTTACTTCTTTTTAGCCTAATATATCTTTGCAAGATTATAAATTTCAAATAGGTTATAACTTTTTATATGTTGTCTTGAGCTCCTTAAAGGAAATGCAGGCTTTGAATATGACATATTAACACCTTATTAGTTCCATACAATATCACAATTACATCTTCCAATGCATTTGTTTCATTGCATTCTGCATAAAATTACCTTCCCACTGATACAAACATCGATTCAACACATTTTTTTGTATCATACCAAATGTATCCAAACTCCCGACAATCATCGGTTTTTAAATCATAAACATTCTTTCATTAATGAAACAGCATGCTGTGTAATATGCTTTCCAGTCAGGCAAGGCTAAATTGCCCTCTCCTTTATTTTGCATCTTCATAAGTCTGTGTGCAATATTTATTGTATTTTGTTGGGACTTTGGCAGTTAAATTTACAAATATATCAGTTTTTTTTAAAAAAAAAGAGAATTCAAGCAATCAGAAATGTCATATGGAGAAGCTACAGGCTGACTTTGTTATATTTTTGGGTAATTTGTCCTAGCCTTATTCTATTTGTCCTAGGGCACAATCCAGAGTAACTACAGGGAGTCCTTGCTCCAACGTAAGAACAATTTACTCTGGATTGCAATATGAATTTCCCATAGGTTTTCACTAGGTGGTTCCATTACTACGTCGACGTAAATGTCTCTTACGTGCTCCCTTAGTTACTCTGGATTGTAGGGCTAGTCATATATTCCCTTTTCTATTAAAACAACAGGGAGCATCTCATATGTTAAACATTTCCTCCCATGTTGCGAAATGGTAGGTTCATTTATCCCGTTTCACCTTATGGTGGATATGCTTTTATCAGCCTTTTCAGATCAACTAAACGTTCCATTTCTCATCATCATCTAAAAAGCTTTGAGATGCCAAATTAAATTGGATTTTTGTCCATTCCCCCACATTATACTTTTTTTAAATTAGCAAGAAAAATGTGGTTGGTGCTGTTTCCCTCTTGAGACTCTTGAAGAATGCCAGTGTGGTATAATATTTTACAGAAATTCTTGAAAACTAATTTTGAAACACAGATGATGCTATTTGTTTTACAAAGAAATTAAAACTTTTTCCAAACCCATCAAGATCCTAAGAAAAGGAGGGTGCAGATTTTGAGAAGAATGGAAATACCAATGACATTCCAGCTCTGGTCACATCTGACTTTCAAGTCATATTTGTTTCAGTGAGATATGGTTAAATGTGTGTTTAGCTCTCCCACTGAAATAAATGGAATTTAAAAAGTGTTTCATTTTGGTCAGATAGAATGCAGAGTTTCTGCAGTTCTTGCACATAACTTTGACCACACTTCAGACCCCACATCCAAGAGCCATCTTAGTGATTTTAGTACTCAACAAGGAAGTGGGCTGGTTTTGTTTCAAATTAGGACAGACATAATTACATCTACTGAAAAGAAGCAGGGCAGTTTTAGATCAGTTACAAAAGAAATGGACGCCTTTCAGCCCTGCTGAGAGAACTGGTTGACTTTCGTGCAAATGTTTGGAAGTACATGCATTTTCAAAACTTAGCAGTGCAATCCTGTGCATACTTTCCTTAGAGTCAGCCCCAACACAGTGGAATTTACTTCTGAGTAGGCCTGTATAGAATTGCCCAATAAGCAGGCCTCAGTCAGTCTTGAAAGACTATGGTATTGTGCTTGGCGCTGCATATGCTGCATGCGAAGCACGAAAGCCTGGGTTGGATTGTTATGGAGGATAGGCTGTTACCCAAGCAGCAAATCCCCCCTCTCCACACCACTGAATTAGTCCAATGGAAAGGCAGAGCCAATACAATTGGATCCAGCTGGCATCGCAGAGCTGGGCTAAGGACAGGAGCTCACCCTGTCTTGTGGGCCGACCTGGGTCATGAACCCTGGCCTGCTGGTTAACAGGCACAGTGTCTTAGCCACATGCGCCACCCACAGCCCTATATGGTCATGATAATTCCATACCATGGTATGCGTAATTTATACAGTATGCCATGGTAATTCAACAGGATTGACTTGAAATCCAGATATTACTGTACTGTTGGCGTGGATTATAAGCACAATTATTTTTGTGTATGATTTTACACCAAGGGAACAAAAAGCAGGTTCACATGGACTTTCTGGGCAAGCCAGGGAAAATAGTAACTAGATGTAGAAATGTGTGCAATAGTTGGATATGTGTGTTAAGAATCACCATGAAGTATTTTTTGATCTTTATCCTTATCTATTCCCAAAAACATCCCAAAGTGCTTCAAATTTATATCAGTGTTTCTGAAAATCAAAACTATTGGCCTGACTTCTCAGAGTTTCCATTGATATGTGAGAATATGGGGCAGAAAATCAGAGATTTCTAAGCAAATAAAGAGATTCACCTTGTACATCCCTGAAGGTGGAGTATGTTTATCTATAATCCCTAAAAATAATACTCCCATTCGGTGCCCCACTCTGGTCTAATCCAATTAGTGCCCCATTGAATCTAATGACATCGTAGCCCTATGGAAAGTGGAACTGAGCGACACAGCTGAGTAAGCAAAGGTGCTTGGCTTGTGTTCATGTCAGGCAAGAGGAATCCAAAGCCACCAGCCTCACCCTTCCCCCCCCCCAAATAAAACATAGGCTTAATTGGTTAGGTTATTTTTAAATATGGAAATATTAATATCTAATTAATTGGATTAATATGGATAATATTTAATTAAATAATTTTGACATATGAGGTGTCAAAATTTGTGGGCTCTCGGTGCCAAATGACCTAGGTAAGACACTGCATTGAACCACAGTTTGAAGCTTGGCAAGGAACTTTCTCTTGCTAACTGTTTTGAAACCTCTTCCCATACTGCGTACTAAATTTACAAGGTTAAAGGACTCAGGATCAAGACTGGCCGCCTGCCCTGAATGTGACCAAATAGTAAAGAGGGGGGGAATTGTATTTATGTGCTTTTTAAAAAATCTCATGGTATACCT
Organism: Cryptoblepharus egeriae; assembly: GCA_030015325.1. Classification (NCBI taxonomy): domain Eukaryota; kingdom Metazoa; phylum Chordata; class Lepidosauria; order Squamata; family Scincidae; genus Cryptoblepharus; species Cryptoblepharus egeriae. The sequence goes on along the minus strand of JAREYC010000001.1, from coordinate 192,320,200 downwards.
GACTCTGACCACTAATAATTACTTTTTCAGACACTACAAGTTGTCAGTGGTTCCAGGCAGGCCCATTCCTTTTCCCTCTCCTTTGTCTTTCCAGTGGACCTCTTCAATATCCAATCACTCAACTGTTACAAACCATATTTTCCTGTATTATTTTCTCTCTACGCCATGCATTACATAATGATGATGGATAATATAAAATCTGCTGCCAGACAGAATTACCACCAGCTTTGCCTGCTGCTACCAGCTCTGATGCCAGTTTTGAATTATGGCTCACCATAAAATGACTGACACATAAAATGGACTATGTGACACTGGTCTGCAGAAAGCCAAGCCTCAGAAATTTAAGCCACATCTCAAATTCCCTTGAATGTGCTTTCCCTTCCAGTCACACACCCTGGAAGGAAGATATTAATCCTGTTTGTGCAGCCTGTCTCCAGTGAACATAATTATGCCACCCCTCCAATGTGCCTCTCCATTTGTGGTGTCTCTGTTACAGGCATTGTGTGAAACCCAGGCATTGTGTAGATCAGGGGTCTATACCTCTGAACAAGAGAGCCACATCAATGGCAGGAGGCCACATCAGTTTTTAGCCTGAGATACCTGACAGACATAAGTGCAGGTTAATTTGTTTTTTTAATATATTTTGTATTTTCCTTTATTATATTACAGTATTTTACTCATTTTTATATGAATATTTTTGAATCGTGGAATGAATTGTCTGAGTTTCCATTATTTCTTATGGGAAAATACACTTTGATACACAAACATTTTTATTCCCAGCATGCTTCCGCAACGAATTATGCTCGTAAACTAACCCCCAAATCCAGAGTAACTACGGGAGCGCATAAGAAACTTTATGTGCACCCATAGTTACTGCACCACCTAGTGAAAACCTATGGGAAATTCATATTGGAATCCAGAGTAAGTTGTTCTTACACCGGAGCAAGGACTCTCCATAGTTACTCTGGATTTTGTCATTTGGCACCTTTACTCTATCCCGGGCCAAATTAGTCCACTGTAGTTCAGCAGAGCCAGAGCAGAAACAGCAGGCTTCACTCAACATCACTATAAAAACATACCATACTTCTAATAATATATGTAATACAGTCTTTGTTTCTGTGTGTGTGCGAAAGAATCAACATATAAAAGATCATGTACAATAACTAGCAGACACACCAATGTGGTGCGTCTATAATGCAGGCACTAACGCATGATGAACCCACTGAGGCTGAATTATGCTTGCTGGCCATAACTGGTTCGGGTTGTACCCCAACTCAATGTATGTACTTATTGAAGTCTAACATTTGTTATCACCATTTGTTGATTTTAGAATATAATTTTTGAGAAAATATTACCATAAGCAAATACAGTGGTTTCTTGTAAAACTAACATAATACAGAACACAATTACTGTAATATTAATAAAACACTGTAATATACTGTACAGTAAAACAGAAAAAACCTTTATGGCCAACAAAGACATAATTTTCACTAAAAGTCTCACGGGTGTCTTTTTGAGCAACTTTAACAAGGAGCCTTTTTAAAGTTTTAAAAGAACCAACTTTTAGGATTCCTAAGTAGCATTTAAATGTTTTGCTTTTTGGATCTTATTTTGTATTTTTATTTGGTCTTCTTTTAAAAGGTATTGAATGTAAAGAAACAAGAGTGTTCTTGAATAATATTTTTCAAAACAATGTTTCTAACACGAGGAGAGGATAATGCAGTTTAAATGAATGAAATTAATTATTGTGTGCAGAACAAATGAAAGGCAAATCATTTCAGATTGTTCAGGTGCTTAAAGTGCAATCCTATAGGTTACTTCTCAGAAATAAGTCCCATTTAACACAATTCCACATACCCCCAAATCCAGAGTAACTGTGGGAGCACATATAAGACTTTGTGCATCTGTAGTTAATGCACCACTTAGTGAAAACCTACGGGAAATTCATACTGCAATCCAGAGTAAGTTGTTCTTACACCGGAGCAAGGAGTTCCGGTAGTTACTGTGGATTTTGCCCATACTCCCAGGAAAGTATGGATAGGATTGTAGCTTCAATAACTTTTCAAAGACGCTTCAGACACAATCCTATGACTACAATCCAGAGTAACTATGGGACCTTTTACACTGATGTAGTTATGGTGCCACATATGGGAAACCTATTGGAAATGCATAGAGCAATCCAGAATAAGTGCCTCTTACATTTTCCTGTAGTTACTCTGGATTGACTCGTGTGTCTACTCAGATGTCAGTTGCATTGTGTTTAATGGGGCTTGCTCTCAGGAAAGCACAGATAACATTGCAGCCTTCATAACCAAGATGTGCAAGAGAACTGGCCTTGTTTCAATTGTGAAGTAGCACAAAGGTTTTGGACGTAGCTTAGGTTCCACTCCTCACTATTTCACTTGGAAAATCAACACTGGTAACCACCTCTTATAAACTGATGGTAATTAATAAATTATATTTAATAGTTTTAAATTTTATTCCCAATACAGAGGCAATGGATTATGCATCCTATACCTCAAAGAGAAAGGAGAATAGTACTGACAAAACTGATATGCTTAATTAGCCACAATGCTTGCTGTTTGAGCCCATCAGTATAGCGGGCCCACATGGAGGACTGTTTCTCACATTGACTGTGAAGCATTATGAAGAAAGAGCACAAAATAATATAAGTACTGAGTAGAACTTGGTGGGGCTTCCTATAGCAGAAGGCAGGCATCAGCCATTCTTTTACCATTCCTCCGAAGTCCAAATTAAATCTGGCCAGTCAATATTTCAGAAAGAAAACAAAGGCTGGAAAACTGAGTGAACAGACATTCATTCCTCTTGATTAAAGTTTCATCTGATGGTTTTTTGAAGGGGAGGAGATCTGGCAATATAGACTATTTTTCAGCCTAGTATTCTTGAATTTAGAAGACACGGGGGGTGGAAGTGCTTGGCTGCAAGTGTGCATAATGTTCCAGAAGATGCTACAACAGTGCCCAGCTGCATTTGTGGCCCATCAAACTAAGCACCATCAACCACAGAGTGGTCCTCAGTCTCAGGGAGGTAGCAAGAAGAAGGGGTATCTGAGAACTGGTGACTTTTACTTAAATCATCATTGTTATCCTTTATGGGAAGCAAAGCCCCTCTCTAACTGCTTGCAACCCTTTAAAAACAGTTGACAGCCTCCAGCCCTTGTCGAGTTCTGCAGACGGTAATTAAGAACAGGACAGAAAATTATATGCATTCCAATGATGTGTCATGAGAGCATATATTTTGGGTGGAGGCCGCTATGCGGAGTGAAAAATCTATGTATGAGAAGGAGCCAAATGGGACAAGATGAGAACCTGCAGGCTATGTACGTTTTTGGTACAATTGCACATAGGCCCCTATCATTTATTACACTTTTCTAGCTGCAACCTGAACAATGTAATAAATGAATGTTCAAAACAACTGGACTGATGCTGGGACTGACTTTCCAGGAATAAAGACATCAGCACAAAGGATGACAAATCACCGACATTCACTTTACACCCTCAAGTCCGCTTCCATTTATTTTAGTGGGATGAGGCTCTGTTAGATGTTACCTGTGTGGAATCACTTCATTCCACTTGTCACTTCCAGGAGAGTCACTTGTCTGTGACTTTAGACCAGGGGTCTCTAACGTTTTCAGCCAAAGGTCTACATTAAATATCTGGCACAATGTTGAGGGCCACATAAAATATTTTAAATATAAAATTTAAATACATTAGCGATAGATTAATGAATAAATGGACTCAAATTTCCAGGATTTCTGCAAGCACCAACACAAAGCACAGAAATAAAGCACACATGTAACAGGACCTCTATCCCCTACCATGGCTTGCTGTAGGCCACATTTTGCTCCTGGCCAGGGTTTGGAGACCCACTCTATACCCCTGCTGGAGACCCCACTGCTTCCATATACAGTGGTGCCTCACGTAACAAATTTAATTCGTTCTGGAGGTATGGTTGTTACGTGAAACATTCTTTATGTGAAGTGGATTTTCCCATAGGAAATAATGAAAACTCAGATGATTGGTTCCACAACTTAAAAATATTCATATTAAAATATTAACTGTATGTAAAAATGATGACAAAACATTGGTATTGAAGTCTACTTAGGATGCAGTCCTAATGACACTTTCCTGGGAGGAAGCTCCATTGAACACAATGGGGCTTACTTTTGGGTAGACCTGGTTAGGAGGCTGCAATCAAAGACACTTTTCTGGGAGGCTTACTTGGGCTGCTGCTGGAGTTTCAGGTGGCTGGTGGGGGTACAGGAGCGAGTTAGGGGCAGCTGCCTCTGGCCCTCCCAAGCAACTATCCCCAAGTTGGGAGCAGTTAGAGCAGTTGGGACCAGTGTGGCCGGCAGCCCTTTTAAACAGCCTCCGTGTGGAGCATCAGGGCTGCATAGCATGCGTGCCCATTAGGTGCCAGAGGGGTTTGCTTGTTATGCAAAGCAGGATTCCTTGGAAATTTAGACTTGTTACATGGAACATACTTTATGTGAGGTGCTTCACAGCTGGATCCAATTGTATTGGCTGTGCCTTTCCATTGGACTAATTCAGTGTGGAGAGGGGGGATTTGCTGCTTGGGTAACAGCCAATCCTCCATAACAATCCAACCCAGGCTTTCATGCTTCGCATGCAGCGTATGCAGTGCTGAGCACGATACCATAGTCTTTCAAGACTGAAGGAGGCCTGCTTTTTTTGTTACATAAGGCACCACTGTATAGAAGATCATTAAATACATTCAGGTTTGTCTGCATTGCACCATTTCCCTTTATGGTCTTGTCCTTCCCATTATGTCTTTGTCCCATTATGGCCTTGTTCTTCCTGTTATGAGAGGACATAAACATTCAATACATAGTAAATATAACACTGCAGCTGCAGAAATACTTATATTGTATTTCATTCATTCCCATACCATGATGGGCTCTTCTTACATTTTTGGTGGTTTCAGTTACTGCTAACTTGCTTGAAATAACGGATTTCATAGTTTTAGGTTCCTGGCTGCTAAACACCAGGGCAACCTCATTTACATCGTTCTGTGGATTTTGTGTCATCCGTGCCCATCCTGACAAACTGACATTAAGAAAAGATTTGATGACCACTGGCGCCTTTGTGGCAGTCATTGCTTCATTTTTATAGCCATAAAATGAAGGTATGTGCCTCTATTTTTATTTCTTTTTTGTTATTGGAATCAGAAAAGAAAAACTTGATCTGTTGGCCAGGTTCATTTTTGGCATACTCCAACTTGCAGAGAGCAGAAGAAGCAGGACACCACCGAGGAACAGTCACGGAGGCAAAAATGGTCCAGGAGCTGCAAATAACTTGCGGACCAGACATTCTTCCCCAGCCTCTGAACTCTTCAAGATTGTCTTAAACTGCAAATCTTTAGATGATTTGGATGACTTGGGCTGCAATCCTAAAGACACTTTCCTGGGAGTAAGACTCATTGAACACAATGGGGCTTACTTTTGAGTAGACATGGTTAGGATTGTGCTCATAGATGTGGATTTTAGATGATACCTGATGATGTGGCTGATGAATTTGATTTGGATTTATTGTGCTCGGCATCTTGTCTCTGATAAATGAGCATTAGAAAAGAGGCACATAGAGAAGGTTTGTCAGAGCAAGACAGCCATTCATACACTCAGTGGGTGGCTAATATTAACAGGTTGGTATCCTAGAATTAATCTGGATTTGATTATCCAAATTTTGGTTTTGCTTCAAGCATTTTTGATGCAATGATATTTCTGGGATGCAAAGTCATATGCTTTGGTCATTAGGGAAATGAAATACAAAAGTAGCACATACTTGGCTACCCTTTGAAAGGATTCATTGAAAACATTTCATGGGTTTCCTTCCATTCTACTTTTCATTATTTTCCTTCTTGCAGACACCATTTATATAATGCAATTGAAGAGAATTACACAGTAGAGACAATTTCTCCTTAAAATCAAGATTTCAAATGTGTTTTGAGAAAGTAAAAAATTGCTGTACAACTTAATCCAAAACATGTTTGTTTGGGAAGTTCTGTTGGTTTCAGACAGGGGAGAGCCAGTCTTTGTGGTTTACTTGGGGGGTGGGAGGCATGAACCAGGCTAATAGGACAGTAGACAAGCTTCCCCTCACCTCGGAGGTCCCAAAAAGTGACTTCCCTCCGCAGTGGCCAAGCTCATTATGAACCCAGCCACTGGGTTGGGAAGGCCCACTTCTTCCAGCCACATGGCCCACCTAAGGTCTTGTGAGACCTGGGACCATAGTGTCATCCAGGTGCTGTCTCATCACTGACGTCCCAGGCACATCTGCTCAAGATTCTGTGAATGGGCCTACTACAAAATCTGGGGCCAGCCAGAGTATTGAGCAGGTGCTTTCTCATCACTGATGTCTCGCCCAGTGGTCATACCCCTAGTGCCTGACATCTTGGTGGGAGCCCTTCCCCACAGCAACAGTTTGGGTGCAACAGTTTGGAGGCCATGCACCCATGTCTTCTTGCATCTGCCCCTGGGTTTAGAGAATGGTATTGCAATCTAGATGTTGCAATAGTTATTTTAGAAGAGTATCTAATATAAATAAAATATATCAATAGAAGAGAATATTTTTAGGGGGAGGCGATAAATGCTACAATGATGTCCCTGTAGATACAGCAATGATATATCGAACCATAAAAACAGACATGATAAAAAATACAAAGTATAAAAACAATGTGAATCTGCAGATTCAGTTTAACAAATAATATAACTAAGAGCAAAGCAAAAAATAGTTTTTGAAAAGCAAAAAGTGCAGTCAAGACTATATAATATTCTAGTGCAGGAGAAAGTAAATGGGAAGTGTACTTGTTAATGGTGTGCTGACAAAAGGTCAGAGATGCACCATAAGAAAATCATTGGCCAGTAAGCATCTCTCATAGGAACCCTTATTTAGGCAGATGTATTTTAAAGAGCTGGGCTCAATAAAACAAATTGGCCATAAAGCTTGCAAAGAAACAGTTCCCACCCATTTTAAAAGTATACAAAGCCCAGCGATGACTTTCATGCAGATGCTAAGAAACAGGAAGGCTTGTCCTGCCGCCGGCCCTGCACTCGACATTTGGAATATAAATTCAGTGATGCATCATTTGCAGCTGATCCATCTGTACACACAGAGCACAGCATGAGGTTTCAACAACCAGAATCACCTCACATATGGAAAGGTTTCTGGAAGCATTTGGTTTGTCTTCCTTCGTTCTCTGTGTAATCCCAACATACATCAGCTGGTCATAAAGGATTCTTGACTCCAGAGTCCCTCTTTGCGTCTGTCTGGCAATGGCTCCTCCATTGCATATGTACCAAGAGACAATTACTGTGCGGGTTAATGGTGATTTATTGACACTCCACTCTTGAGGGGAGCATGACAAAAGCTGTGTGGAATCTGACTTTTTCCTCTCTTCTGGGGGGAAAAGGTTCACTTGAAATACACATGAGTCTACCAAGCCTTCTTATTGCAAGACTAGCTCTAATTATGGTTTCATTCTCGTTTGTATCCTGAATACTACAGTAATTGCAATAACTTGTTATTTTAATTGCAAATAACTAGTAAGAACAGTAATTGCAATAACTTGTAATTCATTGCAATAGTTAAATAACCTTGTAGTTAATTGCAATAACTGGAGAAGTTGCAATTCCTTTTTATTGTTACTCTTTAACCCTTCTATCCTTTTTAGTTCTGCAGGGTGCAGTTGTGTGGAGTGTTGTGCACTTTTGCAAGTTGTGCAGAGGGTTGCTCTTGGAAAACATACTGGGTTAATGAGCTTTCATATGCTGTATCTTTTTGTTGTTTTACAGGTTATGGCATACCCTGGGAGAAGCTATCATATATAATGGAGAGCATATATGGGAAATCTTACGCTGCTCTGGGAGAGCCTGCTGGTGCTGGTATATTGGTGATGGGTACAGGGAAGGGAAGATACGGAGAGGGGAAGAACGTGGTAAGAGAGGGTGTGGATCCTGGCTGTAGTGATGTGTGGCTGGATCCTATACCCTCTTTCCTAGGATTCCCTACCCCCTTTCTTTTTTTGAACTTATACCAGCTGTATAGGTGGGTCCAATGAGGCCATAGGTAAGCAAAATATTTCACCTACCTCTGTTTCTTTGATTGCACATGGCAAGTAGGATATGTAAAGGTTTGGCTTCATTAGTTTTACAAGACACCTCCTATTATAAGGGGATGACAATATAGAAAGCCAAATGGTGACACTGTAAAATAGATTGGGCTGTCATAACTGCAGTACTGTATATTTCTAGCATTAATCTGTAGGGTCAAGAACAGTAGGAACAACAGCATCTTTTGTACATTCTAGGAAAGCAATGTCTAGTCCAACAAAATATTTTCCAGGTTCTTCAAACTGTCAGGGGAAATATCCTAGCCTTCTCAGCAGTAAAACAATAGTGAACTCCAGTAAATCTCATCAAGAAGGAAAAAGAGAGCAGATATTTCCAAGCACTAATTCAGAATCAGAGGGGACACCATTCCAGTATCCCCAGGAAGGAACTCTTTCTTGCATGGCTGCATCCCTTTGGAGGGACAGCTGGAGGCTGGAACACTCTTTCCTAATAGTCCTGATGCCAAGGCCATGAGTAAGCGTTCTTTCTTAACAGCAAGAAGGTGATTCTAGGTGAATGGAGAAAAGCATTGTAATTTTATTCCTCATTCAGTGGAGATATCCTGGAATATTTCCCATGAGCATCTTTTAATAGAGAAAAACGTATCAAGAAATGATACCTGCTTGTAGCAAGAAGCAAAAAGATTGTCTCCAATGGTTTCATTCTTACTATTTCCCCAAAGCTAACATTTAATGTAGGAGTTAAATGATCCCCTGCATTGCAGTGGGTTTTCCAAAGACCATAATGCTCATTGTGCTGCTGGATCATGAATTCTGGCAACCCAGCGGGCACATAGGATTGAACAGTTTCATGTATCTCCTGCAAACTCAAAAGACTTTAAAAATAAGGCTGAATCCTAACCCCCAGTTATGTCGGCACAAGTCCTATGCTGGGCTGTGGGTGTTGCAAAAGTGCCAGAAGGCATTTCTGCACCACTGCCGGCAGTGCACAGATATGCTTCAGCTTTCCCATACCACCACAGGAATGGGGAGACAAGTGAGTTATGTTTGCCTAAATTGGTTGGGATCGCAGCCTTAGTGCTACAAAATTTGACATTTTGTGCATGGGTATCTATGGGTATGAAATATAAGACTTAAGTAACATTTGAAGAGTATGTAAGTCATTCTGAGTTCTCTCTCAAATACTTAGATAGGGTGATCGTATTCTTTTCTAATCTCAATATAATTTAGAGGGACATACAACCTTTTATCATCAATTTTTAATACATGATGAGAGCATATTAGTACACTATTGGCATCTATCAGTCTTGAAAGACTATGGTATCGGCAGAGCCAATACGATTGGTTCCAGCTGTGTCGCAGAGCTGGGCTAAGGACAGGAGCTCACCCTGTTTTGTTGGGTCCCGGGTCTCGAACCCTGGCCTTCTGGTTAACAGGCACGGTGTCTTAACCACTTGTGCCACCCACAGTCCTCTTGAGAGCATATATATTTTGGAATAAGGTGACAACTGACAGCCATTGTTTTTCCAAGGAATGCTTTATTTGTCATTCCTTTCCCCATTGTGCTTTATTTTTGATGGACACTCATGTTTATCTAAATGTACTTTTGTTTTTGAAATAGTAATCTGATTTTCCTTCCCTTGGTTAACTTTAATTTTGTCTCTTGTTATATTTCTATAGCAATTTTATGTTTGCTATGACCAATATGCTCAAGAAAACAGACTCCCAGCTGCAGAATTCCAGGCTAAGCTCCAGCTGTATATCATAACCATAGGATGTGTTTATTTTTTTCCTCCCACCCAACAATCAAGAATGGAGTCAGATGCTTGGCTGGAGGGGGAGAGGGGAAAAGGAGGATGTTTCTATCTCAGCTGATGAATTACTGTACAGCTTCCAGTTATCATCTTTCCATTTATTATGTATTAATAAGAATAAAGTAATAAAATTGGTGTTGTTTAGTGGCCACATCTCACCTCTGCCCAAACACACCCATTGTCTGGTGTCCAGTAATAATAATGTACAGATAAAGGCTATCATTTGTATGCCTTGTTCTTGGCAGACATAGATCATAGACCTTCCCTTTGATCAGAATTTATTCAATTCTTGGATTTTTTAACCCTTTCATCACCAGGCTGACAGACAACCACTGAATGGTCTTTGATGACAACAAGAACGATAATGGAGGAAGACTTGTGACAAATCTAGGTGATACCAGGGAATAGTCTTTTGGGGGGCTTATTCTCTGGTGGAGATGGAAGCAAAGCAAATGTCTTTCTCTATTACTCCATCACATTTGCTCAGTACAAGCAAGTGAAGGTAATCTGAAGAGCAATTTTCTTGTTATGTAGTTGCCTCCTTGGGAACCGGGGAGGAATACACTGTGGCTCACTGTGTCCTATTTGCTCAACACTTTACAGAAAGAGTTGATCAAATCCCTAGCAATTTGCACTGTTATTATTAATAATCAAATATACAGGTGCTTTAAAAGGAGACAAAATGGGTTCTTCATCTAAAGCAGGGTTGAGCACGGCTCTAGACCTGGCACTAAAGCTAGGCCACTTCAAGGATTTTGGACCTTTGACAATTGTATAGAAGAGAGAATTTCAGCAGATGTTACTTACCAAACATCTCTAATAAATACACGTATGATTCAAATTTGAAATGTAAATTAATTTTTTCTCTCCCCCCAACACAGTTCCAGAGAGATGAGGTGACCCTCCTGCCAAAATGTTTGCTGATGTAGAGGGACCTCCTATTATTGGGATTGCAATCCCATAGGAGGCCTCTGCCCTGATCCCCTGTGGAAGTGGTGAGCTACATCTAAAAATGGCTCAATAGAAATAAATAAATTACTGTATACCCCTATTTTTAAAAACTGCAAATATGTTTTAATATTGTAAGGAACAGAAGGGAAGTTCTTCAGCTTATTAAAGAAAACAGTGTCAGTATATTAACTAATGAGCGTCACTTCAACTAACAAGGTATGAACGGTTGGTATATGTTTTGGCATATGAACTAAAAAAATCAAAACGATATGATCAAGATGGGTTATGTTTCTGTATATTTATTTAGATATACTTTTAAAATCATAAATAGATTTAGAAATAGGAAACCTTTCACAACCATTTATTGTTATATTTTACTATTATTTAAGCTCATTGGTCAAAAATGTTGAAACGTAGTATGTAAGTACAAACAACAACAAAAAATATGCAAGACATAACAATAACAACAACAAAGTAATCATCTGCTGCAGGTTGGTTTCCAGGTTTGCTATCTATTGATAAACATGATCTTCCAAGACTATTTCATTATCTATTTCTGATGGCATTTCCAAAGGCAATAAAGACAAAAAGGTAAAAACAAATATATACACAGGGAACCAATGAAATCCAGTTGAAACTAAAGGGCTGAATCTTAGATCCAGTTTTATAGTAGATCCAGTTTCATCTTAGATCCAACAGTGTAATCTCCCCAACAGCATGGTTTCCCTTCTTACAGTACGACGTAGTAACAGAAAAGTGCCGATCTCAGCAGCTGCAGCTTTGGTTCTAAACGTTCCATTCTAACTTTCATCATAATCTGGAAAGACGCTTTGCTTTGTGCCTCCTAATTTTCAGTAGCAATTTGTGGTCATTCCTGACATCATTGGGGCGAGTTTTCCTTCACATTCTTGCATCTGACCACAAATGAGACTCTGAAAAGAAATGTTAGCATCAGGTAGAAAGCAGTTTAAGTTGACTAGGAGGACCACATTTTCTTTGAGTGTGCTAAAGAAAACAAAAACACTTTTTCCTTGATTTATGCAGCCATCATAAAATCACCATTTGCTCAATGTTCGGTGAGAGGACGGAGCTCCATCATCTTCTTCCAGCCTGGCATAAACAAGGGGGTTCTATTCCAAGTGGACATAAACCACAAGGCTCCTGGACATTCCTGCTGTGACAAGTAATTGTTGTTATACTGGTCGTAGATCCAGCACTGACTCCCCTGTGTCAAACCTAGTTTTTCTACAAGAATAAACTGTCATTACAACATCCCTTCACCTCAAGGCTTCACAGAAGCGAAATGCGTCTTTATGTACAAAATAACCATGTACTTTCTATTTTAGGTTTGTTCTCTCACTGAGTCATCTATCTTTCCATTTGGTCTTCTATTCGCTCTTGACCTGATCAAGATGGTTCAATGAAAGACAGTTTAACGATAAAAAAATAGATTGGGCTTCAGTTGCTTTAACAAACTGGAAGACATTCGCATGGAAACACACACATACACACACACACACTCGCACACATGCACACACACCCTCCCTTTCTGGATCAAACAATTAGTGTATTAATCCTGGTAAGTCCAAAGGCAGCCTATGGGTCTACTTGCACATACTCATCTACCACCATACATGACTTAGGAGAACAATGAGATGGAGAACTTCAGAACAAAGGGAATAGGGATGCATCAGATCCCATCAGATCCACTCCCTCCCTCACCACCCACCCTTCCTGCTCAGTTTTCCTTCAATCATTCTCCTCCCCACCCATCTCCTGTCCTTAACACTGACATACCAGGTCTGGCAGGCACAACAGGATCTGGTGGTGGAGCTGTGGCTGCACTTGCAGAATGGCCACCAGTAGAACACCTTGGTTGCCTTCGGCAGCCCTTTTACAACTATGGAGTAAAGAGGATTGGGTTACATCATTATGAATTCAAATCACACATATACTTGCTCTTTTTTATGAGATCAACTGATGATGGATTGTCAATGACATCCTCATTCTTATTTCCTTTGTAGCTAGAGCTCTTATCAGAATATTTATTCCTTGGAGAGAGATGGAATGTTTCTTCCAGCTGTTATAAACACATTCATATAAATTCTTCCTGTTTTAACAATGAAATCTTGGTTTTGTGATTGAATCCTTATGTTTGATCTTTGTGAATCAACCTGTGTTCTTTGTTCATTTCCCCCCAAGCAAAGTACAAGTCAGCTGTGTGGGGACTGACATTGGGTTGGGCTTTCGGAAGCTCACAACCGAAAAGTACCCTCAGTTGAAATCTTAGAATGTTGTTATTTAAAAGTGAATGGAAAAAATAGATTTTGCAACCTCAAAAATGGGACTGATAAGCCCAAACTGGGAAAAAATTAAATGAACTTCTTACAAATTACATCATGGAATTTGCAATTGCCGTCAAGATGACTGAACTCACATGTTTGTGGAAAACTTTGTCTTGCAACGAAAGATGTGTCACTAGTATAATAATAGGAGTACTACTGTCTGTGGGCCAAAATGTGGCATGGCATGACATGTGCATTCCATATGAGCTTTACGGGGAGAAAGATGCCTTTGCAGCCTCCTGCAGTACAATGGAATATTATCCTTCAGTCCACAGTCTCTGTTTATTACTGTAAGTGGGGAAGAGTTTATTGAAACATGCTCAGGTAGCCGTTCTTGGTATCGCTGTCTCTATCCAAAATTTTATAGAAAGAGGTTGAAAGTGAGATGTTGTCCCACAGCAAATATAGATGAATTATTATTCAAGCAGAAGAGCAGTAAAGAACTGATACCAGGATGTTTTTGGTCAGTAAGATTTGTTCTTTTTTTAGGCAGTGCTAATTTAAATAATTACATTTTAGATTTATTTCCCATATTCCACACAGACCCATATTTCACACAGTAGTTATATCCACAAAAACACTGTGAAATGCTTATTGTTTTCCATTTTTACAGTTGGACACGAGAAGAATGTGGCTGAACATGGATTTCAATGGAAGGGGCTTATCCTGTAAAAGCAGCAAGTGGGTGATCAGAACTGGAACAAAGGCAAGTGTTAAAGCCCTTTACCGCCCAAACTAAATGTAGTTTTGTAGTGTACTGAAAACCCAGTGTACTGTGTACACACACACACACAGACACACACACACAAACTCACACAGAGAGCCACCTTTTACATTTTGTGTCATGTCTTGTTTGGCCTTCACTGCTCCAGTTTGCTCCTTACACCATCACTTTCTAACTGTAATGCTAAATCCATTATAGTCTTGGTCTTGAGACTTGAATTGCTTTCTCCATTTGTTGGCTTTTTATGACAATTACAGCAATTTATTGACTCAAATTCTTTTCAAATGTCACCATCACCCTCAAACCAAAACTATCCCATTACTTTTGCAAACAAGCTGGTGTAACCAAACCTATCAAAGCTCATCCAGCATGATGCCCTGTGACATGACGGAGGCACATGTGACCAGGGTGGGTAGACTCCTGTGTTATTATTTCAAATGATTCCGCCAGCATCCACTTCTTCAGGCATCCATTGAAGATTGTCTACAGTAAAACACAGTAATTCTAGTAACTATATATTATGTAGGATGAGTACTGAACAGTCAGCTGTGCAGGATGGAAAATACCCCATGAGTATATTGTGGGTTTTTTTTTTCCGTCTGCCTTATTTTCCTTTAGTGGACTCAGTTCCTATCCTAAAAGGCAATGTGCTGTTCTTTTTTTTGCTGGCAAAAATAGTTTCAGGGTTCAGGATGCAAAGAGGGTTGTCTGGTTTGACTCTTCCTTTAAGCTCTGCTTTATATCTCAATCCAAAAAACACTGAAACAGCAACACAGAAATTTTGAAGGTTACATTCAGTTGCTTTTCTCCTACCTCATTGTTGATGCTGTTGTAGTTCAAGGTCAGCTGGGTTCAGAAACATTTCCTACAGTATTAAATTTTTACTTCTATACAATTTTATGGAAGTTTCTTGGAACATATAAGGTCAGATGTCTAAGAATGCTTAAGTAAACAACACTGTGATATATAAATGTACCAGTTTAACAAACCTTCTGGCACAAAGATGAGGTAGTAAAGTTGTCAGTTCCTCCCGTCTCCTTCATTCCCCAAATAATATGAATTTGAAAGCCCAAAAACCAACTGGATGGTAAGACAGAGATAAACTAAATTATTGGATTTTCCAAAGGGACATCCCTGAGGAGGTTGGCAGCTTATTCATCCCATCCATCATACCATCAGTAACAAAAACATTTCTCAGCAGTTGTTATCAAACCTTTTAATGACCCTAGCTAGCAGTTCCCTAGAGGCCTGATTTATAAACACTAAGGTGTATGGCTATAGTGGTGACTGGGCAGCACTACCGCCCTTAACGTAGCAGCTGTCTACCCCTTGATGCAAATAGCTTAATTTGCCCAGACAGTTCCACAAAAAATTCAGTCACACCTCACTGGTGATCTTAGACTCACAACTTGAGAATCACTACTCTAGAGGAAGCAGTAATAAAGACCCAATATTGAAAGGGGGGGAATCCCATCTGGATTCTCAAACAGCCCAAGCCACAGGAATTCAGAATAAAATTTACAAAACGGCCATTTTTGTCTCAAACTCAGCAAGATTTGTTGTATCCACATGGTTCTCAAGAGACTCTTCTTGAACTTCATAATTTTTAATTTAGTCTCTTGATTTTCATCCTAAATGTTTATTAGCTGATGTATACTAGCTGCCATAAATTCTTCTCCCCACAGTTTGTTTTATCAATAGTTTTATCAATCAATGATCAATAGTACTGTACTTCCTACACAACATTATTCAGAGGTGATATCAATGTCAGCCAGTCAGGTACTGATCAAGATTCCATGTGTAGCAGGTGGCCCGTCTGGCCAGACCAATCTAACTCCTCAGCATAGTAGCACTGACAGTACCCAGTGCACCTTGACGGGAAGGCCAATGATGCTATGAGCAGGACCAGGCCATCCATGAATCAGTGACTTCAGCCAACAAATTGATGAAAGTGTCCATCATGTCAACCATGGGGGTGGGGGAGGGGGAAATGCCCTATATTAGGAATGGTACTGCCACCCATGCCCACCACCACACAGCTGGTGATCCCCCAGAGCCCATCTGAGAGTTGTGGAGGCCTCATATAGCTTCCTAAAGCTTTCTGAGATCTCTAGTGGGCCATTAAACATTACCTCTAGCTTTCCAATAAAAACCGGTAAGGCCCTCCTGAGGTCTCAGAAGGCTTTCAGAGAGCCAGAGGGCATTGCATGAGGTTCTGGATAGTAAGAAGAGGAATGGCAGACTCCTTGGAGTCTGGGGCATTCTGTGATCCTGGTGCTGATGGGCACATGGGCTAGGATCACAATAGTTGTCTTCACTGCACATTCTTTATCTGATCCCTATATTGGAAAATGAGAATAGAAGCAGGATGATAAAGAGTGGAAAGAAGAGTGGGAGGAGCAGGGGTCAGCACACTACTGGGTAAGGAAGGTACATTTGGCATACCAAGGTGATGTCATGGTTCTGGTGTTGGGCTCAGACCAAGAAGATTCTCATGATATAAAACTGGGTGATTCAGTGACAATCTAATGAGAAAACTTCATACATTATAGAAAGAACTGTTTTAATCATTAACTGCAGGAAAGAAGGTGGTGGACTTCGCTCATTCTCAGAGTGCCACTGGAAACTCCTTGATAGGCCAACAGTGGTGACATAGGTCAACATAGGCCAACAGCAGTAACAGACCTCTGCAACAGACCAGCCCCTGTTGCACCCCCACTGTCAACTTACTGGTGACGACAAAGGATCTGTAGACCACTGTTATCCATGTGTAACTTTCTTGACCTTGTGTTAGTGGCAGTTCACCTCAGGACAGCAGAGCAGTTGCATGGCCTGTGTGGTATGAGGCTAGTTTGTGAGATCCATCAGTGTGTTGTGCTCAAAGAATTGAGCTGCATCTGACTGAATTTAATAGATCTGTCTACTAAGTAGACATGCATTGGGTGGCGCTGTTAATAAACTTGCCCCAAAGTTGAAGATGAAGTAGTACCAAAGTGTGCTTGAAGATTAACTTGTATGAAGAATGAAAAGGCAACATCTCTCCTATCAGGCATTGGGAGTGCCTACCAGACACCATGCACCCTAAAAGGCATCACCAGGCACAAGGCAACAATGAACTCCTGCAACCACTGAGCAGTGGGCACCACCAGTACAGCACACCACTGGGCACCAAGTATTCCAGGCAGCACCAGGTATCCTTACTGGGCACCAGGAAAAAGGGGTGCCAGGCACCTCTGGGCACTGCTGAGCACAGTGCATCCCTATCAGGCATTGACCATCGGCACCGGACACCACTGGGCAGTGGGCACTAGGCACCATCAGGCATCCCTACAGGGCACCAAGCATACCTGCTGGGCACCAGGAACTAGGCACCCTTGCTAGGCACTGGGCACCAGTGGGCAGCACTGGGCACCAGAAGGCAACACCGGGCACTGGGCACCATCGGACACCAAACTGGTTCTTAGTGAGTCCTTACATCACAGAAGAAATATGCTTCTGAAATTTCATGCTTCTAGGTCCATGTGTTTGGGCAAGGAATTGATGAGTCTGTGATTCTTCAATGTACAGTATAGGGATCAAAGCATGTTGCACCCCTTTTCACCCCCTTCTGGTTTGAATTTCTAAAAATAGGTTCTTAATGGGTGCCTATATCACAAAAGGAATGTTCTCCCCAAATTTCATGCTTTAGGGTTGGTGGTTTTGGCTGGGTGTTGATGAGTCAGTCAGTGAGTCAGCCAGTGACCTTTTGATTTTATATAAAAAAATAGATTTATATAGAAAAATTTCTAAGCATTCCTTTTCCTTAGTGGTTTATGCATGGGGCAAGGGAAAAAATGTCCTCTTATCCCAAAGAGACCCTAAAATCTCCCATGGAATTTTCCTTTCCTTTATCTTACATAGTTTACTTTTAAAAATTCATGCTTATGTTGGCCTCTATTCCTTAACATGTTTTATCATTTTTAAGAGCTATTTTAGCAGAGATGGGCAAGCTGGAAAGTATATGCCTGGAGACTGCTTTTGACAATGAAAAATGATTGTCTGAAGAGTTCATAAGGGGTTACTTCAAATTCTCTCCAGTTCAAGCAAAGAGGGAGCTGCTAGTAATACTTAGAGGAGAGAACGAGAGTGATGACAGAATCATGAGAATCTGGAAAGGATTTCACTGTCCATGACGTTCTAGCAGGCATGGCCCTTGAAACAGAAGCATTACTCACAGGTTCTCAAGAACCAGTAAGAACAATCAATGGCCTGGCCAAATTTGATAAAATAAATGGACTTAGGAAAGAAAGAAAAAGAAGGTATAGAGGACAATCATGGTTGCAATCCTAACCATGTCTACTCAGAAGTAAGCCCCATTGTGTTCAGTGGGTCTTTCTCCCAGGAAAGTGTGTTCAGGATTGCAGCCCATGTCTATTCAAAAGTAAGCCCCATTGTGTTCAATGGGTCTTCCGGGAAAGTGTCATTAGGATTGCAGCCAGAGTAGATTTATTTGGAACTATATAAAATTTAAAATATAATGTTAGATGTTATAATTATGTTGTTATGGATAATCTATCATATTTAGAATTTTTTTTAAATAGAAGAAAGAAAGGAAGAAATAAATCAAATTTGTATTTCAAATCCCAAAGACACTTTCCTGGGAGTAAGAGCCATTGAACACAATGGGGCTTACTTTTGAGTACCCATGGTTAGGATTTTGCTCATAGTGATATTTTATACAGATGAATATAGATAATTTTAGAAGAGTATTAGTAAAATAAATGTGGCTGTCAATGATTAATTGGATAGAAATTTAAGTGATTTGAACAAGTGGCTTTGCTATTGCTGTAATGTATGAATATAATGTTTATTTTATATAATTATTTGAATAAAAATATTATCTATCTCCACTGTCCACTCTATAAGGAAAGAACACACAACAGCCCAAATTCAAATAATATTAGGTGTATTTATGGGCCCAATCCAACTTTCCAGAGCTGATGCAGCTATGTCAATGGAGTGAGTGCTCCATTTTGTCATGAGGGTGAAGCAGCCACAGAGGCTGCCTTATGAGAACATTTGGTGCAGGGAAGTTGAAGAGAAGTAGGTCCTAAGTCTCACTGAATTGAGTGAGTAAAATGGACTGTGTCTTCTGCTTTGTCTTTCTCTATACACATATGGTCCTGACAGTTCTACAGGTGATTCCTGTTGGTAACTGAAGACCAATGCCATATTATATTCTGATTTTCCACATCTTTTCAGCTCAATCACTTCAGCCCAATCCGGTTGAAATCCCAATGCAGCAATATAATACAAGCCCGGTCTACATTGCATCCCATGGAGGATTTTTGGCTGCTGCAGTTCTCCTCAGTGTAGGGGGGCATTTGTCTCCTTGGATAACAGCAATCTTCACAACATGTCATCTTGGTCATGGCAAAGATATTGCTGTCCCAAGTCTGCATTGATATGTGCTAGATCATGGGTGTCCAACCTTTAGCTTCCCTGGGCTGCATTGGAAGAAGATGAGTTGGTTTGGTCTGCACATAAACACTAACAACGTTTTTTAAAAAAAGTCAGATAAAATTTAGGATGTCCTATATTTTGTCCTACATTTTTTAAACCTTGGAGTAAGTCTCACTGATTTTAATGGGACTTACTTCTGAGTAGACATGATGCAGAGGATGGGCAGTGATCCTCTCCAAGCTAAACCTTGGTGTAAGTCTCATTGATTATCATGGGCTTTTCTGCTGAGTAGCCATGCATAGAATTGGGCTCTCAGACTGCAACTTGGAGTAAGCCTCATTGACTTTAGTGGGGCTTACTTGTGAGGAGGCATGATGCATAGGATGGGCTGTGATCCTCTCCAAACTTAATCTTGGAGATATGCTGCAATCCTGAACACACCTTCCTGGGAGTAAGACCCAGTGGGTACAATGGGCCGCACTTCTGAGTAGACATGGTTAGTGTTGCAGCATATCTCCAAGATTAAGCTTGGAGAGGTTCACAGCCCGTCCTATGCATCACTGGGCTCTCAGACTGCAACTTGGGAGTAAGCCTAATTGACTTTAACGGGGCTTACTTCTGAGTAGGTCTCAAGGGCAGCAGACAGCAGCTGGGATAGAGGCTGAGGCTGCTTTAGGGGGATGCAGGTGGGCAAGCGCTGCAAGGTCTGCAGGGGCCTGGAGCACTCTTAATGCCAGGAGGCAGGTAGGGTTAGGAGCCAGGCAGCCTAGACCAGTTTTGTGGTGGCCAGGGCAGTGCGCAGAGAAGCTCGCGAAATTTAAAAATGGCTGCTGCCACAAAGCCAATTTTTCCAATGGTGGTGGCCAGCTTTGCCGGAGGGCCGCATCCACCCTTGTCCTGGGCCGCATGTGGCACCCGAGCCGCATATTGGACACCCCTGTGCTAGATGATCTGGCCTGAGAAGAGGCACCAAACTTGTCTCCTTCCAGAGCTGCTCACCCCATCCTCTCCCCATTCCTCATTCTCATTTAGCTACTTTCCAGTGTGGATTTCCAAGCAGATTTGTATATTGCTTGGCCTTTTCCTTCTATCTCAGTCTTCCCACTATTTTTTCTACCACTTTCTTTTCTGCCTCAACACACCCACATGGGAAGGGGGTACATGCACATAAAGAGGATTTTCTGCCAAGAATTTTCCATTAACTCAATTTATGAATTTGTAATATAGATTCTGATCTCATTACGGAGATAAATTTCAAAGGGTTAGACTTCTACCAAAGGAATTCCATTTTTATACACTTATTTGAACTTTTAGTCCTGGTCTTCCAGGAATTTAAATTTTTCTATTTATGTCCTCTTTTCCCCTGCTTGCCTACGATTTGTGGGAAGTTCTGTTCTGTTCAATGAATATATTCCCCTGTAGCACTAGATGGCACTACACAGTGGATCACACTACTGCTATGGTTCTTGTTGATTCTGTTTATAACAACCATTTCATAATATCTAGCTGCATTCTGGTTTGGTTTTGACTTCAGGAGAAGCATAAGTGGATGAAACATCATGTTGTAAATCCAAAGTGAAAGAAATGCCTTATGACTTAGAAGTACTAGATTATCAGATAAAATCACGTTACATATCTCAATATCTTAACTGCTGAGAGTTCACCTTGATTTCAGCACCAATATTTGCAATGTCAGAGCCTGGAATATTTTAGGGCTACAAGACTGGATATCATCTACTTTGTTCCCTGGAAAGTTTTCATTAGATGCAAACAACACGTTTGTGTGCGTATACGTGTTTGTGTTGCGTGTGTGTGTGTGGACCTTTGTTCCACTATAATCTTGAACTCCACCTCCCTTTGTATGATTGCAATTTGCTCTTGAAAGAAAGACTGAAATTCAATTCACTGAAACCTCCCCATGATTGATATAACTGATAACATATATTTTTTTACCTATTTATATGGTGGTTTCTTTGGGCTTGGAGTCCATCAGACTGCAAATTCTCGCTATATACAAGAGTAAGACATTGTATACATTAGCTAATATATGTAATCAGTTGCATACTGTGCTATATACAGAAACATTTATTTTGTTCGGAATTTATATTCTTGTTTTTTTTTGTCAGCATGAAGTAATCAGAATAAATGTGCTCTTAAAGCCAGACTTTGAATTAATCAAATGGTTTCCTCTCATACACTTAGAGGAAGTGGTTTCTTTGAACAAGAAAACTTAAAGAAAGCCTCCACTTGAGTAGCTGATTTTCCTCCATGCTTTCCTGTCATTTAGGATTCCTTCTCACGGTTTCCCAAGCTCAGCTATTCTCTAGAAAACAATATTTTGGGATTACTCCAAAGTATGGAGTACTTACACAGAAAACATATTTGGTGCATGTGTGGATGATCATGTGCCAATGCTTAGAAATTACCTCTTTAAATTTATATTAAATGCAGTGACAGGGTGCTTACAATCACGCCACCCCCACCTCTAGATTGGCTCTGATTGGAATCAAATGGAGGTGACGGTGGGCAGGAGTGCCTTTCAATGTTCCACTCACATTCTGAACACTTAGGCAGTGAGCTGTGAATCTATGGAGAGCCTGGATCACTGAATAAGACCGGTCCGGCTACCCCAGCTCACTACACCACTGGTCAAATGTTGATAATCAAGAGTTATTACATTTCAAGGCCTACATGACAAGGGGAGGTGGTGGAACTCCTTTTATTTACTGTCATTTATTGGCACCAGCCTGAAAATGAAAGGAATATTACCCCGTCTCTTTACTCATCAGCAATACAAATACAGGTATCCCTCACTTTCTAACAGTTGTTTTCTGACTATTCTCTTTTCAATTAAATCAAGAACTCATTCATTCAATGCATAGTCTGTTCTTTCAACCTCTCTTTGCTGTTCTAAAGGCCAAAATTGCCCTTCCCCAAATTGTAGCTCCTGGACTATTCCCATTCCTGAAGGAGTTAATGAGAATCCATTTGCAGAAATCCTTGTGCGGCAACAGGATTTTGCAAAGGGGCATTTGCAATTTGCTAGCTGAGAAAGCATTGGAAGCAACATTTATAAACTAAAAAATTGGATTCCTCTTTTCAACAGTTCTAACTTTAGGATGGTGATCTGGTCCATAACCTGTCCAATAAGTGGGGCATGCCTGTATCTATGTCTTTGGGCCCTATGTCTAGCTTTTCTCCACACCACTATCCTCCATAACAACCTCTCATATCACAGTTTCTCTTCAGCACATGGAATTGCCTGTCATTAGATCCCATGTGAAGCATTTTCACCCAGCTAAACCATGTTTTGTCATAACAGCTGCAGTTGTTTTTTATATTCCCTGACTGAATTTCCTGGGGGCAAACACAAAATTTGGCTTTCACATTTCATGAGTCCTACCACATTCCACAGTGTCCTACCAAGACTTGTCAAGCCGCAAGCCTCCCGAATACTACATTTCCTAAACATCGGGGATGTCTCTCATCCTTTCAGTGGACCCATGTTTCTGCTCCCCAGTGCCAAATCTGAATGGTATCCTTCAACCAGTATCAAGACCACAGTCTTCCAGTCAGACTGGTTGACTTTAGATCTGGGGTGTCCAAACTTTTTGGCAGGAGGGCCACCTTATTTCTCTGACGCATGTCAGGGGCCAGAAGGAAAAAAAAGGAATTGATTTACACTTCAAATTTAAATAAATTTACATAAATTTAAAATTTATTATATAAATATAAATTTATATAAATTTAAATTACATATTAAATGAATATATTAGAGACATAACTTATGAATGAATGAATTGAATGAATTCACAGAGAGGTTGGTGAATTCAAACCACTTTCACAGAGATGAGGTGTGTACAGTCTCTCCAACCCGCAGAATACCCTCTGAAGGTGAGGTGAGAAGCCCTTCCCTCATTTCTGAAGGATAACAGGGCTTGCCCAAGGACTTCATCTGACCCCCAGGCTGGGGTTTAGAGGAAGGAAATTAAAAAATAAAGCATTCCCTGAGGTAATCAAGTCAGGAGTGACCTTGAGTTGAATACTCCATGGAGGGTTGAAGTCAGATAACTTGGAGAGAGGCTGCTGAATATCTCCTCCAACTTTATTTATTGAGGTGGTGGGAGAATGGGAAAGGGGTGACTGGGAGTCTGTTTTGTACTTTTCTGGTGAAATGCTGTATCAGCAGGATGGAGGGAACATTTTGCGCATAGACAGAATATTTTCCCCCATCAGGAAAAGAGCTGTGCCTGCTTTTTTACACGTTGCCTTGCTTTCAAATCTGAATAGGCTGCCGGGCAAGGACCTGGGAACTGAGTGCACTGCATTGGTTCCCAGCTTCTGGGCTTGAACTTTCCCCCACACTGACTGCATTCAGCATCCTCTGCCGAGCTGTGTAATGCTTTCGGAGACTGTGTGCAGAAATCACCCTTTGTACCCAGGGACCCCAAGCCAAGGCTCCTCCTTCTCCACAGCTATTCAAAATGAATGCATCCAAAACTTTCCAGCCTGACTCCTTGCAGCAGCTGAAAAGGGCGAGGGGGGCTTGGAGCTCCCTTGCCTGGTCTCGCTACTGACAGGACAACCCCCTGAGAATTATTTTCAACAGCCCTGCTGCAAAGAAAAGTGGTTCAAGAGAAAGGGATGCTCTTTGCTGGCCAGGATTAGGGTTGCCATAATTCTCTTCCACAAAATCAGGACAGGACCCTTTCTCCCGTTTTCCACTATGTGAACACAATCCCCCAAAATCGGGATGGTCCCTACTTTTCGGGACATATGGCAACCCTAACCAGGATGCTTCTTTGCTCATCAGAATTGTAGACATCAACTCAGAAGACCTAACAGCCCCTGCCATAAATCACCTCAGCCATAACAAAGATAAAGGACTCAACAGCCATAATAAAAATAAAACACATGTGTCACATTTTGTTTTGAGAGGGTGTGAAAAATAAATAACAAAAGTTTACATTTGAGGCTCTCTTGGAACCCTCCCTTGTTCTGGCATATACATGTACATGCAACAGATGTGAGGCTACCCATGGATAAAGTACAAGTCTATGTAAATGTTTTGTGTGCATCCTATCATGTTTCAAAGAACTTACCACAGGCACCGGAGAGTCACATGCAGCATACACCAGCAGTATGTTAAGCTCGGCTGTAGGTAGCTGGCATGCTATGCAAACAAGCTGATGTGCATGGTAAATGCTTTACCCATGGCTTGCATCCAGGGTGACCATATGTCCAATGGTGGGATTCAAATAAATTAACGAAAGGTTCTGTCCTAATAATCTAAATTAACAACAGGTTCTATGTCGTACATTTGGAGGGGGCTGTCCTCTTTTTTAGTTATGGCATATGGGCACCCTGTTACATCATATCAAGTTTCATGTGGACACAGAACCCCATGGCTAGGCGAGCAGTCCTAAAATAATCAGCAAAGTTTAATCTTGTGGTCCCAAACTATCTGGATTTTTTTTTCTTTCTTTCAGCGTGCTTAAAAAACTGGCTATCAGAGCAGAGCAATCTCTACAGCAGAGATGTGGTTATATGGAAGCAGTGCTCTGAGACAGAATCAGTGAAATCATAGAAAGAGATGGAAAGGATCTTGGAGATCATCTAGTCCAACCCCTGCTTATTATAGGCAACTAAATCATGTTATATAGCAACTAAATCATTGCTGGAGCTTTCAAACAGTGGCATAGCTAATGATGTGTATGTTGCCCATTGCTGAGCTCAAAAGGATGCCCCGGAAGCAATGCCACAACCAGACACCATGCACTGGATTTTTAAAAAAATGAAAATAATGGGAAAACCTGTCTGTTCTCCCAACAGCTTGTCACCCACCTGACTGCCTCCCCTCACTCAGCCAGTGGCATAGTTGAGACATACAATTGCTATATGTGGTTAAAAAAAGTTTCTAGTACCCCCACCCCTTTACTATGTGGGCTAGAGATATAACTTCACTAAGAGCACAATCCTAACCATGCCTACACAGAAGTAAGCCCCAATGGGTCTTACTCCCAGGAAAGTGTGTTTAGGATTGCAGCCATAGTGGCCGAATTGCATTAATAATGCCTGCAGAGGGCCAGACATGACATCATTAAGTAGAAAGTGATGTCATTAAGCAGCTGATAGCTTTCATTAAGCAGCTGATTGCTGATAGAAAATATAGTACTTTCTTCCCACATAGACACCCATGAGCTGCAAATGGAGAAGAGAAAATATGCAAATCTTGATCAAGTTTTCAAGTGAGTTTCAAGCTGATCAAGTTTGCTTCATAGAAATCATAGCTCAGCAGCTGAAAGGTGGTCTGTGAAGTGGCACCGCTACAGAAACGGCACTGCTGGAAGGGTGATCTGCATGGTTATTGGTCTCTCCTAGGCCCTCTCCCACATCACTTGTTCTGTTCCTTCCCCTGTAGCATCCCTTGCCTTCTGAGGTTTCCTTTCTATTTCTCCCTCTCAGATACTTGGCAAAAATGGTGCTGCTGTAACAGCAGCACAGGGAGACACTATAGGTGAAATAAAGAGCTTCTGGGCATTATATCTGTCTTGCGGACTTTATGCTTGACACCCATGATATAGTCTTTTGAATCCTCTTTCCTAAGGACCATCTAAGGCTCCTGTTGTTTGTATTACAGTTTCTATTTGGGTTTCTTCCCAGGGATCACGTTGGCAGATGCATTTCCGTCTGTATTGCACATGCATGCAAAATAAACAAAACCACCCAATGTTGAGTCAGTCTATTGGTTTCTCTAGGTCATTATTGTCCAGTGACTAGCAGAGGATTTCCACTGTTTCAGACAGAGGACATTCCCAGCCCTACCTCAAAGGGCCAGGACCTTGTACACAGAAAGCAGGTGCTCCACCATTGAACTACAGCCACTCCCATTAACTTTGATGATGCACAAAAATGTTATCATACTGAGTGACAGACTGCACATAGGGTTGGTCCAAGTCATCTTGGCACCTGGACAGTATGGCAAAAGCTGCCCCCTACCCTAAATTGGAGATGCTGCAGTGATTTTCAACCTTTTTGCTAATATGGTCAAGACACCCCATCAGTTTCTGGACAACTGACAAGGCACATTGAGCTTCCATTGAGAGGCTCA
This sequence comes from Cryptoblepharus egeriae, assembly GCA_030015325.1. Taxonomy (NCBI): domain Eukaryota; kingdom Metazoa; phylum Chordata; class Lepidosauria; order Squamata; family Scincidae; genus Cryptoblepharus; species Cryptoblepharus egeriae. Next base: position 192,293,704 of record JAREYC010000001.1, on the reverse strand, counting down.
GATCTAATAAATGACAATTTGCCAAACTTCTGCGACACACGTGGAGACCATTTGCAGCACACCATGAGTCATGCACACAAAATAACTACATTCAGGCAACATCATGTTACATTAAAGCTACAGTAAGGCTATAAATGTATCCACTCCTGTGCATATGCACCCTGGAAAATTTTTAACAGAACACAGTGGGTCTTACTTCTGCACAGGTATCAGCACTCTATATATCTTTTATATTTTTCTGGGATAGTATTTAATTCAATTTTTCAGTCTGCTTTAAACTACTGTATTGCAACCCACTCCAAGAGTATGTGATACAATGAGCTACTAGACACAGTGCTTCCAACAGCCATCTGCATGGGTGGCACACACATTAATTGCCTGCCATCAAGTCTGCACACAGCTGGTATACATATCCCTTCCAGGCTTGGAAAGGACCCACTTGATATGGGTAACTGATACAATAGGTGCCTTCAGATGCGTTTTTCCACTTTGGAAATGGTTTACTAAAGCAATGGAAACGAGCTGAACATTACTGAAATAACAACGAGGCAAAACAATGCAGCCAGTTGCAGATTTGCTTCCCTGCACAGTGATGCAATGTGGAAGTCAACCATAGCAAGACCATTTGTATCAGTGACACAAAGCTTCCATGTAAATTGAGATGCAGTTATAGGGAGAGGGTAGCAGTGATGTGGCTGAAAATTTAGTGTAGCTGCATATTTAAACACAATCAGAAGGCCATTGCACGGGAATCATAAAATGCTTCTGAAGAATTTTGGCAGCTGTGTACTTCTGCTTTAATAGCCAAGTCCAGGAGGTCCCAGATTGAGAAAAATGTTGCAAGGGAACTGGAGAAACAGTTCAAATTTGTAGCAGAAATTTCTGCTACATTGTCTTTCTGTCTACATTGTCTCAAGGGACTTGAAAAATCCTAAACCAAGGTGGCCTAGAACGTAGACAGTTCTCTAATAAGAACCCTTGGATAAGGCCAAGGGAACATCTTGCCCAGCTTTCTGAATCACCCATATCACCGCCAGATACATCTGGGCATGTGGCAATGGATTCCACAGATTAATTACACATTGACCTAAAATGTATTTCCTTTTGGCTATTTTGATTCTCCATCCATTTTTACTGGATGTCCTCTAGTGGTTCTGGTATTCTTTCCACTAGAGGACATCCAGCCCTCTTGTGGGAGAAGGGAAAAGAAGGAAAAGCCACTCCATCTATGCCATGTATCATTTATGTCACAGAGCCCCATCCTATTTTCCTCCTAGGGTTAGGGCTAGGGTTTCTCCTTGCCGTAATTTTTTTTTTCACAACTTCAGGACAGTACCTTCTGTCTCATTTGCCCATACATGAACACAATCCTGAAAAACTGGGACTGCCCATGATTTTTTGGACATATGGCAATCCTACTTTCACTGCCCCATCTTCTGGTTGATGCAGCCTCATTCCACTACCACATTACTAGCCCTTTTCCAAACAACAGTGTCAAGAATTAATGTAGTGTACATGCATTTCTTTTAAAAGCAAATGTGTGAACTGGACCCTTCAAAAATTCAAACTACAGACTGCATGCACTGCTGCTTCATAAAATGGAACATGAGAATAACTGTTCATGTGTACAGATTGACAATCACATACTGTATACTGTATAGAGATTGTACCTACGTTGAATGTAAAATGTGTTTAAAGAGGTCCTCTTCAAGATAAATCTTTATTTTGAAGTCTCACAAGACTATTCATTGTTTTTGTTGGTGAAATCGACCAGCATTTTCACCTCTCTAGAATCCAGTACTGATGAGTCATAGCCAAATAAATGAACTGTCTCCACTCAAAAATATTTTGGTTGAGTAATATGATGATTGTGTAATAAGAAAACGGTGATTCCACTGCACGGGTCATTCCCACAAGAACATATTATCTTGATGTTATTTTCCAAAAATGGAGAATGGGCACCAGCTGTTTGAAAAGGCAGCAACAGTCATCTACAGCTGACTAAAACAGACAATAGTAAGGGTATGGAGAATGAGGGATGGGCTTGCACTCACTGACACAGCCTCAATCCATATGTTGATCCAGCTCTTCACCACAGAGCCTATAAATATCAACATGTGCATGTACAGGATCTGTACGTATAAAATGCAGAGATCTTGTGCAAAGATTGATGATGTGCATACAATTTGTATGTGCATAGGGTCCATGGATAACAACCTTGTCAATTTGTGGAGGTTAAGGTTTGGACTAACAAATGCATTCTGACCACCTCCAAGCACAGACTATCACCTACTCTTAACCAGTCAGCAGAACTACTACGTAGCCATGAAAGGCCATAGAGAGAGAAACAGGGCAATCAGCCTGCCCTGCTCCAAACCTCTGAAAAACTATTGTACGGTAGAAAAAACAAGTTCAAATTAAACCCTGAAAAGCACTGAATAAACATACCGATCCATATTTCCCTGGATCCTTTTGGGGTTTGGTTTGTTGATTTTACACACATGTGCGTGTGCTCACACACATGTTCTGGTTTGGCTGGTGTCGTATCATCAATCAGTGATCAGGCAGCAATTAATTGTGCAGTGCAACCACTGGGGCCTGGAGCAAACCACGATTATAGAGAAAGGAGGTCTAGTTGAAAGACAAACAGAACTTTTTCTTCTCCTGTTCAGGCCACTGCTACTGGAAGCCCTTGGTGTCGAGAAGCCAATTCCTGTGGCTCTAGTTATATTTAGACATCCATTCACTATCTTTAGGGAACAGCCTGCATAGCACTTCCTTTCTTCTGGAAAGGTAAAGTCTGAAAATCAGGAAAAGTGATTTCAGATGTCACATTCAACTACAGCTTCCCACCTCCTTTTCGATGCCGCAGAAACAAAACACGAATGAAACAATATTCCAAAAGGCCTTGCATGTCTTTTTAATCTGCAATGTATTTTTATGTCACTGCCTGAATAAGTGAGTGTGAGTGGGTTTAAACGAGTTGAAAAAACAGCAAGAGAAAGGACCCCAGTCAAACGTTTTAGCATGGATTTACCTTATTTGAACAACGTGCAGATTGGCAGCGATTCTTTAAACTCACAGCCACACCATTTTTTTTGTATAGGCATTGAAGACATGCCAGCCTTTCCATTATAACAGCCACCCTCTCTTCTCATTTTCAAGAGGCTTGGCTGCAAACAACTTTACTCCAGACTAAAAATCTGGCACTGAAATGTCCCCTCCCAGGTGGGAATTTTAGAAAAAGAAAAAATACAACAAAATAAATAAACAAAAGGAACCTCAAAAAAATTCTGGAGGCCTATTTTTTTATTGTGCATGAGCTAACAAATTAGGGCATTTGGTAGTGCTTGTTGAAGGTTGGGGATTCCCTTCATACCCCTTAGGAAGCGGGTATGTAGAAGATCCTACCCCTTCCTTGCAGAAGCCCCAAACCCATGCTTGATACAGTGCAAGCTAAGCCAGCCTGTCTGTTCCAGTTTAGGATTGTACTGTCCTTTCCTGAAATTTGGAGAGTTACCAAAAATCATGTCTCCCTCTCCTACCACAGAAGGCATTTCAGAGGATATCATGGTCAATTTTACTGAACTCTCCTGATTGATCCAGGTGATCAAGGTTTCAAGCTCTCTGTCCTTTTCCTAGGGCATGTGGTTGCTTTTGTCCAAAAAGTAGATTTAAAACCTGAGCGAAAGGTGAAATAATCAGTTTCGTTCAAGAAAATCCAGAGGTGTCTGCTATTGCCCACTTGATCACGTTGGCGAGGAATAGTATATTAGATAATAGATGACAGTTCAAATCTAAGGAAACCAATGCTATTTTTGGTTTTCAACCAAGAATGAACCACAGCCTTCTTTAGCACAGCTGGAATATGTCCCTCCCTCAGAGAAGTATTTATGACTTCTGCTGACATCTAGTCCTAAGCCAAGCCATTTTAATTGGCCAAGACGGTAAGGGTCAAGCAAATATGTTCTTGGCTACAGTACTCCAAGTATCTTATCCACATCCACAGATGGAAAACGCTGAAAGGTATCCACCAAAATCAGAGGAAAAGCAGCGTCCAAGACAACCACTGATCTGCAAGGCTCCATGCTAGAATAAAGATGACAGATTATTTACTGCAAACTATTTTGCAAGTTGGGCTTCCCCTTTAAGGACCCAGTTGGAATCAATATGGATGTGCTCCACTTGATATGGGCCAGCAAATTTGCTTTATGCTAAGTAAGACCATTCATGTATCTGAGGCATATTGTGCACTCTGCTGATGGTGTCCCAGGGTCTTCCAGAGTCTCAGAAGCCTTACCTCAGAAGCTTGGAAAATGTGTTCTTTAGTAGTGAGTTACTACCTGTCCTCTGACTGCTGACACAACCATGGTGGAAAAAGTATGATTTCTTTTCTCATCCCAATGCTCAATGTTAGGTGTGACTGTGTCAAGTTCCTGAATCATTTCTGTCTTTCAGTGATCAACCAGTGCAATAACAGAGCTACCAAACTTACCAATAGCTCCCCCACCAACTTAATTTATCATTCTCAAATAATTGGATCTATAAAAAAGGCAGAGCTAGGTATAAATATAACCCATATCAAGCAATAATCTATTCAATAATCTATTCATGATAAGATTCATCTATCATGATAAGATTCATGATAAGAGAATGAAATCAACTGTCCCATCCGCTGGTCACCATCATCCTGCCCAGTACAAAGCAGCAAGCCTAGCATATGCAAAGGGACAAATATCAAGTTGGGACAGGCTCATCACTGAGGTCATGAAATTCCATATGTTGCCTGACAAGGTGACCTTGCCCATTCATTCATTCATTCATTCATTCATTCATTCATTCATTCATTCATTCAAGTTTAATCTACTAATGTATTTATTTAAAGTTTTATATTTAAATATTTTCCTGGCCCTCTGTGCCAGATATTCTTTGCAGCCTCATGATTGAAACTTTTATATATCCCTGTTCTAAGCAATACATTATCTCTATCGATAGACCTTGATAGTGATAATTATAAAGTACTGATAGCTTTTAGCATAGTTCAGCAATTTTCAGCCAGTGTGCCATGGCACATCATTGGCATCCTTCAGTCTCAAAAGACTTAGGGCGCAATCCAGAGTAACTATGGGGAGTCCTTGCTCCAGTGTAAGAACAGTTTGCTCTGGATTGCAATATGAATTTCCCATAGGTTTTCACTAGGTGGTGCAATAACTACGGGTGCACGTAAGTCTCTTACATGTTCCTGTAGTTACTTTGGATTGTAGGATATGGTATCGTGCTCTGAGTGTCCTCTCCAGAGCTTGATGGCCTGGGTAGATTAATATGGAAGACAGACTGTTACCCAAGCAGCAAATCCCCCCTCTCCATGTCACTGAAATAGTCCAATGGAATGGCAGAGCCGATAAGACTGGTTCCAGCTGCATCGCAGGAGTTACCAGAACATGATTGTACACAGTCACAAACTGCTTCTGGGACTCCAGCTCTGGATTTTGCCTCGAGGTTGACTCCTGAAGCCTTTCCCATAGATGGGTATAGCCACAAGGCAGTGGAGGTTTGAGGTGGGAGTTTTCCTTCTCTGAACAACCCACATTCAGTGGGATTTTGGACAGGTTGAGTTTGTCTCCTCAACAAAGGCCTGTTTGGCATGGGAGTCCTTGCTAGTAGCTATGCTACCACCAGCATAGCCCTTTGTATCACTGGAGCACACAATCCCACCACCACAAAAAGGTACTGTCCATCGGTGGGACCATGGCACATGGGTGTGTCTTATATGATGTGTAGGTGTGCAGAGGAATTTGGGGGAGGGCAGTTTATCAATAGGTGATTGGGAGATGTTAGCCTCCCCACCAGCAGCATGGTGTGCTTTGAAAATTTTCATACCTGGTTAGTATGCCCCAAGATCAAAAAGGCTGAAAATCACTGGCATCATTCATTATGAAGACCAAAATGCCAAAGAGATAATAGTATGTTTAAGGCTGCAATCCTAAAGATACTTTCCTGGGAGTAAGACCCATAGAATACAATGGGGCCTATTTTTGAGTAAAAAAACATGGTTAGGATTGTGAGCACATTCCAAAGTAGGAATATCTTTAGCTAACAAGTGTACGCCTATATGTTCATTATTTTGGCTAAGGCCTTGTCTGCCAAAATACATGATTTAAATAAAAATGTTTTATGTTAACTACACACACATTTGAACACCTGCACATATATGGGGGCCAAATGCTCAGATTTGGGGCCATATATGGGGGCCAAACGTTCAGATACACACTCAGGGAGCTTTCCTCTATCTGGAAATGGCTCCTTTGTTTCTTTAAAACAATTGCAGTTTTGGTTAGATTGGGATCATATGGAAAGGGAGAAATCCAGTCTTCCTTTTGTGTGCCATTTTCCTCATGAAAATAAACCCATCAAGGCAGTTTGCTTTTAAAACCAAATCTCGGTTTTAAGGGCAAATTCTTGTTTCATGAGGCTGAACATCACATTTCTGTTTTCTAAAAAGGTGCTGCCCCGTTGTGTACATGCTTCTGCCAGAGCACACATTTGAGCACATGTACTTTGGCTGTAAGATCAGGTGAATATGTTCCTTTGTATGCTTGCATTATTTTGGATTCTATTTTGGATTTGGTCTGTAGAGGACCAGCTGTTATCCAATATATTTTGGATTTGGACTGTAGATGACCAGCTGTTAATCACTGTTATTAGCCGTCTTCACTTAATTCAGAATTTCTTGTTTGAGTTGTGACAGCTCAGTTGTCTTTTATTCCATGGCTGGTCACCTAAGTCTAGCTATCTAACCCTACAATCCAGAGTAACTACGGGAGCACGTAAGAGACATTACGTGTACCCGTAGTTACTGCACCATCTAATGAAAACCTATGGGAAATTCATACTGCAATCCACAGCAAATTGTTCTTACATCGGAGGAGGGACTCCCCGTAGTTACTCTGGATTGTGCCCACTGTCAATCCCTCTGTGCACATTTTGGATTCAACAGATATATTAAAATAAAGCAAGGAAAAATTTTGCTTTGGGTTAAATGGAATTTCAAAAAATAATATTGGAGAATAAAAATGAGAATCCCAACTTATAAAAGAGATGTAGGAAGAGGTTCATGCTGACTTTGTGTTGCTGTTCCACAGGTCAGAGGAATACGTGTTAGCTGTTGAAATCTGCTATGTGTTTGCCAAAAATATTCCCTGAGGAAGGATGATGCTCTTTTACTCTACTAATTACATCTGCGGTTATCAAATCTTTGTACTTAAAAAAAGCTATAATTGGAACTGGTCAGAGTGACTTTGGAGCCTGTTCCATAAAGAACTATGTAAATCAAATAAATGTTTTATGTCACCTGCTAATGTTTTTCCGTAACCTCACAGTTTCCATAATTGTCTGGTTCGTGCGAGGAAAAAAGAAGAACCCCCTGTTTCCATTCACACCACCGACATACATGCCAGCTGGCATTGGGTAACAGCTGTTTCATATTTTGCTGAAGAATATCATAAAAAGCCAAAGGTCTAATGTGGTATGCACCAGAAAGCATCGTTCCACATTTTGAAAAGTTATGAATTGAAGGAAAACCTTTTTTCCAAACAGTGCTATATAAACTAGATGTAATACTCAGGATGTGAATTCATTTTCAGAACAGTTGGAATGCAAACCCAATAGGGTTGCCATATTCCAGATCCTCAGACCTGGGCAGTCTAATTTGCATATTGTGCTAATTTGCATTTTGCAAATAATGTGGTAATTATGCAGAGCCCCACTGCAAATTTCAGTGTCAAATTGCTCTGTCCCAATGCTGCTCCATGCAATATAGCATGCATTCTCATGCCCCCCAACAAAAACACTGGATCTGTCCCTGACTCAGTGACATGATGCCCCTGAATCTGGAGGTTCAAGTAGCTATCGTGGCCTCTGGCTGCTCCCGTCTGCTCAGACTTTGGTTTTCTCTGGAGGTGGCTTAAATCTGAGTAAACCCATTGGGGTTGCTGCAGCCCTAACCAGGTGAAGAGGACATGTCTTCCCTCCCCCACAGTAGCAGGCACCAGTCTCAATCCTTACTCTGGGTACAGTGTAAGCAGAGCCAGCTTGCCTCTCTAGAACAAGATTGGAGTGCACTGCCCGACTCAGTTTTGAGTTAAAGAAATCCACTTTTTATGGCACAAGGCAGTTATGTTTTACTTTTCTGGTTATTTGGCTATAGCTTTTGAATGAACGCAAGTTATTTCAATGCAGTTTATTTAATTGCATTCTGCTGTAAATTATGCATCAAATGGTATATAAAATGATAGTATTATTCCTAAAAATTGTGATAAGAGCAATTTTAGTCACAAGAAGTGTCATCCTTTTCCCTGAAAGTGGCACCCAGGGTCAATGGACCCCCTTATCCTTTTATTTGTATGCCAGTGATTTGTACAAACTAGGCTCACAGACACCAACATCTTTGGAAGATTCTGATTTTGATTTGGAAGCCCTGGTCTTCCCTGGGAACATAGAAGCAAAGAAAGAAGTTTTTCCTTCTTTTCTCTCTCTTTCGCTTTCCACTGGAGCAGAACTGCCCAGGATTTAAGCACTGCTTCAGCTATGCTTCAGCTGTGATCCACAACTCAGAAAATGGAACACATGGCGAAGAAGCCAAACACCTAATTCTGCATGTTTAGAAGAAGAATGCAAGTCTGGTGTTAGCTCATAAGCTCATAAACGAAATGCTATTTGTGTGGGTAGCAGTGCTGGTTAAGGAATTAAGCATTTCCAAATGAAGCATTTCCACTGTTGTTACTTTCTAAAGCAGGACACAATATGAGCATTTGTTTTCTGTTTTCAGAGCCATACAACAAGAGCACATATAACAATGGATCGGTTTTATTTTGACCACTATCAACTTCACGATACTAGAACCTGGGATCATCCAATGCGATTGATAGGACAAAAGGTGATACTTCTTGTCATGCAGAGTCCGTGGAATTCATTGCCACAAGATGGGGTGATGGAGCTAGATCGGATGGCTTTGATAGCATATTTGATCACATTCTTGAAAGACAGGTCTATCAGTAGCTACTCCGGCCCAGAAGCAGCTGATGGGCCAATGTGGAGAACAGCGTGTGGGACAAGGTCCAGCAGGGCTTTTCTTCATGGGTGTGTGTGTGTGTGTGTGTGTGTGTGTGTGTGAGAGAGAGAGAGAGAGAGAGAGAGAGGAGTCAAGATTGTGAAGATTCAATTTGAATCTGGTATTTTTACTTCTATCATTCATTACAATGGGTAGAAGAAGGAAAAAAAAAAACCAAAAAACCTGGTCCATGCATACTCCAGTCCAGTCCAAATTAAAGGCAAACTTACTCAGCAAAATCCTTGAGCTGTTCTGTTTTATATACAATAGGTCTCGGCTGGAATGTCTGCCTTATTTCTCCTAAGCATCTGGCTTGGTCAAAACTATTTGCTTTTGACCTATATGGCATTCCTTTTAGTGTGATCATGAGATTCCACCCCCCCCCCCCCACCGGCTACTGTGCCAACTTGATTAGGTCTGCCAGGAATTGCACTGAAGAAATCACCAAATTTCTTTTAAACCTGATTCTTCTTTTTTAAAAAATATATAATAAAGCTGCTTTTTAATAGCTGCTTTTTAATAGCTCTCTTTGTTTGATATTGATGAAACCTACAACTGCATTCAACTTAATAATTGCCACTCTGGCTGCAATCCTAATTGCCACTCTGGCTGCAATTTCCTGGGAGTGAGACACATTGGACACAATAGGAGTTACTTTTGAGTAGACATGATTAGGATTGGGCTGTGTATGTTGTACACTAGAACAGAGGGCAGGTTTCTCTCCATGCTGAAATTTGAGTGGTACAATTGCCAAGTTTTATGGCCACCAGTTTTTCCCTGAATTTTAGCCAGACTACTTGTCCTTCTTTTGCCTATGTCTGGCTTGCTGATTTCTTTCTATCATTCTGAAAATAAGTTCCTGAATGCTTTGGAAAATAAATATGAGCCCCAAAGGGTCCCTATTCAACCCTATCTTCACTACTACTCAATATTCAGCCCCATCCTCTGAGAAAATCGCCTCTTTCCTCCTTCCATTCTAATGTATTAGCCAATGTGGAAGGCAGAGAAAGTAATTGATTGCTTCCTAGTCTCATGACTAATATATGCAACTTATCCCACAACAGCCATGATGCCAGAGGATTGGAGGATGTCACACCAACCTTTTGAAAAGGAAGAAGAGACCTGGGAAACTATAGGCCATTCTGCCTATAGAAAACATATTGAGATGACAATAGCTGTTTATATTGCCTTTGTACAAATCAAGTGTTAGGCCACATCTGGAGTTTTCTAGTTGGCACATCTCAAAAAGGATAAAGTGGAAATGGGAAAAGGTGCAGAATGATTACAGGGCTGGGGCATCTCCTGTACAAGGTGCTTTTCAGTCTAGAAAACAGCTGCCTGAAGTGGAAAATGATTGAGACATACAAAATTATGTCAGGGATGGATAGAGTGGAATAGGCAAATGCTCTTTACCCTTTTACGAGACTCTTTTCAATTCAGGTCAATTTTTTACCCACTGTTTGTATGTGCATGTGTGTAGATACATATATGCACATATATAAATATTTTGAACCTTTAAAAGCACAATTTGTTTGCTGGTCAGTGGAGCATAAGATTTTTGTAGCTAAGTTAACCATATGACTAGAAAAACCTGGATTTGTCTTAATTTTTAGCCTCCTATCTGGGTGTCCTACATTTTGGCTTCATTGTCCTATATTTGTCTTCATTTTTGTACTTTGCAATGGTGTGCAGTTCACCATCATGCCATATGTCATTGGATTCATATTGACAAGCAGAATCCAATGCAAAAATCAGTTTTGAGATATCTCCTTCCTATCAAAAGTTATGTCCAAAAAAACAAAAAAAATATAAAAACAAAAAATACATTTTTTGGCAATTTTTTTTAAGTGGGTAGAAATTTTGGCTTGGGGGGTAGGAATTTGGTCTGGGGGTAGGAATTTTGGCCTTGGTGTTCAGGAATTTTGCGTTTGGCATCTGGTCACCCTTTACTAGGCTAAATGCAGCCATCCACTGCATGCAGAGCATATTGTACTTTTAAATGATTAACAATGGAAATTAAAAAATCCATTTTTTAGGGGGGGAAAGTCCTGAATTAAGATGAAGTCCTGTCTTTGCTACTCAGGGGAGAGGAGGAGAGGGGAAAGTGGACCATGATGTCCAGTCAAAGCTATGCTAAAATCATTCACTTCATGCACCTAGAGCTTGACCTGCATTACAGCCTTTCTCCTGGCACTACAAATGCATAGGCACAGTGGTACATGCTGTGTTTCTGAGCTCTAGAAAAGTTAAAGTGGATGTTGGTAAGATGGGCTCTTTTCCTCCGCTACGTATCCATGAAGGGGGTGTTCTCATTCTGGATTCCCTAAAAGCTCTCCTATTGCATATTACCTGTGAATATTTGGTGCTTAATGCTGAAGAATGGATAGAATGCAACTGCATTAGCAATACTTAGCAGCAAGTGCTATGAGAAAGCACAGAACAACGGAATCTATCCTCTTTTATCTGAATTGTTTAACAGTTTGGTTCTGGTCACCGCTCACATTTAGGTGGACAAAATCCCAGAATGACTTTTAAAACCGTTAATGGCATAGATTCAGATTTCCTGAACTTGTTTCTTCTTCAATATGAGGCCATGGCTTGGGGCATTTCAGATTATATAGCTTAACCTTTTTTTTTTAGATAAGAGTAGCATCTTTTTCATCATAGCACCTCAGGCTGATTGAATATTTGATGGATTTTTTTGGTGTTCATTCTTTTTATTCATTACTAGAATCCCATACTATAGTTGTATCTGTAGAGAAAAAAATAGGTCAGCCTACTCTATGACTCCGTCAACATCAGCATTGTCATTCCCTGGAGAACAGCAGTGCCTGGCATTGGATGAAACCATATCATTTTCCCAGTCTACGTGCCTCTTCTTTACAGATGTCAACCATACCACTCCAGAATAGTATGATTCATCATAAAGTGTTCCATGATTGCTATTTTCATCTATCTTGTTCTTCTGAAGAAAGGACTCCGTTTTAATCTATTTCACTGCACGTAGTCTCAAGAACCTTTCAAGGAGTGTTGTAATGTATAAAGTTATGAACAAATACAAGCAATATAGTGCAGATGGTTTTTGTTGTAGGGAGATATGGGGAGGGATATTAGACTTTAAGGTTTAGTCTGACCCAAGAAGAGTAGGCTGCAAGGTGATGATGGGGTGAAGAATGAAGCCTGGATTTAGGATTGAGGAAAGAATAGATCCATAAGTTAGGAGACAGGATGGTCTCTGAGTTGCTATGGGCACAATCCTAACCAGTTTAGGCTGGCCTAATAACCTGGCATATCTTACTGTGGTGGTGTGGGGAGGTTGGTGTATGCTTGTGGACTGGATGTATGCAGAGCATGATATCCCTCCCTCCCCCCCCCCCCCCCGGAATTTGGCAGAATGGCCTTACAGCACTTTTGTAACATCCTTAGGCCTGTACAGGACGTATGCTGGGGCTTATGCCGGCTTAACTAGCAGTTAAGATTGCAGCCTATGTGGTCTTTCTAAGTTAAGAAAGAAGGTAAAAGGTTATTCTCTTTGATAAAAAAGCGTATTAATTTAAGCGCTCAGAATGACACATTTCCTCTGTTGCCATAATATCTACCACTTGTGAAAAAGAGCTCCTCATTCAATGGAGGAGAAAATCTTAAAGACAGCATTTCCCCAATGTAGCTGCTCTTGTGATGGAGGGAGGGAGGAGGGTTTGGTTTCAGACTCTATTGCTTTGACTTCTTCCCCATATGCAGATATGTCCACCGAAAAACTGCCACTGGTTTGGCGGTTTCAGTTGAAGGGGGTAATACAGACCTGCCCCCCTCCCAACTTAATTTCTCAAGCAAAAGATAGCAGAGTTTGAGACTGTCTGGAAACAGCACCCTCTCATTTGGAGGCTCTTTTCCCTCCTCTTCGGTGTTTGGGAACATTCTGTGGTGACCCCTGTGGTGAAGAGGGCGGACTCTGCACCTGCTAAGTCCTTGCATCAGTTCTTCTACGTTCTGAGTTCCATGGTTGATTTCTGGCACTGAGAGGAGGTGGTGGTCCTCTGGCTCCGAATAAGCTGCATGTTTCCCCCTTCCCTTTTCTTTCTGGCTTCCCACTTTCTTTCTGGCAGCACATTTTGTACAAAAGACAAACGCGCATGCCAATTTCAGCATATGCATATATGCACATCGTATAGCTGTACACACCAGCAGCACATATATACTTTGCTCTTCGAATGGAAGAAAACATTCATCCAGTTCCACTCAGCATTCCAAACTACCATTCAGGCTCTTACCCCAGTGCATATTTAGATGGCTGACTTAAAAGAAGTTCCTTTAAACAGTTTAAAAATGCCAAAAATTCAACACTGTCTTTCCTTGACTTTGGCTTCTTGCGTTTTTGTAATGAGGAGCAGCTGTGAAGCACTTTGCTCCACGTCTATCAGTCGTTAGTACTACAAAGGATTAGAATGATTGAATTTCCATCCTTGTGCCACTGTCTTTGTGGAATAGTGAATTAGGCTGCTTTTATTGATGCATTTCAAGTTGACCTCGTTGCACTTTGTATATTGTGACAGGATCCTGTATTACCACACCGGATTCGGTTACACGAAAAGAGTAACCAAAATACACCAGAGCAACCAAAAATCCGGAACTGTCCCAAGAAGAGCGTGTTTATTCTTCCTATTTCTTCTAGGTGTGATTTTGTATTTGACTGCTCTGTTTCCACAGCCAAACAGAACATGGTGCTAATCCCAAAGCAAAATATCAACTTTCTTTTTAAATAAAAAAAGAAAAAAGAAAAACTGCTTCGCATCACTGCTAGGAGTAACTTTGTAATTTGAATAGATGGTTCTGAATTACAGCCTAATCCTAACTAACATTCCAGCACAGATGCAGCCACAGTGCAGCCTGAAGGCTCGGGAACATTGGTTCCCTTCCCTTGGGGAGGCCTCCATGACAGCCCTCACCACCACAGGATGTAGTGCATGCCCCATTGGCATGGCTGGATCAGCGCTAGAAATTAAGATGATCTGTTGGTGTCAGAACTTCCTCTCTAGAGATGAGTGTGAACTGCCCGTATATTCAGAATCTGCTGTACTGATTCTGCTGTACTGAATCTGCTGTACTGACTGTCCATGAACAGCAAAGTTGCAACCTGGAAATATTAAAGTAAAAGGAGGCTTTCAGTAACAAAGCTCACAACAACTTATTTTGGACACCTCATAAATGAAGAAAAGGCAGTAAAGTGGAAACAGAACTTGCTGGTTAGTTTAAAGCAGCGGGCATGAATCCTATGAGCTTGCGAACAGTTGCTTTAAACCCAGGGATTCTTAACAGGATATAAAAAAGCAGGCCTCCGTCAGTCTTGGAAGACTATGGTATCGTGCTCTGCGCTGCATACGCTGCATGCGAAGCACGAAAGCCTGGGTTGGATTATTATGGAGGATAGGCTGTTACCCAAGCAGCAAATCCCCCCTCTCCACACCACTGAATTAGTCCAATGGACAGGCAGAGCCAATACGATTGGATGCAGCTGGCGTTGCAGAGCTGGGCTAAGGACAGGAGCTTACCCTGTCTTGTGGGGCTGACCCGGGTCTTGAACCCTGGCCTGCTGGTTAACAGGCACAGCATCTTAGCCACTTGCGCCACCCACAGCCTATCTATCCTATCTATCCCACTTAATCACTTGGTGGTTCAAGAATCAATTGATGGAGTATGGGTCTTGACCTCTGAACTATTTTTTTAAAGTTGTTGTTAGATTAGAATGATTAGATGTAAATTAGATTATTACTATTACCATTATGGATTGAGGTGTACAATTCCTTGTTCAGTCGTTAAGTCATGTCCGCTTCTCAGTGACCCCATATGTTCCATGCTAGCCCATTCTATCTTCCACTAACTTCTGAAGTTTGTCCAAATTCATGTTCTTTACTTTGGTGACACTACTCTGCCGTTCCCTTCCCCTTTTGCCTTCAGTTTTTCCCAGCATCAGGGTCTTTTTAAAGGAATTCTCCCTTCTCATGATGTGGCCAAAATA
This sequence comes from Cryptoblepharus egeriae, assembly GCA_030015325.1. Taxonomy (NCBI): domain Eukaryota; kingdom Metazoa; phylum Chordata; class Lepidosauria; order Squamata; family Scincidae; genus Cryptoblepharus; species Cryptoblepharus egeriae. Next base: position 192,278,579 of record JAREYC010000001.1, on the reverse strand, counting down.
TTTGAGCTTCAGCTTCAAGTATCTGTCCTTCCAGTGAACAGTCAGAGTTGATTTCCTGAAGGATGGTTTGGTTTGATCTCCTTGCAGTCCAAGAGACTCTCAAGAGTCTTCTCCAGCACCATAATTCAAAGGTATCTATCCTTTGGCAGGCAGCTGCCTTTATGGTCCAGCTTTCACAGATATAAATTACAACAGGGAAACCATAGCTTTCACAAGATGAATCATTGTCAGCAAAGTGATGACTTTTAGTTAAGTGGTCTAGATAACTTACCTCCTCAGAAGCAGGCATCTTTTAATTTCATGGCTGCATTCGCCATCTGCAGTGACCTGCTCTAACCCCAAAATAAATTCATGCCATGATTTCCATTTCTTTCCCTTCTATTTGCCATGAGTTTATGGGACTGGATGCCATCAACTTGGTTGTTTAATCTGCATTTCTGTAACATTTTGCACTTTCCTCTTTCACCCTTATCAGGAGGTTCTTCCTCACTTTCTGTCATTAGAGTATTGTCCGCATGTCTGAAGTTATTGATATTTCTCTTGGACATCTTAATTCTGATTTATGATTCATCCAGCCCTTTTTTTCGCATAATCCTAGCTAGCCAAATGTAAAACAACAACAACAACAAAACAAGGTATTGACATAGTTTGAAATCCTGCTGAAATCCATAGTTGAAATTTATGAAATCCATAGTTTGAAATTTAATGAGCGGTTATTACTGTATGATGATTTTGATAGACTGGTGATGGGGAATGGGAAAATACTGGCAGTCCCTTGGGAGTCTATAATTGAGAAAGGGTTAAGAACCCCTGCTTTAAACATTTTCACTAGGAGCAAATGTTAGTCTCCAAAATTAAAAAAAATGCTTTTAGGGCTGGCTCTCAAATACTTGGACACCGCTAGAAAGAAGACAGAGGAAAATATCATCATATACTAGATTTGGAAGAAGTACTGCATATGTTTTAGGGTGCCGTCTATCTAACCACAGATGGGTAGGTGTTCTTATTTACAGGATGTATGACACAGCACAAGCTATTCAGTTAAGAAGGAAAGTATGTTAGTTTTGCAATAAGGGGCAAGTTAATCTGTTCTGGTACATTTTATGACAGCAACCAAAATGATGCCTTATAAAGACATTTGTATATAGTGAGTGTTGATTAACTATGCAACCCTAACTCCCTCCCCCACGGATATGGCCTTGCCAGTGGGGATGTGTTTCATGTGGTGAGGAAGTCACATCAGTCTCCTCCAGGTATGGAAATATTTATGCCTTTTCCCAGGGGTATAAGGCATATACCTCAGATCTGGTCACCTCAGATCTGTGCCAGCTACTTTGCTGGCATCAGTCCAAGGTGAGTGAGAGAGAAGTAAGTGGGGAAGGGACCAGGATGAGGATACTGGCAAAAATAGTTGCCATATGTATCTGCCTCTTTCTCCCCCAATTTGCCCCCTTCCTTTCCTAGACAATCCTTTCTCAATCCTTTGCAATCCATTCTGCCCACTGCCTGCCCCATTACAAGCTTATGTCCCCTGCCAGAACTAGCCAATTGCAGGAACAGATTCAGCACTGCCACCATTAGTGTGGCATTCCCAAATAGATGCTGGTGGTATGCTGTAGGCATGGCTGGAAGTCACTTATAAGTGTTCCTCTGTTGTAAAATAATGAATGAAGAGTAGAAATAATCCACTACTATAACAGGCTGTGTAGTCCTTGTTAGGATCAGGATACTATTCCCATAGGTCTAAATCCCATACATGCTGACCTGTGAATATACTAGAGGGGCAAGTGAGTCCCTCTAATCTTGAATCTTGAACCACTGAATTTACTCCTAATCTTACTTTTGAGCAGACATATAGGATTTTGCAGCTACTGTATTCATTACTGACACCTGTTCATAAACCAAGATTAATGTATATATTTTAACTTGTGTAGTTGTTGCCAGTCCAACTCCTGATTGTTGCTAGATATCATTAGCTTGCTCCTTTCTGGAAAAACAAATTAATCCCGATTTAATGCAACACCTTTAATGCAATCGTCTGTCTGACCTTCCTCAGCCAAATTTAATGCAGTACCTTGTCTGACCAACCTTAGCCAAATGCTCTCTTCAACTGAGACAACTCCTGTGTTGCCTGCGTTTTACACCAAGTCAGTCACCCAGGATTGCAGCATAAATTAAAGATATTCTTTGCTTTGATTCCCAAAGAAACATTTATGTTTCATAGTTTCATAACATTCCTGGTTCAAATATTAGTTTTGTATAAGGAAAACAAAGCAGTAATGAAATACATTTCTTGTTCAGGTCTAGATTGTTTTGTTTAGATCTTATTTGATGTGATGGGCTTCCCTGACCAATATCAGACAGTTAAAATTTCCAAGCAGCTGAGAGTTATTATAGAACAAAAAGAATTCTAGAGACTATTTCAAAGTCCCTCCCCTGCACTTCTGAACATAGGCTTAAATATCCTGCCATACGAAATAGAGTTTCTCCCTCCATAGAAGGAACTAGCAAGGGGTTTTTCCAGAAATCGTATGCATATCTTCTTTGAGTTTTGGCATCCAGTGGCCACTCTCCACATGTCCACTATACCTTAAATACAAAACGTATGTGTATACAGGTGTCCTCCACTTTCTGCCAGTCCATTTCCAGTCGTTTCACTCTTTCATCAGTCTTATACCCAGGACTCATTCATTCAACACATGCTTCACTCTTTCAAGCTCTCTGCTGGCCTAAAGGCTAACATTGTCTTCCAGATGTTGATTTGCACGTGACATGGTGATCAAACTGTTTATGGCATTTCCTTATGACTTTCTTCATCATTCAGATACATAAGGTATTCATTGCCCACACGTGCCTTTTTTCATTTTACTGTAATTTGGTATGTATTTTGGCTCTGTGTTAATAAATATGTGTCTAGCTTTTGCAAGTGATATTTATGTCTTCTTTGGTGGCCATTTTGCATTTGCAAGCTGAAAACACTGGGCTCCACTTTTCAATGGTTTTCACTTTAGGTTGGTGCTCCAGTCCTTAACGTGTTCAATAAGTGGGGGATACCTGTACATATGGGGAAAAAATGGAGGTCCTGGACTGCAATCCTAAGCTTCAGTTAGGACAGCCTAAGTCTTCTGCTGACCTGGAGATGTCACAAAAGTAAGATACTTGTGTGCCACTCCTGGTGGAGAGGCATGCGCTTGCCTCCCTGCATCACCATGGGAATGGGAACACCAGTGATTTGTGCTGGCCTAGGTTAGGATTGCACCCCCTGGTCGCACCCCCTGGTGTGAGCTCGTTCAGAATAGGCTTGATGTGCATTGAATGATGAAAGCATGGAAACAGGGAGGAACCTTTTGCTTCCATTTCACATAATGATAGCTAGATTTTGAACATGCATTTATGTAGGCCTTATATGCCTTTGGATACATTTTTGAGTCCCTCCATTGAAACATGAGGAAGCTATTGTGGTCACATTCAGCACAGCTTATGGATTCTTGAGCAATTTCACTTTTGGTGCATTTGGGGTCTATTTTGTGGTAATGAGTGAATATTCATTTTAATAAAAGAAAATCTCAGTTAAGGAATGCTGAACTTTAAACATGTGTTTTAATAATTAACTATTTCAAGACTTTAAAAAAGAGTTCTAAATCAAGGCATTTTATCTTGGAATGCTCTGTAACTACCTGTGTCCGTTTCCTTTAAGTCCTACCAGCAAATTTCAGAGATAAAATGCCTGGAAGCCAAACTAGAGAGCAATATATTATAAACTGTTTCATCTTGCAGCTGTTTAAGAATAGAATTTTCTCCAATGTGCTTTACAGTCCTAGCCTGTCTGGGATGAAAAACTTCCAGCTATATCTTTCCAGCTGTAGAGAAGCATTATACATCTTATCCCTCTTTTCTAGATTTATGTCACTTATGATAATGTTATCTGCCTTTAATCATCTGCAGAAAAAGAAACCATATAAAAATCTTTTCTTTGCAGGTTTTTCTTAGTGAACTTTGAGAGAATAGTGGTAAGCATATGAATTTCCTCATTCTTGCAAGTGATGCTGCATTATAGAAAATACTGTTTTATGTAAATTATGTAAAAATAATTGTTTTACATGTTGATAGTTTTATATAACAAGATTCAGACCTAATTCACCTAATGCAGACCTCTGTGTATATCCTAATGAACTGCACGCAAAGTTACTTTTTAAGGGACTTTCTCATTTATATATATAAGACTGACTGACTCACTGACTCACTGACTCACTCACTCACAACTGATTTTTAAAAATTCAAGAAAGAAGGGGGTGAAAAGGGGCATTTTTGTTCCTATACGTGTTTTCGTCCCTTTACGAAATCACTCACTGATCCAACCGCTGGAAATAGAAGCATGAAATTTGGGGAGTGTATTTCTTCCATGACATGAGGACCTGCTAAAATGTTTTTTTAGTAATTTAATTCCTAAGGGAGTAAAAGGGGGTGCAAAGCATTTTCATCCTATACTTAACACTGAAGACTGATCAACACCCATTGATCGACACCCAGCCCCACCCCTGGAACCAGAAGAATGAAATTCAGGGAGTGTATTCCTTCTGTGATGTAAAGACCCACTAAGAACCAATTTGGTTCCAGTGGTGCCAGTGCCCGATGATACCTTCTCCCCAGTGTTGCCCATTGGTGTCTGGTGCTCTCTCTGCTGCCCAGTAGATAGCCCACTCCTGTGGTGCTTGATAGTACCAAAATGGCCATGGAGTCCTGAGTACAACAGGCAGCCAGCAGAGATTCCTTGGAGAAGAAGATTTTTGTCCCTTTCTCCTAGGTAAGGGAAATGACCCTACAATGGAGTTTCACAATGGGGAACTTGGTGGCAGCAATGCTGCAACAGTGGGTGCTTTGCATTTGTGAACGTTTGTGAGAGTTTGCAGAAATGAAAGGGAGAACTCAGCCCTAATTTGACATGAGTGCTGGAAAACAAATGCATCCCCTAGTTAGGGGATAAAACTTCAAGCTATTCAAATGAAATATGAGTTGTATTTTGGTCTTCTTGTGACATTTTCTGTTCTTATCTATTTTGTTTGGCTGCATATTAAGGCATATATTGATTTCTTTGGACTCTAGAATGTGGATTAAATGATCTTCCTAAATTACTTTGTTTTGTCCAACAAAATATAGCTTTAATTCTGTTATATGTACAGCATTAAACTATAAAACCTCAAGTGAACCTTGGAAAGTATATTCTTCAATAATACCCTGGGTACAGACACGTTCTTATTTTTTTTGTCTAACTTCAGACATCTAATACTTTCTTCTACAGAGATTGATTGGCCCTAGATAGCAGTATGATGGTCCAAAGTTATTATGAAATAGTGTCCAAACCAAATATATTGGACTGTTTCTTCTCCACTTTTTGGCATATATTAAATCAGCAAATCAGTCAATCATTTGGTTATGATTTTCCTCTAAGGCTAAAGTTGATTGTGTGATAACAAAAATTTCTTCCAGGCTAAAAAGATGTGACATTTTAAAATATTTATTATTTATTTAAGGGATTTCTAACCTGCCCTTCCTATGTTAATGAAAATGCCCAGTGAAAATGCTTGTTATCCCTTTTGTCCTCACAACAACCCTGTGAAGTAGGTAATTGTTTTATAGGTAATTCGTAGAATTATTCTAGATGAAAACCTTCATGGTGTGATCATCACATCTGGCATCAGAGAATGTCTTCCAGCCATCCAGCAGAAGATCAGTCAAGCTGTAAACACTGACACCTTCTGGCTCTGATAACTCATTACAGCTTTTATCAGCTTTCAGTCTCCCATCCAGGTCTTTTCCTGCTTAGCTTTCTTCAGCAGCCCTTCACTCAACTACTTGCTGCCACCACACATGCTGCTATCAAATATAAGCTGACATCAAATATTCATATCAATACTGTAATGCAAAAGGGGTGGTAGTGATGTCAACTCTGGCAGTGATGTCTTCATCTCTAAACTAAGCTGATCTACAGCCTAATCTTATTCCTCCCCTGTACTGGTGAAGCTGTGCCAAAAAGGAACATGCTATATCAAGTGGTAGGGGGTGCTGTAGTGGGGGGTGCACATGGGTGTTGGCCCCCACTGAGCCAGCAGCCTACCCCTCCAAGCATTTTTCACAGACCTGGTTTTTTCAGCCTCCATATGGGTCTTGATAGTTATTAGCTTGGTTAAAGTTTGAAAAATTGACATTCAACAACTGGTTTGTAATCAGTTCAGATTTTGGCTGCAGATCTCTAAACGTAGCAGTATAGAATAAAAATCCCTGGTAGAATAAAAATTGCAGTACAGTAAAACCTTGGACTGAGAGTAACTTGATCTGAGAGTGTTACACAAAACAAGCAAACAGCTACATTTAAAAAACTGAAAAGTCACTGACTGACTGACTGACTGACTGACTCATCAACAGCCAGCCAAAACTGCTGGGCCTAGAAGTGTGAAATTTGGGGAGGGTGTTTCTTCCATGATGGAGGCACCTACTAAGAACTGGTTTTCGAAAATTCCAACCAGAAGGGGTGAAATGGGCGCAACGCGTTTTCCTCCCTATACTTTCCATTGGGAATCTTGACTGATCAAGACCCTGTCCTAATCCTTGGACCTACAAGTATTAAATTCGGGGAGAGTGTTCCTTCTGTCACATGAACACCCACCAAGAACCGATGTTGAGAAATTTAACCTTTAAGGGGCTGAAAAGAGGTGCAACATGTTTTTGTACTTAACATTGAAGAATGACTAATCAACATCCAGCTGATGCACTGGGAGGGAGGATGCACAAGGGGTGATGGAGGGCATGGGGAGATTGTACATATGGGGGGATGGTGTGCATGGGGGAGACGATGCGCATGGGGGTGCACATGGGTGGATGATATGCACGGAGGTGTCGCATATGGTGTGCATGGGGGACTGTGCACATGGGGAACAGTGTGCATGGAGGACTGTGAGCATGGGGGTGTTGCATATGGGGGACGTTGCATATGGGGGAATGATGTGCATGGAGGGTGTTACACATGGAGGATATTGCACATGGGGGACGATGCTCCTGGGGGGTGTTGCGCATGGAGTGTGTTGCACATGGAGTGTGTTGCACATGGAAGACGGTGTGCATGGAGGATGGCGCGCATGATGGGAAAGTGTGCATGGTGGGACGGTGCGCATGGGGGATGGTGTGCATTGGGGAATGGTGAGCACTGGGAGGATAATGCACCTGGAAGGTGTTGCATATGGGGGGGTGGTGCGCATGGGGGGACGGTGCACAGTGGAGGGATGTTGTACGGGAAGAATTTTACTCCCATGATGTGGGTACGTTTTCACTAGTTTCTAACAAATTTTAACTTGATAAACAAGTGATAAATGAGCAAAAACTTAGCCCCGGCATGGATACGGCCAGTTTCGGCACTATGCCAGGGATACCACTCACCACTCCATACCTGCGGCCACTGAGGTGTCTGAAGGCAGGAGGACTGCAGCCTACATCAGGGCAGGGACTATTCACTCCATGCCCCCCTGCTCCAATAGGCAGCCACAGAACCTGGGAGGGAAATGAAGCTGCCTTTGCGCATGTCTCACCTGCTCACTCCAGGAAGGTGCTGATAGGGAAAGTTTCCCTCCAAGCATCCTGGCTGGGTCCTCACCTGATCCCCGGGCTGCTCAGAAGTGAACTTTCCCTAGCAGCACCTGCCTGGAGAAAGCCTGCCCTCTCTCCTCCCAGCCTATGCATGTCTACTCTGCCTATTACAGTCAATGGAGCTCACTCCTATGTAAGCGGGTGGGGCAATGGAAAGCAGCCTGAGAGATGTTGCCTTTAGAGCATGTCTACTCCAAAGTAAGCCCTATTAGAATCAGTGGGGCTCACTCCTGTGTAAGGGGCAGTTTGCATCCGGAGAGACCTGAGAGTCTAAGTGCAGGTTAATTTGTTCTTTAAATTTTGTTTTTTCTTTATTATTTTGCATTATATAACAGTGTTGTAATCATTTTTATATGAATATTTTTGGATTGTGGAACAAATCTTCTGAATTTCTATTAATTTTTTTATGGGAAAATTGGCTTTGATATACAAATGCTTTGGATTACAAGCATGTTTCCAGAATGACTTATGCTCGCAAACCAACGTTTTACTGTATAGAACAAAAATCCATCTCTGTGGACAGTTTGTTCCAAAGCCTGAAGCTACTACTTGCTTTCATACTTTCTTAATTATAAAGAACTGTGATTCAGGCCACTAAAACAAAGCTACAGCTAGACAGTACATCATATCCCTGGGAATAGTAAGTTGATTTAATTCCTTAAAGAGGACACAAGTGTTGATATACAGGGGTCAGCTTGTCCTTCAGATTTAAATCCAAACTGTGGTTGTGTTTTTAGAGTGTTGAGTGCTTCCCATTTTATTTTGAGTCTCCTCTGTCTTATAACAGGATTGTTTAAAGCACTGGCTTGTCAACAAAATAATTATAGAAGTTTACATCAAATCAGAGAAAAACTATAATAAGAGATTATAGTCACTAGACATCTGTCCAGTCAGGCTCGGACAACATGGTATGGTTGATTAGAACTAATAAAAGAACATAAAATGGAAGCATTGAATATATCACAGTTCATAATTTCTGAAAGTATTTTCAAGCATCTTACACACACACACACACACACACAGAGAGAGAGAGAGAGAGAGAGAGAGAGAGAGAGAGAGAGGGGGGTACAATGCAGTTCGTTCAAGTCCCAGTCTTGGAGTGTCTACTCCAAGTGTGACACTCATCACACTAAAGACTATTTCATTTTTCAACTAACAATTTCAATAAAATATTCTAGTGGAAGGAAGCCCAGAAAATAATTTACTTCTGACCTTCTGGGAGGGAGACATATAGAAGGCAAGAATACATAATTTCTTAATTTAAGTGAAAGAGAAGCACAACAACAACATTAAAACAAAGTTAACGCAAGCACAAACAGAAGAACAACAAAATAAAGCTCCTTATGCTGATATGTTATGCTGATAAGCACAGCATATTACCTTATACTATTAATATGCTACAGGTCTATGTTTTCTTAAAAAGTGAATGTTTTGGAAAGTTAGTTGATGAACACTGTAAATTGTAAATTCAAGTCTTTTCATATTGGAGTAAGCTCTGAATTTTATTCAGCATTTTATAATTACAGACACTGTCAAGCTGAAGAATTAAAACTCCCCTCTCTCAGATAAAGGTCTGATTAATATAACAACAACAACAACAACAACAACAACAACAACAACAACAACAACAACAACAACAACAACAACTAGGCATTTATATACCACTTTTCCGGATATTTTGGATTGCTCCTCAATCTTTAATCAAAGCGGTTTATATAGGCAGGTGAATTCTAAATCCCTGAAGGGATTTTTACAAACACAGATTGTCTCTATCTTTCAAGAGACACTACATTCAAGATGTTACATTCACAGTCTGGTTACAACACTGGTCCCGATGTCTGAAATGCTGGCTGACCAAGTTCTTCTTCAGTTCTCACGAAGGGCAGCTGAGAAAGCTCCTTCACTCATATAGTTATTCCTCTGCCATCTCCACTGCAGGTGTGCAGAAGCTGGGATTTAAATTACACTATTGGGAGTCAGCTGTCAGTCCAGGATTGGATTCATGAATGCATGGAAATGTCAGATCTCTCCAAGGTTTGAAATATGGAAACTAAAGAAGAAAAACATTCTCATTAAAAATCCTCTCATAAAAGTTTTATTTCTAGCTAGTGAGTCAATAGAAAGTATATTTGGCATTAATATAAATATTAACATTTTATCCCAAGAAATGGGAATGCTTTTGACATGTGAGCAAATTACCAGAAGAGACTTGATGCAGATTGCAGCCATGTCACAACTTTTGGTGCGCATTTCATTTTCATAGACCAGGATTCTGAGAATCTGATGTCATGTGTTGATACCACTACATCAGCAAGAACGACTGATAGATGTCAGTCTATCATTGTAGCACACCATACAGAAAGGCTGAGGAAAAAGAGTTATGTGCAGTACAATACAACCACTGGCCAATCTTGTAGCTACCACATGGCCAGGAAGGCCAGCACAACCATGAGGGAAAAGTGAGCTAGCTTATCTCTAAGGTCTCTGTGGTGGTGAGGTCCATGAAGAGACCAAGAAAGAATCTGTTTGCCCTCATCTCGCTAGGATGGAGTTGCTCAGTAATGCATGAGGATGATGGACTGAAATTACCTCCTGACGTGGCATATGTGAAGATATGGAGTCAGGAAGGGAAACAAGGAGCCAGGCCAAGGAGCCCTAAGACCTTCAGCCCAGGAACAGTCTCATTCCAGCAAGAGGAGATTCCCTTGATCCTGTTGTTGTTGACCCAGTTGGTCTAGCATGTTGGAAAAAATAAAGAGAACCTACCTGTTCACTTCTTGGAAGCGAACGTAGAGCATGGGGAAAAGCAATCCCCTCAACAACCCCTCCCCAAGTATATGACCCAAGTAGGAGAGTCTACATAAGCAGATGTTTACTCCTTTATCATCATCTGGCTATGTGGCAGTCATATGTTTCAACTGGAATTTACTGCTGAATAATAAATACTTAGGGTATGAGTCTAAGTTCACCCACATAAAAGTAAATTACTTTGACATTCTTGGAACTCTTGTTATTTTCAATCACATATTTTGAGGATCAGGTTATTGAGTCAGCATTTCAGGCTCAAGCATGGTGGCAGGAAGGAGCAAGGCTGGGGTTCTGATTTGCCACTTTGATATGGAGGCTGAATCATGTCAATATTGTCAGTTATGGTCCTTCAGGCCTGAGCTGTAAGCTGAAGCCTCGATGGTTGTGAGCAGAATACAATGCTCAATTGGCCAGGCAAGGCAGGAGACCAGCAATGGTTTCCAGGTATAACAATACAGGTGCTCCTTACTGTCTCTCATTCACAGGAGTTGATGTTACATATTCCTACACACTTTGAAATATACAAGGGCCCTGATGACAGAGGCTGCAATCCTATCTCCAGTTAGGCCAGCCTAAGCCCTGGCATAAATTCTGTGCTGACACTGGGGTGTCACCAAAGTGCCATAACACTTGTGCGCCATTCTTGGGGAGGGTTAGGCTAGTACCCTGACATGTGCTTGCCTCCCTACAACATCACGGGAATGGGGAAACAAAAGAGTTGTGCTGGCCTAGGTTAGGATTGCACCCTAAATCCTAATCCTAGGTTAGGATTGCACCTTAAGTTAGCTCACTTGGCCAGACCCTGCTCTCAAACTCTCACCTGAGAAACCTGAGAGAATCTGGGAGAAGTTGGCCTAATTCTCACTGAGATGATGTGCACACCATGCCACTTAAGACTGCAGCTATGCTCTCTCATGAGCAAAAACCATCCCACATTCCTCCACACAAAATATTATTCCTCCTCCTTCCTAGCTGATTTTTTCCATGTGAATAGGGAATCTTTTTTTAAGGGTGGACATTCCACTGTGCTTGAAGAGGTGACACCCAGAGGACCCAACTAACTAGTTCACTGAGAAGTTTCAGGCACCTGGTTTCCTTGGCTTTACTTTACATGAATAAGATATCTGGGAAGGGATGAGGACTTTGGAATTATGAGAGGGCCCTAAATCTCCCTCATGGATTTTCAGAAGTCAGCAGGAGTGGACAAAGTCAATGCTGCCAAATATATCCTGGCCTTGCAATTATTAAAGGTACAGAAGCTGTGCTGGATAAGAAGTTGGCAGCTCTTTCCTCCTCACATCTGGTGCTGGTGTTGGAAAACGCTACTGTACGAGTGTGTCTTCAGCACAATGGCCATCTCTGTGACTTTCCAGCAATGCAGTCGAATGGGGGGTGTATATGAGGTTTTCCCCTCCACTTCACATTTAACCTAACAATGGTATTTCTTTTTGTTCACAGTTCTCATAGAGATATCTTTATCCTCCTTGGAGAATTTCAACACTCCAAGAGTGCTTTCCAACAACAATACTGACAGCAAGACAGGCTTTTTCTGAGTTCGAGGAAAAAGAAAAGAAACCATGGTTTCGACACTGAGCCTGAACTGGCCAAGGCAGCATCAGGTGCTGTGAATTAGAAGAGTGGAGAAAAGGCCTTTATGGAAATGATGACATGCGCTCAGAAAGACTGCACACTTTTTTCCAAGTTCAGGAATGTTCTCTTTCCTGCTAAGCAATAAACTTCTAAGTGGGAAAGTGTGGTTTCAAGAACATTTTCTCTCAAATCCACTGAGCAAATGCTTGCCCTATTTTGGCTCTTCCAAATTGACTTCGTCGACCACGAATATTTGTTTGGGAATCATGCTTTTCCACATTTTATTTTAATGGCACACCTTAAATGGTATTTTAAGTTCACGGCTTCAGCCGTTTGTGTTGTGACCGACTTTCCACCCACGGGGAGGGAACAGTCAAAACTAACAAGGCAAATGTGACACGTCACTTCATTCTCAGGAAATTTCTTTGGCCCCCAAATATAGTTTGCTTGTATTTGATCTACTTATCTCCCTGCTTCTATTTGAACTGCTTATCTGTCTCCTGCAGAGAACTGTTTGCATCTTTCCTGGAATCATGTGGAGTCTATTTAAAAAGAAAAGAAAAACACGACAAAAATTAAACTATCAGACAGTATAATTTTCCTTAAAGAATACCATGTTTTCCCCCCAGCTACTGACAGTGGTTGTATTATATTGACATAAAAAAATAAATAAATGAAATAGATACCTAATTTTGTTTGGGCTTTTAAGTGCTTCATGCTGATAAGGTATTTACAAGAGCTTCTGATTATGTTGCTTTAGTGCTTTTGATCTCCATAACCCAGACCTTGAGAGTTTGTGTTGATCCCTGCCAAATTTTTCAGTGGAAAGTCAGAAGTATGGACTATACACTACATGAGAGGCTATCCAAAGTAAATATGGTGGTATCCCAGGTTAAAATAAGCTTCTGTTCCCCAGGATACTTTCCATACTTTGGGATAGAGTAATGTAATGCCCATACAGGAGTGCAGAACTTAAGGTAGTGACAATCTAGTTAAGTCAAGAAAGCTGTCACGTGTTGTAGACACACAGGGTCAGGATTGGACCCTCAACCAGCTCAGTTACCTCCATCTAGAGTTGTCTCCCTACTGTGTTTCTCATACATGGTGCCTTCATATGCTTCATCATCTATTGGTCATGGAAACTCTATGACGCAGCACTTAAGTGGTAGCAGTTCCACATAGTGGTGTTGAAGCTACTTGTGAGTGTGACATAAGATTATTTTGATGCTACCACCAGCTACCACATGCATTGAGTAGCTGTCATACAAAGGGTTCCTGTGCAAATGGGAGCCTCTATTAATTAAACCACACACACAAATATGTTGTCAATGCGTCAAGTTCAATGTAGGTTACAACTTCTTACGCAAATAAGTAGGAAAAAACTGCTGACTTCCTCTCAAGTGCATAAGATGGACTGGAGTAGCATGTGAGTACAAAGCATGAGCTACTTTTAATCAACATTTCTTGCTAATTTAATCAACATTTCTTGCTATGTCTGAACCAGTCTCCCTAGACAAGAAAGTATTCCATGTAGTGGTATCATTAGGATTTGTGTCACCTGATGTGGGAGGCCAGCACATCTCCCCCGTGATGGACTCCCCCCATGCAGTGGCCAGGGGAGGGCTTCAGGCACTGGGCATGATGATGATAATGCTTATTTGGCTATAACCTTTGATAGAATCAAGACGTTTCAACATGGTTTGTTTCAGTGCAGTCTGCATGAAATTATGCATGGAATGATATATAACATGATGTTATTATTTAAAAAACTAAGATTTACAAATTTTTGACCAGACTTGGTATCATCCCCCACCCTGTGTGTGTCACCCGGTGTGATCTGCACCTCTTGCAACCTCCTACCTACACCATGCCAAGAAAACATCTAAACCATTTTTAAAGGTTTCTTAAGTAGTGCAGAAAATTACTCTGACAACACTGATTCAGGTCAACCATTTTCAAAGAAGACTGACACACTAAAGAGAATATAATGTTAATCTGTTAGTAGAAAGTGATGCCGTAAAGCAGTAAATAGCCATAAGGATATAAACTATAAAGTAGTATGTAGGTAGGATAGAAATTTCTGTTTTCTTTTGTCATATACTATTCATGGAAGATAATTCTTTCTCTCATGGAAAAAATAACATCACTTTTGGATGCTTCTGATATTCCACCTCAACGGATTTGGTATGTAGCATAATCCTAACAAATACTTCTCAGCATTTTGGAACAACATCATGCAATACATCAAGGTCATATATTTTAACTTGTGTAGACTTGGAAACCCTCCATATTGTTCTTTCCATTGACAATGATAACTACTTTAGCAAAAGCCTCATTTCATGTTAGCTGGGTTAGGTATAAATGGCATTTTGTTCTTATTACCCAAGCTCTTTCTTGACAAATACATTTCTTTTGGTGAGCTGGTGCCTGTCAGGACTTGCTAATTTCCGAATACTTTTGACACATTTGACACTAAATGTGTCACATTTGACACTTTTGACACATTTGACACTTTTGACACTGAAGAAGAATTCTTTAGTGATTCATGCTAGACGAATTATGATAACTGACTGTATTCCATTACAAGAAACATTATAATCACTGACACAGCATGCCAATGACGTGTGTATTGCATTCTGTGGGGAGGGGGAATCTTATCTCTGGGGTGCATTGCAGGTGCATTGGTGCTGCAGTCAGTTGAGGTTAGGCTGTTCAATGAATCTGACTGTAGGTCCATCTAGCCAAGAGCAGTGTGCTCTGATTGAAAATAATTTCTAAAAAGAAATAGATATCTAAAAAGAAATAGAAAATAATTTCTATTTCTAAAAATAATGACCACCAGTACCCACTGGTGATCCTTTCTTAGATGCTTGTATGAAAAAGAAGGATTAGGTAACAGAATAAACGTTGCTGGATTCTCTAATTTTTTTCTTAGCACTAAACATCTAACAACCCAGTCCTATCCAACAACCTTCCCTGTCAACTAGCTGTTCCACAGGTGCACATGCTGAATCATCTGGGGGTGGAGTGCTGTAGTCCTTGATCCCTTACCATCCTTGTTCTCTTTCCATCCAAGTAAGGGAACGTTTTTTCACTTCTCCACTGCTGCTATGTATCCACTTGGACTAATACTAGCCTTTTCACTGACACAAGTCCGAGTGGACCTGGAAAGGTGGATTGACGGAAAGGATATAGTATGTATGACGGTAAGGATATAGTATGACCAGTGCTAATCACTTCTTGGCGGGGAGACCCCCTTCCTCACCTTGATCTTCGCCCCTTTCCTCAACTCTCTTTCAGTCCCTCTGGTGATGTCACTTGCTTCATTGTCTTCAGTCAAGATAGAAAAATGAAACAAGAAATAAGACTACTGCCCAAGAATGGACGTGACATGGTCTATGGTTCAACAACCTAGGGAAGTTATGAACTAAGTTAAGATCTTTGCAAAGTTATTACTAGTAGCTTTTTATCAAGTGGTGCCGGACAGATTTTAAGAAACAATCTGGCAAGCTTTTACATTATGGAAGCTCTGGAAAGGATTTTTGGCTGCAACTGCTGCCTTGCACAAGCTTCTGTGATGCAGAAGTTGGAGCCTGGATGAGACACTGAGGCTAAATTTCCAAGAAAACCAGTCTTCCCAGTGGACCAAAGAGTGTATCTCTCCTCTCTTTAAATCATCTAAGATATCTCTCTTCTGTGACTCACATATTATTCCATGACCATGATTTCTGCAAGCCAGGAATTGGCAAGCTACAGTTTCTCCAGAAAAAAAACAAACAAAACATTAAAAGACATTTTGTCTACAACGTATTTGATTCGTCATTTCCATTTAAAAGGTGACGCCAGATCTGGCAAACCTAATAGGGGGTACAACTGCTCCTGACTTCTGTGCATGCATTTTGATCTGTTTTTCAAGGATAGATTTAGCTCCTACTTTTACTTTGCCTATAGCCAAATTAAAAGACCGAGTTCTGTGAGGGCATACCTACAGAAGGGCATACAGAGGGCATACCTTTTCAGTATTGATCGCATGTGGTGGTAGGGTCCATTTTTTGGATTAGAGTCATCCATATTTTTGATGTAACATTGAAGAAATTAGCCAGCCTGTCACAGAGGCCTATTGCTGGATCACTACCTTCCCACTGAATTGGTACCTATTTATCTACTCACAGTTGAATGCTTTCAAATTTCTAGGTTGGTAGGAGCTAAGATGAGCAATAGGCACTCACTCCACAATACAGCACTTTTGTCTCAAACTGGTAACCTACCAACCTTCAGGTTGACAGGCTCAGCATTTTTAATCACTCAGCATTCACAGTCCCTCTCTACCTACACTAGAAAGTATATTGGTTTTATACCAGTTTAACTATCATGGCTTCCAGCAAAACCTGGGAATTGTGGAGGCTGTCAAGAAAGTCTTTAGCCCAATGTAGACAACCAGCAGGAAGTAGCAGCTATAAAAATCATTGGCCTTGAAACATCCATGTGTATAAAATTGAAAAGTCACTGACTGATTCATCAAATGCAGGCCTCCGTCAGTCTTGGAAGAGTATGGTATCGTGCTCGGCACTGCATACACTGCATGCAAAGCACGAAAGCCTGGGTTAGATTGTTATGGAGGATAGGCTGCTACCCAAGCAGCAAATCCCCCCTCTCCATGCCACTGAATTTTTTTTTTGGTTCATCAACACCCTGCCGAAACTGCTGGACCGCATGAACCGCATGAACTGCATGAACCGCATGAACCACATGAAATTCCCACTAGTAGGAGCAAGTAGACGCCCACTGAAAACTGGTTTACTTAACATTGAAGAATTGCTGACTCATCAACACCCAGGCCAGCCCCAATCCCTGCACCTAGAAACATGAAATTTGGGAACCATATTCCTTCTGTGACATAAGGACACTCTAAGAACAGATTTGTTGCCCAGAGCTTAGTGCTTTGCAGTGCCCACTGCCTAGTGGTACCCACGGCCTAGTGCTCCATATTGCCCAGTGGTGTCCAATGCCTGGTGCCTGCTACAGATGCTGGTGTCCAGTACCCATTAGCGATGGCTGGTGGTGCCCTCTGCCTCCTGGTGATGCTCAGTGCTCGGTGGTGCCCACTGCCAGCTGCTCACTGGTGCCTGGTGGTGCCCATTGCCCACTGTTCCCAATGTCCAAAGGTGCCACTGTTGCCCCATGGTGCCTACTGCTGCCCCACTACCACCTGATAAAGACCACCAGTACCCACTGGTGTCCATCACCTGGTGTCTATAGTCTCCTGTGCTGGTGCCTGGTGGTGCCTGGTGGTGGCTGCTGGTGGTGGTACCCACCAGTGGTGGAGCCCAGTCCCCACTGGTCCCCTGCCAGTTGTGTCTGGTAGTGGTGCTTTTTGTGCCCTCTGCCCACTGCTTGATGGTGCCTGGTGGTCCCCTCTGCCCAGTGGTGCCCAGTGCCTGGTGGTACCCACAGCCTGATGCTGCCTGGTGCCTACTGTTCAGTGCAGCCTGATGGTGCACAGTGGTGCCCACTGTCTGGTGATGCTCACTGCCTCTGGTGCGTGAATGCTTGGTGATGCCTGCTGCTGTCCACTAGTGCCAGAAGCCTGCTGGTGCCCACTTATTCATGGTGTCTTCTGGTGACCATCAGTGCCCGCAGTTGTCCAGCCATGCCCAATACTCCTGCAAATTCAGCAAGTTAATGAACGCCATCAACCAACAGAAACCAACAGAAGTACCTTACTGGATTCAGAAGACTTTTTGAAATAAGATATTGAGGCCTTGCCAGAAGGCTTCTAAAGAAGGAGAATTCTCAACCCAAAGGGGAGGTAATTTCATAGGAAAGATTCTTCTACTATGAAGGTTGTATTTCTGACTATCAACCCGCTCAATGGTTCTCAAACCTTTAGCACTGAGACACATTTTTTAGATTGAGAATCTGTCAGGACCCACTGGAAGTTGTCAAGACCAGAAGTGACATTTTCAACAACAGGGTGACCACATGTCATAACCAAAAAAGAGGACGAGATCACCCAAAATGTAGTGTGCCCATGAAAATGCCCCAGCACAAGTCCCATGCTGACCTGGGGGTGTCACAAAAATGCAGTAAATGCACTTCTGTGCCACTCCTGGGAGAGAGTTAGGCCAAAGCACACACAGACATGCACTTGCCTCCCTACATGACCACAGGAACGGGAAGACCAATGAGTTGTGCTGGCCTAGGTTTAATTCATTAATTAAAAGAAGGCTCCATGCTGCCTGCTCGTAAGTAGGACAATGAAGATTTTTTTCCCAGGACACAAGGCTAGAAAAGAGAACATGTCCCGGAAAAAGAGGGCAGATGGTCATCCTGATTCAAGTAGGAATATTTTTAAAAGTCATGGGCTGCAATCCGACCTACACTTGCCCAGGATTAAGTACCATTTACTATCAGCATATACATAGCATATACTGCATATACTGTACATAAAAAGCAGGCCTCCGTCAGTCTTGGAAGACTACGGTATCGTGCTCGGTGCTGCATACACTGCATGCGAAACACGAAAGCCTGGGTTGGATTGTTATGGAGGATAGGCTGTTCCCCAAGCAGCAAATCCCCCCTCTCCAGGCCACTGAATTAGTCCAATGGAAAGGCAGAGCCAATACAATTGGATCCAGGTGCCGTCGCAGAGCTGGGCTAAGGACAGGAGCTCACCCTGTCTTGTGGGGCCGACCCAGGTCTCGAACCCTGGCCTGCTGGTTAATAGGCACAGCACCTTAACTGTGCCTATTAATTAATTGCACCACCCACAGCCCACATACTGTACATAGTAGCCTGTTAAAAGTACAAATGTGTAACATTTTCCCAAATGAAGTAACATACTATGGAAATATCAAATCTAATATATTAAAAATTAAAATACTGAAATGAGCAGGGACCCATCTGAAATTGGCTCATACATTTTGAATCTTTCCTTACACCAGTGATTTTCAGTCTTTTCCAACTCAAGGCACACTTAACAAGGCACTGAATTTGTCAAGGCACACCATCAATTGTTTTTACCATCGACAAGGCACATCAGATAGTTCAAATCCTCCAATTTTCCTATTAATGAATGTCAGTCCCCAAATTCCCACAGTACAACTGGTTGAAAATCACTGCCTTTCACACACAGCTTTCACCGCCTTTTAGCCTATCAATGTTGAAAAGACATCAATGTTGAAAAGTGGAGATTATGTCATTAGGAGGAAATATTATAGGTCCCTGTTAGAACTTTGGTCACAATAAAAGAGATAACAAACAAACAAACAAACAAACAAACAAACAAACAAACAAATAAATAATAAAAGAGCTAAGAGAATGTTGAGGAGAAGAACTGTCATTCGTTTTTCAATTATCATTTGTAACTATCTCTGAGAAAGATAACAGGCCAGGGCTGAGAACAGACTAGGGGGGCAGTTGAGGACAGTCATTGAGGGGAAAGTATGGAAAAGGGCAGTTGAGATTTTGGAAAGTGGAGTGGTTTTTTAACTGGAGAATGTTATATTGTATCTCAGTGAGTGACAGCTGTGGGCTGTTACTAGTACTGAATAAATGGACAAGCACTGTAGTATTGACATAAATGGGTGGGTGGAATTATGTCGCACATCATAAGCAAAAATATGTGGGTAGTAACAGAAGCAACAGATTTCTAAAGGATTAAAGAAAAAACCTTTGTAGCTTTCATCCTGATTGTTTCTTGACTGATCTGATGCCATCAAGAGCATGAATAGGATAGCATAAAAAACGCAAACAGAAAGGCCAAAATCTACAATTATTTACAAGAGTTAGCTTAGTAAATAGCATACAGGGAACAATCTTATGCTACTCAGAAGTCCTATTGTGTTTGATGGAGCTTATTCTCTAGAACGTGTGGATAGGATCGCAGCTATAAACAGCAAAATCACATAAACAGACAACATGGTTCAGGAGAACTGTCATTTTATCATGAAAGTTCTCACTGATGAAATGGTTTGCTTCTTCTTAAGGACCTCTTTGAATGAGGAACGTCTTGAAACAGGAGCTTCCATACATTAATGGCAGTACACTCCAAAGTGGGTTGGACTGGGAGACTACCTCCCTGTTTAATGGTCCTTAGTATCTTGTTCTCTCATGCTGTGTAACATCTACCTGTGATGCTGGCCCATATGTGAGACCAACTGAAGGCAGTAGCTTGATGATCATGTTTATCTCTGTCCAGCTACCCATCACTGGACTGGAAATGGAAGAGGGGAAATAGAGAAGATGAAAGGTGGAGGGGAGAGAAGCTAGAACATTGGAGAGTGGGAGAAGCAGAGACTGGCATATCATCAAGGGTGAGGAAAGACTGCTTTTGTCATACCACTTCAAGCATCAGGAGGTCTTAGGCATTGCCGGATTTACGTATAAGCTAAACAAGCTATAGCTTAAGGTCCCACTCTCTTGGGAGTCCCCAAACAATTGAAAGGGGAAAAAACATTTCCAAAATATAAGCTAATTTTTTTTAGATACCTATTAGGTCCTTAAATTACCATATAGCATATATTCAACACGTAAAACAGCAACAATTTGTTGTTGACAAAGGACAGCTGGACATATAAAGGACCCCATTACCTTCAATAGATTAGCTCATTAAGCTAAGGTCATCCCTCATAAAACCTCAGTCCGGCCCTATCTACATGGGACTGCTGGGAGAGATTGATAAATTTAAACTACAGTATATGAACTTACGTACAACAATGAAACAATGTATTAATAGCAATACTTGTACAGATTTGCCAGAATAAAACTAGAGAAAAAAGTAAACATTCACAATGTGATTTTTTAGTTTAGTAGGGATTGTAGATGGACTGTAATTTGATTTGTCTTCAGAATTTATGCTTTTCACTACTTTGCAATGGAAGCCATTATCAGCTATTGTAATTATGTGCCATATGCTGTGTTCCGAACAGGAAGAAAAAAAAAACATGTAACCATAAAAGTATGATACTGGATTGTGAAAGCCTTCCAGATATAACCTAACTTATAGCTTGAAGTCTACTGTAAAACTATAGATTTGATCCAGGATTTTCCATGCTCAAATGCATAGCGAGTTCTCTTAGCAGGAGACCATTCTTCATGATTTTCTGTATGTTTTGGACTTACTGACTTATTGACCTCTTCAAGCGGAGCATGTCTGAAGATAAAATATGACAAATCCTCAAATATGCTAAACAGGTGTTAAAGAAAATGCTCTGTGATTTATTGCGCTGAAACCTTGTGAGTCTTGAGGCGACTTTAGTAGATGCAAAGCCAGACTTTTCCACAGCAAAGGTGACTTCACACATGTTTAAATTAGTGGTTTTAATTACTCTCAGTGTAATGCAAAAACCACATAAGTGAGCTTTTTTAGTGTAGGCCCATATCCTAAAGTCAAATTAAGCCCTTTGCTCCAGAGGAGGTAAGGTGACTTTCCATAAAATAACACTAGAGGGTGATGTAACTGCGTGGACCTGTAACCGCTCTGGATTTTGCCCATAGTCTGCCCTAATTGACCTTTGTGAAGTTAATCTACATCCATATTTCTTGTATTTTATTTTTAGCTCAGACCTATAGCATGCAACAGTGCTGGTGTAGCCTTCACTGCATGCTGTGGGCTGGCCACGGAACAGGCACGAATGAAGAGGTTTGCTAAAACCTTACTTACATAGGGCACAATCCTAAGAAATTTAGGCTGGCCTATCTTTAGACCAATTTAGGCTTGGTCTATCTAATGGTGTGGGGAGGTCATGCATTGGCCTAACACCCCCCGCCCCCTAAGAATGGGGCTGAAGTGTCTTACTGCACTTTTGTGACACCCCAGTGTAGGCACAAGGTTTAGGCTGGCCTAAGTGGAGCTTAGGATTGCAAACTTACTTAGGCTGCAATCCTGTACACACTTTCCTGAGAATAAATCCCATAGACCACAATGGGACTTACTTCTGAGTAGACATGCTTAGAAGTGCACCTCTACTTACTTATGTAATTACTAGCTCATTGTGCTATTTTCCCCAATAGGGCTTAAACATAAGTAGCTCCTGGGGGTTTGTTAATTTAAGGTCAGGCCAGAGGTGTAAGAGATTAGGATAATGGTGCTGCCATTGACATCCACCCTATGCCTTTGACATGCCCTGCCGTGTCCTAATCCACACTCTGATTTTCCCCAATAAGGCACCAGATTGCCTCCTTCACCAGCAGTTGTTCTGGCAGGGGCTGTGTGGTCCATTGATGCACTCCTGGGGCTGCCAGCCATTTGTGCTCCTGGCTTACATGCCATTGCTATCACTGCCACATTAGCACCCTGAACCTTGCACTAATGGAACAAATGTTCTGTCAGTGGAAGGCCCAGATAAGATTGGCCCCTTGTAATTGTATTTACAAGTTGACATCCTTTGACATCAGCTCTCAATGTGGTGTATAATTAAAAGAATTCAATTAAATGCCACTACAAAGGAATGTAAGCACAGGAAGACAGCAACATCAATCCATAAAAACCACCCAAACCATAAACCAACAATTAAAACAAGATATATAAGATGTTGGAATGTCTGGGCAAATTTTTAAAGTCCTTGCCTGTTGCTGGGAAGGCGTCAAAATTGGCACCAGGGAAGCTTCTTTGGGGAAGGCATTCCAAATATTTTGAATTTTTGTAATTTGGCTTGGGAAAAAATGAATTCTTAAAAATAGCTTGCAAAGCCTAATTATAAATCAAGATGAATGGATTTCACTCATCCTAAGGTCAATGAAGCTATATAATGATTCCTGGAATGTAAAGTTTCACATTCCAAGTGGAGAATTACATCAATGAATGCAATCAATTCCCTGCCTGCAGAAATCTAGATTGCAGGAAGTTGAGTAGGGTACTAGCACTATCTTCCTCCTGATGTGCTTTTTCGGTTTGTCTGGTTTTCTTTCAAAGGGGTTGCCTTCAGCTTTGTTATCCCCAACCTGTGATCTGAATGGTTCAAGAATTGGTTGCCTCACCTGTTGTGTGACTGAGGAGCAGAAGACTTAAACTAGCAAAAGGAATATTGAATTCATCAGCACCTTACGAAGAGTCCTTTATAGAGTCGACTTACAAATCTAGAGGAGGGAAAGGCAAAGCAAGGTGAGAAATTTTCTGCCTGGGGTTCCAAAGTTGCCTTTATGGCACTGAGTTACACGTTGGAAAGATTTTCCCTGGCTGGAGCCTTGCAGCTGGATCTGCCGGAGCACACTCTCCCTCCAGGGATCTGTCGCTCTGCAGCGTTCCCCCAATGTGCCAGCATCTATAGAACCGGAATGTATGGCCCCTTCTCTTATTGCTTCTCTGTGCCTCCCCCATTTTTATCCTTAACACACTGGAGCTAGGAAGGCCGTGGTGGCTGCTATTCCTATCTGGCCTGGAGCCTCCATCAGCCCAGCTAATGAGGGCCAGGTTTATTCCACATGCAAGCACAGCTGCCAAGGAGACAGTGTTGCTTGAAGATGGAAGAAGAAATCCACGTCAAGCACGATTTCCCACCTCTTTTTCAGCTTTGCAGTTGGAACAGACCCTCATTGCAAAGGGAATGTGCATGAACCACATACAGCCACATTCATCTCTCATTTGTCGTCTGCTCTCCAGAAATTTGATCCTAAATTGCAGCAAAACTTTCAATTGCTTTCCATTAGGAAAGGAGAAATTCTGCTTTTGATGCATCTGTGTTGTCATCATCAGCTGTGTTTAAAGGGGGAAAAAAACACGGCAGATGTGTCACACGCCTAACTTGCCTGGATGTCTCTCTCATCTTACTGTCTGGATGTCTACTATCCTAACACAATCCTAACCATGTCTACTCAAAAGTAAGCCCCATTGTGTTCAATGGGTCTTACTCCCAAGAAGGTGTCTTTAGGATTGCAGCCTATATAGTGAAAGAAATGGATTTTGCCGATGCTCAGGAGCATGATGTTCTTATGTTTTTACTGTTTGGTTTTACTGCTTTTATCTAGTTTTAAACTGTATTTTATTCTGTCGTTTTAAATGTTATTAGCTGCTTAGGGCATCCTTCCATTAGGAAGAAAGGCAGGATATAAACAAACAAACAAATAAATAAGTAAATAAATGCCTTTACAGATTCCAGGGGTAAATTGGGTCCATGAGGTGGTCTGGGAGTTGAATGTTGACCTGAAAAGATCCAGGTTCAAATCCCTAATCAGCCATGAATCTCTCTAGGACAGTCACTCCTTTGCGCCTAATCTAGCCTAATTTAACCTCACAAGGTTGTTGTGAGGATAAAAGGAGGGATAAATCATGTATACCCCATGGAGTACTTAGGAGGAATGGAAGTACAGTATAAGAATGTTAAAAAGGAATGAGACCCAACAAGGACGTCTTTGTTCCATGGAATGTACCTTCAGTCACATCCATCTGGTCAGATGACAGTTCAGTCTAATCTGGTTTTCCGGGGAAGGAGCATTTATGGATTTCTTGGGCTGATATTGGTTTGGAATGAATACTACCGGGCTGTGTGTTGCTTCGGTGTCCTGCAATGCCTCCTCACTGTCTGTAAATCAAAAGGTGATTGCAAAATCAACATAAACTGGCAAGTTTTGTACACAGATCTGGAGTTAGTACTGTATATTGGTCAGTTGCCAGGTCAAATATTGTCCAGTTGATTGCCTGAGCGCAATCCAAGCGCTCCATTTGGCATGGTGCAAGTCACTTGTGCCAGCCCAGGGAGCTACAAATATACCGTAAAGCACATCTGTGACATCTGGGTGAGAAGGCACAAGGAGGTCTCCCTGCACTGATCCCGTCCTTTTATCCACCCTATTGTTTATTTATTGATTGGACTTATTTATTTATTCAATACAGTTCTCTGTGTCTCCCTCTTTCTCTATCAGGGTGTTTCTCAACATTTGTCCCCTGCTGTATTACTTTGCATGGTCCTCCAATTGAAAGTACCACCTGAATCATGTCGTCACCAGTTCCTACTGGATTAGAGGACACATGTTACATGAAAACACCAGCAAGAGGCTCTTGTTGAATGGGAGGGAATAGTGGATGGGAGAACTTTTCCAATCAGGGAACAGCATGCTTTGGTGCTCTGCCTGCACAGCCAAGCACTTTTCCACTTTTTGTGGGGTTGTTACAATCTTGCTGCCAAGCTGCAGAGCAGAGGTGTGGGGGTCCTGTAAGTACCACCAGACCCCACCTCTGAACCACTGGTTGTGCAACACTTCTCTAAATGATGATGGTGATGGGTATGCCACCAGACAGTGCTGGGCTCTTTGAGCAGATGGCTAAGTGAGGGTTCCCACCATGTCACCCTAGAGTGATTGCCTGGGGTATTGGTGCCATGCTCAAGGGTCAGGGACTTCACTCCACATCTGGGACTGGAAGGCCATGTGGTCCTCCGCCTCACCCCCTTGATGAGATTCACTTCTGGGGCTACAGACAGTGATGCATGGTGTCCATATGTCATAACCATAAAAGGAGGACATGTCCTGGAAAAAAGAACATACGGTCACCCTGGCAGTTATGACATGTGTTGGCGTCTGGCATAGCCGACCAGTGAGGCAAGCCAGTGCTTTCCAAGCCTTGGAGCTGGGGATTGGGGAGGGCAGTCAAGGTGACCATCTGTCCTCTTTTTCCAGGACTTGCCCTCTTTTTTAGCTTGGAAAATAATCTTCATTGTCCTCCTTTTCCTTGTGAGCAGGCAGCATGTAGCCTTCTTGCAATTCATAAATTAAGACTGCAATCCTAAGCATGTCTACTCAGAAGTAAATCCCATTGTATTAAATTGTACTTGCTCCCAGGAAAGTGTGGTTAGGATTGCAGTTTATATGTTATCCTAAACACACTTTCCTGGGGAGTGTGTTTAGGATGCAGTCCTAAACTGCAATCCTAAACACAGTCCTAACCACACATTGTAAGTCCTAAACACACTTTCCTGGAAAGTGAGACCCTTTGAACACAATGGGGCTTACTTTTGAGTAGACAAGATCTTAGTAACTGTTTAAATTAACCACATAAAAACAATATATGGCTGCAGTCTAACCACATTTTCCTGGGAGTAAGTAGTATTGAACACAATGGGACTTACTTCTGAATAGACATGCTTAGGATTTGACTCTATTTTAAGTTTTTGTGCTATCATCGTGTCCTACATTTTTCTTGGGTGTCCTACATTTTTGGAGTGGGTGGGTGGGGGGCTTTGTCCTCTTTTGACATCAGGTCACCCTGGGGGTGCTGCTGCCTGTCCAGGCTGCTCCTCCTCTGCCAGTGTTGGGGGGATGAAGTAAGGAGGAGGAGGAAGATGCGGTGGGGGCGATCCAGGTAGGCGAGAGAGGCGAGCAGAGAGCGCTTCCTCCGCTGCCTGATTGACAGCCTGCGGGGGGAAGGAGCCTATATAAAGCCGGCGGAGAGGGAGCCACTGCAGGCAGGCAAGTGTGTGGCTGAGCCGGAGGGGATCAGTGAGGAGTGTCCTTGCAGAGCTCTGCGCTGGGACTGCACTGGGGGATCGACCCACCTGAGAGCATCGCTGGCAACCCCGGGGCCAGGTAAGGGCTGCCAGGGGGGAAGAAGCATCCAGCCTCACAGGGGAACAAACTGAGGCTGACACCCCAACCACACTTTCTTGGGAGTAAGCCTCATTGATTAGCATAGCACTTACTTCTGAGTAGACACCTAAGGCAGCAATCCCATCCCCACTTGCCAGAGAGTAAGCCCCATTAGCTAGAATGGGACTTACTTTTGAGTAGACAGGGATGGGGCGGTCAGGATGGTAGGGCTTAGAATGCTCATCCCCACAACTCATTGTGGGTCCACATCAACTCTGTTGAGGCTGTCATAGTACGTGCGCTTACACGGGAGTAAGTGCCATGGAGCCCAATAGGGTTGATTTCTGAGGAGACCCACACAGGGCTGCTTCAGGGCTGCTACTTTTTCCTCTAATTCAGCGGCTCCCACATTTTTTATCACCAGGACACACTCTTATGAAGATCTCTTTTGAGACCTACCTAGGTTACCAGACCGACAAAAAAACAGAGATCTAAAAATTTATTTATTTATTTATTTATTTATTTATTTATTTACTTACTTACTTACTTACTTACTTACTTATTTACTTACTTATTTACTAACTATCATAACTAGAGAAAAAACCCTCAAATATTTATCTCCCTATACTTACACAGAATTGCAAACTGCAGGAGCTGTGCTCTTTGCAGAGTAATTACAGTATATAAGGATTTGATTTTTGAATAGCCTCGGGGCTTGAGGCAATCAATTACCTGATTTCTCTATTACCATTTGGTAACCCAACAAAAATCAGCCTCTGACCCACCAGTGGGTCCTCACCCAGACTGTGAGAATCACTGCTCTAATTTCCTGTGGGATTAGCACATTGTCTAGGGATGGTCACTGAGAACGTTTTATGGTCTTGTGCACTTCCTTACTATACAGATATGGTAAAGGATGTGTGATAAAGGTTGCCTGCCAAGACCTCAGGTTGCAAGAAACCTGTTGATCTCTGCTATGCAGTAATGCTTTTGGGTTCCTGTCAATGGAAAATGTCCTCCTGCACACTAAACCACCCTAAAATGAATAAAAGCAGCACAAGACCTCCCAGTCATTTCACTGGGTTTTGTGTAAGCAAATGTCCCTATGGATCTCACTGTCTGTAGCATTCTTGAAAGACTTCTGTGTCATGAAATGGCAAAGACCAAACTTTGATGCCTTGATTTCTTTCCAGACAGCTTGATCAGGCACAGTTTTCTTTAAATTAGGCTACAATAAGAACTCCTGGTGTACAATCTGGACCAAATTAAGCAATTTTATTTCTTGTGGGTGAGCTAAGCATGTGCTTAAGTGGAATCTTTGGGGCAAAAAACAGCTCTTGGATTTACTTATCACCAGGGCAGACCTCTCTCTCTCTCTCTCTCTCTCTCTCTCTCTGTGTGTGTGTGTGTGCGTGCAGCACATATTGATGGAAGAGGAGAATAAAACCTGCACATTTACCTGGAAATCTCGAAACTTTCTAAACAGCATTCAGGTTGTTCAGCAGTCAATAAGCCTGCTTTGGCAAAATCACCAGATTTATTTTTCTACATGAAATTTCCCATAGAATTCACCCAGAAATATATGCCCCATATTCTCAGGACTTTCTTTGCTGAGCCTGCAGCTGCTTCTATCATGTGCACACTTACTTGGCAGTAGACTCCATTGACCACAGTGGGACTTCCTTCTGGACATGCCTAGGATTGCACTGTCAAGACACATCACAGATGTGTAGCTCATTCCTCTGCGTGTCGATTTAGTCCTACTGTGTCCACAGAGACTCAGTCCAAAGTAAGCATATGTAGGATTGCATTCACAGATCCAGTAGGAGATGCAAGATAATTTCATGCTGATGTAACAATAGGTGCAAAGAAGCAGACTGTGTGATACTTTTCCAGTGTGTGTGACTGAGCCAGACAGACTGGGATTTGCTGTGGAAGCATAATATATAAGTTAAATTACATGTGAAAAGCCCTGCTGGAAATACCATTATCTTCCAAGAATGTAGCTCTGTAGCTGGCCAACAGTGGATTTAAGAGATGCAATAACTAGTAGACTATATTTGAGTGCCCAGATGTCTCACGGAAAATTGTGAAGACAACTCTTGCTATATGGTATATATTTCCTTTAATTTGTTAGGAAGAATATTAAACTTGAGTCCCCCTTTTTGCTGCTGCTTTTCAAGTAAATGTCCTTACTTCTGTCACAAAAATCAGATCAAATTGTAAATTGCCATTGCAAATATGGTATGGCCACAATATGGAACAAGGGTCAAGATTCTAAAACATGGAAAAATGCCCTGATTATAGTATACCTATAATAAGATACAATATAGGTGCAAAATTTGCTTTCAGAGTTATGGTTTGCGCCATAATTTTAAGAGAGATGTCTTTAAAACAGTTGAAATAATGCACACATCTTGGTTTGTTCATAGGCATTATGTTACACAGGAGCTGGTTGTTATGGCTAATGATCTTGCTAGCTTTGTGGATTTCATCAAAAGCTCAAGGTAGGTCTTTAAATATATGAATCATTTGAGCCAAAATATTTTCAGAGTAGATGGAACTGCAATTACTGTAACCTGATTTCTAAAAGGAGTAATGCTGATGTACAGTTACTTGGCTATGCCAAGAATAATTGCTCAAATATTTCTTTCCATAGCGTGCTTGTAATATGAAACTACTCCAAAAAGACAACTTATGCCTAAAATGTATCAACCAAAGGCAGGATGGGTGAAAATATGTGGGTATCAATTGGAAAACAGCCAAATTGCTACTGTACACACTGTTGTAGGAACCAAATGAAATGTTGGTGTAAAGACCCTCTTAAACTTTTGGCTGGTTAAAATGTCTTGAGAGTTTGACTTAATTCCTTCCTGGGAATTAAGGTTCGGGGCACTATGTTGAAAAATTTCTATACAGGAGGAAAAAGTTTTATTATTAGGGTTTGAAAAATCTTGAAAAATTTCAGAGGAACTTACATGAAGTTTCTAATGATCTCCAGGAACTGATTAGATCTTCACTTGCTTAGCTTTGAGAATTTGTTGCTTTGGGTCCACCTTGACAATTCACTGGATAAAGGATTAACACCTAAATCTCACTGAAACCTTGTGTGGTGAGGCAGCAGCAGCAGTGCAAGCCTCTGCTGCACTCCACAGTGAAGTTTTGGCTGCTGGAAGTTTCCCCTTGCTTATGGTAACCTCTAGCAGCCACTATAGGGCAACTAAGACCTGCATGAGTGAAATTGCTGGAGCAGGGTCCACAAACTGTACAGGTTGATCAGGCTCAGGATTTGGCATGCACTGCTGCCATCAAATCCACCCCCTCATGGGCTTTATTCATCCACCCCAGCCCCATCTCCTTCCCATTCATCCCATTCCATTCCACCTCTAGCAGTGGTTGTACCTGCTCTGGCAGGTCTCCTGACAACTGCCAGCTGTGGCATAGTCAAAAGAGTGCAGAGGGTACCAACTGACCTGTGCAACAAGCTTTGATGAACAAACACTAGTGGCCAAAATTGTGTCAAACAATTGACACTAGTAGCCAAAATTGTGAAAAACGGGGTCTGTACAAATAATACCATCATATTATATATCATTGGAAAGATAATTTAATGCAGAGTGCAATGAAACAAACGGCATTGGAATATCTGTATTCTATAAAATGTTACAGCCAATTAACCAGAAATTGAAAACGTGACTGCCTTATGGAATGAAGACTGAATTAAAAAGAAAACATAAACCTTAACTGGAAACAGACTGATTGTTCTGAGGGCCACTGAGATTTTATTGCAACACAACATGGAACCAATAAGGTGTTAATATGAGTTGGCTGTCATTTCTGTGTACTTTGCTACAGTTACCCCTGCTGACCAGATAAACGGGCACTTTTCATGCAGCGTTTCTCTTATTTTTTTACCAAGGGGACAATAACTGTCACTCTACATCCCAGCACAGTATCTCTAACCAATAAGGGGCACATTTTTTATTTAATTAATCAAATTTGATTTTGTTACTTCCAGGGAAGGTTACACAATTTTTTTTAACCTCAGGTAGCAGATAGTTGACTAGCCCTACAATCCAGAATAACTACGGGTGCACGTAAGAGACTTTACATGCACCCGTAGTTACTGCACCACCTAGTGAAAACCTATGGGAAATTCATATTGCAATCCAGAGCAAATTGTTCTTACACCGGAGCAAAGACTCCCCGTAGTTACTCTGGATTGCGCCCTTAGGCTGCAATCCTAAAGACACTTTCCTGGGAGTAAGACCTACTGAACACAATGGGGCTTACTTTTGAATAGACATGGTTAGGATTGTGCTATTAGCTAAGCCACTGGCTTGGGGCGGGGGGGGGGGGGGGAGGCAGGAAAGCAGAGCAAGTAGGTGGTGAGCTACTAGAGGAAGGATTTTCACTTTTTAAGAAGCCAAGGTGTGATGTCACTTCTGGTAGTGACATCACTTTTGGGTTTTATGATTTTGATTTTAAGCTTCACAATCATTTTGATTCAGGTTCACAATCATTAGCTACATCTCTGACTGCTGTTGTATGTGGGAAAGCTCTGGCCTACCTGTCAGCGTGCTGGCTGTTGGTGTTTTTTCAAAGCATGTTCAGTGGTGTGTTTTTTAGATAGAAGTGGGCTTTAAATGTTGCTCAGTTTCACTATTGCTTTCATACATTTCTGTCCATTTCTTTGCTATTCATGTTGCCGTATGCTGGTGGCTTTGCAGATGGCGACAGAAAGGATGAGACCTCTTTTGACTTATTGCAAATCAGCAACATCAACAGGAAAACAATTGGAGCAAAACTATTCCGGGGTAACATTTCCAATATCCCAGCATATCGCTTCATCCGGTTTGATCGCATTCCTCCAATTAATGCAGAGAAGTTAAAAGAGATTGTGAAACTCATCCAGCATACGGAGGGCTTCATTCTGACAGCCACGCTAAGGCAGGATCGACAGTCAAAGGGCACTCTCATGGCACTGGAAGGCCCTGGTTTCTCTCAGCGGCAGTTTGAGATAATTTCTAATGGTGAAGCCAATACGCTTGAACTTTCCTATTGGATAGATGGCTACTTGAAGATTTTTCCTTTGGAAGAAGCAGATCTAGGTGACACACAGTGGAAGAACATCACAGTGCAAGTATCAGGAGAGAACTTCAGTCTCTATGTTGGTTGTGATCTCATTGACACCGTCAGCTTAGAAGATCCTTTCTATGAGAACCTGATAGCAGAGCACAGTAGAATGTATGTGATCAAAGGCTCTACCAGAGAGAAACACTTCCGGGTAGGTATTGAAGGTAGTATAGTCTGTCAGGTAAACGACAGACAGCAGGATCCCAAACATGTCTACTTGTACAATAGAGATGTGATGGTGTATATCAGTGCAGTGGCCAGCATGTTGAAATGGGAAGATGACAAATAGGATGGAGGAAGGATTAAAATGTATGCAACAGTAAAGATCTCACATTTTAGAACCGACATCTTTGTGTATCAGGATATCCAATG
This sequence comes from Cryptoblepharus egeriae, assembly GCA_030015325.1. Classification (NCBI taxonomy): domain Eukaryota; kingdom Metazoa; phylum Chordata; class Lepidosauria; order Squamata; family Scincidae; genus Cryptoblepharus; species Cryptoblepharus egeriae. The sequence continues at coordinate 192,246,515 of JAREYC010000001.1, read as the reverse complement.
TGGCTGGCTCATCAGGTGAGATGATACAGGCTCCATCAGTGGCAAGACGGTGGCAGGTTCAGGGTGTTTTTCATCTCGAGTCTGCTGCTTCCACTGCCTCCCTCCTGTGATGATGCCTACATTGATTATCTTTCTATCCACTAAAAGTGAGCAGATCACCTTGCTCGTTGGCAGTTTCTTTAAACGTGGATGTGCAGAACTGATTTATGGGAACTATGAGAATGAAGGAGCACCTTAGTCTGCTCAGTCTCTAAATCTGACTGCACTTTTGCAGTTGAAGAAAGCATACAAAGAGCTTGATAAGTGGATGTCATTCTGGGTGGGAACTGCTAAGAGATGGTGGACAAGGAGCATGATAGTAAGCATGCTTGGCCTTGTACGCCAAAATACAGCTCAGTTTTGGCCTCTGTGCTATATCAAGGGGAACAGTTAGGTGTGGATTAAGATTTTTGTATTCTTGGACAATGGTCCCAAAGCTCTTAATTGCTTGGCTACGTCAGAGGACTAGATTTGCCTCAAACAGGATTCATCATAGCATAGATGGATATATAAGTCATAGCAGATAGGAGAGCATGTGTTTAGCCCCATGATCAATCCCTGGCAACTATAATTACAGAAAGATTAGATGGCAGGTGATGGGAGAGGCCTACTGGTTTCCAGTTGGAACTGTGCTAGACGGACCAGTAGTCTGACATGGTAGTAGGCAGTTTTATATATTATAGGATTATGAAACCAGGAAGTCTACTTGCTGATTAATTAACTCACCACACAAAACTCTAAAATTTAACTTAGGTATCAAGTGCCCATGGTGACTAGTAGAGAATGTACAGTGTGTTTGGAACCTGGATGGCATAGTGGTTAGGGAGTTGGACTCAGACCTGGAAGATTAAATTTTTCTCTGGCCATGAAGCTTCCTGGGTTACCTGCTTAGGCCAGACACTCTCAGCCTCACTTAACTCACAAGGTTGTTGTGAGGACAGCAGGAGGAGAGGAACTAAATGCTTTTATAAGCCTTATTAGGCATGGGACTGATGAGGGATGAATCTCTTTAACTAAAAATCATTAATTAAAAATCATTAAAATTAATTAAAAAAATTAAAAAACTTGAACATGCATTGCAGAGCAGAAGGAAGGATTATGACTATTTTTTGAATGCTATTTGTCATACCTCGGCACACTACATAAAACACTTGTCTCCTGTCAGATGTGAAGGGCATGCAAGTAAACAATTACTTGTTTTTACAGCATTTCTCAATGCCTTCTTTACAAAATGCATTTTAACAACTGGGAAGCAGAGACAAAATCCTTTCCTAGTTTTGATGTTCCAGTTTTTTTAAATAGTACAATCACAGGCACACATCAGCATAGCACTTATGCTGGGGCTTAGGCTGGCCTAACTGCAGGTTAGAACTGCAGCCTAAGACAATCTGATGTAGTGACCAACCTGCCCTGTCCTAAGCATTTCTAGCTTCTGCTGATATAACAACCTATGAAAGTGTGTGAGCATGTGCACATACACATGCACATGTCCTTTCCACTGTTTCTGCACGCTGAGTGCAATTGCACAATTAGTGGTGTCTGAAAATACATGGGCCTTCATCTGACTTTCCTGTTGGCCATTTTGCTAGTCTCACAGCTCAATCCCTATCCCCCGACATACCAAACATGCAGTCCAACCACCAGAGGCTGGGCTGCATGCTTTGGGGGGGGGGGGAACCAAAAGGATAACTGGAGGTAAGTAATTTTTTTAACTTATCTTGTTGTAGGTCTTCCAGCTGTGAATGGGTTTCATTGGACTCATGCTAACTATGGAGCTGTCATATGTCCAAGGAATCATAGAATCATAGAGTTGGAAGGGACTTAGTAGGTCATCTAGTCTAACCCTCTGCCTGCAGCAGGAAATCCTCTTAGAGCACCCAACAAGTGCTCATCGAGCCTCTGCTTGAAGATCCCCAGTGAGGGAGAATCCACCAGCTCCCAAGGAGAACTGGCAGCATTCTGTGGCAGAATTAAAGGAATAAGATATGACTGCAAAAGCCACCAGATTCCACTTCTCTTTACATGACTCAGGTTTCATCCCCTAAATGTTCCAGTCCTCCATCTCCCTGTCCATGACCCACCTCTGCGGCCAACCTACTGCTCTGGTAGACCATCCAGCTGAGTCTGGTGCCTGTGTGGAGCCACTGGCTGTTTCCTTCAGTGAATCCATTGTGTGTGATAGTGCCATGATGTTTCTACAGTCATTGGACCTTTAACATGATTATGTACATTGGACATGCATCTTCCCCAATAAAATAAAGAATCCACTGCCATAATCTGTTGGTGTACACATGATATTTGTGAAGGCAAAGGTTTCACTTGGATACATATCATAAAACATCTTCTAGACGTATGTATGATGATGTATCAATGGCTGGCTTGGTCTATTGGATTAGAGCAGAGGTGTCCAAACACTCAGAACAATTGTGGAAATTCTAGTTGCACTTCCAAGTTGAGATTTCAGCAGGTGCAGCTTGTGATCTATGAGATGAGAAGCTGCACCTCCTGAAATTCCCTCTTTTACACAATTATTAAAAGTCAAAAGGCCCTGAAGTTGAAAGTTTAGACACCCCTGGGTTAGAAAAACCTACGGTGGTAGCATACAGGGGGAATGTACCTCCTCTCTCGAGGCACAATATTATCCAATTTTCCAGTGCTGGTGGTGCAGTTGTGCTAGTGGGATGTGTGCTGTATCCTGGAGGGGCCTTAGCATGGGAACATATATTCTTTTACCACATTGTGTACATGTGGCCACATTTTGTCTACACTGGAGCTGGGAAGTTGGAGACAATTGGTCCCTAAATCAGCAGAAGGATGACTGTACTGGCTCAAGCCAAACTAAGGACTATGCTGTTAGGTACATAATCTTTATCTCAGAAATAATTGTGTGATGTAAACTACATGCAGCTACGGTGGACAATGTACAGTGCCATAAAAAAAGGAAGAGCCATCATTTCATTTTTGAAATGAGAATTTTTTTATCATGTTTGTAGGGTCTCCTCCAAAATGTTCACCTGGTTTTTGGAACTTCAGTAGAAGATGTCTTGCACAACAGAGGATGCCAGAAGAGCCAGCCTGGTAAGGAAAATACGTATAATTTTGACAGTTTCATCTTTTGAAGCCAACCGTCATTGGTGCCACTTGGATTGTGAACGAGCAGAACAATGGGGAAATATGTGAATAATCATAGATTTCACTTATGACTGTGACTAGGAGTTTCAGAAAGATTGGTATCCTATCAATTTTCTACCATAGCTCCCCTTATGGGAACTATAGGTTGCATAGCCTTCCCATGGTGTTAACATGTGAAGTTAATGATCTCAAAAGTGTCATGTGTGGAAAGCATACCATGACTTTATGAGTCTGTGTGGCAAGAAGTCCTCATTTCACTGAGTCAAGATGAGTCTCCAGAAAGCGACAATTTATGATGAATTGCTCTGATGTGCTGAGTTGCATTTTTATGGGTTTCCAGTCTTGAGGTTAAGATAGCTAAGTGATTTAAATTTCTCAATGCTGGAAACAATTCATTATAAGCTGGGGAAAATTGTTTACTTAACAGTTGTCACCACAGTGAGATTGATGAACTTCCTGAACAGAAACTAGTTTTCCCTGCCAGTTTATGTCGATTCATTATTGTATAGCTATGTCTACAATTATTTATAGAACTAGTGCATGGTTCTGTTCTCATTCCATATTTACATGGCCTTATGATTTTATTCTGGGGTCCTGATTCTTTGCATGTTTGCACAATTTTCATTGAGGGGTTACTCAGCAGGCAAGGTGCATCGGAACAAAACCTTGACCTCTTGAGATTTGACACAGAATTCCCTATCTATTCTAGGATCTCAAGTGATCCCCTTTATTGCTACCTCATCTTCATCTTTATCATGGAACGTTCTCTACAGTGTGACTGTGGATTAATCTACAATCAGTATAAGTTTCTAGCTTCCAAACAACTGCCCCAAAACTGTTGACCACTGGGAATCAGACATTGGTCATTCCTATTATAGAAGACAAATTTCTGTAGGCCATATTGGTAGCTGTTTTAAATATACCCAGTCCTGTGGGTGCATTATGCTGATGGCATGAGCTCCATGGACATAATGTGCTTTGTGTGTGCTGCAAATGCGAGCATGCAACCTGGCCACCTCCACAAGTGGCAAGCGGCTGGATCAGTACGAAGAGTGACAGAGGGCCCATGTTATTGTATGTAATCCCGGCTCTCGCTTGCCTGCCCTCCAGTGATCCTAGGCTGTGAGGGATCTTGTGGTGTCCATAGAGTCAATCATATCTGGCTAATACTGGTGAAAGGTGTAGGATCTGTGCAAAGAGTGACTAGTGCACATGCTGTGCAGAAGTTGGAATGGAGGCAGGAGCGGGTGGAATGGGGGATGTGAAATAGGGTAGTAACAGCCACTGACAGTGATGCTGTAATCACTAATACTGTTTGATTAGTGTGAGGAAAATTCTAGCTGGACTTTCTCCATTCTTATGCCAAAAAATTCAGTCACTAGAATAGGAAGTGTGTGTGAGATTATCGTCTGCATTTGTTGTCCGTCCATGTTACTCATTTGGCACAAGCACCGTGTATGCAGTAAAAAAAAACCTGATAAAAGCACATTGCTGTCTGCTGAGCTATCTTTTGAAAAGGTTGTCTACCTTGGAAGGAAAGATTGCTTCTTGGCTATTTGAACGGTGTTTTGGGATTTTCCTTTTTTTAAAAAAATTCTCCTTTTCTTCTGATTAGTGCTGTGCTGAGCCTTTACCCATTTTATGGTTCGCGTAAATACTAATGCTGGGGAGGGCCTAAAATGTTCCATGCAAATAGTGGTTTTTGTGAATGTTCACAACTGTTGTATCACTTTCTCATGTGACTTTGGTGACATTTACCCAGTCTTTCCTATGCCAGTGCAAATGCCTAAGGCTTATAAAGCTTTAGTTCTTCTCCTTTTGCTGTCCTCACAACAGCCTTGTGAGATGGGTGAAGTCTGAGAGTAAACGACTGGCCCAAGGCCAACTAGAAGCTTCATGGCGAAGGAGGGATTTGAACCTGGATCCTTCAGGTCTTAGTCTAACTCTCTAACCATTACACCATTCTGGCTATTGATTTCCTCCTCTCCAGTGATCCTAGGCTGTGAGAGATCATGTGGTGAATATGTTGGTATCCAGATAGTAAGATTTGGCTGTTACTGGTGAAATTACATTGTTGAAAGAAAATGATGCCAGCTAGGCCTGAAGGCAATGCTTTTTTTGCATTGCTCTTATTTTGAATGGGCAGTCAAATGAGTCCCTCTTTTTAATACGATTCTGTATTTTAAAACAGAAAAAACTACTTAAACTACTTATAAGAGAAGTTTTTATGAACATATATTGCATGTAAGATGATAATCATGTTCTGAAACTATTTCATCAATAAATGTTCATAAAAATTTCTCTTACAAGTATGGTTGTTTCCTGAAGAATCTGGCCAAACCAACAGCTTCAGATTATTTTGTTTTTAATTATCTTCTGGAACCAGAATGTTGACAACCCTTCAACCTGTATTTTTTCTTCAGAATTAAGATGAAACTTCAGGGAACATGCAATACAGGTGTTGGCCACTTAATGTCGGGATGCACTCTCTTATCCCTCTTGTTATGTGATTAGGTCATTAAGCAAACATTCAGTCCAATCTAGTGTCTTTGCTGTGCAAACACTCTCTGTCTATACAGGCTACTGGAGAGTGATTGCCTCTTATTTGTATTAAGAGTGTCTTTGTAAACAGACACTTTGCTGCAAGCTATGGGAGCCTCTGTGTTGTGCTTTTATCACTGTTGTATATGCATCTGTCATTAAGCAGGAGGTTGTTAAGTAACGGACGCCTGTATTTTTAAAAATTGGATTGTGGACTGGACTTACTTGATTGCCACTTGTTGTGACTCCATGTGACTTTTCGATTGCCTTTGAGCTTGCAGAGATGCTTTTCAAAGCTATGAAAAGTCCCATATAACTGGAAGGGGATTACATTCAATCTCTGTTTTCCTCTTGTAAATTTGGAATGAAACTGTCCCAGATTAGATGCAGCTACAGTCCATCTATGGTAATCATATATAATTTGGGCCAAAAGTAATAAATTGTGGTAAGGGGTTGCATACACATAGTGAGTCCCTGCTTTTTTTTCTGCCAGCTGAAGTGAACATCATTAATGAGAGCACAGAAATCCTTCATCTTAATCCTTCGGTCACCAACATACACCCACATACTGAGTATGTTGGTGAAAACACAGAGAAGAAAGTCGAATTCTGTGATCGCTCATGTGAGGAACTGGGGTCGATGTTTACTGAACTTATGGGACTACGTATTGTGGTCAACAGCTTGACTGAAAATGTACAGAAAGTGGTAAGTACTGTATCTCCAGTATATTTAGACATACATTTCCAATGATAACTCATCAAAATAAACCAGAACTGCAATGATAGTCACAAGCACAATCGTGAGCTGTTGAACACTGGCAATGAGATCTTACATGTTAGAAATGTTTAAAGCCCTTTTGTGAAGTGTTCAATGAAGGAAGGATTATAGCATGTTTTGCTTATGGTATCTTCCTACGTCTGGACCGTGATGGTGTTGTTACCTCAGGTCACAAATTTTCTGTGCCATTTGAAGGACTTTTGCAAATTGTCAGTTCTTCAGTTTATTACTGCATTTTGAAAAAGGAAACAGCTTAAACAGTGTTATGCTGCTTACTTCAAATTTGTCAGTTACTGCGCAGTCCAAATCCAGTTGGCCAGCTGGAGCCTGGGGGTTGTCATAAATGTATAAAAAACATGTTTTCAACACCAAAATGACAGGCCCATCTTGTTGGCCTTACAATCTGCCAATCTGGGCCTTACATGCCAGTGAGTTGTGCTGGCAAAGTGTGAAGTATAGCAAAGAGGCGTGACAAAGTGTGGAGTTTAGCTGCACTTTCTGAGGTAAAGTTAGTGAAGCCAAGATATTACATTTAGCAGTCCCTTTCTCTCGAGGCCATTTTTCTTCTATGGATTCAGCAGATACCATTTTGGTGCCACTACATTGCTGCGTAGTGAGTTAGGTAGGGTTGGGCTGTGTGATGGGTATCTGAGTAATTGAGCTTTAGCTAAGAATAGATGTTTTTCCATGGAAGGGTTAGTTCATCTTTACTAATGTGTTTATTTATTTGTACAGTCTGAGGAGAATGAAAAAATCATGGAATTACTTGGTCCCAACACAACACGTAAGAACTATTCTGCTTGCTGGCAAGATGGCCGTGAATTTGAAAACAATGCACAGTGGGTCGTGGACAGCTGCACTAAATGTAGCTGCAAGGTAAGTCATTAGCAAACATATGTGACTGCATTTTCAAAGTATCAGCAGTTCACTTCACTCCCACAATCTTGCGTAGTTTGGCATCAGCATCCAAAAATTGAGTGATGACCACCAAAGAGTTTAACGTCTTTCTTTTGAGTGTTAACCAAGGCTGCTATTTCCGTATACAAACACAAAAATGGTCTGGTTGATTTTGGAAATGTAGGGTGCAGTCCTAACCAATTTAGGCGAACACAATTCATCTGTCTCCTTGTTCCTGCAGTTGCATGGGGAGGCCAGATAATGTCTGTGCAGTGGGCCTACCACCACCAGAAGTGGCGCAGAAGTGCTTTAAAGCACTTTTGCGATACCTCCAGGCCAGCACGGTACTTGTTCCAGGGCTTATGTCAGCCTAAACAGGGGTTAAGATTGCAATCTGAAAAGCTATACTGTATAAAACTTTTCATAAAGTGATGGTTAAAATATAGGCTATGACTCTAAACACACTATTGTAGGAGGAAGTCATTTGCATTGCATGGAGCTTACTATCTAGAATACTGTACATGCTTGTTAAGGATTGGCAGAGCCTGTTTGCCTCTGTGATTCTCTGAGTAAGGTTATCTACAATGTTCTGTCTTTAGTGTCCAGAATCCATCTTTCCTCCCTTATTCGCAGAAGTTCTGTGTTAACGGGTGTCATCAGCCTTAATGTTGGTTCAGGATTTAGAATTTAGGCCACTGTCATCCCTGATCTAATGCTACAGGTTGTGGTACTGCTCCAATAGAGGACACAATCATCTGTACAGAAACTCCTTGGATGAGATTATATGTTTCCAAGGGCTATTAGTGGCACCCTAATATATACACACCAAATTAGGCGTCTGCTCTTATCCAAAGAGCAAAGCTTCTCTAGTTAAGCAACAGCAATGAACATATTTTTCATCTAGAAGTAGAATGTTTCTTGGGAAGATAATTTATATTGATATTTAATCAATGGCTGCTTTCTTGTATTTGCATGTAGAACTCCAAAACGGTATGCAATAAAATAACATGCCCAGCTGTGCATTGTGTCAGTCCAACCTTTACTGAAGGTGAATGCTGTCCGGAGTGCTCTCACAGTAAGTATGACATAAAGAAAACCTGTAGAGAAATAAAACCTCTAGAGAAATTTCATTCCACGGGGATGTCCAAATTTTCAACGTCAGGGCTCTTAGACCGTTAACAATTGTGTAAAGGAGGGAATTTCAGCAGATGCTGCTTCTCATCTCACATACCAAAAGCTGCACCTACTGAAATTCCTTCTTATTAAAAATCTAGGAGCTCTAACATTAAATTTGGACATATCTGTATTAATGCAAGGTGTCTCCACCCAGTTTGGGTTCTTTCCCTGTATTGCCCCCTGTACATATCACCTCCTCAGTGGTCTCCTGAATATCAAGGGAGGCCTTTATATGTGGGGTGTGTGGGGAAGGATCTACAGAAGGTGTAGGAGTGAAAATGTTTGCTTTTAGGAGCTAACTTTTGAACCTCATTCTTAGGATCCAGCCCAAAGACTGTTTGAAACACAACTATTCTTGTGGGCTTTGGCCCACAAATGGACTTAAGAACAAAAGTTCTGTGGATACTACAGAATTAGTACCCTACAAAATTAGATACTACAGAAGTAGTCTCCATGCACTGCTTGTCTCTCCTGTGCTTTTGATTCCCAAACCAGTTTGTGATTTTAATTGGTTTCGACTCACAAATGCCTATTAAAGCAATGGATAGTTCACTGCTTTTATGCTTTTTCTGATCTTCAGCTGATGACAGCGAGGAAGGCTGGTCTCCATGGTCTGAGTGGACTGAATGCTCTGTCACCTGTGGATCTGGAACCCAGCAGCGAGGAAGATCATGTGATGTCACCAGCAATACATGTCGAGGCCCATCCATTCAAACTAGAACTTGTTTCCTTGGCAAATGTGACAACCGCAGTGAGTGCTGAAATTTCTTCTTTGTCCTCTCCTCTCCTTGTGAATAAATCAGAAATCAAGCGTATGCATAAAATGTTTGAGAGAGCATAGGTAGTTATTTTGTTTGGATCATCATATGTTAAGATATGGCCTGAATTGCTTTGGGATTGTCCTGTTTCTCCACAGTGCAAATAGATGGATCAGTGAGAATTAGCAGGGTTCATAGATGAGAACATTGCTCAGTGTGACCCTCTACCAGAGAGTTTTGCATGATATGCCAAAAACCTACCTAGATATGTTCAAGGAACAAGAAGCACAAGTTCATGTTGCCATGTCCTCACATGGTTGATATAGTTCTGCCATTTTAAATCATTGTGCTGCAGCACATTGATGTGTTATGAGTGGTTCCCAAGGATGCCACAGGTATTTGGTAGATGGTCATTTATGGGTAGGGCCAGAGGGGAATGTGAGCCCCTTTATTGGCAGCACTGTATGTTTTGTTAATTGCAGGGTGACCAGATTATTCCTGAACCCCAGGGCCAAAATTCCCGAACCCCAGGGCCAAAATTCCTAATCCCAGGGAAAAATTCCTACCCGCTTTAAAAAATTGCCAAAAAGTATATTTTTTTGTTTTTGCTTTTTGGTTTTTTGACCATAACGTTTGATAGGAAGGAGATATCGCCAAACTGATTTTTGCATTGGATTCTGCTCTTCAATATGAATCCAACAACATATAGCATGATGGAATACTGTGCACTATCGCAAAGTTTCAAAATGAAGCCAAAATGTAGGACAATGAAGCCAAAATGTGGGACACCTGGACAGGAGGCTAAAAATCCGGACAAATCCGGGTTTTTCTGGTCATATGGTCACCCTGGTTAATTGTCAAAAATGTGATGATATGCCTTGACAATTTTAATGCTTTGACAATGTGTTGTGAGATTTTAAAATTGAAAATAAGTTGATAAATATCTATGAATATCATGGGAATTTTGTGTAGCAAATGTAGCACATTCTATGTATGCTGATAGACATCTACAGAGGCTTTTTATTAGAACTTAAGATAATGCAGAGACAGACAATTGAATGGTAAGTATTTTTCTTCCCTTGATTAGTACGTCAAGATGGTGGCTGGAGCCATTGGTCCCCTTGGTCTTCCTGTTCTGTCACCTGTGGCGCAGGCAACATAACCCGCATACGTCTCTGCAACTCTCCCATCCCACAGATGGGTGGGAAGAACTGCCAAGGAAGTGGACGGGAAACAAAAGAATGTGAAGGAATCCCATGTCCCAGTAAGTCTGCTGCTTCAAACTGCTAGAGTAAAAAATTCTAATGGCAGGAACTAGATATCAGTATCTATAAGGCTAAAACAATCTATCCATAGCTCATAATCTTAAAGTCAGAAACGGAGTACTCCTGGGCCATATCCAGTCCATTTTGAAGTGTCACCTACCCCTAACACAAGGTGTAATCTATGGCAGCAGATCTTGCCTGTGAACGTTTTGAAGAGTGACTCACATTTCAAAATAGAGCTCAGGAAACCATTTTGCAGAGCAAGACTTTAACTACCATCAAGTGCTAGTAGACAGTCCAACAAAAGGAAAGGGGAATTACTCTGGGCAGGAAGATGGCCAAAATTTACAGTTACAACTTTCTGTCAAAGCAGATTCTTATTCACCTATGGATATATTTAAAGCTCTGAGTTAGCACCAGAAGAGATTTGCATTCACTGATGTAGTGATCAATTGCAATAAATAATTGACACTATTCTGCATGGTCACTGTACTGACTTTCAACTGATTTGCTATATTGTTTGTTACTTTCTCTTTTTATCTGGTCTGTTCCAGTCAATGGTCGATGGGGTCCTTGGTCTCCATGGTCTATTTGCACAGTTACCTGTGGAGGAGGGATTCGTGAGAGATCTCGTCTCTGTAACAGCCCAGAACCCCAGTATGGTGGAAAGACTTGTGCAGGAGATGTCATCCAGCATGATATGTGCAACAAGCAGGATTGTCCAATAGGTAAGCTACACCCTGACATACATCTCTACAGGTCCAGTCTCCATTTGTTTTGAAAGGTCCGAAGGCATGCAGAATGCACGATTTTTGTGTAGAACTTCCAATATTTGGTCCATGCTACCACTAGCTTAAAGGATCTTGGACAGCCTGACTAGGAAAGGCTTTTATATGAAACCTTAGAGAGCTGGTTCCTTTCAGAGTATACAGTGCTGTATTACTGACATATAAATATGAGATAGTATAAGGCAGTGGTTCTCAAAGTGAGGGTCAGGACGTGCTGGGGGAGGGTTATGACTTTCTTTCAGAGGGATCATGAAAAGTCAGGTGCCCCCATCTTGGAATTTGGCACTTGGAATCTGGAATGGAAAATTCAGTCTGCTTCCCAGGGAGTAGGTCTTATTGAACACAATGGGACTTACTTCTGAGTAGAAAAAGAGGAGCTCTGGAACCATAGTTATATCACCTCCTGTTTGATTTCACTTTCAGCCATGACATCACTTCTGAGGGTCCTGGACAAATTGTCATCCTCAGAAGGGGGTCTTTGGCTGAAATGTTCAAAAACCCATGGAATAAAGGTTCTTTGTATATACCTAGTCCTTCCTGCTCTCCCTTTGTAAATTGATTGACCCTGTTACACAGTATATTAAATATACTAACAATATAGAATGTTTGGTTCCTAAACCAGTTTGTGATTTTAGTTGGTTTCTACTCACAAATACCATTATTTGTATTTGCAACAATTATTTCACTACTTTTATGCTTTTTCTGATCTTCAGCTGATGACAGTGAGGAAGGCTGCCTCAGAAAGAGGTAGTGTGACCATATAGACTGGAGGACAGAGTGCCTCTACCTTTAAGTATTGGATAGAAGAGGAAATTTTGGCAGGTGCTGTTTTTTAAACCCTTCTGTGTTGAGTTAAACCTACCTAAATTCCTTCTTCTATGCAATAGTTAAAGGTAGAGGCACTCAGTCCTCCAGTCTATATGGTCACCCTGGAAAGGAGGGACAGTAGCAATATAGTAGTAATATACAGGTGTCCCCCACTTATTTGATGAGTTAGGGACTGTAGTGAAAAGTGGAAATTGTTGAAAAATGGAATACCATCTTTTTTTTTAGTTTACAAATGTTGATTCCGATGCATTTTAGGTAGTAAATTGCAAATGCCCTTTTTATCTTGCAAATTCCTGCTGTCACACAAAGATTTCAGCAAATGGACTCTCATTAACTTCTTTGGCAACAGGAATAGACTAGGAGCTAAAGTGGTCATGCATTCTCTCTCACACACACAGACATATCAAAACAGTGTGAATCACTATGGGCAAAATCCAGAGTAACTATGGTGAGTCTGCTCTGGTGTAAGAACAATTTACTCTGGATTCCAATATGAATCCATACTGGACTCCTGGGTTTTCACTAGGAGGTGCAGTAACTATGTAATGTGCAGTGCATGTAATGTCTCTTATGTGCTCCTGTAGTTACTCTGGATTTGGGGGTCATGTACAAATCAACATGAGAAAAGGCAATTTTAGTCTTTAGAACAGCAGAGGGAGGTTTAATAAGTGAAACATATGTTGAATGAATGACTTCTGGGTATAACTGAAAGGTGATGAAAGATTGGAGCTTCAGAAAATGAACCGTCAGAAAGTGGGGGATATGTATAAAAGCAGGCCTCCGTCAGTCTTGAAAGACTATGGTATCATGCTCAGCACTGCATACGCTGCATGCGAAGCACGAAAACCTGGGTTGGATTGTTATGGAGGATAAGCTGTTACCCAAGCAGCAAATCCCCCCTCTCCACGCCACTGAATTAGTCCAATGGAAAGGCAGAGCCAATACAATTGGATCCAGCTGGCGTCGCAGAGCTGGGCTAAGGACAGGAGCTCACCCTGTCTTGTGGGGCCGACCCGGGAATCGAACCCTGGCCTTCTGGTTAACAGGCACAGTGTCTTACCCACTTGTGCCACCCACAGCCCTAGGGGGATATGTATAGTAGGATATGCTAACACCTAAGAGCTTACTAGACGAAAGGAAGAAAAATGTTTTCCCATGTTGCCATCTGTTAATATTCCATTCCTGCCTCCCTGCCCCCCTCCAAAATTAGGAAAATAAGCTTTGCGGAGCATTGCCATACTCAGTGCTTAGTTTTCTTGTTTTGCCAGATGGATGTTTGTCAAATCCTTGCTTTCCTGGAGCAGAATGCAACAGTTACCCTGATGGATCCTGGTCTTGTGGTGCATGTCCTGCTGGTTACCTTGGAAATGGGACTTTCTGTGAGGACCTTGATGAGGTACCTGATGGTTCTGTTTCTGTGGAAGACAACCTTTGATCCCCCCCATGGAAAAGACACATTTGTCTTTGTTGGATGTATCTCAGGGACATTACTGAGTATATTTTTCTGCTGCTTTGTTTTTTTGGCAGTGTGCTGTTGTGCCAGATGTTTGCTTTAAGGTAAATCAGAACCATCGTTGTGTAAACACGAATCCAGGATTCCATTGCTTGCCATGCCCTCCACGCTACAAAGGAAGTCAGCCTTATGGGGTGGGTCTAGAAGCTGCCAGGAAAGAAAAACAAGTAAGTGATGTTGAAAGAAGGCCAATGATCAGAATGGAAATGTGATGATTTTATTTTTATTTTTTATTTATTCAAAATATTTTCAGACTGAAATGGATCACTGTGATATATTAGGTATAAGCCGGCACAGAAAGCGACTGAAGTTAAAAGTCATAGTATCTGTCATAAGCATAAACCTAGGTAGGTCCAATTACAAATAAGTTTCACTGACACTGATTTCAGTGAGACTTACTCCTAGGAAAGTTTGTATAGGATTCCAGTCTATTGTTCTAAAGTACCTTGATTTAAACAAGTTTATAGTTACATGTTTTAAATGTATTCCTAATGTTTGGGGACTACCTTTAGCTCTATGGAAAAGCACATGGATTACATGTAGATGGTTTTATGTTCAATCTCCAGATAAGCCTGGGGAATACTCTTAACCCAAAATCCTATAAAACCACTGTTAGTCATTGACATCCATCCACTGCTGAGTTGGATGGATACATTTTCAGATGCCTCCTGAGACCTCTTATGTACACCTCCTTAAAGGAAGTAATATGTTCAGAATCAAGCCAACCTCTCACTGAAAAAGCCCTTGCTGCTTGTTAGTAAATTGTTTTGTGTATATATAAAGGATTACAGGAATATTAGGATTTACAAAGGATTATGATTAGATTAAAAGCGCCATGGAAAAATCGCAAAGTCTTTAATGGGAAAGCATTAGGTTGGTTCTCAAGTCCAGTGTTATGAGCTAAGACTTTTATAATGTTGGCTGTGTTTTCTCAAGAGTTGTTTTTGGTTTGATGATGTTAATAATTTTAAACTCTTTAGGTTTGATAATTCTGAATAGTCTCCTCTTCTTAGTCTCCAAATAAGAAAGAACTGTTAACATTACACTACTCCGTCAAAACTGTCTATCAAATCAATAGCAACATGGAAGCACCAGCCAGGACCTGTTGAAAGGAAGTCACAGTGCATTAGCCTGTCTCTGTGGTTTACACATAGGCAACCAGCTAGCTACAGCCAGCTGGGTGCTACAGCCTACTAATATTAAGGAGAATATGGGTGGGGTAGGTTTGGCTCTTCTAGTCCCACAATTGCTCTGCTTCTTAATGACATCCAGAAGTTTGCAGATTGTAGGATAAAAAAATTATGCAGTGATGGCTCATTTGACTTACTGTACATGCATTTTGTAAAGTAATGAGGCGCTGATAATCATTCCTGCCCATCAAGTAAATGTTCATTGGGTTTTGGATACCATCTTTGCTGTTTGAATAAAAGAACCACAAAGTACATTTATGTATTGGATGATAATGCATTGGAGTCTCCTTCTTCTCCAGTTTAGCCAGCATCCTATGTTGCAGTTTCCTTTGTATAATGATTAATTCATTAAGGGGACCTGCATTCATCCTGTCAATGAATGGTCTGAATGATCATGATCTGTTTTTTTCAGGTCTGTGAACCAGTAAACCCTTGCAGAGACAGGACACACAATTGTCACAAGTCAGCAGAGTGCATCTACTTGGGGCATTTCAGTGACCCTATGTACAAGTGTGAGTGTCTGACAGGCTATGCTGGGGATGGATTCATCTGTGGTGAAGATTCTGATCTGGATGGATGGCCCAATAGTAACTTGGTCTGTGCTGCCAATTCTACTTATCACTGTATAAAGGTGAGTTGAGGTACCTGAACTATCCTGAATGGCTTAATGGATGGAAATTACATTGGTCTATGGATGGATTTCAGTAGTGGCTCTTTTTCTGCCATTTTTCAGGCTGCTATTGTTAGAATGAATGCTGGGTCAAATTTTTCAATCCTTTACTAATCATTTTGTCCACTGGAGAAAACTCCTAGGACAGTGGTAATCAAAGTAGGGGGTCAAGAACAGTGTTGGGCCCGACCTGGCCCAACAACCGGTTCCCCAGAAGTGGGTGGGCCAGACCGGGGTCAGGGTGCGTGGCTGGGGTCAGGGGCGGGGCCTGGGTCAGGGGAAGGGCTGGGGAGGGCCAGGGCAGGGCCAGGGAGGGTCAGGGGCGGGGCGAGGGGTGGGGCGAGGGGCGGGCCCCAACCCTGGCATACTGTGCATGCGCCTGTGATCACACCTGCGTCAATCTTGACGCAGGCTCAGTGATGGGCTTGCCCGGGCAAACTGGTCTGCCTGGTTTTTGGCCTCCTGCTAGTGACCAGATTGCTAGCAGCGGGCCAAAATTAGGTACAGGTTTGGGATGATCTGGCTGGCCTAGGCCCATCTGTGGTCAAGACCCATTTGGGGGGGTCATGACCTCAGGCCAGGGGGGCCACGAGAGGGTGGGATCTGCCATCTTGGGATGTGCTTTCCTAGAAGTAAGTCTCAATGAACACAATGGGTAGATACGGAGGTGCTCTGGCATCACAGTAATGTCACATTCTGGTAAGTTTGACAAGGGGTTCTGAACAGATTTTTAAGTTTGAAAGGAGGTTCTGGGCAGAAATGCCCACTGTCCTAGGAGATTGGTAGGCTACTGATAGATACTTGTTCCTGGCTCATACCTGTTTCCTGTAATAACTAAAAGCTCAATCCTATCTCCCACTGGCACACTCCAAGGGTGATATTTGCTGGCAGGATTCAGTGGCTGGGTGAATTTGGCATCCAGAGCTCCAGTGCCTGGTTAGGTTTGCATTGGCCTGCCGCAGCTGATGGTGGGCAGCAGAAGGGTAGGCTGGTGGAGGACAGTCTTGGGAGTGGGGATGGGACCAAGATCTGGCATTTAGACTGGATCCTAACCCCCTCTGAGATGCCTAGCCTTCCTCTGGGCCTCTCAGATCTGGATCACCCCTTTAGGTGCAACTTGAAGCATCTGATTTCAAGATGTTTCATTGCTGATTGTTCCTTCTATAGAGGAGTTCTGTACTTCATTAAAAACTTCAAGGCCTGAAAGGGGGGCTTCTAATTGGAAAATGGATATGAATTTATACAGCTATAGAAATGAGAATGAATTTTTCACCTCATGAATGGAGAGAGTGAGTACTAGACTTTTGCTGAGCATACAGTTCAAATGTTGAACTCTTTCGGTCCTGGCAGCTACCTACTCTCTTTTTAATGTGGCCAACTCAGTGTTAGCAGTTCATATTTCTTTTTTTTTTTTTTGTTCCTGTCATCAGAACATATTTCATGTGGCTCAAGAAGCAATATTGAAGATCCGCTTCCATTAGGAATCGAACATGTTGAATCCATTTAGAAGTTGCTGTTCCCAAAATCTCAGCCCATTTTTTTTGTAATGCATATGTGGATTTAATAGAGGTTAATTGTCTCTATTTAAACCTAACCTAAATGAAAGCTTAGCTCAAATGCCCTGGGTAAAAATCATTAGATATCATTGTAATTAAATCACCAAAAAGTGGATGAAAAATACCAACTATACCTCCCTCTTGGCATCCACCAGTCTTGAAAGACTATGATATCACCCTCAACACTGTATGCGAAGCACTAAGGCCTGGGTAGATTGTTATGGAGGATAGGCTGTTACCCCAGCAGCAGATCCCCTCTCTCCACACCACTGAAATAGTCAAACGGAGTGGCAGAGCCAATACAATTGGTTCCAGCTGTGTCACAGGGCTAAGGACGGGAGCTCACCCTGTCTTGTGAGGACCCGGGTCTCGAACCTACTGGTTAACAGGCACAGTGTCTTAACCACTTGCACCACCCACAGCCCTTAATTATACCACCATAAAAGTGGAAAAAGTAATTGAGTGGACGTGCATTTTTAACTTTAGAAACTGCTTTTGTGTTCCCATTTTGAGTCTTCCTGGCTTGGTATCTTATATATCATGTGCCAGCTGAGAATTTTTATTTATAAAAAAGAATTAAGTAAAAATTATGAATTTGGGTTGCTTGTGTGTACAGGATAACTGCCCTCTCCTGCCAAATTCTGGACAAGAAGACTTTGATAAAGATGGTAAAGGTGATGCTTGTGATGAAGATGACGACAATGATGGGGTAGAAGATGACAAAGTAAGCTTTTTTTCGTTAATACATTTACCTTCAAGGGGAATATGTGTGGAACCCATTAATGAGCTTCGTATCTTTGCTTTGTCTTAATTTCTCTAACAGTGTCCTACTATACATATTTACTCAGCAGTAGGTCCCAGTGAAGCTTACTCACAGGAAGATGTGCATAGGATTTCACTTTATATATGATTGTTGGATATTGGGGCTTTGCCTAGACGCAACTTTGGTTGCTACATTGTTTTGAACAGATGCAACTGAATTATAAAGAACAGGGCTCCACACTTTAAACCAAAATAGTGACTTATAACAGGGATGTTCAAATCCCAGACCAAATGTGGCCAGAGATGAGCCTTTATCCCGCCACAGCAAGCCTCCTCTATCCAGCCTGTGGGCAAGCCCTTCTGGGCAGAAGGTGGCCTGAGTAGAACTATTGAGGATGCTATTGCTTCCCCTTGCCTGTGGTAGTGCGGAAACAGTCTAAAAACATTTGTTGGATGCAGGGAGAGTGTTTCAGCCTGTCTGGTCCGTGCAAGTTAGGACTGTGCTTTCTTTTATGTAAATTTATTTAAATTTGAAATGTAAATAAATTCTTTTCTTTTGCCCCCTACACAGTATCAAAGAAATTATGTGGCACTCTTTCCAAAAAGTTTATACATCCATCTCAGGAGTAAAAACTTTTAATTTTAGAGCTCCTGGACCTTTAACAATTGTATAGAAGAGGGAGTTTCTGCAGAATTTTGGGGGACTGTGTTCACATACTGGCAAATGGGACAATTTCCCCAATTTTGTGGAAGAGAATTTTGGCAACCATAGATGTGAGAAGAGAAGCAGAACCTGCTGAAATTCCCTTTACACAAGTGTTAAAGATCCAAGAGCCCTGAAGTTGAAAGTTTGGACACCTCATGGAATGAGGTCAGCTTTAGGGATGCTTTGTAAGATCATGTAACATAGTTCATAAGTTGGAAAGGGTTAAAACTGGGGATGCCAGGAAAGTCTCCCTAGTTAACTGTAATTACGGTAAGTCATTTGGTGTTATAACTTTTCCACATGCAGTAAGTGGGAACACAAATATTAACTTTATTTACAGAACAGAAGAGGAAAAAAAATCTTCTCACCTTGTTATAAGCCTTTTTTTCTTTTAGGACAACTGTCCTCTTCTTTTCAATCCACGTCAACATGATTATGACAAAGATGAAGTTGGTGACCGTTGTGATAACTGCCCCTATGTGCATAATCCTGCGCAGATTGACACTGATAATAATGGCGAGGGTGATGCGTGTGCAGTGGATATTGATGGCGATGGTAGTTATAATTCATAATTATCATAATTCATAATTCATTCTTCATATACTGTTATCTTTGTTTTATTCAGTCTGTTTTATTCAGCAACTGATAAACTTTGTGAACAAGTACATTGTTTTAAATCAGTAGTCTTTCAAGTTTTCTTGAGCACAAATAATGAATAACATATGAAAGTGGGGTGCAATGCTAACCAATCTAGGTCATACAGCTTACCCATTTCCCTGTTTTGGGAGTGGCATGGGGAGGCTGGCACATACCTGTGCACTGAACTAACCTCCCAGGAGTGGTGCAGAAGTGTTTTTATGACATTCCCAGGCTAGCACAGGACTTGTGTTGGCCTAACCAGGGGTTAGGATTGCACTGCCAGAACCCACCGCCAATCCATTATATTGTATTATGGAATTATAAGGATTGAAAGCATAAATATGGTGTACCCACAGTCTTTTTAAATTAATGCAGAATATGCCTACATGAAGAACCACAACTGATGGGCCAGTCAAATCAAATGTCTTCATCCTTTTTTTCCAACATGGCTTGGGAGACGAAGGGTACTTTCTTTTGGATACTAGCATAATAAGGATCCCAAATTACACCTCTGGCTTAGGAGAGGAAAAGAAATGTCAACAGTAATATTTAGGATGATTAAACTGGCAAAATGGTCCTGAACAGTAGCCCAGACCTGAAAAATCTACCAACTCAAACAGTTTTGGTGTTTCTGGAATGCCTTTGTGGGTTTTGGCCCCAACTGGAAGCAGATGCATCCATGTCCTTTGAACGGATGTTGCTCTAGTGTTTCCTGGCATTTCCATAACTCCCATTTTCCGCACTGGAAGAAAAAATTATTAAAGCCTTGAATTTGATTTAGTACATGTGCAAAATATTGGATATGTGTGCTAGTAAAACCTAAAAAAACTTTTTGAGTTTTTGAAGGTTTTCCATAGCTGTTTCCATTATCACTCAAGGTAAGTTTTAATATATTGATTTCTTTTAAAATGTATACTTCCTTTTTTCTAAATAGCTAGATTTGCTTGTGGTGCAATCCTGAAGTGCACTTGGGTCCGCCTAACTATCACTGGGCTGGTATAAGTTGACTTATGCCAGCCTAGCTGCACCAGTAAAGGCCTGGGCCAGCATAAGTCAAATTACGCCGGTGCAAGGCAGATGGACCTGGGCTGGCCTAGTAGGGCTAGCATAGGCAGTTCAGCAGGGGTGTGTTGAGGGCATGTTGGGTATGGCTTAGAACAGTGCAGTTAAGCCATATCCAGTGCTTGTTTACAAGGCACAAATGCCTTCTCCTTGCTCCTCAGACCACCTCAGGAGCAGGAATAAATCTGAGTAGACCCACTGGAAACCATGTTAAGCTAGAGTAAAAATGGAAGCAAAACAAAACGTTCTAAGTCCTAGGCTGGCATAAGCACCATTCCTGCCTCTCAACCTCAGGATACAGCATGAGTCCAGCAGGCTACCTCAGCCACCACCCCCTTGCACCTACCCCCCACTACAGGGACTGCAGTCTCATGCTATAGCTGTGACTGGGACTCCTGAGCTTCTGTATAAGGCAGGCACCACAGCTGTTCTTTGTTCACTGTGATCTGAGGCAGGTCTCCTCAAGAACAAGCCCTCCCCAGGTGCCATTTACTTGGTGCTTAGCAGCCTCCTAGCCCTGTGGATTTGCCCTAAGTGTCAGCATTGGATATAGCCTACTTGGGCCAGCCCAGCTGGACCATTCTCACTGGCCTCACTTCAGGATTGCTTCCATAATGTTAAATAGGTTTATAAAAATACTCATGACATAACTTTTTCTTATTTTTGCAATGTTTTACAATGTTACCATAACATTAATTCTATGTGCTTCGGCTAGTTAGGGCTTAAAAACAACCCCTTGAACTGAGCATGGAAGCAATAGTTAGCTGCTGGATATGCCACAAAAATAGGCTGATGTTCTAACTTTTTCTCCAGTGTCACACAAAGTAACAAAGTAGTAACAAAGCTGGAGGGTTGAGGTCTCTCACTGACAGGCTGTCCTGGTAAGAGTTTTGGCTAGCATGAAACAGTACAGCCAGGGTGATGTAGTGGTGGAGAGTAGGGTGTAATCTGTAAAATCCAGGTTAAAATCCTTGCTTAGCCCTGAAGTTTCCTGGGTGATATTGGGGGCCAGGGCCGAATGTCTCAGTCTGTCCTACCTTATAGGGTTGTTGTAAGGACAAAAGGAAGGAACTATGTACACTTCTGCACCACTAATGGAGGGTTAGATGTGCTCTAGCCTCCTCACACCATTGTGGGAACAGGAAGATTGGTGAATTGTGTTGGCCAAAATTGGTTAGGAGTTTGCCCACAGTGAACTTAGGCCAGACATTAACATATTTTGGGGTTATTGTGTGAACAAAACCAGGAAACCCCCTGTACACTGCCCCAGAATCCTTGCAAGGATAGCAGGCTATACATGTAATTGATAATGACTCGCAACTGCCAGTCTCAAGATAATTGTACTTCTGCAAGCTGAGCAATTTGAAAAGAAGATGATAGTTATCTCAAAACAGGAAATAACACATTTGTGACCTATTCTGGTATTTGGAAACTGGCAAATGCTCCTCTTTCTATGTCGGATTCAAACATATGGCATAATTTGGTGTTGTTTTTTTTAATCTTGGCAGATGTTTTCAATGAACGAGATAACTGCCCATATGTCTACAACACAGACCAGAGGGATACAGATGGGGATGGGGTTGGTGATCATTGTGATAACTGCCCGTTGGTACATAATCCTGATCAGGTAAGTGAAGGAGCACATCTGGATGGTAATCTGAATAGAAAGGTTCATCAGTGACATTGGAAGGACCTCATGTTTCCACATTGTGGAAGTGTGATAGACGATTATACAGTTCAGGATTGGAAATAAAAAGTATGTTTTTGTGTTCCACGAAGAATATCTTAATGATATTTGCTGCTCCTTTTTCTCCTTTTCAAAGCCTTAGTTTATGCCCAGCTGACAGGGGAGGGAAATTGAAATGAAGACTTTCCTGGTTAGTGGGGGAAACCAATTCAAGATGTAGGAGAGAGGAAATTAGGATTTCTGGTACTGATCACATGAAACAAAAAAAGTGCTAAATCCTCATCTCTACTCTTACTCAATATTCTCCCAGTCACTGGCATAGCTGATCATCATGTAGCCTGGTGCAAAGCTCAAAATGTTGCCTCAGAAGAGATGTCACAACTGGAAGTGATGTCAACACCGGGTATTTATTTTTAAAGAAAATTGGGGAAAAACCTGCCTCCTCTTCCTCAGCAGTTCACCACCATTTGCTCTGCTAGTGGGAGAGCTAAAGCACCTTTTTGCTATCTGAAGTCCAGAAAGATTTTGTTGCAACCTCCCCCCCCCCCAATAACAAGATCAAATTTATTTAAGTAAAAAAAATGAAAATTGTGTCCCTTCTTGGTTAGCGAAACTGTGCTGGGGCAAAAAAGAATGGTTATTCTTTCCCTGCTAAATATTAGAGCAGCGGCACTTAGAAGCATCTGTATACCCAGTTAGCATGAGTAACTGTATTATGATATATCTTATATATGGAAATGAGAGCTATTTCATATCAGTGCCATATTAGTTCCATGCATCAGAATGATATCTCATTGGCTCTCGGAGCAATCAGTCTCATGGGAAAGTTGAGTTAAGAAAAAAAAGTTGAGTTAAGAAAGTTGAGTTAACAAAAAATCCACTTTTTGTTCCATAGGTTTTGTGTTTTCATTTTCTGGTTAATGTTTCATTGTATTCTGCATTAAATTACCTTTCCAACAATATATAACACGATGGTATTATCATTCAGACATATCCAGTTTTTCATAATTTTAGCAACTAGTGTAAAGCTCAGCCTGTAGCCCCCTAAAGCTTGTAGCATGGTGCAGCTGCACCCCCTTTAGCTATACCACTGCTTCCAATAATTGTCACATGAAGAAGTAAAATAAAACAGTAATCACATGCATAATATTATCATCATGCATAATATTTTCTAATGGAGGCAGTTCACACATTCAAAGCATAATCCTATTCACTAATGCCAGTGGAAATGTGCTATTAACCACTTTTGTGATGACTTATATGCTAGTGTGCAAGCAGTGCCAATGGGAAGGCACTGGCTTGCTGCCACAGTATCTAAATCTTTGGTCATCATCAGAGGTGAATTCTCTTTGGAGCAGCAAAGGGATGGAGTAGTGTGGAACAAAAGTAAAAAGGGGACATTTCTGAGTGAAATTATGCCAGATCATTGTTGCCAGATCAACAATTGTTGCCAGATCAATTATCATTTCACAATGATAATTGTGAAATTATGCTAGATCATACATAAGAGAAGGACAGGACCCTGTCCTCCCCTCTCTCCTGGGCCTGGATATCGTACAAGGGCTTCTCACACTTGCACTAGCAAATTAACTAGCAAATTAACAAGAGCAGATCTGTGTAGCACATCAGGAGCTCAACACAAAATTCCTGAACTGAATGCCTGGGTTGGTTGGTTGGTTGGTTGGTTGGTTGGTTGGTTATTTATTTATTTATTTATTTATTTATTTATTTATTTATTTATTTATTTATTTATTTATTTATTCTAGAGCTTCAGCACTTAGTGTTTGATTTGGGTGAATGGCCTGGTATTTCTAGTTGTGTGAAGCTACAGTAGTTGTGCGCAGCCAGCTTCTCAGGGCTTGTAAAAAACAGAACATTGCTGAGGTCAACCACCACCACTCATGCCTTAAGAATGTTGCCTAGAATGTCCTCACAAAAGCCACACAGTTTTTTCCCAATTGTTGAATTGCACAGTTGTACAAAACTGAGATCTGTTATGGCCACAAGCTTCTGGTGTTGTTTCATTAGGAAGAATTGTATCATACGTACATCTTGCAGTTTTCTTAGTGGATGCTGCAGACTCATGCCAAATGTTTACATTGTCAAAACAGGTGACAACAGTGTACTAAGAGCCCAATCCTGCTGACTCATTGCCGGGACTCCATGTTGGCTGTATGTTTAGAAGCCACACTACCTGGCCAGCACCTTAGTTAGTCCAGTGTCAAAAGTTGTGCTAATGCTAGACAAAAGCTGTTTCTCTGTCACTTGGTGGTCTGCACAGACTGCTGAGTGGCAGAGAGCTGAGAGGTGCATGGGGGATGGCGGGGAGAGGGTGGGCAAGAGGTGTACTGAGGAGGGAGAGAGGGAGGGAGGCAGGCCCCGCTGGAGCTCGGCTCCACCAGATCCTGAGCTTATGAAGGATTTTTGCCTTTACACAAAGGCTCTTGTTTTGCACTAGGTCTAGAGTAACCCCATTGCAGGACTACTCTACTTACATGGGGGAAGGGGACAAAGGAAGCATTGAGACCCACCGCAACAGCCTGCTAGTTCACAGGGTACCATGGCAGCTATGCCAGTGCCACAGAAGTCCTGATGAAGTGGGCAACTCAGAGCACAATCCTAACCTTGTCTACTCAAAAGTAAGCTCGATTGTATTCAAGGGGGCTTACTCTCAGGAAAGTGTCTTTAGGATTGCAGCATTAGTGCCCATCTTAGTTTATCGAACTTATTTTTACATTTTGATACATTGTTGGAAAATTGGAAATCACTGTGTTCAGTGGATTTACTCAAGGTAAATTGGCATAGAAGTTCAGCCTTAAACTTTGAATTTGAACAAAGAAACATGATGCAAAATATGATTTGGAGACAATTGTAATAAGCTTTCAGAATAATGAAGAATTGGACAAATTCCTAGTGGATAAGAGCATCACAGATCAAATGCAATGATGGGTATGGGTTTGTGTTTGTGTATATAGATATAAGCAACGACAAAAAGCAAGATGCAAGAGAGGGTACCTGGATGTAAGTGTCTTGTTGTCATGTGTGTTTCCTAATAATATTGATATCTGCCGTGGATTGCTGTGGGTTACGGGAACCTGGACTAGATGGGTCTATGGCCTGATCCAGCAGAGGCTCTTATATATATTTTTTCAGATTTTTAGAACAGCCTCCGTCATGTATGGTAATATCTGAAGGAAACTGCTATGATGGTAGTCAAGTGATTGTATTTCTTTTGCTTTCTTGTCAAGATTATAATTTTATTATCTTTCTTTGCTTTCAGACGGATGTGGATAATGATCTAGTTGGCGACCAGTGTGACAATAATCAGGACATAGACGATGACGGTCATCAGAATAACCAAGACAACTGTCCTTACATTTCCAACTCCAATCAAGCTGATCATGACAATGATGGAAAAGGAGATGCTTGTGATCCTGATGATGACAATGATGGTGTTCCAGATGAGAGGGATAATTGCCGCCTCACATTTAACCCTGACCAGAAGGATTCTGATGGTAAAAACATTTCACAGCAATATATTGTTGCTCTATCTGTGTCACAGCTCAATCTTGAGATGCAAAAGATTAATCATGAGAGCTTCTACACTAAGCTATGGCCCGTGGCCTGAATACACCTGGAGCTAGCTACTTCAGAAAGAGGCACTTCATCATTATGTAGTCTGCAGAACAGATGGTCAAATGACCTAATTATTTCTATTCATTAGTATTGGTTTGGTAAGATAAAGGAACATTTTTCAGAACCTGGTGTTCATGAGCAAAAATAAAATAAAATCTCATGGGATGTTGCACCTCAAGAGTATACTTTATGGAGGGAGAAAAAGATGGTGGCAAAGGTGGCAAAGGCAAATTCTCATAATTCCTGTGAGGAATTTTGCTTTAGGATAGCCCTGTAGCGAAGCACTGCATTTACTCGAATCTAATGCGCACCCTATACTTACAATCAAAATACTGCATTCACTCAAATCTAATTAACCATTGAATCTAATGTGCACCCTGATTTTGGAGACTGAATTCGGCTGAAAAAGGTGAGCGTTAGATTCGAGTAACTACAGTAGTTAGGAAAGAGTAAAGGAATACATTCAGCATTGCTTAGGCAGAAATAGTGGCATAGTAATACCTGTTGACTATTGGACTGGGGCTTGGTCTTGCATAAAAAATACATGCAAATATACACTTTTGAAAATTTCAGTATGTATTCAATTTGTATATAGTATACATTTAATG
Organism: Cryptoblepharus egeriae; assembly: GCA_030015325.1. Taxonomy (NCBI): domain Eukaryota; kingdom Metazoa; phylum Chordata; class Lepidosauria; order Squamata; family Scincidae; genus Cryptoblepharus; species Cryptoblepharus egeriae. The sequence continues at coordinate 192,220,285 of JAREYC010000001.1, read as the reverse complement.
AACAATTAAGGTCTAAGCTGGAGCTTTCTAACTGATTAGATTTTAATGCATTTGAAGCTAAAGACTTTTGAAATCAGCAAGCCAATCCAGAAATAGCTAACTGGGAATGTGCAATAAAGATTTACAGCCCAATCCAGAGCAACTGATCTGTCCACATAACAGCCCTTAGGTTGCCCTATCTAACACTAGGTTGGAGCAACTGCAAGATGCTCCAGCCCAGTTACTCTGAAGGAGGCTTAGGGCAGAGCAAGGCAAGATAGGGTGCCCTAAGAGAGGTGGACCTGCTCTGCCCTAACTGGGGCAGCCTAAGCAGCTCAGGAGAGGCAAGTTGAGGGCATGTTTAGCATTGCCTAGGGCAGAGCAGTTACTCTGTATCCAAAGCCTGTTTCAACACAGAAATGCCCTCTTCCAGCCCTCAGAGTTATACCACCTCAGGAGCAGGTATAGTAATGAGTAGACCCATAGGGGTCCATGATAAGGCCCGAGTAAGAATGGCAGTGCTGACCAAAAATCTGAGTTCTTGGCCAGCCTAGCTGCAACCCCTGCATCTCAACCTCAGGATATGGAACAAACGACGGCTGCCCACAAACCTCAGGATACAGCAGGCCACTCCAAGAAGCCCCTTCTATGCACTGTAGAATGTACTGGCATCTCATCAGGGACTCCTTATAAGGCAGGCACCCAGTGGCATCACCAGACTGGTGCGGCTGGTGTGAGCTGCACTGGGGATGCGCTCCGTATGGGGTGATGTGCCGGAGGAGTTTGACTGTCCTTTGGCAGGCCCCGGGCGTCAGCACACCCATTCAGACCTGCTCCAAGGCGGAGAATCAGCCAGAAGCTGCCACTTGTCTGAGGAGCTGGCCTGAACGGCCATCTGAGATGCACTGCGCAGAAACACACTGAGCATGCCGAACAGCTTCAGAGGAGACTTCCTTAGAGCAGAGAAAGTCCGCGCCTCTGCACAGCCATTCGGCCTCACTCAGGAGGCGGAGCGGCAGCCAAAAGGCTTCAGAAAAGTACTGCGCAGATGTCAGAGATGGTGCCTGCGCAGTACTCTTTCTGAAGCCAGTTGGCTTCAGAAACAACTGCGCAGGCGCCAACTTAGGTGACTGTGAAGTCCAGGTTGGGGGGGGGGCGCATCCCAGGGATGACGCACAGACTTCCGCACCAGATGATGTGCAGAGTCATGTCACCGCTGTAGGCACCACAGCTGTTCCTTGTTCAGTGTGATCTGAGGGGTGTCTCCTCAGGAGCAAGTCTTCCCCTTGTGTCAATTACTTAGCATACTCTGGAGCAGTTAGGGCAGCCCAGGCTTCCTGACTCTCTGGATTCAGCATAACTTTCTGCTCTGGATACAGAATAGTTAGGAGAGTGCAGTTAGGTCAGAGCAGGCTGAATTTGCTCTGGATTGCAGCCTTAGCTACTCAAATAATCCCATCCTATCCGTTGGTTCAACCCAATGATCCATACATCCAAAGATTTCTCACCAGTTGGGTTTGAAAATAACTCTTTCATGACAGATTCCCCACAGAGAAAGTTGTAATTTGACTCATTATTAGAGTTGACTACTAGGACCTTGAAATGAAATGTGAATGTCAAGAAATGAAAGTGAATGGTGTTTCAGTGTTGAGACCAGAGCAGAACAACCATTTTTGAGACAGCAGGTCTCTGAAAAGTCTGTGGAAATGGTAGTGAGACAGATGCTTTCTATATTTCTTAAAGGAAAAGCAGCCTTGTCAGCGGTCAGAACCACAGGAAACTTTGGCAACATATGCTCTGAATAATTAAAACCTCATTTGGATTTTTAAAAAATGCTTCTTTGATGTTGGCAAAGAGAATAAAACTGGGAACACACACTTTCCCCCTTAAGTGTTAAGATAAACACATTCAGGAGCACACAGCTGGTCAGAATTTGGAGTTCAGGTTGGCTGCCAGCCAGTCACCCATGGAATGTGGAGCCACTTTCTCACAGAAAAGGCACTACAGAAAGCATCTGAGGCGTTTGGGGTTGTCACTGGATAAGCCGGAGGTATTCTGAGGGGGGATAACCCTAAAATATATGAAATGGACCTCTGTTGTTGACTCCCAATCATAGAATGGGTGCCAGTTCTTGCCTGGTACTGAATTGGCTATCTTCTTTATTAAAAAATAAATACCAAACTTAAGGAATGGGTTTTGTAAGTCAATTCACCTGTGAAGAAATTTGTGGCATTTCAGTTTTATTCTTTTGCATCGATTTAGTTTAACATTCCATTATGCAATTTAAATAATTTAAATAACCATTACATCTTGTGGTGCAGCTTTCAAACCATTTACAGTAATAGCCATTTTCTTCTATATTTGGTGTTTGCAGATTCTGTTCACTTGAATATATTTTTTTCTGATCTGTGCCTTAAATGCCACATTAATCAACTGAGATTTCATTATAGCCACATTCCAAGTTTCAGAATACTGCTGATTTCTCCTATACTTATCATGGAGATTTGTTTTGGCAAGATAAACAGTTTTCCCCATAAATAATAAGTAGCCAAGAGCTATTTTGACATGATTTACTATAATGCTTTCCTTACTCATTTGATACTGATGAGACAAAAATACATGGCCACAATCTTAAGCATTCATGAGAGAACATTACTGAAGGCATCTGATGACACAGAAATAAAAATTCCGAAGTCCCTTTTTAATATCAAGTATGATAGAACTCAGGACTTATTAGGCTATGAGGGTAGAGTTGTTTTTCTTAAGAACTGAGCAAGTTCAAGTTCATCAGCAACTGAGGCTGCAATCCTAATCTCCAGCCAGGCCTGCGTGAGCCTAAGCTAACTAAGCCTAAGCTTAAGTCCTGTGCTAACCTGGGGATGTCACAAAAGTGCTGTAAGGACTTCTGCCCCATTCCTGGGGGGAGGGGGGGTGGTTAGGCCAGTGCTCAGGGATATGCTGATGTCCCCACATCACCATGGGAAGATATGCCAGGTGAGTTAAGCCAGCCTAAATAGGTTAGGATTGTGCCCTCAAATATTACAAATATTTGCCTTTTGGATATTTCAGTTTCCATTTAGCTCTACTGTATATTTCTGGGAATGTGACATAAAACAGTCAAAACAGAGCAAGCAAGAAGAATGTAAAGCTTTTGCCAACTACGTGGTAAACCCATGATATGAAATGTGTTGCATTTGTCTCTGTTCTTGTGTGGTTGCAATGGGATATGCTGTTTGGTGTGAGTCAATATATTTTCTGAAGTCTGACTGCAAGAAATATGTAGCTCTTAATTAATCAGACTGAGGAACATTTTAATGTACCAGTCTCTTTAATGTAGATTTTAATTGTACCATTTTAATGTACCATTTTAATGTACCAGTCTCTTAACTTATACCTATTAAGGTACACACTTAAAAATTAGCAAAAGTTACTTTGTTGTTTACAATCACCGTTAAGATTTTGGATGTCATATTGTGTTAAAAGTGGAACTTTATTTTCTTCCTCCAACAGTTAGACGCCTTGCATGATGCATACGTATACAGATAACACCCTAATCTACTCCCTGAGAATAGAACAGAAAGGAGTGTGGACATAATATTAAACAATTATTTGTGCTTATTTCTACATATGTACTTTAGGTGATGGCAGAGGTGATATCTGCAAAGATGATTTTGACAATGATAAAGTCCCGGATATGTATGATGTATGTCCTGAAAATGATGCAATTAGTGAAACTGATTTCCGAAAGTTCCAGATGGTTCCCTTGGATCCTAAAGGAACAGCTCAGATTGACCCAAATTGGGTTATTCGTCATCAGGGCAAAGAACTGGTACAGACTGCCAACTCAGATCCTGGCATAGCTGTTGGTAAGTACTAGAATAATCTGAATTCATCTGCAGAATCCTCTTGGGTCTTTCAGACTTGTACACAATTTAATGTACAGTAAAGCTTTGGATTGAATGTGTTTTGCAAGACAAGCAAACATTTCTAATAAATTTTAACTTGATATACAAGTGGTGTCTTGATGAACAAGTGAAGAAATTAGTCCTGGCCAAGATATGGCCAGTTTTGGTGCTCCACCAGCACCTCCTCACCCTCTCCTGAGAGACCAACCTATGCATGTCTACTGTGAAGTAAGCCTATTACCGTCAGTGGGGTTCACTCCTATCTAAGGGGGGCAATGGAAAGTAGACTGACAGACCTAGCCTTGTGTGTCTATTCTAAAGTAAGCCCTATTGTAATCAGTGTAACTCACTCCTGTGTAAGGCTCACTCCTGATAGAGTGTCCTACATGAATTCATTTGAAAGCAAATACAGAACAAATCGTCTGACAGGCAATGTAAAATAAATGAATGTGTAAATGGTAAAACTTTTGTTCACAAGAGAAAGTAAAGGACATAATGAATAGTCATGACAGATGATTGAAACCAAGCAGAGAATCTAAGGAGATGGTTGAAGTAGGAAATTTAAATTGTGACTATAGTGTTGGTCAGATTCCTGGTGAACAAGAAGATAACAGCATTTTCACCTCACAACTTTGAACCAGTTGGGAGTGCTGAGCATCTATTTTTTTCACTATGTTACAGGTTATGACGAATTCAGTTCCGTTGACTTCAGTGGTACATTCTACGTTAACACAGAGAGGGATGATGATTATGCAGGGTTTGTCTTTGGCTACCAATCCAGCAGTCGCTTTTACGTTCTCATGTGGAAACAAGTTACTCAGACTTATTGGGAAGACAAACCCACTAGAGCTTATGGCTACTCTGGAGTGTCACTTAAAGTAGTGAACTCTACAACTGGTACCGGTGAACATTTAAGAAATGCTCTTTGGCATACAGGAAATACAGAGGGACAGGTAAGAGAAAAAACCTAGATAGTAGTGTACCAGTTATCACTGTGGGTTCTTCCCCACCTCGATTGAGCTGATACTATATCAGCTATCACTATTATATAACATCTCAGTCAAGGCCAAAATTTGAAATATCATTATATGTATCATTATGAAATATTGGCTACAATCCATACCTCCAATTAGCATAAGTCCTGGAATAAGTCCTCTGCTGCCCTGGAGGTGTCACAAAAGTGTCGTAAAGCACCTCTGTCCCACTCCTGGAGAGATTAGGCCAGTGTACAGGCCTACACCAACCTCCCCACACCAGCATGGGAAGATATGACAGCTGAATTAGGCTGGCCTAAATTGGTTAGGATTGCACTCACCATTGCCAAAATTTGAAATATGAGAATCAAGCAATGTAGAGTGCATTTGGCCGATGATGTGGAATTTGTCATAGATTCTGCACAATGTTCTTTCTCTTCCAGCTTTTATGGTGTAAAATGGCATCATATAAAAGCTATTGATGGAGTCAGGACCCTTGTGTGGTATCATATGTGCCTTTTTGGGCCAGTAGGAATGAATCACAACAGCCATGGCAAACACAATCACGTATCAGTTATCTTGAAGGATGAACGGGGCATTTCCAGAGAAAAAAGCAGAACTTCTTAACTCTCAAAGCATAAGACTGTTTCAGTCATAATAGCTAAATGTTTGTACTTAAATATGAGTAGGATTGCCATTTGGACCCTACTACATATTCTACCTGGCCATTGGTGAAGACCTTATAACATGAATACATCGTGCTATAGTAAGTACTTGTCATGTCCAGTTAACGAAAGCCAAATAATAGTTGAACATAATGAAGCATGGAAACCAAGATGATCCTTCAAGATGATCAGGGATCCTTCAAGCCATTTCTGCCCAAGGTTGTATATACACGACAAGGTTCAAATGTATACGCCTGTGGCCCTGACAGAAATGGATTAATTCAGAAATGGGTTCCATCAGGTAATTCCAAGTGGAATCGTAATATCTGCTCCACAGGACTCTTGAATTGTCAGGCTCAGGCTTACTTTCCACCTTCATGGTATCCCTGAGCACAGCTCATTACTTTTTCCCATATAGTGAATTATAGCTGTTGGCTTTTGTAAAAGAAAGCATTGCATTTTGGGGACAATTTTGCTATGGGAGTTAAACATGTCTCCCATATTCCATTACGCATAGCAAAGTCAAACTGCTTAGTATAGATTGCACAAGGTTCTTGTGTACCCTCACTGTTCTTCCCACCCCATATATGTGCCTATCTAATTGTCTCTCATAGTATTGCTGATAAATAATACAAGCAGATGTGTGAATCTCTCTTATTGACCTAGCCAAATATGGGAGTAAGGGGGATGGGACAACAAGAAAATTAATACCATTAATTTTTAAACTGCTTGTTTTCAATTGATCTAGAAAATATGTTGATCTTTTCCAGTTGTTGCAGTAATCACTCATGAAATGTTTTTAAAATTTGAGTTTTAAAAAAAATCTCTACCACAGGTGCGTACCTTATGGCATGACCCTAAGAATGTTGGCTGGAAAGATTTCACTGCCTACAGGTGGCATTTGGTCCACAGGCCTAAGACAGGATTAATAAGGTATGACATTTCTTGTATTAGGTGGCATTTATTTTCCATTTGATCCTAATGTAGTTTTATTTAGTGGTTTGTAAGCAAATCCAAGTGCTGTCACATTCATGCCAGCCTGTCTTCTCTGTGGCAGCAGAGAAGATTGCCATTCCTCAGACTCTCATCCCTTCAGATGTATTCGATTTCCTTGAAATGGCTCTCATAAACAAAACAATTATTAAAAATAGTACCTCCAAGTCTTGGAAAGAGGCAGTTCTCTCTGAAGTAATTCAAACTTGGAAAAAAGAGTAATGACAAAGCAATGTTAAAAAGAAGATCAAATGAGATTTTCTCCCTTCTGAAGTGAAATAAATTAATTGGAATGAAGGCTGCTATAAGCAAAGAGATGGGCTGCTGGGAGTTGATGTAGCATGATTGCTATTAGTGGTGTAGCTACGGAGGTGCAGTGGGTAAATTTGTGAAAACCTTGAAGAAGGGTCATGCACATGTCAAAGAAACTATTCCATATCACTGTTCATTATGTGATATCTAACAACAGATGCTACCATATACATTAGCTGGAACTTATGAGTATTATAACTGCTTGTTATGTGCTGCTGGAGGGGAGGAGCAACAGTCTAGCCCATAGCCACAGCTTTCCATTGGGATTTCTCATGGTGCAATGTGCTTCTATGTATACTTTCCTGGTTTCTGAGATAGGCAAAACCACAATGTTACCTATGGTTGCCAGAAAGGGAATTTAGAAAGCATGGGTAGGATAGCCTGAGTGTGCCCATCTCCATCTGTCTTCTCCTGGAGCCTTGATCATGGCCTGATCCCAACCAACCATGTCCTCCATGCCTCCAGCTAGTTTGCAGTATAAACTCTTGGCAGATGGCCAGTTCTATATAACTTCAAGCTATCTCCCAATCGGTAGCAGCTCTCTGGGTTTGTGGTGCACACTTAAAACAATCAATCAACATTCTTACTTTCATATATACTTATGTATATATGAATACATAAATTCAAAGGTACAATTCCCTTGGCCTTTGCATTCATTTGTGTTTGGAGTTTTAAGTGTGAGTTGTTTAACTTTCAGGTGCAATGCCTGCTAGAGTCCTCTCACTCCCCTTGACTTCTTCCTTTATCCTGTTCTTCCTTGCAGGAGTTTTTAGGTCAGCCAGGCGGTAAACAGCAACACCTCTTGCTCTGTTGTCTCTTGACAGTTTTAACAGCTGTCCCATCCAAGAGTTATCCAGGTCTTTTCCTCCTTAGTATTCTTTGCCAGCCCTTCACTCAACTACCAGATCACACCAGCCATCTCTATATATACCACTGTTTGATTCATAATTTGTCCAAAGTTAGAATAAGGCTTCTTTAAAACAGACTATCCTATAATACTCATACGTTCCAGCTAATGTATATGGTAGCATCTGTTGTTAGATATCACATAATGAACAGTGATATGGGATAGTTTCTTTGACATGTTCATGATCCTTCTTCAAGGTTTTCACAAATTTCAGTGTGAAATTCAATTTTAAATACCTTTTTGGGGGGAGGGGTAACAAAGGACAATTCAGAGTCCTATTGTATACCTAATTTCTCATTAGCTAATTCCCCATTAGCTATATATGCCTGAAGCTAATCAACATCAAATGCAGACGCTCCTTTTTCAACATAGTCCTCCACCCCAGTAAATATGGATTAAAAAACCGGGAAATCCTGTGCAGATGGTGTTTATACAGTGACTTTTGCAGCTACAACACTAATTCTTAGGGGATTGTAAATACTGGTCAAGCTGATTTGTTTAAGGAGAAATGGAAGGACATATCATGTGTTGTTTGCCCTGGAAACATGTCCAGAAATTTGCCTCTCTATTTAACACACAAACTGTTACTTTCTTCACAGGGTTTTAGTGTATGAAGGAAAGCAAGTTATGGCTGATTCTGGAGTACTTTATGACAAAACCTATGCCGGTGGACGGTTAGGACTTTTTGTCTTCTCACAAGAGATGGTATACTTCTCTGACCTCAAATATGAATGCAAAGGTAAATTGATGCTTAAGAACACAATCTGTCCCAAACATTTTACTTTCTCAGAACAACATGGAGGCATCCTCCATTGGTAATATCTGTAGCCTGTAGAACTGTATGACAGTGGATGCTTGACAGGTGTGCTGTGTGATACAGGAAGATGGGCCTTTGGTTTGATCCAGTGGAGACTGTTCTTACTTGCGAAAACGTACACTCCTTGTAGGAGTAAAATTCCCACTATACACTGCACAAAATTCCCCCACTGCACATCAACCCCTTCACTGCACATCAACCCCCCAATTTTTTTGGGGGGGGTGGGTGGGAGGCTTTTTCATGCTTTGAAATAATCACTGGATCTTGCAGTCATCAAATGATAAACATGCATGTGTATATCATCCCTCAGAGCAATCTCTAATATCTCACTTCATACCTGTTAATTCCTAATGGTTAATAATCCAGAAGAATGTCAGTTTTGGCCTGCTTCAGAACTTTTCATCCTTGAAAGATAAGAAACGGGTCTCAATTTTAATTACCTGTAATTAAGTCTCATTTACATCAGTGAAATATACTTAATAAACATGCTTCTCTCCAATGTGTAACATCCAGGTTCTCGTTGTCATATATAAGTATTGATATTTGCCCTGTCTTTAACAGAATTAGATTTACCATGCAATATACAATCTGATTTACAGACTGATACAAAACATGCCACAAGTTGCATTTTCCCCAAGAACCTCATAAGTTAATAGTTTCCAGACCAGGCTTGTGAAAATAGTTCTTGCTAGTCTTTCTCCCCCAAAGAGGCTGTTTTCCTGAGCGTATCTGGATCTAAGTTGTCATGGTTTCACAACAGAGGCTTGTTTTCCTGAACATATAGCCTATAGTCTGAACAAAAACAACCAGAGAACCCATGTAGTATAGTAGATAAAATGTTGATCTGACTCTCTGGGAAAGAGTTGGGTTCTAGTTCTTATGTGGCCATGATCTTTAGTGGACATTGGGCAAGCCATTGTATCTTACTTTAACCTACACAATTCCATACATGTCACAGCCTGAGCTTTTGGATGGAAGGGCAGGATGAAAACAAGGCTGACAAAATATAATTTAAATTTTACTGCATATTTTTTGTTGCATTTTGATAGTTTCTGAATTTCATTAGCCACTGAATCTTTTTGGAGAGAAACGGGAATAAAACTGTTCTAAAAGAAGTAGAATATGACAAAGCACAAATAATCTTTATAAAATGTTCCATGCAGACTATACAGTGATCCAAGTGCAGCAATCATAGTAACCAAAACCTTATCTCTGTTGCAGATGTCTGAGAGGAAGAGGCTGCCTTACCAGCAAAGTACTGTAGATGCTGTTCAACCTAGACACCTCTATAAAACCTGGTATTCCAGATCCCTCACTCTCTCATCAACTCTCCCTCTGGCTTATTCCCCTGCCATTGTCCCTTCCTACGGTTCGGGAGATTCCTCTCATCTACACCCAAGTGCCTTCTAAATGCTTGGACTGGCATAAATGTGAGCATTGAACCCACCACAGAAGCAAAACCAGATTGATGAGTAGAGTGGAAACTTGGCAGACACGCTTCATCATTTCTGTTTTTTTTAAAATGATGTTTACATATACAGTATAAAAGTGTAATTACTTAATGTATTTAAATAGATAGATATAGATGTGGTGGAAAGTCTTACATCAAGTGAGGAAAAAATTGATTGGAAGTAAGACCACTTCTGAAGTACATATTATTTGCCTAGATCAGAATGCGGCCTTAGTAACATAATGACACTAAAATTAAGAGGTTGAGACTGCAATCCTATCCTTTAGTTAGGCCAGCATAAGTCTTATGCTGACCTTGGGTGTCACAGAAGTGTTGTTCTGTCCCACTCCTGGGGAGTTTAGGCCAGTGCACAGACATAAACCAACCTCCCTACACCACAATGGGAAGATATGCCAGATGAGTTATGCTGGCCTAAATTGGCTAGGATTGTGTCCTCAACATCTTCAATATCCACTTATTCATTAAACCACTTTTGCCCGGTGTTGCATATAAGCAATGGACCAAACATGTACACTGGTGGGCCAGGCAGAAATGGGTTAAGATGTCATGGGGAAAAAGGCTGAGATCAGACACTTGGTTAGTAACTTTCAAATCCAAATGATTTGCTTTCATTACAGGTATGCCACATGCTTGAAATTTTTAACTTTGAAATAATGCTTCTCTTAATATTGGCATTGCCTCAGGCTTCAGAAAGAACAAATACAGCTGAGGAACCATATAATATCATATTTGACTGCAGAAAATATATCTTCCAAAGGAAGAAATCTATTCTACAGGAATGAATTTGGAATTAAATTTTCAGTAGGGCATACATACCAGGGGGCATAAGCATGTTTTGTTACTTCAGAGTTGTACATTTCATTGAGTCCAATCTTGTGTAGAGCAGGAATTGGTAGAAGCCTTATTGCTTACTTACTGATCCGTCAAGCCATGTCAATGACCTGAACTTATGAGATGTGTTTCCTCATATGTATTCCTTCCCAAGAATTATTGGGGAAAAAAACACATTTGCAGAAACCAGTGAGTGAAATCTGGCCACTCAGAAATACACTAACCCTACAATCCAGAGTAACTACGGGAACACGTAAGAGACTTTATGTGCACCCATAGTTACTGCACCATCCAGTGAAAACCTATGGGAAATTCATATTGCAATCCAGAGCAAATTGTTCTTACACCGGAGCAAGGACTCCCCATAGTTATTCAGGATTGCGCCCGAATTCATCTACACCTTTGACTTTAATAGAACAGTTTATTAGAGTAAATGAAAAAAATAAATTGTGAACTTCAGCAAAAGTCATCATTTTTATAAATTTGATTCATCTTGGAATCTATCAAATTTATAAATTTGAGTCCACTTCCAACTTTCAATCTGTCTTATGTAACCAGAGACTCATAGACACTGAGCACAATCCTAACCATATCGACTCAAACGTAAGCCCCATTGTGTTCAGTAGGATTTGCCCTACATTCCAGAGTAACTACAGGAGCATGTAAGAGACATTTATGGTGACGTAGTTACAGCACCACCTAGTGAAAATCTATGGGAAATTCATTTTGCAATCCACAGTAAATTGTTCTTATGTCGGAGCAAGCACTCCTTGTAGTTACTCTGGATTGTGCCGTTACTCCCAGGAACATGTCTTTAGGATTGCAGCCCTAACTGTTTTGCCTACAGAAGGTCCCAGGGTCAATCCCTGGTATTTTTCCATAGGGCTAGGAAAGTTCTGTCTTACAAAGCCACAGCCAAGCAGTGCAGGCAATATTGAATGAAATGTACCAATGGTTTATCTCTATATAAGGCAGCTTCCTAGGTTTCTAAGCCATAAACTAATTGCTTACATCAGGTACTGAAGTCAGGAAGATATGCAGTGGTGGGAACTCTATTTACTTTGACAAGTGAAGCATTTCCATTACTACCTCTTCCTAGGAAGCTGTTGATCATGCATGAAGCTTCCCTGAAAATAATTCTGGCCATCCGAACCATTTTCCCAACACTGCTGCAGCAAGCACTTTGATAACCTAAGCCCAGGTTTGGGCTTTTGATCAGGTGATAATGCTACATTACCAAAATCTGGTAACATTTTGTGGTTCCAGTTATAAGGCTGTTGTTGCTATTTATTATTATTCTTTTATGCAGTTGAGTTTCCTGCTAATTTATTTGAAAGCATTCCACAGAGAACATTAGCAATGAGACACCTCAGGAACAGGATGCTATTAAAAATACAAGCTATAAACAAAAATGCATTTGGTTATACATCTGATAGTTACATAATAAATGCCCTATAAATAAATCAAATAATGAAGTAAACATTGAGCCTTTATAAGTGGAACCTTAATATATACTATTGCCCATGACTTTTGTTTTTTATGTACATCTGTTGTATATATAGGACTTCCATGCTGAAGGTATGTCAGCCTTTATGCTAACCAGATACAAAAGTTATTCAGTTATACAATAGTATGCAAATATTTAACACTTTTTAGTGGAATGTACCCCCATGAGGTATGTTTGTTGGCATAGTTTTGTACATGGATGAGGTTTACTAAGAGAAGATGACAATCCCTTTGGTCATGACTGTGTTTACTGTTACACACATGGACCTTGAACCAGTGGAGGACTGTGAATGTGCAGCTTTAATAAAAGAATCTGAATTCCTTCCAACCAATTGTTCTGGACAAGGGGGGAGTATGACCCACAACAAAATGCATCCCACCCCTCAAATGTGCTAGGCAAGAACATTTTGTACTCATTTCTGCATGCACAGTCCTGGCTTCTATATGAGTTGGGGAATTGTACACAATATTCCCTACACAGACAGCAAGATTTATATGGAAGCCCCCATGAAGATTGGAATAATTGAACTTCTGCAGATGTGACTGCATTCAGGTTAACAGGTAGAATAGTTTTGCAAAGAGATGCATGCCCAGGACTGCCCTTATCCTTCCACCAAATGAAGGAATCAGCTCCATAAAGCAGCCTATGGAGTTAAAGGTACATGCATGCATCCCACAGCCAAATCTGGATCAAGGAGACAATCTTTGGCCTTGCTTAGGAATTCAATGAGCCATATGTCAATTCAGCTGTTTTTATAACAAACTTTTGCAGAGAGGATGATACCTTATGAAAAATCCAGTTTAAGGCTTTGTTGCACATTCTTAATGTCAGATTTAACAAACTTTTAAAAGTCCTCTTTAGGAGGTTTGTTTTATATTTTGGAGGAAGTATTTTTAAGTGTCATATTTTTAATGTAGCCCTGTGTCCCAGAATGAGTGAGGGAAATCTGATTAATGTAATAATGTCTTTGTATCCTACAAATAAAAAGAAGATGGGAATAAAAAGAAGTGCTGGGACTAAGATGTTAATATTTAGATTGTACTATATTTGCCTATACTGTGTAAATTATTTATGATTTTTTTTCTTTTGTGAGCAAAATATATGAGTGTGTGTGTGTGGGTGGGTATGTGTGCAGGCATGTGTGTGTGAACAAGAGACCAACAAGCCTTACATTTTGTTTTGCTGACTGTAAATAACTATTTATTTGTTTGCACGGATAGAATTCCACCATTTAATGTCCCTCATTTATCCCATTTCTCCTTTTTAAAATACATTTAACAATACACAATAAACTGTAAAAAATGTTTTATTGAAAGTGTTCTCTTTACTTGTACATAGAATATTTTTTTAATTTACAACAGCCCCATATCACCATCTTTTGCAAGTACTCTGTTATTGAAACCAAACAAACTTTATAGGCTCTTATTCATCAGCCAGTACTGACAATAATGGATTTCCATCTGAGCCTTGTGTGGTAAGCTGCAGATGCTCTGATTCCACAGCTATCTCTTATGTAAATGCCATATTTTCCATTGGGTTCATGCTGGGCTGCATTTTTTATATTTCTATAATCAAGAAATTTATTCTTCTTTCTAGTAAACATTAGAGCTGTGCATAGATTTCTTTACTGAATGCATAGCACTTCTGAGCAGGTGTATGGCTTATCCTTTCCCCCTGTATTTCTTGTAGTTGCCTGTAATTCTCTGTGATATAGTTGGACACTCAATCTGGCCAAAAAGATGCTGAAAGAAGAACATACTGCAGAATATTTACAATTAGCAACACACTGTCAGCAAATCACCTGTACTTTTGCACTCCATATCGATTCACTTAGAAGCGTAACTCCAACACAAATGAACTTATTTTTAAACAATCACCTGAAAGTATTGAACAGATAGGAGAATCCATATTTTTATCTGCTTTAGCCATCTACCTGTCATTACAACCCTATATACTTAATATTTAGTAGCCAACAATTTGAACAATGGAAAACTTTCTATACTTGCTGAATGCAACGCAGACTGTATAAATGCTTGCATAGATCACTTTTCTGTGCATCGTGCCAGGAATATTTAGGGGGGCTGGGGAACACTTAAAGCTTAACTACCATGCTGAATACATTTTCTGGAAATGAATCAATTGCCAGTTTAACTGTTGGAACATTGGTGAGATATGTTCTCTATAGCTGATTCTTCTTAGTAAGATTTAAAAACTGCATTTTATACAAACTAAAGTTCCCTTGAAGTCTTCCAAGGATGTCTCACAATAGGGCATGACTGGACTCTAGTCTCAAGGCAATTGGAGTGTGGATAAATAGAACTATGCTGTGTCCAGATGGGTTACACCTGGTAGACCAACCTTAGCTGATGTAAAGAGAATGGGAATCACAATGAAAATGCCAGAACAATCAGCAATTCCAGTCTGAGAACATAGTTTTCATAAAAGGAGAACATAACAGATTTAACACCACCTGAGTGGAGCTCCTTTGTTTTCCCGTTATGTTTCCCTCATAGAAAGATAGGAAAGGGACATCCTTGAAATCAGTGTTGTTGCAAAACAAAAGATAAAACACACACACACACACACACACATACGGCAAAGCAAACAGGTCATCATCTTTTGTATGCGATGGCTTCATCCGAATTCTTATAAGAGTCCTTGGTCCACAAGGAATCATCCATCGAGTAAAGATGCCCAAGTGAGAGAGTAGGTGCTAATGTGGTCATAAAAAAGGATACAACAATGACACATCCAGAGTAATGACGGGAACACATAGGAGACTTTACATGTACCTGTAGGTACTGCACCACCTAGTGAAAACCTATGGGAAATTCATATTGGAATTCAGAGTAAGTTCTCACACTGGAGCAAGGACTCCCCGTAGTTACTCTGGATTTTGCCTATAATTGAATCTAAGCTTAAGGTCCTACATGGGTATTTCTGCATTTTGTGGCTTGGTTCTGTTCCTCTGTAGGTATTCACACATGCACACCTGCTTCCCTAGATTTAGAGAAGTGTAATTAATGGACCTCTCACACAGGATTGGTGTAAGTGCAGTTAGTGAACAGTGAGATTTACAACCTGATCTTATTCTGGCATTGTGCCATTGCAGCAACTGCTATACTGGACTAGGCTGTTGGAAATGTGCTGTAATGTACAATGCCACAGCCTAGTTATAAGGAGCACTGATGGGAAGACCTGCACTGTCACCGTATCCAAAAATACACACACACCCAGGTATGGGTGACACAAATCTGACACAGATTTGTGTCAGGTTTGCACAAGCTTTTTAGCAGGCACAGGTATGAATTATGCTCTAGAGCAATGTTTCTCAAAGTGGGGGTCGGGACGCCTTTGGGGGTCGCCTGGAGCTTTCATGGGGGTCGCCTAAAGGCCCCTGGTGCAGGGGGCCAGGTCAGGCTTGCCAGACCTCCAGCTGTAGCTGTGTGCGCACTGGGGCTTTCTTAGAGGCTGCCCCAGGGACTTCTGACTGCTGAGTGGGGTGGGGGTTCCCCCAGGTGTGCACGCCTCCTGTCCAGATTCTGCAGGGGACTTCCCTGCAGGCGCACGTGCGCTGCCCGCCCAGATCACGCGGGAGGGAGCTTCCCTCCAGGCATGCACGCTGCCCGCCAGCCTGTTGCCCGCCAGCTGCTGCCTGCCAGCTGGGTCTTACTCCCAGGTAAACTGTTTCTGGCTTGCAGCCTGAAAGGCCAATCCTATGCATGCCTACTCAGAAGTTAGCTCCATGATAGTGAATGGGGCCACTCCCAGGAAAGTGCTAGGATTGCAGCTTAGAGCCCAGTTCTATGCATGTTTACTCAGAAGTCATTCCCATTGAGTTCAGTGAGGTTTACTCCCAGGAAAGTGTGCATAGCACTGCAGCAGAACAGCCCAACCTTTGCATGTGCACTCAGAAGTACCGGTAAGTCAATTCATTTCAGTGGGACTGTCTCCAAGGAAAGTGCATAAGATTGCAGCCTTGGGGCCCAATCCTATGCATGCCTTAAAGTAGCAACGAAATTAATTTTATGGTTGGAGGAACTTATAAAGGGGTCACGGCATTAGGAAGATTGAGAACCGCTGCTCTAGAGTATTCATACAGGATAAGGGAATAAATGTCCCCTTACCATGAAGAGACCTGCTTGATCTGTGCATATGATACAGCAAGGCTGTGCTGTCCCTGCTGCATCAGCAAAAGTTAAGCTGTTGAACTGGTTAAATAACTATTTAGTGACAGTTATTTGCCTGTAATTTCCACTTTGTATTTTTGCTAAAATCTATACTTTGGTACTACCAAAAGTACCAATGCTCAAGCCATTTTCCAAGCCTGGCTTGTTTTATTCTTCTTCTTTGTCTTATCCTCCATCCTCAATATTTTTTTACACTTTACCTGCTCCTGTTAGTTGAATGGGGTCAGAGCCTTTCCCCAGCCCTCCTGAACCCTTGGCTATGTCCTAGATATATTTGGGGAAATAGCCAATCTGGCTGCTAGTCAGCAGCACTTACGGTGAGCTCCCTAATTTTAATTAAGATTGTGAGCAGTTTAATTTGTCTATTAGCACACTTATTTTTATCCCTGAGAGAACAAGGAACCTTTTTTGGCAAGCACTGTTGGAAGCTATATACTTTTTTATTGGCTTTATTGAAAATAGTTTGAGTGGACTGCTGTTAGAGAATAGCATCTCTGTGAGATAATGGGAAAGAAAGAGTGGCAATGAGCCCCATCAGGTTGGATATCTCCTCCTAACACTCTAAATAACTTTGCTTTGATGACCTGATAGCATGGGCTGAAGCTGTCATGAGTTGGCTACGTCAGCTTCAGATTGTACTTGGAGGAGCAGGTTGGAGGTGTAAAATTGGCCCCTAGATGAGTGGGTCAGCTGTCCCTGGTTTTCAAAGCTTGGCTGAAAAAAACTCATGCAAAGCTCTACCTCTACCACCTTTTACCCCCACACAACCTCCCCCCAGCCCATGTTGAGCAATTGGAAGTGGAGGTTGTGGATCATGTGCAGGGTGACCAGACAGAATGGAGAAGATTCATTCATAGAAGAGGAAATTAAGGCAGGTGCTGCTTTTTAAACCCGTCTATCTCTACAATCCAGGAGCACGCAAGAGACTTTACATGCACCCTACAGGTAAGTATCCCTACAGGAGCACGTAAGAGACTTTATATGCACCCATAGTTACTGCACAACCCAGTGAAAACCTATGGGAAATTCATATTGGAATCCAGAGTAAAATGTTCTTACACCGAAGCAAGGACTCCCCATAGTTACTCTGGATTTTGCCCTATGTCGAACTAAACCTGCCTAAATTTCCTCTGCTATGGAATGGTTAAAGGTACCGGTACTCTGTCCTCCATTCTATATGGTCACCCTGATCATGTGGATCTGGGGAATCCCTGCTGGATATGATGGGAGGATATTGTGTTTCTACTAGGAAATCAGTTCTAGAAATATTTCACAGTTTAACTTATCTCTCTGAGGAGACTGAATCACTTTGGATGTTGCTGTAGCATGTGGAGGCATGCTCAGATAAGGGGAATGGATGAGTTAGATGGGTGATGATAATCTCCCAGAAAGTTGGTGGGATGAGAAACAAGACTAGCAGATGCCTCCAAGCGAAGCAACTGACTTTGAAAATTTCTTTTGTCTTGGGAACCTAGACAGAAGGGGGTATAAAAAGAGCTTTTGATGCTCACTTATCTTTCCATATCTTTATGGAAAGACATATATGACTTGAATTTGTGAGAATGTCAGGTTCTCCTTCTAAAATCAGGTTTCTCTTAAAATTTGAAACTGCACTGATTCTAGCAATGCTGTTAAGATTAGGAAGACGCCAACATTCTTCTATCATCACAGCAAAAAAGGGTTTTTTCTGATTCGCCTCTTAAGCCACTTCTGGCTCTCAAACAGTGCTTAGATCCCTCACTGCTCCTGCATCCTATCTCCCCTGTGACTAGGCTTAATTGCCTTGGCTCATAGACAGATGTGCTCAGTGGTGTAGCTGGAGAGGGGTCAAAGCAGTAGGTGTGGCTGCAACTAGCTGCACTAATGATACACTACACATTATACAGTAATAGTTCAGCAGTTCTCCCCAGTTATTAAACTCTTGTGTGCAATCAGACCTAGTTAGCACAAAAAAGATCCTGCCCAAAACATGACTTATGATACTACTGGTGGCAACCACCACCACCACCACCACCACCACCATCATCATCATCATCATCATCGAGTCCTTTCCAGAATAGTCACATATCCAGCCATTCACATCCCAGTAAATGAATGTTTTTCTCTGAGCAACTCTCTTTCAAACATTGCAATGTAAGAACATGGCAGCTTATAGTCAGAAAAAACATCAGAAAAAACCAAGAGTGATCAGCATACTCAGCAGCTGAAGTAATATTGATAACTGCAGCCTAAATAAATAGTCATTACTGTAGTATCTGACAAGAAGATATTTCTTATAATTAGAATATTATGCTACAAATCCTGGAAGGAAGTCAAGGAATCTAAAAACATTGGAACAACTTGTTGACTTGCCATTTTTGGAAGCATTAGGATATTTTAAAGCCATGTGGTTTTATTGTTCTTATTGAAATTAATTGCAAGGTTGGATCTCGCTTCAATGATAGTTCTAATAAGAACTGGCAATGCAAGCACTTCTGAGAATTCTAGTCTTACAGTACAATACTGTACAAAGAGTAAGGTTGTTTCTTGGCAAGCAAAGCCTATTACTGTCAGGAATAGTTGCCAAATTGGTTAAGGTACAAATGTTTGGCCATGTAGTTCTGGATATAAAAAAAGCTTTAGTCACAATTACATACTCTGAGATTCATTGACCTACATTGTTTGTAATGGGCTTAAAGATCACTGGAGAGAGCAAATGCAGCTACTAGTATTGCTCGGTGTTAAATGCCATACTTGGGAACATCAAGGAACTGGTATCTCAGAGCAGTATACCCCATCTTTGGTGTGTGACTCTTCTCTAAAATATTCATGAAGGTCACTCTTTCACAACATCTGCTTTCATTTCATTATGTGAAAGTTTACATTATTAAAAAAAATATTGTGAGGCAGACCAAGTTGTTACGTGGAATGAAAAGGTGCTCATCTCAGAGTGCAACCCTAACGGGTGTTTTAAGCTAGTGCAAGTCCCTTGTGCCAACCTGGGCAGGCTGATCAGATGACCAGGAAAAAGGGGGGCTATATGGAAACCCCTCCTCTGGAATTCTGAAGGTATTACTGGGCCATCTGGCTCTTTAAATCATTGCACTGAGCCCTGTGGAAAGTGAAAAGCTACATGTTTACATATACTCATGAGTAAACAACCATGCTTGGACCAGAGATGGGGAGGCCTGGCTCCAACAACCGGTTCTCCGGAAGTGGGTGGAGCCAGGCAAGTTCAGGGGGTGGGGCCGAGGTCAGGGGGCAGGGCCATGGATAATTTAAAAAAATTAAATTAAAAAAATTAAAAAAATTAATTTTTTTTTTAAAATGAAAAAAATTTAAGCATGTGGCTTACCTCTGAGTAGACCTCCATAGGATGGTGCTCTGAGGCTGAAGTCCTCTCCACACTGGCCTGGAAGTAAGTCCCATTGACTTTCATGGGACTTACTTCTGAGTAGACCTGCTTAGTATGCCCCCCCGGCCAGCCAGGAGAGGCAAAGCACGGTGGAAGCGCCGCGAGGTGCTCCTGGCCTCCCCTGGCCGGCCAAGGGAGGCGGAGTGCGGCGGGCACGCCACAAGGTGCTCCTGGCCTCCCCTGGCCGGCCAAGGGAGGCGGAGTGCGGCGGGCACGCCACAAGGTGCTCCTGGCCTCCCCTGGCCGGCCAAGGGAGGCGGAGTGCGGCGGGCGCGCCGCGAGGTGCTCCTGGCCTCCCCTGGCCGGCCAAGGGAGGCAGAACATGGCGGACGCCCTGCGAGGTTCTTGGCCCCCCCCCACCAGCCCCCTGCGAACTGGCTCGGCCATTTTTGGCCAGTTACCATAGCTACTGGTTCGCGGGTGTCGGGCTCGGTGGAACTTCCGGTTCGGGCGATCTGGTCCGAACCGGTGTCAGCCCATGCCTGGCTTGGACTTGTGTTCACGGCTGGCAAAGAGGAATGCAAGCAGGCTGACCAGATGCCCAAACCTCAAAAGGAGGACAAGGGCTTGGATTCCTCTCAGCCTGGCCTATACAGTGGACAATGGCATGTTTGCCCACTCACAAGTAAAGCCATGATATTGGGCACTTTCACTTTCCTATGGCGCTCAATGCATTTTTTATAGTTTTTGGCCATAACTTTTGATAGGAAGGAGATATTTCAAAACTGATTTTTGCATTCTGTTTTTTAATACGAATCCACACGAATGCACACCTTTGCAAAGTTCCAAAATGAAGCCCTTTTGGAGGACACCTGGACAGGATACTAAAAAGAGGACAAATCCAGAAATTTCCAGTCATATGTTCATCCTAAAAGCAAGGCGATCAGAATGGTCCTGATCTGATGAAACCAGAGCTCAGCAAATTCTCCAGAAGGCAGATTCCTCCCTCCCCCTCCAATAAAATGTTTTACAAGATTGGCTAGGCATGGCCAAAAATAAAAAATGGTGGCAGGCAGGGCAATGGTATATCTCCATATCCATCACCCAGTATATAGCTCTCCCAGTTGGTATTGTCACATGATCCCCTCAATATATGATTTATTCAAAGTGCCCCCCTCATTTTCAGTGATAAAAAAAGACATGGGAAATTTCTTCATTCCCATGAAAAATGCAGTAGCCCACTCTCCTTTTCTCTGATTCCTTTTTTTCCCCTTGGGACTCAAGTCCAGCAAATTCCCATATGGGTCTCTCACATACTGTGCCTCTTTCTGAAACCGTTGCAAAAGAGAGATTCCTTCATTCTTCAGAAGCACACTGCATTTCAAAAGCAAACCCACAGGAACTCAAGGGATTGCAGCACATGACCAAATGTGGCATACGTTCCATTTCATAGCAAATGAAACCACCAAGGCACATTCCTGAACAATTCTGGGAAAGCAGGGAGGTCTTCAAAAAGAATTTATATTGATCATTTGTGCCCATCTGTTATAAGAGTAAAGATACGCATGTCTTCTGCCAGTGCCTCTGTGCATTTGCACACAAACCCCTTCCCCCTGTATTGCAGCTATGTCAAATTCAATAAAAACAAGTCCCAGTTTTCTAAACATAACATAAGTTTATGTTATTTCTTAGAACTTGTGCTCTTTGTTTCTAACCATGCAGCAGTATAAAGCAACTGACATTGAGGGGAAAAACAGAACTAATAATCAAGTAACAGAAAACACAATGGCAAACAGCAGAATACCAGTCATTCCCACCAAGTAAGGTGCAATCCTAACCAACTTTCCAGGAATGGAAAGCACTGGATGTGCTGCATCCTATGGTTGGGAGCAGTCATAACTGTTCGGGAACAGTCATCGAGGCCTCCACATCATACCGCTGGTAGGGGGGCTCAAATCCTAACTGCCCTATTGACCTTCCCCAAAGTCCCACAACATACCTGCAGACCATCTGTGGCACACCAACCAGTGTGCCACAACACAGTGGTTGAAAATCACTTCTCTAGAAGTTTCTGAGGCATGTGAAGTACAGTACAGGTATCTGACTGCTCAATATAAAGGACAGGTTTATTTGCTTAAAACCATGTTGTCATCAAGGGATTTTTGAAAAGCAGAATCTTCCTGCCACATCAGGAACTGCTTTTAAAAGTTGCCCAACCCCCAAATCCAGAGTAACTACGGGAGCGCTTAAGAGACTTTACGTGCACCCGTAGTTACTGCACCACCTAGTGTAAACCTATGGGAAATTCATATTAGAATCCAGAGTATGTTGTTCTTACACCAGAGCAAGGATCCCCGTAGTTACTCTGGATTTTGCCCTTAGTTTCAAAAATGGTTTTCCATGTTTTTGCAGCGTGAAGGCTGCAATTTGAGAAACCTCATCCTGATGTCCCATTGGGTGTACTGAAGTTGTGCTGTGCTTTGGATCCCAGCCTAGTCATCAAGCTTGAACATACATCTACATGTGCAGTGCTTGGCTAATTATGAATGATGGAAAGTAAAAGTCTGAAAAGAAAACAAGTTCTTGAAAAGTTGGTGCAGGCTGGAAAGCGGGAAAACATTTTTGTTTCATAATGTGAAAAATATGGCGGAAACATTAGAATTAACTCAAAATGAGAACTTACTGGACCTGCTGGAGCGAGGAGACACTTTTAAGTAGAACAGAAAACCCACAAGAATTTAATTCTGCAAAATAGACAAACTTGTTTGGAGAACATTCAATATACTTATAGAGAACAGCTCCTGTTCCTTTTCATCCTTTCTTTCATCGCCTTTTCCTGTTGTGTTCCTGGAAAGATTTGAGGCATGTCCAAAATTATGTGCTGTTCTGAAAACGTTCGCATCTTGTGTCCATGTCCAAGGGTTGGATTTCAACCTTGCTGCTTCCTTCATTTGTGGTTGCCCTGAATAGGGCTGATGCATACGTTCTTCCTTGTACTCTATGAAACCTATTTAAGTTTTTAGATAAAATATCCAATAAACTTAAGAGGACTGTCCATCCTTCTTTCCATCCAGGTATTGTCTCCCACTATTGTGTCTAGATCTGCCCTTAGCCCACTAGGCTATGCTAGCTTTCTGCAAACTACTGTAGACTAGTTGAAGGGTATGTTGGGATGGGAAAAGGAGTACAGATACAGTTGAGTTTTTGCTTTGTTTACCCATATGCCACAGAAGGTTACCAAAATTGTCTTTATCATAAGGAATCACATTGTAGTATCCATTCCGGTTGAATAAATCAATGGTTCTTTCTCCCCATGGACTTTCCATATCCTTATTTTGAGAGCATATTTGCAATGGAGAAGGTGATCCTTCAGGTAGCTGTGTTCCAAAATGCATTGAACTTTCGAGGTTAGGACCAGCACTTTGAACAGTGTTCAGAAAAGGATCAGGGGCCAGTGTACTAGTGAAATGTCTTCCTAATGCCTAGTCCTAGTTAGGAGCCTAACAGATGTATTATTGACTTAACTTGAAGTTACAGTCTTCAAGGCATTCTTCAAGGCAGCCCAATTAACAGCATACTGCAGTAATCTAACCCGAAAAGTTACCAGAGTGTAGCTAACAGAGTCCAAAGCCAGATACTTCCTGTGCCTTTTGGTTGCTCCGCTCTACTCCATTTGTTTAAAACAGGGTATTGCTCTAGATGAATCTGTACAAAGTTTCCTTCAATTGAAGCAACCTTGTCAAATTTGTGTGAGAGTTCAGCAGCTGCTTTATATAACAACCGCAGCTACAGGTTTGTGGATTATTGGAGCTGGGGCAATTTTGTTGCTCAGTGGCCATTTTGTTCCAGACATGTCTGTTTATTATTAGCCAAAGGATGGCTTCTGGTTTGACAGAAGAATTTTTTGTATTTCCTCATTAGTTGAACTACGTGACTTCTTCCCCTTTTCACTCCACCTTATTTTGAGGGGAGTTATGGGGTGTGGGTGGCGCAAGTGGTAAGACACTGTGCCTGTTAACCAGCAGGCCAGGGTTCGAGACCTGGGTCGGCCCCACAAGACAGGGTGAGTTCCTGTCCTTAGCCTAGATCTGCGTCACCAGCTGGATCCAATCGTATTGGCTCTGCCTTTCCATTGGACTAATTCAGTGGCGTGGAGGGGGGATTGGCTGCTTGGGTAACAGCCTATCCTCCATAACAATTCAACCCAGGCTTTCATGCTTCGCATGCAGCGTATGCAGCGCTGAGCACGATACCATAGTCTTCCAAGACTGATGGAGACCTGCTTTTTTATTTTGAGTGGAGTATTAAAATTAGTAGTGGCATCCATCAGTCGAAAGACAATGGTATTGTGCTTGACGCTGTATGAGAAGCACAAATGCCTTGATAGATTAATATGGAGGATAGGCTGTTACCCAAGCAGCAAATCCCCCCTCTCCACACCACTAAAATAGTCCAATGGAATGGCAGAGCTGATACAATTGGTTCCAGCTGCGTTGCAGAGCTGGGCTAATGTCAGGAGCTCACCCTGTCTTGTGGGGACACAGGTCTCGAACCCTGGCCTTCTGGTTAACAGGCACAGTATCTTAACCACTTGCAATCACCTCATTCTTCAGCTGAGCCATACTAAGGCAGTGGGTCCTTTGATTTTCTAATTGCTGATTGCCTCTACAACAGTAACAAAAGCTGTTTTTAAATTATTGTAAAGAAGCACACTTTTATTTTACTGCTTCTATTTAACACATTTTTGGGTGTCCCAGGGACTTCCACAAACAAATCCCTGCAGGTACTGAGGCACAACTTTATTCCCTTAGGAGCAATGGAGGAGCAAGAAACTTGGAAGCGGGTCTTTAAATCTATTTTTCTACTTTTATTTTTCTACTAATAATTACTGAACCCTACAGGATAATGAGGCACATTAATACTTAATCTGCAGCAAGTAACTACAGTGAGATCAAAATCAACAGATCAGTCAGTGGCTTCTGAGCCTGGGAGAGCTGGAGATAGAAGCTGGAGATAGAAGATAGCTATAAAATGAACCTGGAGCTACAGCCTGAGAAGGAGCAACAGCAAAACAAAAGCAAGAGGCAAGATACAAGATCTATACAGTGAAGACCTTCTATCGTATGCCCCAACTATCTCCAAAGAAGAGAGTGGATCCTTATATGGTGGTGATTCAATCTCCACCTCTATAGCTCCCGTCTGGCTCTCTTGAGGAAGTGCATGGTCACTAATTCTGTCTCTGCCTGATGGGGGCTTCTTCTGCATTACACTATCAGCTGCACCCTCCCACTGGCACTTCTCTGGAAAGAGACTTTTCCAATAAAAAACTTACCAAGCAACATGTGTAACTTAACCACATCAAAAATCATGTACATGAACACCCAGCCACATGAAAAAATTAGGAGAGCAAGGAACCCGTTTCCAAAGATAAATTTAGCTGGTACTGGAAAAGTCTTCTCTTACAGGAAAATGAAATATAAAATGGAGCAGTTGCTTAGAAAAAATCCTTCTGAACAGATTTAATTTGTACTCATTTTGTCACCTTCAAGCTATGAAGTGCTTGCCACAAACATCCTTGTCAAAACTGCCGAGCTCACCACAAAGGATCTCAAATGCACAGAAGACTTCAGAAAAGAGGAAGATCTGCCAAGAACTGAATTGGGTGTTTTAGCTTCTCTAGGCCTGCATGCAGTATGTGGTCAAGAATGAAGGGGAGGGGCAGTCCCAGGGAGCATGGATTGGAATACATATGGGCAGAGCTAAAATTAATAGGTTTTTAGTTACACTGTGGGACAGGGAAGAGTAGATGTGGAATAACTTGCACAGACATAAAACAGATTTTCTCTCTTTCACTGCGGGTCCCTTAGGATGTGGTTGGACAGATGGATAGATACATATGCAGAGACATCCTCAGTCATAAACCTAAAGGGAAGAAAGGAAAAGGAAAGTATGTCATGTAACAAAAACACAATGCCATTCTCAAATAATCAGCAGAACAGCATAGAAGGGAAAACTTGCAACATTTTATAGTGTGTTCCGTTTCATTTTGCTGTTGAACATAGAGGAAAAATCATTGTTTTAAAAGAGTTTAGCATTCTGTGTCTACCCAGAAAACAGATGATAAAAAAGAAGCAAAACAGAGGAAGAGGGTTTTGAAGATGCAGATGGAGTATTATCAATACTGTATCATAGCTGTGTTTCTAATTACATAATACATATACAGTATATAGTGTTGCCACTATTCGTTGCTCAAAAGGAAATCAACATAATGATGTGTGTAAGACTACAGCTTTAACATTGTTTAATTTGGAATTAAATGGAAACACTCAAAAACACCATATTTACTCGAATGTAATGCACCACTGAATCTAATGCATACCGTATACCTTGTGTAAAGAGCAACTTGAATAAAGAGCATCTTGTATAAAGAGCAAAATTTTCTCAGAAATTTTGACTTGCGTAAAGAGCACTGTCTTGAGTAAAGAGCACTTCTGAGGAAGTTTGGAATAGGCTTCCATGGCAAGGGAAATCACAGGGGGGATGAAGGGACTAGCTTGAGCTACAGTGGGGACCTGGGCAAGGTTTGGAATAGGCTTCCATGGCCAGGGAACTCATGCGGGGTCTGGGGGGAGCAACCTGAGCCAGGATTGTATGAGGGATCTGTGTGTGGCAGCGTGCAAGGTGTGCCTTATCAGTGTTCTCCAGCTGTTCCCCATCAGCAGCTTGGGAATGTTAAAGTTGCACAAAAAGACAAAGATTCCATTGAGCCAATAGAGAGCAGTGACTCCATTAGTGATTGTGAAAGTCATCCCCCTATCTGTAACCCTCACACCAGCTATGAAGGTTGTCTAAGGTACAGTACAGTTCAGTACTGTAAAGGATTTTCTTTATTGCAGTGTTGTGTGTTACTCTATATTACAGTGTTTTTTACTGTGTTATATTACAGTGTTTTGTAATCATTTTTATAAACAGTTAATATTTTTATATGACTATTTTTTGGGTTGTGGAACTAGTCGTCTGAGTTTCCATTATTTCCTATGGGAAAATCTGCTTCACATAACGAGTGTTTCACGTAACAAGCATGCCTCCAGAACAAATTAAATTTGTTATGTGAGGTGCCACTGTACTTATAACCAAAATACCATATTTACTCAAATTGAATTCACTGTCAAATCTAATGTGCACCCTGATTTTGCAGATTGAATTTGGCTGAAAAAGATGAGCGATTCAGGCTGACCATCTGTCCAGATTTCCCCCAGACAGCTTCTGCAAAACAGGGTGGTCTCCGGGGAGTAGGGAAACCCTCCAGCCTCTCTGGGATTCCTGCCCAGCCCAGCAGCCCTTTAAATACTTGTGCACTGTGCATGTGCCTCTGGGGGAACTCCAGAACTTTGCGGGTATGCACATGGCTCTGAGGTTCCCTGGTCATTCATGCTACAGTCTCAGCGGCTGGCCATGACACTTCTTGTCCTCGCCTGAAGTTGAGAGTGAGTGTCCTTGTGTATGTGTGTGTATGAGTGTGTGCTTGTGTTTGTGTGCATGTGTAAGAGTGTGTGCTTGTGTGTGTGTATGAGTGTGTGTGTCTGTGTGTTTGTGTCTGAATCACACAAGTTGGAGTCACTGGTTTGTGTTGTGTTACTGCAAACTGATTTGAGGGTCTCTGAAGTGTCTGGGTCTGAATCATGCATTTTACAAGGTTTTCAATTTTAAAAGTGTTGAAATTAAGTACAGGAAAGCAATATGAGTTAGTTTTTTTGCTTTATTTTAATGTCCTATATTTGTCCTACATTTTTGGGGGGTGTCCTGCAATTTTTTGAAGCGGGTAGGAATTTTGGCTTGTGGGGTAGGAATGTTGCAGGGCTTGGCAGGGAATTCTGGGTTTGGCATCTGGTCACCCTATGAACAATTAGATTCAAGTGCTGTAAATACATTCATCATCATCATCATCATCTCAGCAGCCTTTATTGGCATGTGTAAATACATTCATACATGCAACATTGTTGTGACAATGACATTCTTCTCTCAAGCTACCTAAATAATTCAGCCCCAGATTCTCAGAATTCAGAGCACTTTTTGCACAAGACTTAAGTAAGTTCCCCTTGTGTTTTAAATGTGGCTGAATATGAAATCGACATTCGTTGGAATACACATTCAGTTTTTCCTTTGAACTTTAAATCATATTTAAATATTCAGAAACAAAAACCTGGAGCAAGCAAGCAAGAGAAAGTGCATACTGAAATATGCTTGTTTGGGCAACATCTGAAAGCCAGCTGTAGCTTTAAGTAGGAAAGAATAGTGTCACTCTCCACTGAATTACAGCCCTGAAGATGCATTGAAAATGATTAGGCAATATCTTTGTTACAAGAGTGACAGCATCTAAACTGTAGGTATGAATGTGTTATTCCTCACCAGTAGGCGCAGTCACTCAATTCCTAGTTGCTTGCAAATTTAACTCTCCTTCTTTGACTAGACTTCTCACTCGTTTCTTTTCTTGTCTTGTGGTCTCATGTTTCTCTACCTCAGCAGTCATGATCTGTTGTTTCTCTTATTCTGCAATATGCATAAAGCTTTGCGTAACTCAACTCTTATGAATAAGTTTTTTCCCCACATCTCTGCTAAAGACCCTTCAGCAGCTGTCACTAAAAAAAAAAAAAGCAGCACAAATCGCTTTCTAAAGTCAAAGGCATTTAAAATGCTATTTGGAGTTCAGAATGGGAAGTGATTGAACCTAGGAATTTCTCAGTCTTTCTAACCCGTCTTCCACTCTGCTCAGGGACTCTGACTCAGGTGTATTCTAGTCCTGCTTCTTGGAAATCCTGAGAACTGAATTTGGAACCTTCTGCATGCAAAGCCTATGTTGTATTATTGAGCTATTATCCCTTCCTTACGGGATTTTCCCTTACAATGAATGCAGAGGGACTTGAAGACTTGCTGTCTTTCGCCGAGGTGACATAGAAGGACTTGCTTTCTCTTAGGTGACCTATGGTTGTCTATACCCTGGTACCATAGTTCCCTCTAAGCTGTGCACATGTGTGCACACACACAACTCACCAAACTAGTGCACATAAGTTTCTATAAAGCGCACAAAGCCAAAACTGTCAAGGACACTGGCAATGCTAAAAATTTTGACAATGACAACTGACAATGTAAACCCATTATCTTCTTCCATACATTGTATTGTACGTATTGAAATACATGTACATATTGTTTTCTGAGGTGTAGTCAAAAGTATATAACTCCAACTGTCGTTATACGTCATACAAAAATTTAACCTTCCTTCAAAAGCTGCACAGCTAATATTTTTTGCACATACAGCTTACTGAAAATTAGAGGGAACTTTGCCTGGTGCAGATACAGTCCAGGTTTATTAATTCTGATATGCATATTTGCGACTTTGATATTAAACTCTGGATCTGGATCACAGCAACAGGTTCTGGATCACAGCAACAGGTTTTGACACTTACAGTATCATAAATAACACTTATAAATACAACAAATACATGAATAATCAGGTACAAAATATATAAAAGTATAAACAGCATGTGCATATATCTATTCTGCATGTCTTCTGTTAAAGTTTGACAGGAACCCCAAGAAACTAAGGTTCCTTCTCATCACTACGGTCCCCACCTATATATGGGCAAAAGTCTACGTGGGGGTCTCCTGGTCCACACCAACTTGGGTTGTGTCCTCAGGGATGTTTTCATCTTTCTTTTCCTCCCCTGGTCTCAAGAGCAAAGGCAGGAAAGGGGTTGACAGCATCATAAGCTCCTTCTCTAGCCTTATCAAGTCCTGAGGCCTCCTTTTCAGGCAGCCACCAGGCTTTTCTCATCTGGGCCTGCTCCTTAACTTCAACTGACTTCATGAACACACATCTGACCTAGTTGCCCTGTAGGAACTAAGCCTTCTCACCTGAGAGGCAGGAATGCTCCTGTAACCACTTGCCGTTCTTTGCTGCTCCTCCAGTGTAGGCCTGAAGGACAGGTCCCATGTCCTGTCCCCAAAGCCTTTCCAGCCTCCCCCAGTCTCTACTTGATCTATATGTCCACTGAGCAGGTTGCTCCATGGGTCATGTAAGTCCAGCCTCAAAGTACAAAAGTGTCCACTTTTGTTTTACATGTGGACTCCAGTTTGAGTCCTTGAAATAACAATTTCAATGTTATTTGAACTTTATGTTTATAACAAGGAGACAATTTTTTTTTAAAATCACTAAATTGACAGTAATGAGAACGGTTCAACCACATGTCCCACACCATAATTCTAGTAAATAGGAAAAGTTGACAACATTTATTTAGGTCATTGATTCAGTTTCTATCCCTTTTCCCAGTGTTTCTGAGGTGGCCATTTTATAATTGTCTTTTCCATCTCACATTCTTTCTACACTTATTATGATTTGTCCTGCAGCCATAGTAGTTTGCTGGTTAGAGTGATGGACTAGAGTGGGGAGACCTGGGTTCAAATCCTCCAATGCAATTGAACTATGGGCCATTTACTGTCTCTCATCATAAGATCCTTCACAGAATTGTTCTCATGCATTGGTGGATGATCTGCTCTCTATACGGTATATACCGTATGTAGTATCCCCACCTAAGCACAAAAATCCTAGCATGAGACCTGAGCGCTATACATTTTAGAGTAGGTTCATTTTGCATCAAAATGTGAATTCTGCAAGGAAGCAGCTTTTTCCTTGGAACATAAGAAATTTTCCACCAACCCTAAACTATACATCGTGTAAAACGTTAGCATTTTTTTCTGGAGTTTTAAAAGACATCTTGTGTTTCCAGATCTTCTGGC
This sequence comes from Cryptoblepharus egeriae, assembly GCA_030015325.1. NCBI lineage: Eukaryota > Metazoa > Chordata > Lepidosauria > Squamata > Scincidae > Cryptoblepharus > Cryptoblepharus egeriae. The sequence goes on along the minus strand of JAREYC010000001.1, from coordinate 192,189,606 downwards.
TATGACGGAAAGAAATATTTGGAGTGATTTAAAACAGCTCCAAAGAAGACAAGAGTTTCATTCTCACCCAAGGATAAATCATATGCAAATAATGAACACAGCTGGCAAAAAAGATAAACAAACCACTTTGTCAGTACAATATTTGGAATGGATAACTTTCTAATGCAATACTTTGAAAAGCGATTGTTAAAGAACTGGCCATAGGCAAGTTTCTAAGTTCTGCAAATATATTCGGTTTAAATAGATTCCCTCTTTTATGCAATGTTTAAAGGTAGAGGCACTCTGTTGTCCATTCCATATGTTCACCCTGGAGCCCAGACATTGGAGCAGCAAGTTCCATTCACAATATATCTCATCAGCACACTTCATCTTTCTTCATCTACACCATCTCATTCTACACCTTTGCCTTGTATGACTCCAGGTTCCCTATTCTTCCAATCATTGCCCAAGATACCCAAAGGAGGAGTTTGGATTAAATGGGGCCATTATTTTATTAAAATTACACATACACCCTACAGTAAGGTATTTCCCACAAGTTAACTGCCAGTCGTGTCTGACTCTAGGGAACGGTGCTCATCCCCATTTCTAAGCCTTTAATCAGTGTTGTCCAAAGACACTTCTGTGGTCACGAGGCCGGCATGACTAGACGCCAAGGCGCACAGAACACTGTCACCTTTCCCACCAAGGTGGTACTTATTTATCTACTTGCATTTACATGCTTTTGAACTGCTAGGTTGGCAGGAGCTGGGCTAAGAACAGGAGCTCATCCTGTCTTGTGGGGACCTGGGTCTTGAACCCTGGCCTGCTGGTTGACAGGCACAGTGTCTTAACCACGTGTACCACCACAACCCTGATATCCTACAGTAGATTATTACATTCTATTCTCATTGAGAGCTGGCAGATTGCACTTTTTGGACATTCCCACACTCGCTCAAAACTTCTTAACCCTGTCAATCCTTGAGAGGGGTCAAGAAAGCTCTGATTTGCATTGCCCTATCTTTGAGAAGGGCTTCTGCATCACTCAGCTTACATCCCTAAATCGAGAAGCATCTGGTGATCAGTTCCTAGTCATAGGATGCACACCAATCCCTGCTCTTAACATTGCTTGCATATTCAATACTCTGGAAATGATCCTTTCCTGTACAATCTCCTCCAGTCAAAATGAGGTCTCCTTTTTGGTAATGAAAGCTGGAACTAATTTTTCATCATGACACAAAGGTAAAAACTAGAAGCAAGCAAATGGCACCCTCTTGGGGATATTTTATGCCATGCTCCAAAATCCCTTTGATTTTTCAGCTGTATCTCTCTTATAGGTTCATTAGTCTGGATGGACTGGAGGCCATAAAAACAAATCAAGCTTTAAAAGTCTAAATCCAGGATTCAGTGAGAAATATTTTATAGTAATAATAAAATGAGGTGCATTGCCATATTTGGCTTTGTCTACATGGGTCTGCAGATTAGGAATGTGTGTGCTTAGATGTTACTGATTGTGAATCAGAGGGTCCATTGTGTGGTGCATTTTGGCATTCATTTTTTGCTTTGCTGGTTGTGTTATTTGTCTGAACATGCTGAATCTGTATGATTTTCTGCACTTGCTTTAAATCCTTGTTATGCTGCCTCCCCATCCTTTATGGTGAACTGGACACCATAAACAAATGGAATTATATTATTTGAATAGTCCTGGAGGATTTCCCCACTGTTGTTATCTGCATTTTGGCACTCTCTTATGTATTCCAGGACCCATAATTGACAATTCCTCAAGTTCTTGCTCCTTCCCAACCAAGAAGCAAGGAGCAAATTAATCTAGGATCAGAAATTAATAAAGCTTGCCTGAAGCCACCCATCTTTTTCTCTTTCCAGGAGGTTCTGCGGGAACAGTATGTAAACCAGACAGAGTTCTGCCTTACAGCCAAAAAGAAGTTCTTCTAACCCATGGAGAGGGAGGTTGACTGATTGCCTTCCTGCTGCATTATCGTGATAAGCATGCTATTCTTAAAGAGCTGCTTAATCTTTGAATTGATTTTGTTTAAAAGAAAATTCTGTTGGTTTTTTTATTGATTTTGGATTTAATTGATTTTTGTTAACAGAAAAATATGCATCCATAGAGATTCTTGGAATGGAACAGTTACCGATGTCGAGATTCAACCTCTATGCCTTTCTTGTCAATATTATATCTTATCTCCCTCCACTGCTTACTTACCCTTTTCTTGCTATACTACTAAAAGTATTAAAACATCCTATGGTATTAGTTGCAGTACCTACATCTCATTTGTTTCCTACACCTCCCCTCCCATTTGTTTCCTACACTCAGTTACACCCCTCCCATTTGTTTCCTACACTCAGTTACAGTTCACAAAAACACAAAAAAATCACCAAAAATATCTGATAGTAAAGAAGCATGGGGAGAAATCAGAAAGCTTTGAGGCCAATTGTCCATCACTTTTCGCTGTCATATTATACATTCATATAGCAGTGTGGCTACAAAGAACAATTTTCTACATTGTGGAATATTTTAAATGGCTGAAAGTTTCTGAGGGAAAATACTATTAAATTATTATTAAACTTAGACATCATATAAACACTTCATTTTCCATACCTGCAGGAACCAGTAAGGAAGAAGAAAATAGCTGCCAGAGAAATGTGACCATGCGGCTGATTCAATTTCCCCATTTAGTTTTTCAGTTGTAAGATATAAACAATCAGGTGGGATTCTGTCCTCATACTTTTGGCAGTGAAATAAAAAGACTGTAAGATCATTTTATACATGTTATTGGTATATTTTCAAAAGTGTTTAAGGTTAAATTCTCCTCCGAATTTGAAAGATCAGAGCAGTGATTTTCAACCTTTTTCATCTCACAGCACATTAATAAGGCACTGAAATTGTCAAGGCATACCATTATTTGTCTTTACCATTGACAAGGCACACCTGGCTGTTCAAATTCCCCAATTTTCCTATTAATTGATGGGTGCAATCCAGAGTAACTACAGGGAGTCCTTGCTCCGGTGTAAGAACAATTTACTCTGGATTGCAATATGAATTTCCCATAGGTTTTCACTAGGTGGTGCAGTAACTACAGGTGCACGTAATGCCTCTTATGTGCTCCTGTAGTTACTCTGGATTGTAGGGCATGACATTTCTCCCCCATTTCTCACAGAGCACCTGAGGACTATGCACAGCACACCAGTGTGTCACGGCACACTGGTTGAAAATCACTGTATCAGAGTATGGGGAAGTAATGGGGGAGTAAATCTGCTTCATGAAGGTTGCCCAATAAAGGTCAACTGCAAGAATGCCCTATTTGGACACAATGCCAGAAACTTCAGACAGCAGAGTTTATAAGGCAGAGAGCCAAAATGCTCACCTTTTTTAGTAGGAGTAAGAGCTTCTTAAGACTAGCAGGGTCTCAAGAACTGGTAACCCAGGGATTGATCAGCTATCCCAGGGTAAATTTGGTCATATATGTGTTTATAGGAGGCCAGGTCCTAGGAGCAGCAAGAGTGGAGGCATGCACGGCCATGGTGAAGTCCCAGGAGCGGATGCTCTGTCCACGCCAGCTTGCACAGTAGGAAGGTGTTACTTCCGTAGCAGAAGCAATGCACACATGCGTGCTCTGCAGCCTCCAACACAACGCACACATGCACAGCCAAAACTAAGCCACACAGCACCATGCAGCTGATAAAGTGCCCCATTGGACCGGATGTCTGGTCCAATAAGTGAATTACCTGACATGTCCAGCTATTTCTGGCTTTACTGGAAGCCTATATGGTGGTGTCAGCTGATGCATAATTTGGTAGGAGAGTGTTGCAGCAAGTCCGCTTAAGGTACTACTTTATCATCTCACCTACAACCTATGAACTGCTATTTTGCATCCCATACAATAAAAAATACTCCTATGAACTGCTATTTTGCATCCCATACAATAAAAAATACTCCTATGAACTGCTATTTTGCATCCCATACAATAAGGGCACAATCCAGAGTAACTACGGGAGCACATAAGAGACATTATGTGCATCCGTATTTACTGCACCACCTAGTGAAAACCTATGGGAAATTCATATTGCAATCCAGAGTAACTTGTTCTTACTCTGGAGCAAGGATTCCCCATAGTTACTCTGGATTTCACCCTAAGAAACACTCCTTCCAGGGATTAATAGAATTTCCTTACTTTGTACATTCCTGTTTGAGGAAGGGGCATTCCACCTATCCATCATGCCCTGCCTTTCCCATGCCAATAAAAATGCCCAAGGCAGCTTACAAAGCTTTAATTCCTCCCCTCCCGCTGACTGGTAGGCAAGGCTGAAAGTGACAACTACAAGACCACCCAAGAAGCTTCATGTCTGGGGGGGAATTTGAACCTGGATCTTCCAGGTCTTGGTCCACCTCACCAAACACTACACCAGTGATTTTCAACCTTGTTCATCCCACGGCACACTTAATAAGGCACTGAAATGGTCTTTTTAATATATTTTTATTTATTTATTTCCATTGAAATTGTCAAGACACACCATCAATTTTTTTTACTATTGACAAGGCACACCGGATGGTTCAAATCCCCCAGTTTTCCTATTAACAAATGTCAACCCCCAAATTCCCGCAACTCACCTGAGGAGTATCTGTGGCACACCAGTGTGCCACAGCACACTGGTTGAAAATCACTGCACTACACCATTCTGGCTCTCAATTTGTGACCTGATTCAAAAAGCAGTTTTTGTATTTTTACACTGGAAATAAATCTGAGGTTCCGAAAGGCCAGTCACAATGTAATTAAATAACCTGTTTCCAGCATGAATTGTGAGGTGTGTGGGTGTTTTTTCTTAAATAAGCCATGATATTTGACAAGGTTTGAAATTAATTTTTCCACGCCAGATTTCCTTTGCACATAACTGTTTGGGATCTGATATCGCCATCATCATTAACCTTAAGCTTGCTTCTATGCCGAGTTCAGCACCAAAGACAAGATTAAGAGAAAAGAGAATATTATTGTTCTTTTATGAACTGCTGGAAGGGAAGAGGGGATATTATGACAAAGTGGAAATTGGCCTTAACTAAGAAAACTAAGAATGCAAGTCAAAAACATGTGGTGTTTCTTTGGATTGTTCCTTACCAAAGAATCAGGCTGAGGTAAAGAAAAAAATGTAATGTTCACTGAAAGTCAGGAAGCTCCAGTCTTTATTAATCACATAACGTTTTATTTTTAATTCTTCCTTTCCTCTCTTGATGTCTTTAATTTTCCTCTCTTGATGTCTTGCACTAATTAATCCCTATTACTGTAAACAATAAATTTATTTAATGACTTGGAAAATCAGAAACAGGACAGATTTTCCATGGCTTAGAGAGCGTCTACAGTGGTTAATTTCAAATGCAGAAGTATGGGGGGTGGATTGAGGTATATCTCACTGATACATTTATGCAGACGGACCACTTCCTAATATCCCCAGCTAGGGCTGAGAAGGACCCTTACCTAAAAACCTGGAGAGCTGCTGCAAGTCAGACAATACATTTTTTTCTGTAAATTTAAATTATAGCATTGAATACTGGCAGGTTCCATCAGACCCATGTTGCTCATCATTGGTTATTCAGTGTTTTGCTAGCTAAAATTATAGGTGTGCCTCCCATAACAAGTTTAATTCATTCCGGAGGCATGCTTGTTATGTGAAACGCTCTTTACATGAAGCAGATTTTCCCATAGGAAATAATGGAAACTCAGACCATTGGTTCCACAACCCAAAAAATATTCATATAAAAATGTTAACTATGTAAAAATGATGATAAAACACTGTGATCAAATTCAAAACACTGTCATATAATACAGAACACAATTACGGTAATAAATAACACACTGTTATTTACTGTATGTACAATAAAACAGAAAATAAAAGGATGACTAATTTTCAGCTAAAGAGTCACTGGTGTTTTTTTAGCAGCTTGAACAAGGAACTTTTCTAATGACATTTGCTTTTGCCTCCTTTTAAAGCAGTCAAAGACACTTTCCTGGGAGTAAGACCCATTTAACACAATGGAGCTTACGTCTGAGTAGACATGCTTAGGAGGCTGCAATCAGACACTTTCCTGAGAGTAAGCCCTATTGAACACAATGCGGCTTACTTCTGAGTAGACATGGTTAGGTGGCTGCAAGACACTTTCTTGGGCAGGCTGCTGCTGGTGGTGTTGGTGGGAGGATGTTTGGGGGGCAGATACAGGGAGCCATGGCTTGCTTGCAGAGCTGCGGCTGCCCCTTTAAAAGCCTGGCTTTCTAGAAAGTCAGGCTTCTTAGAGAGCATGCACTGCTGGGGCAAATAATCCGGTCATCCATGCGCTCTTTAGCCTCTCTCTCTGCCACTTTAAAAGCCAAGAAGGCCTTTTAAACCCCCAAGAAGGCCTCTCCAGTGCCCCCAAGCACCCTCCCACCCCCACCTCCCCAGAAGCCCGGACACCAGCATAGCTCGTCTAAGGAGTGTTGGCCAGCAGCCCTTTAAACTTTAAAGGGCTACCAACCAGTACTCTTAGACGGATTTGTGCTCACTACGGGAGGCAGAAGCCCTGCATAACAGTGTGCTCGCTACATGGAACACATGTTATGTGGGGCACTTGTTATCCGAATGACCAATTATAATTAGTATAAAATATTTATACTAAAATGTGATGCAACATATAATACCAAACTATAGTACAGGATCCATTGGACCCTGGAAGTAATTGGTGATACAAAATTAATGCTTTTGGATTTATAACTGTCTAATTAGCAGTAAAAAAGTCATAAGTTCTTATCAAATAATAATAAATTCCATTAAAAAACACAACACTAACTTCCTACAGGGTCCCATACTAACACTTGATGCAACATTTATTCATTAGCATCATAGAATCCTAGAGTTGGAAGGGATCTGGTAGGTCATCTAGTCCAACCCCTGCCTGCAGCAGGAAATCCTCCTAGAGCATCTCCAACAGGTGCTCGTTGAGCCTCTGCTTGTAGACCCCCAGTGAGAGAGAGTCCACCACCTCTCTTCACAATCTGTTCCACTGCTGAACCACACGAACCGTCAGGAATTTTTTCTGGATATCCAACTGGAATCTCCTTTCTTGCAGATGGTACCCACTGATTCTAGTTCTGCTTTCAGAGGCAGCTAAGAAGAAATGAGCCCCTTCCTCCCTATGACAGCCCTTCAGGTATCTGAAGAGGGCAATCATGTCTACTCTCAGCCTCCTCTTCTCCAGGCTGAACATATCAATTTCCCCCAACCTTTCCTCGTAGGCTTCCCTTCCATCCCACTGATCATTCTTGTCGCTCTCCTCTGGACTTGCTCCAGTTTGGCTGCATCTTTCTTCAAGTGAGGTGCCCAGAACTGAACACAGTACTCAAGGTGAGGTCTCACCAATGCTGAATAAAGAGGAACTATAACTTCTTGTGACTTGGAAGCGCCAGTCCTCTTAATGCAGCCTAAAATGGCATTTGCCTTCTTTGCAGACACATCCCACTGCTGACTCATGTTCAGCTTGTGATCCATGGCGACTCCAAGACCCCACCCACATGTGCTGTCAATCCAAGATTCTCCCATTTTATACCTGTGTCTGGTTTTAATTGCCTAAGTGCAGAATCTTGCACTTCTCCCTGTTGAAAATCATTCTATTTGTTATAGCCCAGTATTCCAGTTTATCCAGAATACTGGGGTGTAACGAATATAATTTTTTACATGTACCAAACTATAGTACATTGGACCCTGGAAGTAATCAATGATACAAAAATAAGTAGGCAAATGCTGGGTTAACCCTCCAAAGTCATTGTAAAAGCCCTCAGAGTCAAAATCATCATTTTGTGGTGCAAACCAGAAGTGACATTTTGATGCTTGTAGGAAGGGGAAGCTTCTTTGAAACCAGTTGCTCTTTTTTTGGTCCTCCAAGGGTTTTACAAGGCCTTTGGAGAGACACCAGCTTGCAGTTGTAGCCCTGAATGGCACCATGGCAAGTATTGCCACTCCTTCACTTACAAATATGAAAACAGTGACATTATATTCTCCTCATGCTATCATTTTCCATGGCCACATCTGTTCCTTTGTTCATTAAGAGCCATACCAGAATACATGGCTGGTTCTGACTACAAGGGCCTTTCCAGATGTTGTGGTTTTCCAATGTTGATGTTAAACCAATCCTAGAAGTGGATGCTATTCTTGCCAAATCACTAGTCCCACAGAGCCATTGGGCCAGTGGCTATTCTTTCTGGGAACCAGCATTTTTTAAACTCATCTATTCCATGTGTTCATGCCACAGGGATGATCAACCAGCTTGACCAAGTGAACCAGTAGTCTGTTTCTTATTTTCCTCTGCCACTGCAAATCATTTTAGCTCATGCTTTCATAAGTCCTCAGCATGCCTCAAAATAGTTTTTTGTGTGTTTGTTGCTTGATCATAGTCACCATAGGTAATCATGATTACCAATCACAATGAAAATGAGAAGTATATTCTGAAAGTTTAGGTGGATACGCTTAGACTGAATATCCTCTGTTGTTAGAATAATAGACAGAATCTTGCATATTACTGTTTGTTTATGAAGTATGACTGTGGCTCCACACTTATGTGAGTGTGCTATACCATTCTTTTCACTTTCTATTGAGCATTGTGTGCATGGATATACTAACAGGATAGTCATTCATCACTGAAATTGATAGCAAAAACTTTGCAAAAAGTAAGAACTTCATGTGCATGTTTAAATTATTTCACGTAAAAGCAATCACTAGGTCAAGCCCAAATCCATTTCATAAATTCCAGTAGATGAAAGCTTGAGAATCACAGATTGTGGCAAATCACTTTCTAGTTTCAGCAAGAGAGGAGGAATTGATGAGTGCATATATAAACATTTCAGTTTGATGCCCGGAAAATCTGGTCAACTTGTTCTTCAAGTTAACTAAAGCAGCTTACACAAATATTTTCAAAATCATAATAAATCTTTATTAAAACCTTCTCTGCCTTTGTCACTCTTCCAGTCATCCAGTTATAATTTATTAAATGTGGCTGTTTTTTCAAGATTATCAGTGAATGTTCTTTTCTGTTTAAGGGGACTTATTTATATAGCATTCCAGCTAAGTCATTGCTAATCCCATGTCAAAATGAAGTCCAGGACACTTCTGTATCAAGCAAATAATATTCTGCTGACAAGCAGTTATAAACTGTGAGAGAATCAGAATGGTCACACCAAAGCCCACCCACGCTGCCCAAGAACAAGATATGAATCTGGGTATGTAACAAATATGTCTTGCTATTGTGAGTAAAACAGTCTTATTGCCCATCATGTTACTGAACCAAAATCAGAAACAGGCTCCTTCTCTGAGAAATTGCCAGTCAAATGGCTTGTCCAAATTGCTTAAATTAATGGTTCTTAATCTTAGCAAAACACTGAAGCTAGACCTGTGCAATGCTGAAGCTAGACCTGTCTTAATATGTTCTGGTTCATCATTATTGCATCAAAATTGCATCATTAATTTCTAATTAGATAACTTCTAATGATCTGAAATTCTATTGTTCTAATAGTAAATAATTATAGTAGAAAGAATATATAACATACTGATAATTTGATATTAGAGTTATGATTTTTTGCATCTTAGTTGGCCAAACTTACACTTACCGTAAACTTTTAACTTACATGTTTAAGTAAGTTTGATTTGTTGTATGGGGGTGTTAAAATTTTTCCTGCTTGATGATATCACTTCCACCCATGACATCACTTACAGCTTAATGACATCACTTCTGGTGGCTGCCATTCTGAAAAGTGGGTCTGGTGATGAAAAGTTTGAGAAAACTGATAGAGATGGTTCATCTAATGTTTATTTGAAATCATAATCAGAAATCAAAAATGCCTCATAAGTATACAACAAAGGCATCCCATCAGCCTTTTAATCATTGATAAGGTCCACCACACTGAAGGTGGGGGCTCATATCTCCCAATAGTCCTACTAATAAACGATCTTTCTTCAAACTCCTATGGAACATCATTTGTGGCACTGGTTGAAAATCACTGCTCTGATAGCTAATAGCGTCTGGTTAAGCAGGGGTCCTCAAACTATGGCCCACGGGCCGTATCCGGCCCATCAGGGGCCTCAATCCAGCCTGCTGGCCTTTTGGGGGTTTAGGAGGCGCTTTGTGGGCACTAGGGGGCAGTTCAAGTCTGCCGCGGCAAAGATCCGCCAGTCGCAGCAGCCCTGTGCAAAGGGAGAGAGCCGCTCCAAGCTCAGGAATTTGGACAGCTTCATGCTGGCCCTTTAAATTTTTAAATTTTTTTAAAATGTAGTCCTATATAAGTCCTCTCATTCTCCGGCCCCCAGCAGTGTCTGAGGGACAGTGAACCGGCCCCCTGTTTAAAAAGTTTGAGGACCCCTGTGATTAAGGATAGGTAGGTCCAGAATGAAGCAGCCACAGTGAGCAGGCCAAGAGCGGGCAGTTGTTTTTTATGGAGTGGTCATGCTATCAGCCTCCATCTAATGCTCAACCTGTATATAGGTGTCTCTTGTTATCCACTTATTCTTGTTATCTTGTTATTCCAGGTTACATTCTGGAAGCTCCCATGGATAAAAAAATCAATGTATAAAGAAAATAATAGAAAAATAGGTTTAAATATCAACTTCCAGATTTCTTGCTCCTCGGTTGTGCCTAATGGAATAAGGTAGTGCCTCAATATCTGCTGGGTTTTGATTCTGGGACTGAAAAATGGAATGATTGCTTGCAAGAGTACCTCTTGCAGCCAAACTGGAGCAAGTCCAGAGGAGAGCGACAAGAATTATCAGTGGGATGGAAGGGAAGCCCTACGAGGAAAGGTTGGGGGAACTTGGGATGTTCAGCCTGGAGAAGAGGAGGCTGAGGGGAGACATGATTGCCCTCTTCAGATACCTGAAGGGCTGTCATAGGGAGGAAGGGGCCAATTTGTTCATAGCTGCTTCTGAAAGCAGAACTAGAACCAATGGGTACAAACTGCAAGAGAGGAGATTCCGGTTGGATATCCGGAAAAAATTCCTGACAGTGAGGGCGGTTCGGCAGTGGAACAGATTGCCAAGGGAGGTGGTGGACTCTCCCTCACTGGGGATCTTCAAGCAGAGGCTCGACAAGCACTAGGGGGATGCTCTAGGGGGATTTCCTGCTGCAGGCAGGGGGTTGGACTAGATGACCTACTAGGTCCCTTCCAACTCTATGATTCTATGATTCTATGCGCATGCACACATACACACACAAACGTGTGCATGCATGCACATAAGAGAGAGAGGATTTTACAGCTCAGTCCAAGCACAGCAAGAGAATAACAATATGTTATTCATGTGAAATGTCTCTCTGCTGTGCCCTTGGAAGGGTGTGATGGTGTGTCACAGTCACCATTGCCTTAACGAACCATTTTAATTGACCAGTCAACTCTTGTGGGTTTCCATGGGAAGACATTTAGGAGGCTGCAGACATTAATTACTGAAAATATTTGCTCTAATTGCTTCAAAATGATATTGAAGATGTTCCAAATAATCTGCACATGGAACTTTTACAGAGAAAACCAAGCTGGAGATGACAAAAAGCGGTATTATTCAAACACATTTCTAAACTGCAAAACAAGGAGAATGTTGTCCTCATTTTCCAGACAAGGCAACCACACCAGAGGCTATCATGTAAATATGAAATGGTCAGATGCAATACACATACCAAAGAGACCCAGAAGACAGAACAAGACTTTTTAAAGCTAATACTACCATGTCATCATTTTATTATAAGCTTTTTTATTATAAGCTCTTTTAAGCTTCTGGAGAGTCCAGTATATGGATTACTGATTACTATCAACTGATTAAGAAATGCAAGTACAGTAAAACTTTGGACTGATAGCGTTTTGGGCTGAGAATGTTTTGCAAGACAAGCAAACATTTCTAATAAATTTTGTATTGCAATTCAAGCAAACATTTCTAATAAATTTTGTCTTGCAATTCAAGCGAAGGAGCCTGAGAGACCCCTTGCATGCCTACTCTAAAGTAACCCCACTATAACCAGTGGGGTTCACTCCTGTATAAGGGGGACAGATTGCAGCCTGTGAGACTGAGAGACTAACTGCAGGTTAATTTGTTTTATTTTTCTTTATATTTTGTATTTCTCTATTATTTTATATTATATTACAGTATTGCAATCATTTTAATATGAATATTTTTTGAGTTGTGGAACAATTTGTCTGAGTTCTCATTATTTCTTATGGGAAAATTTGCTTTGAAATACAGTATAAGTGTTTTGGATTACAAGCATGCTTCCCGAATGAATTATTCTCATAAACCAAGGTACCACTGTAATTATTACAGTGAAGACCATTTTGTAAAGGTCGTTTGATATTTTGATGCTGCTACCACATATAAAAAATACCTGTGCTTCATGTCAGCTATGAAGGGCAATGGACTTTTTGTGGCTTTTCGCTGTCAAATATGGGGATGGAGAAATTAATTCTTTCCTATTTATTCTTCCTGTTACACTGAAGATACATGACATGATATGCATATCATTTTGTAGAATTTTCAAAGAAAGTCAAAAGAGTTTCTACCCAACAAGTTCTGTATGTTCCAATATGAGTCTATGCCAGTGGTTCTCAATCTTCTTAACGCCATGACCTCTTTATAAGTTCCTCATGTTGTGGGGAACATAAATTATAAATTTAATTTAACCATAAATTTAATTTAACCCAACCATAAATTATTTTCATTGCTACGTTATAACTATAATTTTGCTACTGTTATGAATCGCAATGTAAATATCCGATATGCAGGATGTATTTTCATTGTTACAAATGAAATGTGTGTTCTATGCACACATTGAACACAATGGGATTTATTTCAGAGTAGGCATGCATAGGACCCTGAGGCTGTCAGTCAGCCCCAGTGTGCGCGCAGCTACAGCTGGATGTCTGGCAAGCCTGACCTGGCCCCCTGCACCAGGGGTCTTTAAGTGACCCCCAGGAAATCTCTAGGTGACCCCCAAAGGGGTCCTGACCCCCACTTTGAGAAACGCTGGTCTATGCATTCTCAAAGCAACCATAAGAACAGCTATTGGATATTACAACTCCCTTACATTCTCTTTTTAAGTAGCTACTCTCTCACCTTCCCCCTTTAAATCTCCAGACTTTGTACTGAAAGTCAGATTTGCTACTTTACTCCACAATTGTACTGGCAATTTAGCAAAACGTCCAAGAACATGCACAGTGGGCTAGGTGTGCTTCTAGCCCACTGCACATGCCCAGAACTCTCGGCATGCGCACTGAGCATCAGCACGCTCATACAGCTCTGCACCAAGAGCTTTGGAACAGAGCCAAATGGGCATGCTGATGCCCAGAGCGCACTTAGAGATTGACAGATATTGACTTGACTTAGAGATTGACTTGGAGTGTCAAACTCCTCCGACACATCACCCTAGGGGGTATCACCTGGTGCGGCCCATGCCAGTCACACCATTCTGGCAATGCCACTTCTTACTTCTTTTGAAATAATATCAAAATTCTATAAATAGTATTAAGTGTCAATGGTAATTTTATGACCCAGCAATTTTTCACACTACATCCTGATTTGGCATTTGAATTTCCATATAAAGCAACAATCCATGTCGGTTAATTTATGGATGATACAAGCTTTACAAGCTTCTGGTTATGTCTGTAATTATCATAAATCCAAATTCCTCCAACATTCCCAGACAGCCACTCAGATCACATCATATCCAAATCATTCAGGGTGTTTTTAATTTTAATGGTTGAATAATGTTCATTTCACAAAAGAATTATTTGTGTAAAATGTTTTATTCAGTGGAGTTTCTATGGAAAGCAACTTCTTGTAAACTATCCTGGGGTCTTAGGATCTATCATTTACGATATTATCAAATTACTACCGAAAACGTTCCCATGTTGTGGGAGTAAAATTCCCCCCATACGCCATTCCCCCTTAGTGCATGATGCCCAATAGCAATGCCTGATGCCTAGTGCCTGCTAGTGGTGCCATTAGGGATGCCTGGTGCTCTGTGCTCCATGCCCAGTAGGGATCCAGAAACCTGGTGCTTGGTGGGGGTGCCCAATAGGGGTGCCTGGTGGTGGGAGACCCCATGCTAGATAGGGTTGCCAGTGCTCGGTGTCCAGAAGGGGTACCTGGTGCATAGTAGGGGTGCCCAGTGTCTGATAGGGGTGCCTGATGCCCAGTGTCTGGTTCTTAGTAGGGATGCCCGGTGCCGGGAGACCTGGTGAACTGTAGGGGTGTCCAGTGCCCAGTAGGAGTGCCCACTGTCCAGTGCCTGACAGCAGTGCCTTTTAAGGGTGCCTGGTGGTGCCTATTGCCTACAAATATTCTTCACTTTTACTCCTGAAACTATAGGTAAATCCAGCTTGTTCTTCATAGAATAAGCAGGCAGTTTCACATTATATAGAGTACCATATACAACAAAATAATTTATATGCAGCATGGTGGAGAAGCACTTTATTCTATCTTTGATGGCTGCCTACTGGCCAGTACCATTTTATTCATAGGGCACAATCCTAAGAAATTTAAGCCAACCTAAATCACCTGGCCTATCTTTCTGTGATGGTGTGGGGAGGTCGGTGGATGCCTGTGCATTGGCCTAACACCCCCAGGAATGGGGCAGAAGTGTCTTATGGTACTTTTGTGCACCCCCAGTTCAGCAAAGGATTTATGCTGGGTTTTAGGGAGGCCTAAGTGGAAGTTAGGATTGCAGCCATTATTCCCCATAATTGAAACACAAAGCAGGTTACTGTGAGTAAACTGTCAGGCTTCCGTAAAATGCCTATAATACCAGCAAATTACAACAATAAACTATTGGGTCAAAACAGCATGATGGCATACAGTTTTTATCACCCCTCTTCTATGGTGATAGTAGCCAGAAAAAAAATAAACAGAAATTATCACACCCATATTTGGACTTACGCTGATGACCTTAGAGCTTGCAATGGGCTAAATAAAATACATTCAACTTCATATAATTTCATCAAAATAAATATACACTCAAAACTTACTGCATTGATCTACAATGCAAATTACAAATGCCAAACAAGGAGTGGTGATAATTTTGTGACCCAGTGTTTGGGACCAAGTGTCAACAGCTACATTTTTCAAAGTGTAGGGAGTAGGAATTTGGGGAGTTAGGTTGAGCCCATCTGGTTCTAGTAATAAATGTGGGTCATGGTAATAAATGTGTGTCACTCAAAACTGAATGCATTGACCTATTGTGCAAATTACAATTGACAAACAAGGAATGATGAAAATATTGTGACTCAGTGTTTGGATCCAAGGATCAAGGGCTACATTTTCTGAGGAGCAATCCAAAATGTCCAGAAAAGCGGTATATAAATGCCCAGTTATTATTATTAGAATCATAGAATCATAGAGTTGGAAGGGACCTAGTAGGTGATCTAGTCCAACCCCCTGCCTGCAGCAGGAATTCCCCCTAGAGCATCTCCAACAGGTGCTCATCTAGCCTCTGCTTGAAGATCCCCAGTGAGGAAGAGTCCACCACCTCCCTTGGCAATCTGTTCCACTGCCGAACCGCCCTCACCGTCAGGAATTTTTTCCGGATTTCCAGCCGGAATCTCCTTTCTTGCAGTTTGTACCCATTGGTTCTAGTTCTGCTTTCAGAAGCAGCTATGAACAAATTGGCCCCTTCCTCCCTATGACAGCCCTTCAAGTATCTGAAAAGGGCAATCATGTCTCCTCTCAGCCTCCTCTTCTCCAGGCTGAACATCCCAAGTTCCCCCAACCTTTCCTCGTAGGGCTTCCCTTCCATCCCACTGATCATTCTTGTCGCTCTCATCTGGACTTGCTCCAGTTTGGCTGCATCTTTCTTAAAGTGAGGTGCCCAGAACTGAACACAGGACTCAAGGTGACCAATTCTGAATAAAGAGGAACTATAACTTTTCGTGACTTGGAAGCTACAGTCCTCTTAATGCAGCCTAAAATGGCATTTGCCTTCTTTGCAGACGCATCACACTGCTGACTCATGTTCAGCTTATGATCCACGGCTACTCCAAGATCCCGCTCACATGTTGTGCTGCCAAGCCACGTATCCCCCAATTTATACCTGTATTTTTGGTTTTTATTGCCCAAGTGCAGAACTTTGCACTTCTCCCTGTTGAAATTCATTCTATTTGTTACAGCCCAGTATTCTAGTTTATCCAGATCCTCCTGGAGGTTTCTCCTGTCTTCTGATGTGTTTGCTACTCCTCCCAGCTTGGTGTCATCTGCAAATTTGATCAGGCTCCCCTGTATCCCTTCCTCTAAGTCGTTGATGAAAATGTTAAAGAGAACCGGTCCCAAGACAGTGCCTTGGGGTACCCCACTTGAAACTGACCTCCAAGTTGACACAGACCATTTACTAAAACCCTATGAGTGCAGCCATCGAGCCAGTTGCAGATCCACCTAACGATTGCCTCGTCTAGCCCATATTTTTCCAACTTCCCAATTAAGATGTCATGTGGGACTTTGTCAAATGCTTTGCTGAAGTCAAGATAAATGACATCCACAGCATTGCCACTGTCCAGTAAGCTCGTAACCCGATCAAAAAAGGAAATCAGATTTGTCTGGCAAGATTTATTCTTGGTAAATCCATGCTGGGTTGTTTTGATCACTGAGTACTTGTCTAGATGTGCACAAATTGTGTGTTTTATGATTTGCTCTAATATCTTGCCTGGGATTGAAGTCAAACTGACTGGTCTATAATTTCCTGGGTCTTCTTTTTTCCCCTTCTTAAAGATTGGGACTACATTTGCCCTCTTCCAGTCCAGTGGCACTTCTCCACTCCTCAAGGATTTCTCAAAGATGATCGACAGAGGCTCTGCAAGGACATCTGCGAGTTCCTTAAGAACTCGAGGATGCAGCTCATCTGGTCCAAATTACTTGAATTCATTTAGGCCAGTTAAGTGGTGTCAAGGATAACAAAAAGAGCTTCTTTAGATATGCCCAAAGGAACAGGAGGAGAGACGAGGGGGTGGGGCTGCTCCTGGACAAAGATGGATATGCTTGCATCAGCAGTGTTTTAAGAAAGGAATAATTTTAAATTAATTTATATTAGAAAAAAATTGAAAAGAAATACCGTAAAAGACAGAAAAAATAAATACACAATACTGAAAGTTGTGTGCCAAATGTAGAGTTCTCAATTTAGATTGCTTTCTTAAAAAAATCATATAGCCCCTTAAGAAATCATCAACAATCAGTCCCTCATTTTCAACAAAGAGGAAACAGAAAATAATTATATATTAATAACATTCTCATCAAACCTGTAATTTGACTCATCTATCCTTTCTGAAAGCAGAAAGTCAGGATTTATTTTCAATTGTCCATAAAAAGTTCTCCTGACTTCTCTTTAAGAAAAGTTGTAAGTTTGTCAACTTTTAAGAACTTTTTTTTAGCATATAATATCCTTGCAGATGTTGTCATGTGTAACAGTATTCTTAATAAAACAGCTTCTGGTTTCTTTTCTAAATTTACTTTTAATATCAGTTGCATTTGCTGGTGCATTAGAGTCCAATTTATTTATTTATTTTTAATTTTGGGACATATCAACCCTATATGGTAAAATATCCCTTCTTGTCTTTTACATTTCCAACATCTATTAGGAAACTTTTCATATATTTTTTTCCTAATTTATCAGATGTCAAATACCATCTATACATAATACAGAACACAATCCTAACCATGTCTACTCAAAAATAAGCCCCATTGTGTTCAATGGGTTTTGCTCCAAGGAAAGTGTCTTTAGGATTGTAGCCTTGGTAAACATTTTCTTTGAGATATACATGTAATGCATATATGAGGTATACATGTAATGCATACATGTAATGCATTTAACGTCTTGGTCCACAAATTATCCCATTGATTTTATAGCTCAATTCTATGCTTGTCTACACAAAAGTAAGCCACATTGGGGTCAATGGGGCGCCCTCTCAAGAAAGTTTGGCTAGAATAGAAATAGAAATATATTTGTCATTGCACACATGTACACATGTACACATTCACAACGAAATTAGGTGCTTATCCTATTAGGATAGGATTGCAGCCTTAATCAGTGTGAAGACTTAATCCTTCAGTCTTTAGACATGGGCCCAATTCTAACCGATTTAGGCCAGCACAACTCATCTCCCCATTCCCGCAGTGGTATGGAAAGGTCAGTGCATGTCTGAGCACTAGCCTAACCTCCACCCCAGAGGAGAGATTCAGAAGTCCATGATGGCACTTTGGCAACACTCCCAGGCCAGCATGAGACTCATGTTGAGATTTGTGGCAGCCTAACTAGGGATTATGATTGGGCAGTGTGTGGCATTGCGACAGTGTCCCCATATCACTTCCAGAAATCCTGTGATGACGTCAAAATTTCATAACTGAATTTTTATGTTGCCGAGCTCAAGAACGGTCCGTTATGAAAAACAGTGGTCCATGAGAGGAAAAAATGCTACTCCTCCAGTGGGCACCTTGAGAAGTGCTGGTCTGTGGGATATTCGTATGCTGTTTCTGATCATCTGGCATTTTGTTCCAGTTACAACCGATAGCTGACCAGCAGCCAAGCCTCAGATTGTTTAAGTGGTTTGGAGACTAATTTAATGTGTCTCAGGCAGCTGAGCAAGGGCCTTTTGAAAAAAAAGGGATATACAAATTAAGCTGAATTTTTGGCTTAACATTCTGAATGTATTGGAAAAAATATCTCATGTTAAAGAAATTAATAAAACGGAAGACTGTGGTGCAGGGATAGGGAGTGAGAGAAGGGATGATAATTTAGGAAATGTTCCACTCCATATAGCATTCATTCTGTACATGTTCTGACAAAAGAAATGTGGATTGAGGTGCAGTTGATTAGGCCGAGAATATCTTGGACATGACAAAGCAAACTTTATTTGAAGTAGCAGGTGCAACAGTCATCAGTATTCATCACAAATTGCAGAATCCACTCTGGGACTACCAAATTGAAACTACATGTACAGTACTGTGGAACATTTAAGACTCTGCCTATATCTTTGTCATTTTCTTTGCAATGAAGTGTTTAGAGCTTCCAGATGCAAAATAAAATAATAGTTCAGCAGGGATTCTTTTCTGAATTATAAAATAGCATCAATAGTATCGGTATAAAATAGTATATTTTATCTGTATATAAAATAGTATCAAAAGGGAGGTACGTAGGAAAAAATATATTATTCATACGTATCTTTCCTTCATGCAAACAATGCTGTGAACACTGCCCTCTGTCTCTCTCTCTCTCTTCACAAACCTAAGTGGCCACTTGGGCCAACGTTAGTCACTTGTGCTAGCCCAGGGTGTCACAAATGTGCTGTAAAGCTCACTTGAGGCACCCTCTGAGGAGAGGAGGCTGTTGCAAAGTTGCACTGGCCTCCCTGTGCCACCATGGACCCTGCATGCCTGTGAGTTTGGGTAAGGAGAGCTGGCGAACGGCATTACCCCAGGGAAGGACCCAGCTGCTGTCCATGAAAGTTTCATTAATGTGACACACCTAAGGTTAAAGGACTTCCACACATCCATGTACCAAACAGCAAATTCAATATGGACATTGACTGCACATCTGCAGAATCTCATTTTATACTTAATATGGAAAAAATTCTTCCTACAGCACTTGCAGTATAGCTAGTCATTAAGACCTGGACAAATTTGTCGTCCAAACCAGTTAATTACAAACTTTGGTGACATCTTTTTGCTTCAGCTAAATAGCTCTTGGAGTCCAGATGTGTACCGAAGACTGTTCCTGTTGTTTTCTGAACTCAGAGAAAACCAAATGCATGGAACAGAATAAATAAGAACCACTTCAGTATGATTGTCTGATACTTGAGCCTGCATTATTGGATGAAGACAACACTGAATTATTTTCTGCCACATCTGCTGTTGATTGAATGAACATTTCTAGCCATTTTTTCTCCGTGTCGATATATTTTAAAGTAATAAACAATGTAGCATATTCCAAAGCTACAGGAAGCCACAGTTGTTTATATTAGGAAGGAGAAGAAAGAAAGATGAGCCTACTTTTATTCAGATTAAAAAAATACCTTGGGATTTGGATTCATAGTGCTGATAAATGTTGAACTGGGAATAGTCCAAAGGGCTGTGGTTATGACAGAGGAACTGTTAAACTTATCAAAGCATACCAAAGATGAAGCTGAAAAGAGCAGAACATTTTTGACCTTGAAATAGCTGAAAATATGTTCTGATTATTTTCAATGTAGGTAAGAGGATAAATGTCATAGTATTCCATGATGCATATTGAAGAACCTAAGACATTTACTTGAACACAACAAAAGCAGATATAATAAGCTTGAAGTTCTGCAATGAAATTGTTGCTGTCAGCAGGTGTATATTGTGAACAGTGGTATACCTAGAGAGAGGCAAAACGGGACGCGCTGTAGGCGTTGCAATGCGCCATTTAAGCAGACCTTCCCACTTTGCCATTGGAGCCATTCCAGGCAGTGACAACAAAGTGCAGACATTTGCTGCATTAAAGTTATATCTTTCATACTGAAGTCACTGCCCAGAATTATTCCAGTGGCGAATGGACTGCTCACTATTGTTTAAATGGCATGTTGCAGAACCTAAAGAATTTACCGAAAAGATAAAATAATTGATGCTTAACATAAATATTTTACAAATATTTTAAAAAATTTTTTAAAGCAGGGCAATATTGATTGATTCCATTTGACAATAGTGAGAAGGTACAATGTTTATTGTATCTAGTTTATTTTATGTCAACATTGTACTCGATGTACAGAACACTGAGTATGATATACATCTGGACAGGATGACTTTATTATCCAGAAAGCCACTGCATCAAGTCTGCATCCATGTAACTTGGTGGTGTGTGAAAATGGAAGCACAGGCAGAATTAGACTACAATCCAGAGTAACTATGGGACCTTTTACACCAACATAGTTACGGTGCTGCCTATGGGAAATATATGGGAAATGCATAGAGCAATCCAGTGTAAGTGCCTCATATGTCTTCCCGTAGTTAATCTGGATTTTAGGGTTAATTTATCTTTGGCTCAGAAGGTGAACTGTTTAAAAATCCTTTCAACTTATTTTAAATAATTTTCCACAAAATATAGCATTATTAACAAAGAAACAAAACAATGTTGTTTGCCTTAATAACTTTTCCCTTTGGGACTGCTTCTGGGTCTATAAAATGGGATTGCTGACACTCATTTTCTGGACAGGTGTTCTTGCTTCCTTTTGAATCCTGTCACTTCCACCAGCAGAATATGTGTTCTGCTAGCAGAGCTCAGCAGATAGGATTGCGCTGTGCATCACTTCAAGCCACCACATCAGGACTTTGCATTTCAATGGTAATTTCTGTTAGTTTGAAGAACAAACAAACATTCTCCTTGAAGAACAGAAGGATGAATTGTGTTCCTTCATGAGGAGTACCATAATGCCACCAAGTTCTGCCAGGCACTCTCGTTCATAAATGCTGGATGTCTTCCCTGCTGCAATTTTGCAACAGCTACTATTGTTTCTTTTTTAATAGTTCTTCAAAAGGAAGTACATAGTAATGAATGACTTAATAATGAATTAATTAGTAATAAATTTATTAAAACTAATAATGATGAATGTGACAAAAAATGCTGTGTTATATTTTATTAGCTTTGGATTAATGAACTGTAACACAGTAATTGTACACTAGAAAAATTATGGTAATTCATCTACAAATGCCTGTTGACAAGCCTGGCTACTATTTACCATCATGGTTAATTTTGGGATGCCTTGCATACTGTTTATACTTAGTTTTTTATGTTAACACTATATTTGATTTAACTCAGCTCTGCATTTTCTTTTCTTTTAGTGACAGATGAATGCCACAGGCCTGTCAACAACCCCAGCATGGTCATCACATGTGAATAATAGAATGCTCCTCTTATATTACCTCCATTATGAAAAGAATGTGAGAAAGGGAACCAAGAGGACAGGCAGTAGCAGTGAAAATGATAGCAACATCCACTAATACACACAAACAAGGGATTGCCCATGATTGAAAGATAGAAACATTTCATCCCAATTCACACTGCACAGCATAACTGTATGCACAGTTTGAGAGTACTAGTAACCCACCTTTCCTTTTGGTTGTGTATTTTTTACATTTGTACTGGAAAGAGTGCAGGAATAAATCTTGCGCCAAAATTACCTAACGGTGCATGGCAATGGCTGGAGCAAGGAGCGCAGGCAGAGGACAAACATACATCTGATGCAAAACTATGCTAAAGAATATTGCTGAGTTTCTTATGAACATTTCTCCAGTTCTGGAAGGTACATTGCAGTATCTCCAGTGCATACAACACAAGCAACTGAATTTTAATGTAGGTTTGTTTGAATTTTTTGTCTTTGAATTTACATGTATGTTTGCTTGCATTTTTCCTTGTCACCTTTCTATCTTTAAACCAGCAGGGATGGCATAACTATTTTCTTTTTTTGCAGTGTGACTGTGGGCCACATGATTCTGAGCTCAGCATCAGTGGTAGGCAAAGGAGAATTAAAATGGGATAATGGGAACAGACCACAGGAAAATGAAATGGCCAAGGAAAATGAGCAACGTATTTCCCCATGTTTCAAACCTAGATCAGATGGCAGCCCTATTTGTGGTGCACCTTAATTTTCATATCAGGCTTAAAGTGAAAAAATAAACCCAAAATCCTAAACATCCTTTTCCCAAACCTTAGGTAGGTGTGATAGAAATATGAGATGGTGTCAGCTTTGTTTCCATCCACCTTTCTCTGAAGGCTGTCCAACTACTCCTTCAAATTACTTTGACCAAGCAGCCCTTTCCAAACCCAGGAGGCTCACCAGAACAGATTACAGCATCTGAAACCAAGTTTCACTTTTCAGCCACCCACCAAGAGAAAAGGACCTTCGGGGGGATCTTAATAAAAATAGTTGGTTGAAGCCATAATAGTCTTGGAAAAGAATTGGCCTAGTACGGTTCATATATCTAACAATGACTTTTGGTCACTAGGACTTGCTAATGTTTCCTTAATGCCAATGTGTTACTGAAGACATCACTCTTTAAAAAGGAAGTCAAAAGTGTTGACGTCAAAAAGGTGTATAAAGATAATTTTTGTGAGCACCGTATTTAAATACATTGAGAGCTGTGATGACTCATTGGTAAAAGATGGCTATGCTTGTCAACCTGAAGATCATCCAATCTGCAGTTTGAGACCTGAGTACCGCACAACCAGGGTGACCATATACGGATTGATTGAAAAGTAGCCTTTTACTCCCTTACCTACATTGTAATTTATAAATGACCCTGGCCTGCTAGTTAACAGGCTAGTGGTGTCTTAACCACTTGCACCACCAAAGCCCAACATAGAAGGGCTTTGCCTCAACATCACCTACCTCAAATCACTTTTTATCTGCTGATTTTTTGAAGACTGTGATCTTTTCACTTGCATAGCAGCCGTACAGCCAGTAGGACATTCTACAAACACCAGCATTAATTCCTTTCAGGGCTTGCTCTGTCTGTAACTAATTTTGCATTTGCTTGTTGATATGAACTGTGGCAGCAGGATCACTGAAGTATCATCCCAACAAGAAAACAGATTAAATGGCCTGGAAAGCATTTAATAAACTGGTGTGCTTTATTATGTTCTGCAAGGATGATTGAAGGGGAAAAATATTCTAACTGATTTTCTAGAGTGATAACTGAGGGTGAAGAGAGTTTGCAGGCCCTTCAAATACTTGAAACTCTCTTACTAGGTCAACTCTCTGGTGTCTCAATTGTTTCCTATGTTCCGCTCTACCCCCCAAATCCAGAGTAACCTCAGGAGCACGTAAGAGCATGTGCACCCGTTGTTACTGCACTACCTAGTGAAAACCCACGGGAAATTCATATTGGAATCCAGAGTATGTTGTTCTTGTCCAAAGGAGGCCTTTTAAAGAAAATAAAAATAAAAATTGGTACTTCTCTAGCTGCACCCACCCACCAACCCACTCTCTCTCTCTCTCTCTCTCTCTCTCTCTCTCTCACACACACACACACACACACACAGACACACAAGAAGGGGACATGGTATGCAAGGAAATCAGAACAAAAACATTATACAAGTATGAAGACATGCACTCTCCACTTTGTTATGTTAGGCTCTATACGTTGTTGAAAAGCTATAAACTGAGGTTGCATTCCTGACCAGTTTAGGCCAGCATAACTCATGTAGCATATCTTCCCATTAATGGTGTGGGGATGTTAGCATATGCCTGTACATTGGCCTAACCTCTCCAGAAGTGGGGCAGATGTGGCTTATGGCACTTTTGTGACACTCCCACATCAGCACAGGATTTATGCCGGTGCTTACGCCTGCTTAACTGGAAGTTAGTATTGCAGCCTCAGGGGACAGAAAAATGTTTTTCTAAGTATTGCAAGTTTCAGTTATGCTCTAGGCCAGTGATTTTCAAACCTTTTCAGCTCACTGCATACTGAGAAGGCTCTCAAATTGTTATGGATCACCACTGATTTTTTCACAGTTGCAAAGCACATCACATTACTGGTGGGGGGAAGGGGGCTCACATCCCCCAAAAGCTTCAACAAATGTTCCCTTACTGCAAGAAGGCCTCCATGCACCCCAACATTACAGGGTGCAGCACATGCTCCATCAGTGCTGAAAAGTTGGATAAAATTGGCCCCAAAAAGTTTGTGATTGTTTGTGTATTGCAATGGTAAATGAACATGTACAAAATACCCATCTTGAAACAGTAATAGAATTTTCATTAAGACATGCACTATAAACTAGGATTTTAAAAATAGCAAATTACTACAAGGGTGGTCTTCTACTTTGGACCTGAGAGTTACCGACTTCAGAAACTGAAAGGAGTGCATAGTCTGCTTAACATGCTTTAACTCATAACACAGATTCTGCAGAGGGTCTTTTAATTTCATTGAATGAAAAATGAGACTATTAAAATAATAAATTCTCATTAGAAAATGACAGTAATGATCATGCTGTCAAAGGCACATTTGTTTCTTCAGCTGAGCCCCAACTCATATTTTTATTATATTTTAAGCTACTTCAGAAGTACCTTCTATTGCCAGACCAAAAATATGAAAATTATTCAAGTCACTTATTTATCCAGAAGTCAATCTTGGATGAACTTTTGGTTCCACAGTTTGAGGATTTCAGGTGTGCCTGTACATTATACACAGTCAATTCTTTTTATTTTTCTCATCCTTGCAGCTTTAACTATTATTTCCGTGCATCACTGAAACATGTCAATGTTAATTTCAGCTCCTGAGTTGTTGCCTCGCAGTTGCACAATTTGGAGTGGCCAAATGCCAGGTTAAATTTGATATGGTCAAGAAATAAGTCCTTGTGTTAGCCACTCAAATGTTGATTTTTCATCTCCAGTGAAAATACCACCACCCGTCCCTTCCTAGCTTTTCCTTAGATTTTATACTATCCTGACTACAAACATTATGTGCATAATAATGAAAAGAACACTGGTTCTTGTAACATCTCCTCTTTTCTACAGCGTGCCATGAGGAAGAGATCCCTGTTCCCCATAAAAAAGAAGGTACATGTGGCAAAGGTGGCTTGTTGCAAACTCATTCATCCTGAATGTGCCTAGGAGAAAATCAGGACCAAGCGCCAATACTGGAAATCTAATAACCACAGTAGTTCATCTCTGTTACAAAGCAGGCCACTCTATTCTGAGTTTAGCCTTAGGTTATGGAATCAACAGCATGTTCATCTGGTCTTTGAGTTAAAGGCATAGAATGTTTTTTGGTGGAGCTGGTTAAGATTGTCAACCCAGGACGACAAAATCCCAGGATTGCCAACCTTGTGTGAAAAGGGAAGACTAAACCCTTTCTATGTGGGATGCCTCAACCACCCCAAGACTGTAATAGCAGCCAATCATGATTACTTCAGTTGTATCTGTATTATCTTTCCATCATTCAACACTGAACCTTACCTTAAGGAGACCTCCAACTATCTCATTTCCCATGCGGGATTCAACAGCAGCCATTTCAGCGTCACTATCCCATTGCATGGACAGCCTGGTTAGGATAATATGTTTTGACAAAAGCTTCATGGAAAAGGTGAATTTTAAAAAGGTTTGCCACTATACAGGCTGTAATGCCTTAGAACACAATAAATACATACATGTTACACTTCAAACCAAGACAAAACTGGAAACGTTGGCAACCACTTGGGAAATCTGGTAGTGGTAGCGCTTATTTATTTGGGAAATGTATGTCCTGCCTCCCCAGGAGGCCCACAAGGATAAAACCACAAACATGATTGAAGATAGTAAAACAAAAATGAATTGAAACGGCAGCCAAAAAATCCAAACAAACTTGCAGAGGAATGCTGGGGTATAAATGTTGAACCAGATAAACAAAGTAACCCTATACAAATATGCGTGCTGTAAAGTAAGGAGTGAAAGCTCCTTAGTAAGGAGTGAAAGGAGTGAAACATGAGGACTATGGGAAATGGGAGAATTGTTGCTACCTTTTACAATTTCAAATTATTTTTCCTGCTGTGATTTTTTCAACGTAACGGTGTTGTACATATTTCTTCTGTCACTGAGATGTGTTGGTACAAGAAAGATGTGAGAATGGCTGAACCGTCTGTCAAAATGTGAGTCTGTCCCATATAGCTAGGGACTGCAGGAAGGGACCTGATTTTAAGAGCAAAAAGAGACTTGGGTGGTTGTTAAATGGTTCTTGGCTCACATCATGCTTCTCTGAGGACTATCTTAATCAAATCAGTTTGATCTGAATAGGTTTCCAACACGAACTGAAATCAACTGTTGTCAAAGAAAAGTATGGTCAAAGAATGGGGAACAGGGACATTACTGGTAAATGAATTGCAAGAAGGTAAGATGTGAGCACAGGAGTGTTTAGTGAATACATACAAAGACAACCATGTCTGCATATGCACTACTTTTACCTATATACCCCTCTTGCTATTAAACCTGTGTACTCTAAAGCAGGAGTCTTCAACCCCTGGTGATTGGCCCACTGCCAGTCTGCAGCACCTTGGTGGGCATGCTTTGGCCGGACCAAAGGCGGGAGCCCTACGGCTTCCTGCCAGGCAAGTCGTGCTGGCCCCAGAATGAACTGGGCAGGTGCAGCTTAGTCACTGTGCTGCACCTGCCCACTATGCTCCTGGTCCAGAGAAAATTGCACGTGTGCAGGCCAGTTTTCTCTGGGCTGGAGCAAACTAAGCATGTGTAGTCCAGCTGGTTGGTAGAAATTTTTTTCCACTGAACTGGGTCGTAGTCTGAGAAACGTTGAGGAACAATGCTCTAGGGGTCTGCCCTATATGCTATTGTGACAGGTCTGAATTATAAGACTCACACCTGCTTGGGCCTTCCACCCTAACCTTATTCAAGTGGGTGAGATAGTCCCAAAAATATTTATGTGAACAGCTCACCTGAGTTTAAGAAAAGCACAAGTACATGTTCAAGCAAGGCTTTGGATAGGTTTCATTGCATTTCTACACAGAAACTTGGTATGATAAACCAAAAGAGGCAGAAAAGACCTGGTTAAACTATGTTCTCTTTGGCTAGATCTGGAAGAACAAATACAGTGATGGTCGAATTGGGCTGGTCTATCTTGTAATAGCAGTAATTCTCAACATTTTTTCATCTCATGGCATGCTGACAAGCAATAAAATTGTCAAAGCACATCATCAGGTTTTTACCATTTATAAAGCACATCATGCTGCTGGTAGAGAACTCAATTGTCCGAAAACTTCTGCATCACACCTGCCAACCACCGGTAGCGCACCAGTGTGCCTCAGCACTGTGGTTGAAAAATCACAACGTTATGAAAATATAGTATGGTAGTTATATTTCTAGTAGTGCTATTTTTCTGGTATTGACCGGCCAGTAGTCACAGATACTCACCTGTGTGTGTGTGTCTATGTGTGTGTGTGCCAGTACTCACCCACAGAGGTGTTGGTACTCACACAGAAGTGCCAGTGCTCCTTAGGGATGCATACCCCCTCAAAAGACCCCTGGATATATAGTCTATTAAAATGAAGTTGAATGGACTATCTCAGGGTGTTGCTGTTCTGCCACCTAGTGGCTAATGGAGCTCATCTGATGGAACAAATATGGAATTTCATTAGGCTGCTATGGTGTTTGACATTAATTTAAGATATATGCTGAATCTGAAAGAGAATATAAGGAAGAAATGGATCTTTAGGCTTGCTAGTGGGCATTTCATTCATTAAACCATTCTTTGTCCTGCAACAAATTAAACAAAACCCATTCTGTGTGTGGTTTTTGCTTCGTCCTTGTTGAATTTCAGTTTGTGATGATCAGTCCAGCTTTCTAGTTCAAAAAATAATGCCAGCCTTTTATTCATTTATTAATGGCTGAAATTTGCTGAAATTTCTTTGTACACACTTCCCCTGGTCTTGACTGTCTCATATATGGAAAAGGAACTGACCTCAATGTGAAATAAGCCATTTCACCCAGCCTCTCAGTTTAATTCCCCCCAGCCAAGCTGCCCTGCCTCTCCATACAGAGCTGGGATCAGAGGACGGCATTGCTGGGCAGAAGTTGAGAGCCCAGGGACTTGGAATCTGGAGCCAACTCCTGGAAATGCTTACCGAGCCCTGCTCACCAACCGTCAGATGGTCAAGGATAGTGAAAATTGGTTCCCTGGTGTGGGGTGTATATATAGTCTGTTTTTGTAGACCTCTGCTGCCCAGAAATAACTTCTCTCCACCTAGGAATGTTTAATGGACTGCAAAAGACCACCAAACCCACTTCTAGGTGTTAGGTCAAAGGAGGCATGAAGTGGTTCTGCTTGAATCTGTTGCTGCAGAGGACCATCCCTCAACTCATCACTGTGAAATGTGGGCCTGGTAAAGTTTTTTCTGGCTTCCAGTATACTGGGGAACTATATGCCAACTCTTTCATCCAAGTTATTGAACAACCTTGATCCTGTGACTCAGGAAGTCTTTCCAGTCTCCTAGTCTTGGCTGGACTGATGGATTTTTGTTGTTAAAACTGTAGCGCTGCAATAAAGTACAAGGCAAATGTTTAATTCATTTCAGGTAGTTGAGCTTCTCTCTTTCTAGTTTTGGCAAATGGTACATGTGAAAACACAGCATTTGGAGTTCATAACCTTTGATGATTCCCTGAAGGCCAATAATGATATTAAGAGTCAGGTTTC
This sequence comes from Cryptoblepharus egeriae, assembly GCA_030015325.1. NCBI lineage: Eukaryota > Metazoa > Chordata > Lepidosauria > Squamata > Scincidae > Cryptoblepharus > Cryptoblepharus egeriae. The sequence goes on along the minus strand of JAREYC010000001.1, from coordinate 192,160,452 downwards.
TGAGTAGCCAATTTCAAGTTGGACAATGTTGAAAGTTCTCCAGTACAGCAAATATAAAATGGAAGCAATAAAAAATTATTTAACAGTAGGTGAGTTCTCACTGAACACTTCTGCAAGGAAAGGAAAGTTTTTAAAAAGTCCATCAGCAGAAATGTAAATTGTAATCAAAAATACTTCATATAAGGCGAATAAAATGGAACAGTATCTATATATAGGTTGCAGTAATTTCATTAGACACTGAGAAAGACCAATGATATAAACATGCTTTTGTACCTTCATAAAGGTGACAACCAAAATTTCTTGAAAAAAATAGTTACCTTTCATCAAATGCTGTTTTATTTTTTAAAAATTCCTGCCAGCATTGTGTTCCTTTCAAGAAAATGTTGACAGTTAAAAACAATGCTCAGATTTCCTACTTTTTAAGTTCACAGTGCATTTGCTCTTGGCATCAAGGCTGTGGCTATAATCCAGAGTAACTATGGGATCTCTTACACCGATGTAATTACGGTGCAACATAGGGGAAACCTATGGGAAATGCATAGACCAATCCAGACTAAGTGCCTCTTATGCCTTTCCCTAGTTACTTTGGATTGTAGGGTAAGGCTGCAATCCAGAGTAACTACGGGAAGTCCTTGCTCTGGTGTAAGAACAATTTGCTCTGGATTGCAATATGAATTTCCCATAGGTTTTCACTAGGTAATGTCTCTTATGTGCTCCCGTAGTTACTCTGGATTGTAGGGAGAGTGTAAGAAAGAAAGTGGGGGTTAACCCTCTTAAAAGTCTCCTATATATCAGTGATTTTCAACCAGTTGTTTTTACCATTGACAAGACACACCATACATTTCAAATAACAAGTTTTCCTATCAATAAGTGTCCCTCCCCAAATTCCCATGGCACACCTGAGGACAATCCGTGGCGCACAAGTGTGCCATGACACACTGGTTGAAAATCATTTGCTGTATGTGAATGCCAGACTGCCAGACGCAAAGGAGAGGCAACAGTATGCAGGTCTATTGTGTGCTACTGAGGCATGTGGTGAACCATTGTGAGATACAGTAAGGTGGATGGGTCAGCCAAGATCTTTTCATATTCTTATTAACTTACTTCCATAAGTCCATCTCAAGCTATTAATGAAATAAGTTCAGATTCATCTTATTATAAGCTATATTTTTCATTAATATTCTGAAAAAAAAATCAATACTCTGGTTTGGATCACCAGACTGGATGTCTGAGGGTAGAACATAGAAGATCCCTGATGTCCTTTGGCATGACATCCTTTGGCATGACAGTTGTTCAGTGCATGCTGGAGCCATGCATTCTGGTTAAAACAAAGCCTGTACTCAAACACTGAGCTATGATCAATCTTCCTTTAATTGCACAAACAGCATCAAACTACATTTTTAAATATCCACTCCTCTCAGATTACCAGAATGAGGAATTTTGATGAGAATGGAAGAGTGCACTTTAAGATGAACTCCAGCATAGGGTTGTGATATGTCTCAGAAAACCAGGACAGTTCCAGTTTTCAGGGATTGCATTCACATGCTGGCAAGTTAGATGGGGGTCCTGTCCCAGTTTTTTGGAAGAGAATAATGGCAACCATACTGCAGCAGCAAGGACTCACTGTGGTTTGCTTACATGACTTTCCTGACACTTTATTACCCCTAACAGCAAGTGTCTGTTTGAATAAGGGACTATCTGGAGCAAGAAAAATCAGAAATATTTGCACAGCTACTGTATAAGCATTGCATGGTAAAATATTGAGAGTACTCACACACTTGGGGACAGTTCTATGCTGCTGGAACAGGAGTAGAAATACTTTTACTTTACCCCTTGTAGGTCAACCAGCTATAAATTAATCTCCTCAGATCCATACCACTATTTTGCTGCCATAAGCCTGAGAAGAGATAGAAGGCATGCCAGGCTGGGGAAACTGGCAATAGCATCCTGGTGTATTCTGCTACTCCTGGGATGCACCCTCTCCCTCTTAAAATGCTCCTGCCCACACTTTTCCCTACTTCTCCACCTCCTAACATTGAACCACCCCTTCTTCACATCCAATGTGGCATCAAGTAGCCTCTTCTGCACATGCAAGACCTCCTATCATTTGCATCTGTGGCCCCAAAGCCCAGAACTATGGTGCATCTGTTACAATCCCACTGCAGAACCTGTAGAGATAGATCAGGTTCTGATATCCTAAATGATTGGGTCAAGTCTGGGCTCCTAAGAAAGGAGACTTTCAATTTTATAAACGTAGCAAACTTGCAATCCAGACTTCATGGTGCCATGCCATGAAATAAAGGAAGGGGTTTGCATGGAAAGGGCTGAAAAAAAAACCTCCCTCTTTGGAAAGGATTCCTGATCAAGCCAGTCAATTTTCCTTCCAATGAAAAGAATCGCAGCCTCTTTCTCACATCTCCAATGCACTTTTTAACACTAGAGAAAGCTACAAACAGTAGCTGCCAACTGGACTGAGATTCTTGTTGCTCCCTCCAGAGATACATATTTTGATAGGTTGCATCCTATATTTGGCACCAGCAGTCTTTGTTTTCATTCAGTGCCTTTCCTTTTCTGTTTGGCTTTTCGTTTCTTTTTCTTTCTCCTGTCCAGAGCCAACAATAACAAGAAGGAAGTGAAGCACAATTTTGTGGAATATGGGACTTAAAATTTTTTTTACCACTGCATTACACCACTAACCAAATATTTAGACTCTGTTCTTTTAGGGAAAAGTACATATGTCAGGATTTTAAGACAGGCCATTTCAGGCCTTAGTGCAAAGACTGTAAAACATATTTGTGAATTATTAGCACTAAAGTATAAACAAAATCCATATCAGATTATGGCTTCAATTTTTCTCCTTTCTCCTACGAAAAGTTCCTATTAAAGATTTCTTTCATTATATGTTCAAAAGAGTTTTAACATAATGCTTTGAGTTTTTATTCAGCCATGAGTCCCACTAGGTCCAAAGGGGCTCATTCCTCCCTTTTAAATCAGAGTTATTGTATTAATGTAAAGAACACCCCAATTTTCAATGGGTCAATGGGTCTTACTCCCAGGAAAGTGTGTTTAAGATTGCACGCTTAATTTCGTTGAAAAAGGTGTGCATTATATTCAAGTTAAATTCAAGTAAATATGGTATTTTTTCTTCTAGCACTGACTTAACTAAACATTCTCTTAATATTTAGTAGATACTGCTGCTTGTCCTGTATAGGCAGAGAGGGAATGGATAAGCCAGGGGTCTTGTATAGGCAGAGAGGGATAAGCCAGGATATACCTCCCATTCAGGACCAAGTCCCATCTAGTCTAGCTTTCTGATACTCATGGTGGCTGACCAGATGCCCCAAGGAGAACACAAGACAATTCCTGTTGTCATTCCCTTGCGTCCACCATTTTAAGCTAGCTTACTTTAAAACCAGATGGTTGCACATACCTTCCATCCTCATGTCACCTTAGCACCTAAATACGAGTCCTCATTGCTGTTTATGTACAATGTAAGGCCCTGATCCTGCTAAAATTAGTGATCACTAATTCCCATTTGTAGGGTACATATTCCACCTTCCAGCACAAATGATCTCAATGCTTCATCATCACTGTATAGATTGTTTCTGGTTGCCAGCTGTCTATCTCTAACCCCATTCAAATATTATTGGAAGTGTGGACACTGTCCATACTTGCAGTCGATCCAGAATCATATTGGCAAACCCTGCCATAGGGTTGACATGCTCCATAGGCTTGCAGTGTGTGCCTTCACAAATTATCACCATCCCCAAGGAGGGATCATTTTTAGTTAGAGTTGCTGGAATATACTTTTCCAGTCCCACAACATACACTACCTGGCAATGTCAGCACTCGCAGGAATATCCAAAAAGGGCTGAACACTGGGTTGCCCAAAGAAGTGAAGAGAAAACTGACAAGCCAGTTCATGATGGGAAAGATGCTCCTTTTAGAGACTCCACTAACTTCAATCTACTGAAACATTGGGCTGGTTTCCTGCTCAAATCAGCCTCATACCAACATATACAAGCTCACATTGCACATACATTCTGCTTCTTTCCCTTCCTGGTTTGTGTTTTTAATCACACCCTTCTATGCGCTTTAGGTTCAGTAGCAGGTGTTGGAGGACAATTCAGACGAATCCCTCCTCCACCAGTGAACTATGAAGAGAGGAGAAGCAGACACAGTGTGAATCCACACAACTGCAGTACTGATGATCAATCAGCTCCTCTTCCTTCAACAGTCAGGCAGAAAGAGGAGTAACACCATATGTGGGTCGCAAGGCTGAGCCAACATAATTCATGCCGTTTGGGTTTACATTTCACGCTGGATAAGTATTCTGTGGTTTGCCAGTTTTTTTGGTAACACTTTTCCTAAACATTTTCGCTCCTTTCCGTTGAGGCCCCAGAGTCTCTAGTTCCAACTCAAAAGGGATATGCTTGAAAATGCACTGCAACCATGGCTGAAAAGTGTGCGCGTGTCCTTATCTGCCTGAGTCTGCCTGGGCTAACTCTACTTTTTCCCTTAAATATCTTTATGTTTGTTCATTGAAAAGGCAAAACTTTTCACTGAATCTGAATATTGACAATTGCACTCAAATCAGGAGAGAAAGCTTCAGTAGGTTGTACTTTATTATATCTCTGCCATTTTGGTAGCCAACGAGCTCAGGGCATTGAATGTAGGGGTATTCTAATTTATCCTCATTAAAAAAAACCTTATAAGGTAGACCAGGCTGAGGTCCGACAAACTTACTGACTGCAAATCCAAACCCAGCTCTGCTTTCTCCAGATCCAATCCTGTCCCAATACCAACACCTCACTGGCCATAAACATGCAATGTGCACCCAAAATGTGTTGCACCATTTTAGCTCTGCTTTTCACAGAGCTCACAGAAAGCTTTGCAAACTTCTGTGTGTCATATCATATCACCCTGTTTTTAGGAGGTAAGCATTAATGACAGATGTTTACTAAAAGGCTAAATTAATCCCTGATTCATCAGACACTTAAAGCCAAAGCTGTAATTGGCTCAAGGTGTTTGTTCTAAGTCATATAAGAAATCTGATGTGGGAATGACAAAGGTCTGTGTGAATCTTAGGGAGCAATCCAGAGTAACTACGGGGAGTCCTTGCTCTGGTGTAAGAACAATTTGCTCTGGATTGCAATATGAATTTCCCATAGGTTTTCATTAGGTGGTATAGTAACTACGGGTACATGTAATGTCTCTTATGTGCTCCCGTAGTTACTCTGGATTGTAGGGTTAGTCCCCAAGAGAATATGAAATAGAAGGCCTTTCAGTTTGTCCTCAGAGTGGCTGTTTTCACATGGCAAGCCCACTCCACTGCAACACAATTTGCCATGGTTTGGGGATGTTCTCCACCACAGCAAAGACCTCCAAAAAAACAAATGTTTGTGGTGAGAATAAGACTTTTTTTTATCCCCATGGCAAACACTGGCGCATGGATCGCTCTGTGCATAGAGGAGCCACCATTGGTTAGAATTTAAACCAAGTTACACATGATAGCCACTTCATTTGCACCAGTTGTTAGATTTTACATTGGCCACAATACCACCCTGAAGCCTGTGAGAAACAATGTGAATATCCTGGTTGAAATAATCTTCAACTATCTTATTAAATTTAGTGAAATATCTCCTTGAATACACTTCCATTTTTCCTTCTCTGTGTTGCTCAAGAGACATTCTTGCATTAAACAAACAAAACATTCTTTTAATTTTTTTCTACTTTGACTCGAAACATCACTAATATATACCAGGTGCAGTGTCTTTAATATCTAGCAGAAATAAATTACTTGATTATGTTTGGAAAACACCAGAATCCCAGACATACTTGTTTGATTCAAACTGAATATATCATCTGGAAAAAATGCCTGAGCATAAATGTATTCCTGCATGTAAGGATAAAACTTTAAAAAGATATATTTTACACAAACACAACTCAGAAAGAGGGTTCACATTAAATGGGAAAGTACATTTGAGGATATAGGTGGTTAACCATTTTTATATCCTTCCTACAGAATGACCAACTCATGTTTTCATCTTACTCTGATTTTATTGCAACTGGAAAAATATTACTCTATATAGCAGTGAAAGGGAAACCACAATGAATGTATAGCACAGTAAAGCAGCAGATTTTCTCAACCAAGGGACAAGAAGGTAAAAAGAGAGGTCACAGTGAGATGAAAAAGTTACAGGAATGGTTCCCAAAGTAATCCACCAGTCACGACACAAGTTTTGGAGGCTCACAAAACTGACAGGGCAGATTAGGTTAACTTAAGGGTTAATCAACCTGCCACTCGGAGGGAGCAGTGCTTCCCAATCACTTTCATAGCCACTGAAGCTTGAGCATCTGGTATACTGAAACTTGGGGGGGGGGGTTTCAATTTAGGTTCTGATGCTAAAAAAATTGGGAACCACTGTTCCAGAAACTTTTCTCATCCAAGCTGGAGTTGTAGGTCCTTCAGCAAAGGCACCAAGATACTACAGTCCAGTGCTGGATTTACATATAAGCTAAACAAGCTATAGCAGGGCCCCATTCTCTTGGGGACACCAAAAAAATTCAGAGGGAAAAAAATTGGATATACATTTCCAAAATATAAGATAAAAATAAGTGAAATAAAACCTACATACAGCGACAGTGTTTTGTGTTGTGTAGGGTCCTATATTCAAAACAAAAAAACAGCAATGATTTGTTGTTGACAAAGGACAGCTTGACATATAAAGGACCCCATTACCTTCAATAGTCCAATCTTTATTTATGAAGCACTAGACCAGGGGTGCCCAAACTTTCAACTTGACAAAATTCTGATTCACTTTTTCATGCATTTTTTTCCTGGTCTGTTCAAGTGCTTGTTAACCAGCAGGCCAGGGTTCGAGACCTGGGCTGGCCCCACAAGACAAGGTGAGCTCCTGTCCTTAGCCCAGCTCTGCGATGCCAGCTGGATCCAATCGTATTGGCTCTGCCAATTCAGTGGCGTGGAGGGGGGGGGAATTTGCTGCTTGGGTAACAGCCTATCCCCATAACAATCTAACCCAGGCTTTCATGCTTCGCATGCAGCATATGCAGCGCCGAGCATGATACCAGAGTCTTCCAAGACTGACGGAGGCCTGCTCAAAGGTGACAGTGAAACACCCCTCATGAGAGCTTATCCCTATACACATGTTTCCAGAAAGTACTCTTGGTACCAAACGTGACAATTGTATAGCACCATCAGAATTTGAATGTATGACATCACTGAGAAAAAATGAAGCACTGCAACACCATAGAAGTAGTCGTTCTTACTTGCTATCAGAGCCATTCAGGGCTATAAGCAGGCACACGCCAGTTGGAGAATGTTTAAATGCAAGTGAAAAATCACCATTCAAGTAAAACTAAATGACGAATTCTGTCAAGAAGTTAGTATGGAAACCAAATCAAAAACTGAGAAATGCTGGATCACGTGGGTAGTGACAGGTGGTGCCAAAACTATGGCTACTGTTAAGACCTGTTTAATGGCTCACTGGTGGGATATAAAATATCAGTGTATGCATGTGGAAAAGACACTTGGAGTCCTAACTCTCTGAGCAAGTGAAAGGAAGTTTTATTACTATTTGTGGAAAATCAGCACTAATTGATACACCAAAAGCAGGCTGAAGAGTGCCAAAGATATAATTAAAAACTGGGAGAGGCATGAGGGACCAGTCATGCCTCTCTCAGGGTGACCAAATATCCTCTTTTTTAGCCTTGTGTCCTGGATTAAAACTTCCCTATGAATAGGCAGCACAGCCTTCTTGTAATTAATAGTTTTAAATTTAATAATACAATATTTAGGGCTGTGCTGACTCCAGGGACAATTCTTCAGAATCCCTTAGGTCGGTGCAAGTCCCTTGTGCCAGCCTATCGGTGTCATAAAAGTGCCATAAGACACTTTGCGCCACCAGGTGGAACATGTTAGGCCAGCACACCAGCATGTGCCAGTCCTCCAGTGGTATTCTGGAAGCCACAGGATCCAACAGTCCCATTTTGACACCACTAGAGCTGTGGGTGCCGGGAACCATAGGATGGGACTGTTAGTATACTGCCCAGTATAGCTGGCTGGTTCTTGCTTCGATGGTTCTGGCTTAGTCTTCCTGGAAGACTTGGATGAAGAACTGTGCACATAAATGTGTGCTTTACATATGGTTCTTGACTCTGCTACATGCATTTGACCTTGCTTATAGCAACAATGGTAGCTCAGTCATCTGTTCATGATACAGAAACAGGAGTCTGGATTCAGCAGCTTCTTCCATGTTGCACAGATGTATAGTTGGATTAGGGCCCAGAACTTTCCCTTCCCTCTTCTGGGGAGCAATATTCATGTGCCATAATGCAGTTACCTCAAACCTCATTTGTCAGTGAATAACTGCAGTTGCGTAAGATTTGTCTTTGACTGGGTTAGACGTCTCTAGTATATATAATTCAGTGTCACTTTCAGGCTTATTCCATTAGGCTGTATCCTGCTGTCAGAGTAATTTATAGGGATCAGGATCACAGCAAAGGCCTCTGATGATCTCAGAGCAGAGAGCCACTGATGACTTTTCCATGTGAATTATGAAACTCCTGGCAACAATAATGAAGCACTCTGAAATTATATACAATTAAACACAAAAATGGTCACAATTTTTTTTAATGTTGGGAAACTTTGCCTGTGAGCTTAAATTTAAAAATAGAAAGAAAGGCTAACCGGGAGGGAGGGTCCTCTGTTGTCTCCCTGTAGGCCACAGAGAATTTAATTCTTGTGCTATTTGTCTAACTGAAAAAGCTGATTTCGTTTCGTTGATGTGATCAAAATTCATGTTAGTGATCTGGAATTGCTGGTTCAGCCTCACCCCACCAACATAATGCCTGAGAAACCGTTCATAAATCCAGGTTTCTTTCTTTTTAAATAACTTTTGGCATTTATTTCCTTTTGTCTGTTAGTGTGAAGTTAATATGGATAACGGCACATTTAAAACTACAAGGATCACTTTAAAACATGAAATTAATCTGTTTTTTCCAGTTGTGGTTGAGCAGTGGAGTGTATAAAGGAGTTGATGAACTATAGCAATGCCAGATTCAGGGGTTTAAAGAAAGCCAGATGAGGGAAGGGCACCAGGATGCAGGTCTCTTGTGTTGGAGGAAAAGAGATAACACTAACCTGCATGTGTCAAAAGGGGGCTGGCGGAGAGCCATGTGCTCACATCTGGAGAGAGGAAGAGAGAAAGAGAGGAAGAAGAAAAGAGTCCAAGACACACTTGCTTGGAAACTGAGGCACAAATGCCATCCTGGACTTTTTGAGGGAAAAAACGGCAACAGAAGAGGTTCCAACCATCTCTCCCACAAAGAAGTCAAGCCTTCTTCAACAAATCACCAGAATCAGACAAGTGGTTTATGGTTGTGCTGACCTATCAAGAACCAGCCCACAGGGTCAGCTCCCAAACAGAAGGGGAGACATCCAAAGGGTCAAATCCTGAATCTGGCCATCAGGAAGAAGGAAAGAATGACTAGCGGGAAGAAGTGCAGAAAGCTCAAGTTCCAACACAAAAGCCCAGATGATCAGCTTGGAAGAAGAAAGGTGTGCTACCTCCATGGCTTGGAGTGTCCTATTCTGCAAGGCCACTGGAGAGGGAAAACCCAGAATCATTGAAAGAAATTGAAGGAATGCACACAGCCAAAGCAGAACCGCAGAGGGATGCTGCCTGTGAAGAAATAGTGGCAGTGCAAAAGAGGAAAGATGAGTCTCCTGGAGGACTCAAGTGGTTGGTATTGAGAAGTCATGGGTATCATAGGTGAAGGAAAAGAGACAACACTGACCTGCACATGTCAGAAGGGGGCAGTGAACCACCCTCTGCCCTGACTGATATCTTTACCTGTCACCTCTCAGTGACCATTGCAGGAGGTGTGGCTTGGGCCCTTTCCCCCTCTAGATCAGGGTGAACAGATGCCAAACCCAAAATTCCTGAACCCCAAGGCCAAAATTCCTAATCCCAGGCCAAAATTCCTACCCGCTGAAAAAAATTGCCAAAAATGTTTTGTTTTTGTTTTTTGGTTTTTTGTCCATAACTTTTGATAGGAAGGAGATATCCCCAAACTGATTTTTGCGTTGGGTTCTGCTCTTCAATACAAATCCAATGACATATGGCCTGATGGGGTACTGTGCACTACCACAAAGTTTCAAAATGAAGCCAAAGTGTAGAATAATGATGCCAAAATGTAGGACACCCAGGCAGGAGGCTAAAAATCCAGACAAATCTGGGTTTTCCGGTCATCTTGTCACCCTGCCTCTAGATGTGAGCACATGGCTCTCCACCCGCATGCAAGCAGGGGCAGCTTTAGTGCTTCTGGTACAATTAAGTCATAGGAACTCTGGTCTTCACCAGATGCTGTAAATATGAGCCTTCATGATCTGTAAGCAAACCTGTTCTAAAGTTTAATTCCGGTCTCAGTCTTGATTTTTGCATGTGACTAAGCAAACAGCCAGGGTGGACGGAAGGGCTTCTGAACCACAGAAGGGGATGCTCTGTGGTCATCACTCTGCTGAGTTGATTCAGCTTCCAGCACAGCCCTCCATTGCAATAACTCCCTGAAGTATCTTCAGATGTGTGGAAGGCTTGTATTGTATTGAAAAATAGCCTCACATGTGAAAAGATTGCCTTTCAGTGCTTCTCTGAATATGACATGCAATCTGTGCTTATGAAGCCCAATGAAATGAGTCTTGTGGTAAAACTGTCCTCAGCAAATCTTATCCTTTAAATATTAATGTCAAGCAAATGTGTCTGGATATTTTGCTGACGTTTTCATGTATGTTCCTTTACCTTCACTGCATGGATGCCAGTTGGATTCAGTGATTCATGAAGGTTTCTGCAGTTGCAAGAAGTGAAGTGATTTGAGACAGTGGCTTGCCAATGATCATTATGCCCAATGCAAAAGCCCAAAATGTTGCCCCAGAAGCCATGTATTTAAAAAAGTATTGTAAAAAATAAAATTGGACAAAAAAACCTGTCTCCTCTTCCGCCTCAGCAGTTCAATCCCCATTTGCTTTCCTAGTGGCACAGCTAACACACCTATTTGCTATCTGGAGTCAAAGAAGATTTTGTTGCCCTCTCCCCCTCCGCAATAACAAATTCAAATTTAATTAATTGGTGAGGGAAACTCCTGGGGCAAAGGGGAATGGTTATTCTTTCCCTGCTTAATATAAGAGGAGCACCACTCAGAAGTGCCTGTGTACCCAGTTAGCACAGGTAACTGTATTATATGTATATGGAAATGAGAGCTGAAGAATATTAACACCTTATTAGCTCCATATGGTATCAGAATTACATCTCATTGGCTCTCAGAGCAATCAGTATCATGGGAAAGTTTTGAGTTAAGATAATCCACTTTTTGTTCCATATGCTTTTGTGTTTTCATTTTCTGATTAATTGGTCATAACCTTTGTTAGAATTTAGATATTCCAATGCAGATTGTTTCATTGTATTCTCTATTAAATTACCTTTCCAATGATATACAACATGATGGTATTATCTTTCATACTTACTGTTTTTCACAATTTTAGACACTAGTGTCAAGGTCAGCTTGTTGCCTACCTCGCAAAGCTTGCTATCTGGGCCAACTGCATCCCCTGCCAGTGGTGGGCTCCAGCAGGTTCGCACCTACTCTATAGAATGGTTGTTAATGAAAGATAGGACATATAGAGTTTAAAAATAGCCATTTAAAAGTGGCTGCCAGATAGGCATAGAACCGGTTGTTAATTTATTTGAATCCCATCACTGCCCTGCACCTGCCTAGCTGTGCCACTGATTTGAGGACGTCCTTATTGAGTATCATCTGAAAATAATTTTGTCTTACTTTCCAGGCCACATCCCATTCAGATGCCTAAAGAGCTGGGTGCACTTTTCCTCGGGCCTTTAGAAGCAGCCACTTTTTAAAAAAACAGGATGTATGTCAACTTATTTTGGTGGCGACAGGGAAAGGGAACTGTAAACTCTTTAAGGCTGCAATCCTAAGAGTACTTTCCTGGGCGTAAGTCCCACTGAACTCAGTGGAACTTACTTTTGAGTAGACATGAATAGGATTGAACTCTTAAACAGGTAAAACTGCTCTAGGGACTTGTGGCATGGCAGATGTAGGGGGTAAATCAGGCTGACCATATGTTATATGCAGTGGTGGGCACAGGCAGGTTCGCACCTACTCTATAGAACCGGTTCTTAACAAGAGATAGGACATATAAAGTTTAAAAATAGCCATTTAAAAGTGGCTGCCAGATGGGCAGAGAACCAGTTCTTAAATTTTTTGAAGCCCATCACTGGTTATATGGTCAAGGCCCAGAATGTAGGGCACCTGAGAAAAATGAAGGACATGAGGGAATAAAAGCTAAAAATGCTCATGTACTTTATATTGCTTTCATGCAGATAGGTAATTTTGACACTATATTGCTTATCATTAAATTAAAACTATTACATATAATTTATTTCATATAATTTATTAATTACAAGAAGGCCACACACTGCTCACTCACAAGGAAAAGAACAATGAAGATTTTTCTCCAGGATACAAAGATATAAAAAGAGAACATGTCAATGAAAAAGAGGACATACGGTTACCCTGGGTTAAATATACAGTATATGTATGCAGGGAAGATCCCTTTGTATTTTAATGCTGTCATGTAGGTGAGTAGCACCCTCTGGTGGTCTCCTATAACAATTAAAGTTGATTAAAGGTGATTCTGACTAGACACACAAAGGGTTCCACAGGTGTAAATGTCTGCAGCACGTGTACATGTTTTTCAGACTCTTACAGTGAAAACTGTTTCAGCCTCCAAAAGTTGTATATTCTGCTTCGTGGCCATGCATTCACTTTGCACACATTTCTCGGATAAGAAGTTCAGTTCATTTGACACTGGAGAGGTGCAAAATTGGGTGGCACCTGAGGAATGCGCCATGTGCTCTCTTTCTGTCTAGTAGAGACAGTCTACTAGATTTCCTTGACCTCTTCAAAAAAGCTTTTTCCCCTGATGACTTTATATATCCCATCGTGTCCTTAGCATCTATGTCCAAAAGCTTAGAATTCCTGAGCTTCACTCCCAATGGGAATTTGTGCTTGTTATGCGAATGTGGTGCACTTGTTATGCGAGGTACCACTGTATCTAAATTTTGGCTAAATAAACTAAGATTTTTTATGTCAATACAAATCATGCAAGCCTATTCATGTCTACTCAGAAGTAAGTTCCATTGAGTTCAATGGGTCTTACTCCCAGGAAAGTGTTGTTAGGATTGCAACCGTATACTTTTAAGTTACAGGCTACTGAAAGACTTCAACAGTGGGATATTGTTCATGTTTTCTGGAAAAGCTCAGGAATTCTAAGCTTTTGGACATAGATGCTAAGGATAGGGGGCTGGTGGGGCACTTGGGGGAAATTAGGGGCAGCTGTCTCTAGTGCCGCCAGGCAACTGCCCCCAAGTTGGGGGCTGTTAGAGGCAGCAGTGTGCTGACCGGCAGCCCTTTAAAACAGGCTCCGCATGGAGCATCAGCACAGAGCAACTTGGGAGTAGTTACCTGGGGCTTGTTAAGTGAAGCGGGCTTGTTAAGTGGAGCACACTCCCCTATCCTCCATGAAGCCTCCTAACCATGTCTATTCAGAAATAAGCCTCATTGTATTCAATGGGGCTTACTCCCAGGAAAGTGTCTTTAGGATTGCAGCCTCCTAAGCATGTCTACCGAGACATAAGCCCCAATGTGTTCAACGTAAAGAGCATTTCACGTAACAAGTATGCCTCTGGAATGAATTAAACTTGTTACGTGAGGCGCCACTGTACAGGGTTTTGTCTTCATTTTAACATACAGTTAATATTTTTATATGAAAATTTTTGGGGTTGTGGAACCAATTGTCTGAGTTTTCATTATTTCCTATGGGAAAATCTGCTTCACATAAAGAGCGTTTCACATAACAAGCATGTTTCCGGAACAAATTAAACTTGTTATGTGAGGCACCCCTGTACTTAAAAAAATAGTTTTGGAAGGCACAGAGAGGAGAAATAGGTTGAAAAGTATTAGTGCCTTGAAACAGGGGCTGGACAAAATTGTTCCATACTTGAGCCACGATAATCTTTTGGTTTTGAACTCAGTAAAAAAATTTTCCTTTTCCATTTTAAAATAAAAATAAAATTAGTTTTTCCTGGCATAGTCTGTTCTTTTGAAAAGCTCATAGCTCCTCATTCTGGAAACCTCTGAAGTGCATAGAATGTAGCAACACAAACTACACAAAGCAGGATTTCACCTCAGAAGGAAAAGGAAAAAAGGAAAAATAAATCCACATGTCTTTTTTTTTAAATTAAAACATAACTATAACAGCCAGTAGGTGGCAGCACACACTGCAAAAAGGTATAAATCCTGGCAGGTATATTGGATTTTTCTATATTTGATTCTTGCTTATTTCTTACTTCTTTATTTACTTTCTTACTGCTTACGCCTCCTTTCCACCAAGGAGTTTCAGATCTAGTCTTCTTAGGTCAGCATAAACTCGTAAAGGTGTTAGAAGCAGCAAGGGGAGGTTTCAGGCAAAAAGCGGTTGGCCAGAGAAAAATTCTCTGAAAATACAGACAGCGAAAAAAATAGTCAGTAATTATTGGGTGAGGAATTCTCAGAAAGATGGTGTTGGTGCTAATAATTATTTATTCAATATTTTTAGCTTTGATGGTTATAAATTTTTATTTTTATTTTACTATCAGTTGAAGAATGCTTCTGTGAAAAAACTGTATAAAGCTTCAAATAAATTCAAAATTGATGCTATTGAACATGTAACATCTTTGCCATAGGCTGATGCTCTTACAGCAGGGGTCCTCAAACTATGGCCCACAGGCCGGATCCGGCCCGCCAGGGGCCTCAGTCCGTCCCACTGGCCTTTTGGGGGGTTTGGAAGGTGCTTTGGAGGCACTGGGGGGGGGGTTAGGGAGGCACCAGGGGCAGTTGAAGGCTGCAGCGGCAAAGATCTCCCTGCCGTGGCAGCCATTTCTGAAGGCTGTGCATGTGCGCACAGTCTCCCTATTTGAGCTCCGCCGGAGAGCTGCAGGACTTCTCCGTGGGCAGAGCTGACTATCCTTGGCTGACCCAAGGAAGTCACTTTCACTTCCTCAGGTCAGCTGAGGATAGTCAGTTCCACTTGTGGAGAAGCCCTGCAGCTCTCCGGTAGAGCTCAAAGTATAAGGGAGACTGTGCGCGCATGCGCACCCTTTGGAAATGGCTGCCCACAGCTGGTGGATCTTTGCCGCTGCAGCCTTCAACTGCACTCCAGTGCCCACAAAGACCTGGGAGGCAGCAGCCTCTCCCTAGCCGGCCGGGGAGATTAGGGGAGCTCTGGCCGGCGCGTGCGCCTCCAGCCGCTTGTCCGCGGTGACAGGGTCTCCCTGGCCATCGTGCATGCCAGCTCCTCTGCAGGTGAGCTGGTGTGTGTGCGCTTGTGTGTGTGTGTTTGTATGTGTGTGTTTGTGTGTAAGAATGCATGGGGTGTGTGTGTGTGTGTGTAAGAATGCATGGGGTGTATGTGGGGGGCTCAGGGGAGCTTGCGCAGCACCACTGCGCAGCAGCAGCCTCTCCCCAGCCGGCCAGGGGGGGTTTAGAGACACCTGAGGCTCCAACAGACCCCAAAGGTCAGACCCCAAAGGTAAGCCCCCAGGGAGTGTTTTTAAAATGTAGGGGAAAATGTAGGGCATCCTACATTTTGTCCTACATTTTTTAAAAATGTAGGACAAGGTCCTCCAAAAGTCCAGCCCCCGGCAGTGTCTGAGGGACAGTGAACCGGCCCCCTGTTTAAAAAGTTTGAGGACCTCTGTCTTACAGTTTAGGGTAACTGCTGCCTCGCATCTAAGCTAACTAGCTTAAGCCACACTCCATCTGGACTTCTAAGCCATTTCCTGTGGAAATAAATAATAAATAAATCCTTTATTACGGTCTTTGACCAGCACAAAATAGGCAGTAATTAGAAATGCATCCAGAGATAAGAGTATAAAATAAAAATATAAATATAGCAACTATAAAAGTGCAAAGGGACATAATATGCCCTAAAATCATTAACCATGATTAAAATATAGATTAAAATTCTAAAATAGGCCAAATTTAGATAATAAAAAGCAATACAACAAATAGACAGTGCTTATTCTGTGACATTCATAATAGTGTTTCTAATTCTCTTGGCAGCAGCAAGGAATTTTGCAACAGCATACACAGAGGCTGAGTTTCCATCGGCCAAAAGCATATATAAGAGTTGTTGGCTAGATCTCCCAGGCGAGTTGGACAGCAATGGGTATATAAGTGAGATTCGCAGGTCTTTATGAAAAGTACAATGCAGTAAAGCATGTTCCGAAGTCTCAATCTCGTCCAGACCACAGGGACAAATCCGTTCATGGTAAGGAATTTTTTTGTGATGTCCCTCTAGAACAGCAGAGGGTAAGACATTGAAACGAGCTAGCATGAAAGCCCTCCTGTGCTTATATATTTCCAGGTGGGACAAGTACAATGCCATAGTCTGAGGTCTAAGATCTAGTATGACAAGGGGATCTACAACATTTGCCAAGTCATTCTGCCTTTCGATATCAAGTATGCGTTGCTTTATAACTGTCCTTGCCTGCTCAAGGCCCAAGAGGGGCAAATCAATCATAGAGAGCCCCAACTGAGCTAATTTCTTTCCAATGCTCTTTAGCCAGCCATGGTGCATACCATCCCTTAAAGTAAGAGTAACAATGCCCTCTGAGTTAAATAACAACCTGAGCCAAAATGAAAATATGTTTGTCCAAATCATTGCTTCGACTCTAACCTGCCCCGTCTCCAGCTGTATCCTAGCGTTGGAGACGTCTTTAGGGGCACCTAAGATTGCCCTCAGAAATTTAGATTGTACATGTTCCAACACTTTTATATTAGAAAAAGGTCCCAGCTGTGAGCCATATAATGGCTGGTCCAGAACTTTAGAATGGAATAACTTAAGAGCGGCCGGGACAGAATTACTGCCTTTTGTTTTGATATATTGAATTATGGCTGAAGCGCTTCTTTGTGCATTTAGGGCAAGGTAAGAGCCATGAGCAGTCCTAGAGTTGTTATTTTGGAATATCACCCCCCCTAAATATTTAAACTGAGTGACTTGTTCAATCCGGTGCTCATTTATTTTCCAAACAAAGGTCTTGGTTTTTTCCCAAAAGCCACTACCTTAGTTTTACTGTAATTAATTTCTAACTGGTTGTCTCTGCAGCAAGTTGCCAAGGCCTGTAGGGCTCTCCTCAGACCCACAGGAGTCCTGGAAATTAAAGCTGCATCATCCGCATATAGTAACAGAGAAAGATGTCTATGAGCAATTTTTGGAGGATGAAACTCTAGTTGGGTCAGGCGTTCCACCAAGGAATTAACGTAGAAGTTGAACAGGAGGGGTGCCAGAATGCAGCCCTGCGTGACTCCTCTTTGAGTTGGAATTATGTTTGAGAGGTGGCCTTGTGGAGTGCATCTCACCTGCAATGAGGTATTTTTATGTAAGGCCATAATAAGGGCAAGCAGATGCTTATCGATGTTTGAGGCCATTAGTTTCTCCCAAAGTTTGGCCCTGGGAACAGAGTCAAATGCAGCCTTGAGGTCAACAAAAGCTTCATATAGTCTCTTGTACTTCCCAACAAGGTGCTGTAAGACCAGGCACTGATCAATGGTTGAGCGACCATGACGGAAGCCTGCTTGCTCATCTGCTATGACCTGCTCCTGATCCATCCATCCAATGTTCCAATTTATCATACAGATGTCTTGCGTAGATCTTGCTAATAGTGCTTAAAAGGCTATTGGCCTATAACAAGATGGGTCATCTTTAGGGCCTTTTTTGTAAATTGGCACTATTATAGCAGTGTTCCAGTCCTCTGGGATGTGGCCAGTCTGGTCGATGTAAGTAAACAAGGATGCAAGAATAGGAGCCCACCATTCTAGATTAAACTTGATAGCCTCTGGGGGTATTAGATCTTTCCCAGGAGCTTTACCACATTTCAGCTGATCACCAAGATTATGTATTTCTTGTTCTGTTTCAGGAGCCCAGGATGGAGTTGTTGATAGGTCAATAGTCAGTGCTACATCAATATCGTCTACAGATTTATATAATGTCTTCTGTGGAAATTGTTTTGGGCCTCTGGCCCAAAATTGAAAAAGACAAACACATTGACTCTTGAATTCAAATGGCATGTCTGCTGATTTGGGCTGGACACAAATTCTAATGCATACAATACATTCAAGCAGCAGATGAAGGTCAGATTTTCAATCCTGAGATCATCCTGATTCCAAAAATGTCTAATATAATATGTAGAGCAAATGTGGCCCCAGTTAGAGGGGTTTTTCAAACACACAGACGGACAGACAGAATTTGCTATTTATTTATATAGAAGGAAGGAAAGAAGAAAGGAAAGCTTGTCACACATTATGTGCAGGCATGGGCCCAAGCCGGTTCAGGCTGGATCACCTGAACCGGTTGTTCCTCAGACCCCGCTGCTACCGAACCGGTAGCTGTGGGGTACCCAGAAAACCCAGCGTACCGGTTCAATATGCCTGGAGGAGGAGATGCAATGCGCGTGCGCTGACCTCGGAGCACGCGCATTGCGTCTCCTCCTGCTGGGGAAGACGCACAGCGCGCGCCGGATTTGGTGCGCTAGATGTGCTTCTCCTCCAGCTGGAGGAGACACACTGCACAAGCGCGAGGTCAGCGCTTGTACAGAACATCTCCAGCTGGAGGTCGGTCCAACTAGAGGACCTCCTCCGGGGGTTGGCGCATGCGCAGTGCGCTGAGGTTGGGGTCCGCCCCTAGCCCCGCCCCACCCCCTGACCCTCGCCGCCCCGCCCCTGACCCCAGCCCAGCCCCCAACTTCCGGCGAACCAGTTGTTGGGTAAGGCGGGGCCCACCACTGATTATGTGGTATATGTAGACATCAGAGGCATCCAAACTGGTTCACAAGCCACATCTAGCTCTTTGACACAGAACATGCAGCTTAAAGAAATATATAGTTTGAGCTACTTTTTGCAATACAATTAATATTAAAAGTAAATTGTAAAATTTTAAGCTTCGTCCTTATTTGCCATGTATAAACTGAGAGTCTTCTGGATAAAACATAAGTTTAATGTTCATGGTTTAATGAACAAAGACATTTAAATGCTTCTATAAAAGGGTTGTTCTCAAACATCTGGATAAGGCTAGTATATATTTTTTGGCACAACCAAAGCAGAAGACACACATCTGTAATATTTATCATATTAACTTGCCATATAAGGGATGGATGCTGGATATATCTTTAGACGCTTCAGATGTTATTGAAAGACATGTATGGGAATACTTGTCTATCTATACAGCAAGTAGGAAAAAGTAGAAAAATCCAAACTGGTAATGAAGCCTGGCCATGGGTCAACTAGCAATATTCTGTAGTACAAAACCAGGCAAAAAAGAATAAGGTGCCAAGTCTTCTCAGACACTGAAAGAAGATCCCACAGCCGCAAAGGAAAAAACATTTTAGTAGATCCTACAAATCAGCAAGACTTCTTATGTGTCTGCTGGCTACACCTGAATGCCTGTGAAAAATTCTAAAGCATGTTATTGAAGACCATGTGATGGAAAATATTGGCTTCTTTGCCTGGGTTTTGACGGGAGGGATACATCTTGCTTGTTCATAACCATAGGAGGAAATCCTTCCTACCTAAGAAATGAAAAGCAAAAATTCCCCAAGGTGATAGGAAATTCCAAGAGGAGTAAACACTTCAAATGATACAAAATGTTTCCAGGATGTTAGAGAAATGACAAAGCAGTAGCTATAAAGAGGTTTTCTCTTGTGAGATTGTCCTATGGAAGCATTTCATCCTTGTAACATGATTGTACATGGAACTGAATGTTCTCATAAAATTTAATATTCCACATATTTATCAATCAATCTATTTACTTATCTATCATATGACAGTTACAATTGCTGGGAGATCCTTTGTGGGGTCCAGCAGCCAGTATGTGCGTAGACAGTTTATGTCCAGGGTGCAGGTCTAATCTATGTTGATTGTACCATAGAATGGGCAGCTCATATAACAATTTTCTTTCCAGATGGAATCCTCCACTGCATGGTCATCATCACATCTAATATCAGGGAATGCCTTCAAGCTTCCAGTTGGAGTTTTCAGGTCAGCCAAGCTGTAAATGGTGACATCTTCTGGCTCAGTTGACTCATGACAGCTTTATCAGCTTGCAGTCTCCCATCCAGGAGGTGTCCAGGTCCTACCTAGCTTAGCTTTCTTTCTCCAGCAATCCTGCACTCAGCCACCAGATTATGCCTGCTGCCTATGCTTATTTGAATGTACACAGATTATAAATCCACATCTCTTTTAAAAACATTTCTAGTGGCATAAAGAAATAAATTTAGATTGGGTCCCAGTTCTGCTCCCTAAATATAAAATAAACACATTTTCCAGCTGCCAAAGCTGAATTATTGGTAGAGTGCAATGCAATGGCATACAAATTTAAAAATGGTTCCTGGAGCCAAGCTGCAGATGGGTGATGGCAATCGCCTCCTAATTTTTTTAATTTTGGCATTTTTTAATAATGCCATCTTGTTATATATCAACTGATGCTTAATGCAATTATATCTCTGACAAGCATGCAGAGTAGATTAATATTGCTGAATATATACCATTCAATTATAGTCTCTTGCAGCTGTAAAAGAAAGAAGAGCCAGACTCAACATTGTCACCTCCACCTGAGGCTGACTTGTTAAGCTGAATTTTTCAGATGCTAATTAAGAAGCAATCTTATTTTTCCCTGAAATTGATTTTTCTGAAAAAGGAAATGTTGACAGAGTGACTCAGACAACTTATCATTAGTTGTTGGAAAACAAATCTTGAATCAAAATTTATCCAGGTTATTTCTGGATTCACTGTCATATCATGTGGTCAAGTCCATTAAAAAATAATATAGAATTGGCTCCATGTAAATTCTATGGGAATGACCTGTAAAGTGAATTTGGGAAATAAACAGGTAGACTGACCAACGTGGCCCAAGGTATGGAGGAACTGAGGTGTTCCCACTAACAAATGTCAGCAGACATGATTCACCAGTGAAGAGGTTACCCTGTCTGAACCACTAATTGATGAGGTGCCAGCAATACGTTCTGAATATGACATTGCCTAGGCCCCAGCAAACACTTCTTGGAAAGTCAACAGCCACATTGTAGGTCAATTACAGAGCAACACATAAATAATGGTAACTATAAATGTCTTTTGCTATTTATAATCAGTGGCATCTCTTTTTCTGCAAATGATAAATCTGGTCATTCCCCTCAACAGCATCTTTGTTACTTAGTGACCAAATCCCGAAGTGAGCTGGTCATGTAAAGCAATGTAATAAATGTCCTAAATATAATGCCATTAATCATACATGAAACCAGGGTTGAAAAAAAATTTTCAGCAGCATCAGAGCAGCTTTCGGGAATGAAAATGCTTTTGTTGCTTGAAGTTAAGAATGGGCTGGTGTTGCCATTTTGAATCAAATGGGTCAGCAGAAAGAACGACAGACAAATCATGAGCAATACAAAAGCAGTCTTTGAAAAAGTTTGAAGGTGATAAGAGGTGAAACCTAAGGAACACTTCCAGTGCATGCATGCAGCAGCTGTGGGCAAAGGGGCTTCTGCAACAGTGTGGCTTCCTTTGCACTGGTGTGCCTGGTGGCACGCTGTCAATCCTCAGGAATTGGATTGGGCACAAACCACCTTACAGGGTTGTTGTAATGATTAAATCAACTGTGTGATCTATGCAAAGTGCTTTGCTTACTCAAAAAACATATATCTTATATTTTATTTTGTATGAACCAACTCAGGGATAGGAGAGCCTGATAACAGCTTTTTAAAAATGTGGTTTATGACACATTTTTTGTGTCTTGGGAACACCATAAAGATCACACATGTCTTGGGATCATGGGTGTCCTTTGTGATGCACAAGAAATAGCATGTAAACAGATGCGAGGGCAAATGATCAGTAAACCTGTGCACTAATTTCTACCTCCTGAGAAAGAACAGTTGAGAAATACACCATTATTTGACTTCATGATAATAACACCAGGGGGCACTGTTTAGTTGTACAAGATTATTTTATAATTATTTCAAATACTGTATATCTTTTTAAAAATTGATCAGTATCTTAATGCTGTAGAAAAACAATACCATAAGAGTGGAAAACAAGCTAAGCAGTATGCATATTTAACCTTTTTTGCTTACTTTATCTCACTCTTGTTAAATGGGATGCAACTAGATTAATGAATGCTTAAATTCAGGCATGTTTAGCTTGAAAGATTTGTTTTTTACTGAAGGTTATAACAACCTGTTCCAACAGCATTTCAATAGTTTGGTACATTTTGAAATGCTGTCTTCCCAAGATCCTTGTATTTAGTGTTGTTTGGAATTCTTATATCTATTAAAATGGATGTAACTGTGTAGAGTTTGCCATCGATCAGCGTGTCTATTATTTTCCTATTTAGATTTGATTTCTCAAATATACTTGCAGGGTGAAAGTAAGCATGTTTCCTGAGAACAGGATGTCCTATTTCCAAGTGGGATTTATTCCTAAATGTATGTGGGATTGCACAATGAGGCAGCATACATCATTTGGGAACAAGCCCCAGAGAACTTGGAGGACTCACTTCTTGGCAATGGTATCATTAGGGGGTACAGAAATGCGGCCTGCAATGAGTGACATGCCCCGGGGGGATGATTCACACTGGGGTTTGTGTGACACC
The DNA here is from genome assembly GCA_030015325.1 of Cryptoblepharus egeriae. NCBI lineage: Eukaryota > Metazoa > Chordata > Lepidosauria > Squamata > Scincidae > Cryptoblepharus > Cryptoblepharus egeriae. The sequence continues at coordinate 192,137,681 of JAREYC010000001.1, read as the reverse complement.
ACTAATTACCAAAATCATTAAAGATTTTGTTTGTAAGATTAACCCCATCACTCTATATATTGTGCTATATACTTACCTAATATATATTGATTGTTTGCAGGTGTGATGCAGCAGATTGTGAGGGGGAGTTAGTAATGCTGCAGTGTTTTGGGAGATGTGAATCCCTTACCGTTCATGGTGTGTTTTGTCAATTTTAGCACCTTGACAGTGTGCCATGAGATTAAAAAAGTTGAAGACTGCTGTTCTAGATGAATGAAGCCATGAAGAAACATTCCCCCAAATCCAGAGTAACTACGGGAGCACGTAAGGGACATTACATGCATCCATAGTTACTGCACCACCCAGTGAAAACCTATAGGAAATTCATATTTGTATCCAGAGTAAATTGTTCTTACACCGGAGCAAGGACCCCCCGTAGTTACTCTGGATTTTGCCCTTCGTGTTAGAAGATCAGAGAGAAGGTCACAGCCTGGGATAAAACCAATCCAAGCTAAGAAGGGAGATATTTTCCTGTCCATCAAAACCCAAAGCAGATATTACTGCAATCTAAGAAAACTTTACCATAAATCCAATTAAGCCTTATCTTAAATCTATTTTATAATTTAAAAAATTATCCTGGCACTAGAATAGACTCTTTCATGTAGACAAGCTTGGCATATTAACAACAGCCTTCTATAAAGCAAAGGATTTTGGCTTGTATTATTTTTTAAAGGATTTAAGTGAGGGACTCTTCCTCCTCAGTGTGCTGGCTCTGTTCCTTAACTATGATAGTGGGGTTGGAGGTAAACTCCTTTATAATAGTTGGGAGGCAGCACACTGTAATGCACTTCATGGACCCAGGAAGATGCCGAGAGATAGCAAGTACAAACAGATAGGTTTTCTTGAAACAGGTCCAAGGCAAACGGGAAATAAAAAGGGAGGCCTACCAGGCACTGCTGTCTGGCCCAATCCAGCAGAGTAACTGGTGAAACTTGAGAAAATATGTCAGCTTTTGTCATATTAAAATACCACAAAGCATGGAGTAGGACTTTTACAGTACATGTATAATCATTATACACTCCTCTCACCCTGATTTCAGACACACCACAATTTTATAGCTCCAAAAGGGACACTCTTGAGCACTGGTGTGACTCTATAAAGAAGACTCCTCCGAGACATTTCTATGGGCTCTCCTCCTTCTTTTGGATTGTGCGTTCATTCAGATGCTCTGGAACAATCTGTCCTGCGCTGAATCGAAAACAAAGATGGTATCTGTTCGCTTAGTTAGATATACTAGAACAACGTGATCATCCTATGATATCAAATGTCTTGGATGAACCTCACCAGCTGTTGCATGCAAAATGGCATTTGTGTGTGACCCAGTGTGTGTGACCCATGTGTGTTGCAAGCACGTTTGCATATGTGCACTCTACAGATAAAATGTCACTGCTGTCCACCCAGAGACAATGTTTGTGGACTTGGGCAACAAAGAAGTTGTCCGTGCTGTTTTAAATTATGTTCTCTGAGCTGCTCCAAAGGTCGGAATAAGAATAAAATATTTGTAATAATTTTTTTCAAGGGTCTCCAAATATTTTGGACATATTATACAGGAAGCTAGACTAGATGGGCCTTTTGCCTGATCCAGCGGAGGCTTTTCTTACTTTCTTATGTTCTAATCGTGTATCTTAACATGGTGTCGAGGACTGGATATGGCCTGCAGGCTGTGGTTTTGAGACTCTTAATTATTAAAAGAGTTATATATTGCCTTTCCTATATTCAAGGTGACACACAATTAAAAAATTAAAAAAAACATAATCATAAAAACAAATAAAAGGCATTAAAACAATTTCACAATACAAAGTGAATTGATACGGATAAATATGTACACATTAATGAGATAATAAAAGATAGGGAATGTTCCTGGAAAAGCCCAGTCCTACAGGAATATATTGATGGCAGCCTTATAGGGTTGCAGAAGTTGCAACTGGGGACACACATGGCTGGAAAGCCAGTGGGAAGGCCACAGCCACACCACACATTGCAGCAGCTATTAAGGACCCAATCATGGCAAGTCAGTGGGGGAGGCAGGATGGAGTAGGGAGAGGGAGACAAGTGACAAGGAGAAGGCTGAACAGCGTGATGAAGAGGACGGGAGAGGGCACAACAGGGTTTTGATTGGAATGGCAGATAGCCTCCAGAAGGAGCAGATCCAGCAGGCTCAGTGACTACTAAATCCTAGCCCCTTTCCTGGACCCAATTCTGCACCCTGGGTCCACATTGACCTGTGGAGGGGGAACAGAGCAGAGGATTGAGCTGATAAAGATTTGTGTGTGAGTGTGTATGTATGTTATTCTCCCTTCTTTTCAATGCAACCCAAGAAGCTCTCCCAAAGCCCAAAGTTTTGGATCTCTCCATGAGATAATTCCATCTCATACACTGAGAAACATGTTTTTTTTTCTTGTAAGATGTCCATGGTTTTCTTTGAACAACACTATGAAAATGCTATTAGTTTATCTGTTTTATGGCTGCTCAGGAAGTGTCTGTCAAATGCACACAAATATCCCTCTTTACTTACAAACTAGGTGGTCTAAAAGCTCTTATCAGAGGTAGAAACTCCAAATATGAAGCTTTTATGGTTGTTTATGATGTACAAAGTTGCTGAGCCAGTGCAGAGATTGTAAAATGGCAAACATAATATTGAGCACAATCCTAACCATGTCTACTCAAATGTAAGCCCCATTGTGTTCCGTTGGTCTTACTCCCAGGAAAGTGTCTTTAGGATTGTAACCATATATATAGTCTCAGTCAAATGGAAAGAGAAAATTGGGATGTTGCAACTTGAATCACCAACTTTCCCTTGCAAACAATGAGCCAGTTAGATCCCAAATGGTCACTGGCCTCCTTTTCTTCTCTAAGGCTGCAGTCAGTGGTGGGATTCAAATAAATTAACAACAGGTTCTATGTCCCACTAGAAACTGGTTCTCAGAGTTAGCAAAGGGTTCTATAGAACCTGTGAGAACCCTCTGAAGCCCACCACTGGCTTGCAATCCTAAACACGATTTCCTGGAAGTAAGCCCCATTGAATATAATGGGAGGTCTGAGTAGACAGGCAAAGGATTTCAGTCTACTCCAGCCTAATTCTCTTATAAGACAACTGGAAATGAATCAAAGCTATGAATTATTTTTGCACACTAGTTCCCAGGACTGGGCAGTAAATTTGCTCCAACTGCTATTTTTTTCATGTTAATTAGATTGTGGTTGGGCTGTTTATAATCCTATCAGGAAAAATTACAGGAGCCTGTGAAATCAAAAGTCTCCAAAAATGTAATGAGATTTATTCCACAGAAAGTGCAGACTATCTTTGCATTTCACATGTCCCTGTTTACATGCAGGTTGTCACTGCAGAGAGAATGTCCTGTTCCAGTCAAAAAGAGCTAACAGAAAGCAGAAGAGAGATTTGTATCCCTCACTGGTGAAAAAAGGCTTCTTTGGCAGTTTAGAATAATGTTTCACTTGTTTGTAGGTGTCTGCAATAAATTCGCAGATGACATATTTTATCCATGCTGTTTAATCTTGGACAGTTTATTCTGACTAACAGGAAGTAGCAAATGTTGTAACTGAAGAGTAATGGCTTACACATAAGGACACTTTTGAGTCAATCAGAACCAAAGAAAACCAAACATTATTTCCCACAAGAAAAGCTTGTAATGCAGGGAAGGAGTTTCCTGGTAGAACTGGACCCAGTGGACAAGTCAACCCTTTGTGTATATCCTGTTTTATTAGTTGTGCTCTTCAAAAGGCTTCTTTCTTTGATAGTCTGAGACTGAAAGGAAGACAAAGGAATTTTTTCTTCTTTTTTGTTTATCCCAATCTTTCTTCCTCTCCAGATTGCCTTTGATTCTTCCCAAGCCACACCGGACCTGTAAGTGATGCCTGTGAGTTGGTACATTTGACAACTACAAGTCGCAGGGCACCCATGTAGAATTAATGTTCATCCTGTGCAGTCCACATGAGGCACCAGGGATTTGATGTTACAAATGGCAGTCTATAGTATGTAGTGGGGGAAAAGCATTAAAAACACTGTCTGGGATAATTTTTAATTTTTTTTTAGTTTTTCCTTCCCTCCTTGGTGTGGAATTGCAATACAAAACTGAGGACATGGTAAGCGTTCGTGCTGGCAATCCTCAAATGCAGTGGTTCCCAATCCATTATTCACTTGCAGACCATTGGCAGCCCGTTTTCATTAACTGTGCCCCTCATATTAGCAAAATGTTTGTAATTAATATAGCTCTATCATTTCAAATTTGTATGTTCTAATTTAAAATTAAGGCACAATAATGGGATTGGAACCAATGGTATAATGTTTTATAAACCAAACAGCAAATATTACATAGAGAACATGTATTCATTGTGATCCTTGAGCTTATTTTGAGGCACATAGTAGTTATTTTTTTTAAAAAAAATCAAGTTCGACTAATGTAAGATGCAGTCTTAAAATCTGGAACTGCATTTGGCATATTTCAGTATTTTATGAAGGCATAAGTGAAAGCTCTCTCCTCCAGCTCCATATCCTTGTATGTATAGCTGGTGTATTTTGTTTGTAAATGAGACTGAAGAGGTTTTATGCTACTGGGGCTTTCAGATTTCATCTTCACAGTGGTGTAGCTAAGGGAGTGTAAAGGGTTACAGTTGCACTGGGTATGTAGTGCTATATGGTGACCATTTGTAAATGACTGATTATGTTCAAATGCCTTTCCAGGTGTTCAAGCGCCTTTCCAGTAGTGCCCAAGGGGGCATTCTTATGCCACAGTATTTCTATTTCCAGATACTTTACTTCCCTATTTTCGCCAGTTCTATATGTTCTATTTTACTGTTGCCAAATATCAGATATCACCAGAAAGTCTACCATCTAGACTTTCCTAGCCTTCTTGTCAGTGATGGTCGTCTGGTGTATTGTGTGGCAGATGCTTGTCAGTTTGTATTTTAAAATCCCAGAGCATTTTGAATTCTTCATTCTCTACTGCTTGTCAACTTTGTGGTTCCACTAGTTGTTACCTGCAGGCAGTTACTGTAGGCAACAGGGCAAGGAGAAGAGGACCATTTTATGATGATCATCATCATCATTACCACCAACAACAGTATTTATATACTGATTTTCTACAAAAAACAAAATTCACAAAGGGGTTACAGAAAAAAACTAAATGGCTCCCTGTCCCAAAAGACTCACAGTCCCGTGCCGCCCCCTGCCCCCTCAAAAAAAAAAAAATGAAGAAGAAAACCAGTAGTCAGCAACTTGAAAGACCTGTGCTGGGTTGAAAAGGGACAGTTACTTTGCTTCTGTCAGTATAAGAGGAATGTTACTTGAAAAAGTGACTGTTGTCCAGTTAGCATGGTATTGGGCACAATGGAGGAATGGGGTGCAATAATGAAACAATATTACCATTTGCCTATTGCATTCTGTCCTGCATCTCAGGCTCATTACTCATTACTCTAGTGATTAATCCCATGGGATCTAAGAGAACACACAATCCAGGTGGGATTCATAGCAAACCAGATGATGTTGAATATTTTGCTATGGGGGTTGTTACAAAAAAGCAAAGGCCATTTATCACTGTCAGCAGACCTGTTTTAAAAAAATGTAAGGTACAGTCCTGATTTAGGCCAGCACAACTCATCCATCTTCCTGTTCCTGTGGTGATGTAGAGAGGCAAGCACATGTTTGTGCACTGGCCTAATCCTAGTCCCCCAGAAGTTGAGCAGAAGTGACACACTTTTGTGACACCCCTAGTCCAGCACAGGACTTGTGCTGGGGCTTATGCCAGTCTATCTGGGGGTTAGGGTTGCAGCTGTAATTGAAAAAGAAACTTTAGTTGACTGAGAAATATTTGGGCTGGTTCCCAACACTAATATTATATAGTCAATATTTTGTTTAAATTCATTCTGATTAATTTCAGGTATGCTGGAGACATGCATCTCAACAAGTGTACTTGATGCTAGGGACTTGCCTGCTGAGCATAGCAAGGAATGATACTTTACAGGAATCATACTTTACAGGAATGATAAGAAGAGTCCAAAAACTTGGTAGGTTACAATTTCACAATTTGTTGCCATTTTATACCATGTCCTCAGATGAACTCTCCCGACACTATCTCTGGAATAGTCATGTTAGGATGGAATAACAGCACTGGAAACCCAGTCATTCCAACTACCATCCCAGACTGACAATCCAGAGAACATGACTGATTATACCAAAACTCCAGGGACTCAGTATGAGTCAATAGCGTTGCACGCTCCTTGCTTTTTCCTTCCCAAGTTCCAAAACCAGGCTGAAAATTATGATTAACTTGTTCATTACGATTAGTGTCCTCCAGGAATATGTGGGTGTAGGCCACCACCCCTCATTAAGAACCTTGGATCAGAGAGAATGTTACGTTGGCTGAGATCTGAGTAAAGCATGAGGGTCCTGGTCTGTTTTCTTAGCGTAGAGTTACTTTCAGATGCCGCAATGAAGTGCAGTGGACAGCAATAGTCGCATATGCTTTCCATTCACCTCTTATCTTGATAATCCAAAGTCCCACTTTGATTGAGCAAATATTGTCATAGGAACTATTCCACCGAAGGAATGGTGCTAAGGGTCAGAAAGGTGGTTGCACAACTTAAACATCCCATTATTTTCACACCAGTCTGCATATTCTACTTCTCTCAAGATACAGCCACCTTATAAAGCATTTTTGCAGCACACACCTATGAAACTCTACTCATAAATAAGTTTTATTTTATTCAATAGGGCTGACTCCCAAGAAAGTATTATAGGATTTCAGCCTGGGTCTGGTTATTCCATTATGCTTAAATCAGCATTACAAACAAGTTTTCTCTTGCCATCCAACAGTAACAGTTTTATTTACTTACTCAAAAACTGATTGAATTGAAAAGCACAAGTCAGGAGATTAAAGGTTATAGAGAGTCTTACCCCTCCTTTAGCTATTCACTAGATTCCCACAAAGATCCATCAAAACATGATAAAATTCAGTCCCTCTACAGAAATGGTCACTCATGGTCTCCCATCACTGTGGTCATAAAGGATGTGTGGATCTTCTCTTCACTATTTGCCCAAGTATAACTTTCATCTACTGAGGTTTCTTCTGGAGAAAAACCATCTCTCTTCCCAAACTTCAGCAAATTGTCTGAGAAGTTGATTAAATGCACCCCATTCACTTCAGCACTCAATCATTGTCACTACTTCTTTATGGCTTTGAACACTACAAAGAAGAAGAGATTATCCTTTGAACAACCACATTCTATACATCAGTTTCCTTGCCATCTGCAGTGGTGTCCTCGAAAGCACAAGTCAAGTGCCTCCTTGAGATCTATGACTTCAGAGTGGATCAGAGACCCGCTCTTGCCCCAAGGGGGACTTTTCTATATGAAGAAGTGGTTTCAGTGGCCACATCTGGATTTCAAATTTCTTTAGAGTTGAGCTTAAATTATATACTTTTCTCATTAAGCCAAATAACAGACATTTAAACAAAGCACTAGATTTTGTTTCTTTCTGGTTATTCATCTTCCTGTTTTCACATCTGCAACAACTGTATTAGAAAAGAGAATATTCTGAACATTAACATGAACTGCTAAATTGGTGCCAATGAAGATATCAAACACACTAAAAATACAATGAACTCCAGATATAAGAATAATTAGAAGTTCCTTTGAAGTTAGCATAACAAAAGTTGAAAAAAATTCTGGACATTTAAGTTTCTAATTTAAAACAGTATGGCATTTTGCACCTTCAGGTCCACTTAGTTCATGTAAAATTGTATTAAGTAAGTCAAAGTGCTGATTATTATCTTTAAAGCCTTTCATGGTTGGAAAACTGAATCACAGCAAGAGGACTTCTCCTCCCTATGAAATGTCCCCTAAGGGCAGCTGGAGAGGCCCCCCTCAATAGTATGAGTGAAATTGATCACAAAAGTTTGAATAATGGGGAGAGGCAACCTGGGAAAAGGCCTTCACTGTGTTGGAACCTCATGAGTGGGATTCCATCTCTTTCAAGAATAACCTTACAATCCAGAGTAACTACGGGAAGATGTAAGAAGCGCTTACTCTGGATTGCTCTATGTGTTTCCCACAGTTTTCTCATAGGTGGCACCATAACTATGTTGGTGTAAAAGGTTTGATAGTTACTCTGGATTGTAGCCTCAGTTGGTTCTTTCTCTGGATGTGCTTCTGCTGCACTTATAGACTTACCCCATTTTGGGGGTTTTGGGGTATTGTCTGTGTGTTTCCTAGTTTTGTATATTCTCCATACCACCCTAATCTACCAAGCTGCCCTTGATGGAGAGAGTTCACCTTTGGTAGTTTGATTGCATGAACACCCTTTGAGTGTAACTTTATGAATACTGCTTTGTTCCTTTGGTTTTCATGCAATCGCCCAATAACAGCAGTATTTTCAAAGGGCAAAAGAATATTATATCACAATTTACACCACAAGCTGCACAATCCTATTCACACATTGGGTTGGTGACAGCAAGGTCCACCATTTCACCACATGGCTATTGGTGCTACAGACTCCATGCCATTCTGTGGAGACTTTCTGGTGGTTCAAGGCCTGTAAAGCTGCATGTGTCATTGCCAACAGCGACTTGCAGATTATCCATCAGTAGACCCCATCAGGTGGAAAAGGGGTGGGCTGGGAGTGGATCAGGCACAGGATGAGGAGGATTTTGGTGGGCGCTGCCTCTATGGGATCCAGAGCCTCTGACCATGGGTCTTTGCCACCAGAAGAGCTGGGGTAACTCCGAACTGGCTCATGGAATCCAAGGCAGCAGAGATAATCCCATCTTTTTCTTACCTCTTCTGGCCTTCCTGGTCCCCTGCTAATGCCCAGGATGTAGCAGCAGCTGCCCTAAATTGGCAGCACAAGTTTAGCATGGAGACTGTAGATTGGGCAACAACTATATAGAGAAAAATGGTTATAATTCTTAATAGTTTACAAGAGAAAATGAAACAAACTTTTCATGGTTTTGTAGTTTTATAATATTGGCTAGGACAAGGTATTTCATCTTTCAAGACAACACTTTGAAGCATGATTCCAAAGTTCACTATCTCTGCAAATGTGGGATGGGGGAAGAGATCCTATTTTTGGACAGCAGTAAAACTATCATGTGTGATTTAATAACATAAACAGAGCCTGGCTAGATCAAACCAAGGCTACAATCCTAAAGCCACTTTCCTGGGAGTAAGAGACATTGGATGCAATGGGTCTTACTTCTGAGTAAACATGGTTAGGATTGTGCCCCAAATATCTATTTAGGCAAGTCTCTCATGTCCAGCATCACCAGCTATGTGACTCTAGAAAGTGCTCCCATGTATATACCCAGAATCCGAAATATTTATTTACTAGCGAAAGGCGTACCTGCGTTGTGGGAGTAACTTCCGCATACAACATCCTCCACAGCGCATCAACAACCCATGCGCAACCTACCCCCATGTACAACATTCCCCTGTGCGCATCATCCCCACGCGCAACTTTCCCTATGCGCATCATCCCCCCACGCGCAACTTCTCCTTACGTGCATCATCCCCCCATGCGCAACTTCCCCCCATCCGCATCTTTCCCCCATGTGCATCTTTCCCCATGCGCATCGTCCTGCCATGTGCAACTTTCCCCCATGCGCAACTTTCCCCCATGCACACCGTCACGCCATGCGCACCGTCACGCCATGCACACCGTCCCGCCATGCGCAACATTCCCACATGCGCAACTTTCCCACATGTGCAACTTTCCCACATGTGCAACTTTCCCCATGCGCAACTTCCCCCATGCGCAACTTCCCCCATGCACATCATCTCCCATGCGCATCATCCCCATGCGCAACTTCCCCCATGCGCAACTTCCCCCATGTGCAACTTTACTACATGCGCAACTTCCCCATGTGCAACTTTTCCCCATGCGCAACTTCCCCCCATGTGCAACTTCCCCATGCGCAACTTTCCCCCATGCGCAACTTCTCCCCATGTGCAACTTTCCTACATGCGCAACTTCCCCCATGTGCAACCTTTCCCCATGCGCAACTTCCCCCCATGTGCAACTTCCCCCATGCGCAACTTTCCCCCATGCGCAATTTCCCCCCATGCGCAACTTCCCGCATGCGCAACTTCCCACATGTGCAACTTCCCGCATGCGCAACTTCCCGCATGTGCAACTTCCCCCCATGCGCAACTTCCCCCCATGCGCAACTTCCCCCCATGCGCAACTTCCCCCACGCACAACTTTCCCCATGTGCATCTTTCCCCATGCGCATCTTTCCCCATGCGCAACTTTCCTACATGTGCAACTTCCCCCATGCGCAACTTCCCCCATGCGCAACTTCCCCCATGCACAACTTTCCTACATGTGCAACTTTCCCCCATGCGCAACTTCCCCCATGCGCAACTTCCTACATGCGCAATTTCCCCCCATGCGCAACTTTCCCCATGTGCAACTTTCCCCCATGCGCAATTTCCTCTCATGCGCAATTTCCCCTCATGCGCAGCATCCTCGCTGGTGCAACCTCTTCCTCCAAACAACATCCCTCAGTGCACCAGGGTCTGAACACCAAATTGGCTGGATGTTGTTCAGTCTCCCATGTTAAGTATAGGACAGAAACACGTTGCCCCCTTTTCAGCCCCTGAAGGGTTAATTTCTCCAGATGGTTCTTGGTGGGTGTTCAGGTGACAGAAGGAACTCCCAGAATTCCATGCTTCAGGCCCAGCAGTCGGGGCAGAATGTTGCTGAGTCAGCAATTTTCAATGCAAAGTATAGGGAGGAAAACGTGTTGTGCCCCTTTTCACCCCCTTCCGGTTGGAATTTCCGAAAACCGGTTCTTAGTGCACCCCTCAGTCATGGAAGGAACACCCACCCCAAACTTCACGCTTCTAGGCCCACCGGTTTTGGCAGGGCGGTGATGAGTCAGTCAGTCAGTGAGTCAGTGAGTCAGTGAGTGACTTTTCTCTTTTATATATATAGATGCCACTTGAACCCGGAACTCCATTTAGCTGTCATGGCAAAATTAAGTTGATAAATCTGTTTTCTATCATTTTGTGTACTCAAGCGATATGTGGTCATTGAGGGTCAGCTTATCCTGAGGTCGACTGACATGGGCACCTGAAGCAACATATTGGTGGGGCGGGGGGGGGGGGGGGCTGCCCAATCTCTGCCCACCTGTTTGCTTAAGCACCTCCTCCTTCTCTTTCTAGAAAGAGAGGAAATGGAAGAGGAAGATGAAAATGAAAATGAAATGTGGAGAGGAGAAAATGAAATATAGAGAAGACATTAGTGCACTTGAAAGTGGGAGAGGCTTACACTACAATCCAGAGTAACTACAGGAGCACGTAAGAGACATTTACGTCAACGTAGTTAGGGCACCACCTAGTGAAAATCTATGGGAAAATCATATTGCAATCCAGAGAAAATTGTTCTTGAGTTGGAGCAAAGACTCCCCGTAGTTACTCTGGATTGTGCCCTCAGGCTAGCACAGCATTAGATAAGGGGGGTCAACATTCGACATGCTTCCTTAGACTTTATTATGTCTTGGCCACATTGTTAGTGTGGAACATGTTACTAAAGATCTCTGCATAATGTGTACCCACAGACCAGTGCTCACAGCACTTAATGTAACTAAGAGCACTACATCAGCCAATTTTACTCAGAACTCATTTTAGATTTTGCCTTAAACTAGTGATTTTCAGCCAGTGTGAAAACTGTTGTGCTATGAATGATCTGTAGGTGTGCCATAGGAAATTGGGGGAGGCAAAGCCGGGGGGGCGGATGTCAGCCCCCTAATGGCAGGGTAGTGTGCCTTGTCAATTGTAAAAGAAAGAAAGAAAGAAAGAAAGAAAGAAAGAAAGAAAGAAAGAAAGAAAGAAAGAAAGAAAGTGTGGTGAGATAGCCTGGGAAGACTACGGACGATATAACATGGAACCTATGGGAGTGTATATGGGCGAGAGCCTCTATGTGCATGGACGTCCCCGCTACCCTCCCTTGGACATTGATTTGTTTCCTGATGCAGTGGAAGTATGGTCCATAAAGGATTTTGTGGAACTACAGAACCGGGGGAGGGGTGGAAGCAGGTGAAGGAGGGGGATCACTGTGGGTCCTTCTCCTCGCTGGTATGCGAGAGGAGGAGTAAAATTCCTCCCGTGCTCCGCGCCCAGTTTTTGGGGGAGGGCAGATGAGGCGGGAGATTTGAACGAGAGAGAGACGCTGGAGGAGCAGTTAGAGACCCTGCCTTGGAAGAGAGAGGATGCAGGTAGAGAGTCGGCAGAGGAAGACGAAGCCTTGAGAGTGGAAGGGCTTTCATTGGCCATAGAGGACTCTGAAAGATAAGAAGACACAAGTTAAGATACCTGTTAATCCCTAACCTCAGGGGGTCAAGGAAGGAAAGACTTTAAGTACCAGTTTGCAAGTTGTTGTGAGAAAGGTTGAGAGAAGGGTCTGCGCACCTGAGTTGAAACAAACCTGTAACCAAGAAATGCCTTAAGAAACCAGTATGCTTTGCACCGCAAATTTGCAGTAAAGAGAATTTGTTGCTAGACTTACCTGTGTAGACATCTTCCTTTTGGGGCATTCATGATGAGTGATTTTGAAGATGATGACAGAGATACTGAGATCTCCTTTCCCCATGGGATCCCTGGAAGGGGAGACGAGGCGAGACAACCCAGAGATAATGGAAGGCATGACAGAAAGAAAGAAAGAAAGAAAGAAAGAAAGAAAGAAAGAAAGAAAGAAAGAAAGAAAGAAAGAAAGAAAAAGAAAAAACTGTGCCTTGACAAATTTTAGCACCTTGTTACTGCGTTGTGAGATGAAAGGTTGAAATATCACTGCTCCAAATGACCCCAAGTGTTTGTTTAGAGTCCTCTCAAATGATTCCTGTATCTGCATATATTTACAAGCTGCTGATCCACAATTTCTCATAAGAATGCAAATGACAAACACACCTGAGGCATTTAATTAATCAGAGAGGTTGATAGATGAGTGTGCTACAATGACATGTTTGAAACTAATTATGGGATTCTACTGTATGTACTTCCTATAATCCTGCATTCTGCTTTGAAGTTCGTGTCCTGAATTGAACTTTGTAGGAATGGGAGGGGTTAATAACAGAGAAAGTGAATACTGTATACATAAGCATCGTATAGCCAGAAGATTGCAATTTTATTTTCCAAGCTGACAAGCACTACAAGAGTAATAGCACTGTTCTCTTTTTATGCAAATTAATACCAAAAGATTGGCAATAAGAATGGTTACACCACCCACTGTGTATCCAGTCGACGCCACACAGACAGTGTCTTGCTAGGCATTTGTTCTACTCCTTGCAATAACAAGCATACTTGTTCCCATGAGTGTTGGTCTCCCTTCAAGGAAGTCCTGTACTGTCCCAAAAAGCCTAGCAGGGCTTGCCTAATACTGTCATGTCCTGCTACCTTGTTTTCAACATGCCTATGAGAAGGAATGTGTCAGAGAGTAAATGTTTGTTTTTCTCCCTCATAACACTTCAGTAAGAGAGTTAGCATTGGAAATTGAAAACTGAAAATTTCTATTGGATATCCCCGTACTTAATGCGGCTTCATCTTACTTCTTTCAACAAGCCAGCATATAGGTCAACACCCTAGTTTGCATGCCAAGTTCTTATTGTCTTTGTAATAGTAGAAACACCATCATTGAGATTGTAAGTGTCTGACTAGCTTGTGCAAAATCAATGGTAAGAAGGCATGAAGAAGGCATGTATGGCTGAAAAGGAGCAAAATAAACCTCTAGGATTATCTAGAGTTAGTGGTTCTAGCCCATAAGAGCAATCCAGTCCAAATAAACCTACCTGGGACTCATTTGAATCCTCTGTGGTGCCAACACACCTGCAACCAATGGAGGCCTCTTAATCTGTGCAGGCCCTAGTCTTGAAGGGGTGGGAGAGGAACAGAAAGACATGGAGAGGCCCAGAAAGGACCTTTTTGCATGATCTTATCACTCTCTGTTTCCTGGATTCATGTGGGCAGCACTTGTTCTCCTATCATCCTCACCTTCTTCCCACCAAACCATAAAATTGAACCATTGTCTACTACATATAATTCTTTTCCATGTCACCCCAGAACAAACACAACCACAACAATTCTGCTTGACGAATAATAATGACTCCTTATGTACTAACAATTATTAGCCTGTGTGCTAACATATTATTAGCTGGATATGTATATGCTCACAAGATGCTGGATAGGGGCTCTATAAACAAGGGATGTTGTATAGTGTGAAGATAAAGCTCAGCTCAAAATAAAATGATCCAATGTTGAGAATTTACTGAGGAACACTGAATATGAACTAAAGATCAGTAACAAGTACTGTATGTGGATAAGAGGGGCATGCCAATTTGGCCACTTCTCCCCTGTGTCTGCATGCGGTGTGAGTGGAGTGGGTTACAGCTGAACTCTTTCAAACAAAACCTGCATTTAGCCTCCGTAGCTCCATAGGTCCAATAAGCATATCATAAAATTTACACCCCTACTCAGCATAGCTGTCAGCAACTGGTTTAGCAATTGGTCTCAAGCATGACTAAGCGGCCGGTGGATACAAGGGGAAATTGTGCTCCAAAAACCAATTGGATAACAGTAACACTGTTGCCTACTATGCTCGAGAGCTGCTTCAAAACTCATTGGTGTTGTGGTTTGCATTTTTTTTCTGACTACACGTGGGTTTACGGTTACCATCCTCGGAGTATTAAAGGTCTACAGGTGTCATCTACATCTGTCTGCACCTACAAAATCCAGCATTCTCCCACTCAAATAAATCCTTCTGCTGAAATGTTGGTTTATACATTCCTAAGGATTAGGGTTAATATTACAACTTCAGCAGTCCCTGTACTCATAAACTGGTTAACACACACACACACACACACACACACACACACACACACACATTTAAACAGTATCTCTGTCACACAGAAATACACAGACACACAGGAAAAAAAAACATGCACACACATTTCAGCAGTCTCTGCCACAGAAATACACACACACCTCTGTCACACAGAAATACACAGGGACACACATTTAGGGCAAAATCCAGAGTAACTGCGGGGAGTCCTTGCTCCAGTGTAAGAACAATTTGCTCTGAATTGCAATATGAATTTCCCATAGGTTTTCACTAGGTGGTGCAGTAACTACGGGTGCACATAATGTCTCTTACGTGCTCCCGTAGTTACTCTGGATTTTGGGGTTAGCCTACAATTCTAAAGACACTTTGATGGGAGTAAGACCCATTTAACACAATGGGACTTACTTTTTGAGTAGACATGGTTAGGATTGCGCTCTCTAACTGTCTCTGTCACAGAAATACACACACATATGTTCTAAGTACTTTTAAATATACTGGGCTGTATTAAAGCTGAGCAACCTTGTCTTAGGGATATGCAACATGCATGGACTCCATTCATTATTCTTCCCCCTCTTAATCTCCACCAATTCTATTCTCCCCCTATTCTTGAGTGGACCAACTTTCCTGTCCAGTGTGAACCTTTCAGGTCCCATTAACCCTACAGGCCTTGGATCATGTAGAACTGGAACGAGCTCTATTTTACTAGGAACTACTGCCCTCACCAAAGCAGGAAACGGTGGAAGACAGAGTCGAGGATGGAGGGTACCTCAGACTTCTGACCAAACTAGATGTCAAATTCAGAACACGCTTTACTTGCCTCCCAACCGCCCCTTTTTTCTTCACAGAAAGCAGCTTTGTGAAGAGACAATGTGACGCCAAAATGTGGTGTGTGCTTAACATGCTACTTCTTGCCTCCCAATCACACTTTTAGCCCTTTCCCACTATCGCCAAGTTCAAAATGCATGTTTTCCCTTGCAAATTGCTTTGGTCTTTTGCTTGTTGGTTATGGAAATATCACTTGGATGGGTTTGCTTGGCCTTTTGCTGTTCTCAGTCATCTCTGAACTGTTTTTTCTCCGCAACATCTTTGCCAGTTGAGTAGAGTAAGTGTTCCTTTATACCGCAAGGTTTTGTCATCCAATAAATCATGTTACAGCACTGTAAAGTACTGCAGAAGAAAACTGTATTGTAAATGTGCCTCAGTAATAATATCCAGCTTTAGCCACCAAAATGAGATCTAGGTCTCATGGTATAAATCTGCAATTCTTTATTTGAGTCCCTAACATTTTGGTAATCCCTTCAGTATGGAATTTGGCCTATGCTCCCCCCCCCACCGACCCCCATCTTTTTGGTTTCAAACTTAACATGTCTAGTGATTAAGATAGATACTGTGGTCATGTAATGTCAAGAATTACGATAAAGCAACAGTAGTTTCTTTCCCCCTCCTGCAGTAATTATATGCTACACAAGGCAGAAACATGAACAGTTTTGAAACCAGATAAATGAAAGGAAAGTTTCCATTCAGGTGATGGGGGAATGTTTTCTTTTAGTGGTACAGGCTGATTTGTCGTGGTCTGCAATGTAAACAGTTTGAGTGTCCATAACATTCCTAGACTGATGATATATTTATTTATTCTGGATAATCTAAGATGATTTGCTTTTCATTGTTGAGAAAGCAGTGAGGCAGGTTTTGTGCAAAAGTCCTCCAGAATAACTTTTGCTTTTAATTTCACAGAAGTTAGAACAACAGATACACTACACAGAGCTTTGTGCACACAATGGCTGTGATCCATAGAACAACAATCTCTTCCCATTGCCTTAATGCATTCATAAGGTATTATTACTGAGGCACATTTATAGTACAATTTTCTGTGAACCCCGGGTGACTAAATGCCTAAACCTCAAAAGGAGGACAAAGTCTTGGATTCCTCTCAGCCTGGCCTTTCCACTGGACAATGGCATGTTTGCCTACTCACGAGTAAAGCCGTGATATTGGGCACTTTCACTTTCCCACGGAACTCAATGCATATTGTGTATTTTTAGTTTTTTAGCCATAATGTTTGATAGGAAGGAGATATCTCAAAACTGATTTTTGCATTGGATTCTGCCCTTCAATACAAATCCAAAGAAACACAATATGATGGGGTACTGCACACCATTGCAAAGTGCCAAAATGGAGGACAATGAGGCCCTTTTGGAGGACACTCGAACAGGCTAAAAAAAGAGGACAAATCCAGAAATGTCCAGTTATATGGTCACCCTGTGTGAACCAAGGGAAAATTCTCTGTCCCCAGCATCCAAGAATCGGATGTGCTGATTTATCTGTTGCTGTTGCTGCTGCTACTACTGCTACTAATACTACTCTCTATCTGCCTCTCTTTCTCGTTGTACACCTCTCAGTATGATTGTTTCTACTATCTACAGGCATCCCCCACTTATTGGATGAGTCAGGGACCAGAGCACAATCCAGAAGCGCTAACTATTGAAAAGTGGAACCCAGTCTTTTTCAGCTTGCAAATGCAAAATGACCACCAAAAGGCATAAATATCACTGCAAAAGCCTAAAAAGCACATATTTATTAACATAAAGCCAAAACACATAACAAACTACAGCAAAATTACATAATTTTACAAAAAACACATAACAAATTACAGAGCTTCAGGCAGAGCCTAAAAACTTTTTATTTTTAAAAAGCTTTATACTGAGGCAGAGGTTGGGGATTATTGTTGTTTTTAATGTATGTATGTTTTAAATGTTTTAAAATCGTTTTTAATTGAATATTTTTAATAATGTTTTTATGTGTTAGCCGCCTTGAGTCAGCTGTGGCCCAAGAAAGGGGTACAATTATAATAAATAAATACATAAATACATAAATACATAAATAAATAAAATGAACAGAGGCATGTGTGCGCAATAAAATCTTATGTATTTAAATCATGGTTATTTACAGAATAAACTCATAAGGAAATGCCAAAAACAGTTTGATCACTATGTCACATTCAAATCAACATTAGGGAAGAGAATTTTCGCCTTTTGGCCAGCAAAGAGGTTGAAAGAGTGGAGCATGTGTTGAATGAACTAATTCTGGTTATAATTGAAAGGTGCTGAAAGAGCGAAAATGAACCATTAGAAAGTGGGGGATGCCAGTATTTCTCTGGCTAGAACTAGATTTGATGAGAAACAGAAAGTTCTACACTTTACTCAGAATTAAATTCTGTCTTCATTTGGGCTTCCTTCCAGAAAAGTGGGCATGAAATTGAAGCCAGAGACAGTGTTGCTTCCTAAAACCGCAACTTTGTGTTGAAATCCTTTTCTTCCAATAATAGGTATTTTTATGAAATGGTTTTACTGATCTGACAGTATAAACTTTGCCGTCTGCAGTATAAACCTCTCTTGCCTTTACTGTGTCTCTCTCACCTGGCCCCATCCTTTCTACTCAAACTGTCAAAAACCAAGTTTTTGGTGCACCATGTTGATAGAATGCCTTCCCTTCCCTGGAAAAATAAGCTGTCAATGAGCTTTTATTTCAGTTCTTTGTGTTGCTAATGCTGACAAAACCACACAGAGAGAATGTTACAAATGTCCAGTGGTATTTTTTAATCACATCAAACCAGAAAAGTCTCCCCCTTTGGCCATGGAAGTGACTTTGGAGACTTGGAGGTTGAATTAGTCTCCCCAAACGTTGGCATTGATACTGCAATTTGAGTCCTGCCACTGACAAAAATGTTTGGATGTGATATAAAAGAGATTTAGTCATGGTTAATTTCCAGGTCTTGATTATGCCAAACGGGAGAGACATGTCAGTGCCAAGAAAAAGTGGTTGCCACTCCCCCTGAGGGAAGGAAAATGTATAGCTCCCCTCCCCCAGGCCCACACGCATTTTCTTTCTGCTGATGGTTTAGGAGAACAGCTGAGATGGGAAGGACATAATTTTAAAAGTCCTCTGCTTACATTCTTCTCTTGTGGAAGAGGGAGGAGAGAAGGATGGATAGATCTTACAAGGAAAAAATGAGAGAAAGAGATGGTCATGAAGCCAGAGCAGATGGAGAGAACAGAGGAAGAAAGAAGAGAAATAGGAACGGTCATAGTAGGAGGCTTAGGTGAGGATAAATGATAATCAAAAGTTGTCTAGATATACAGATTTGTCACACGAAGCACCAGAACTCTTCTTTTTGTACTGTATAATTAATTGTGGAAAAGTGGAATGCAACAGCACCCTAAAATTCCCTTCCCAAACATACCCTACAATCCAGAGTAACTACGGGAGCATGTAAGAGACATTACGTGTACCCGTAGTTACTGCATCACCTAATGAAAACCTATGGGAAATTCATATTGCAATCCAGAGCAAATTGTTCTTACACCGGAGCAAGGACTCCCCATAGTTACTCTGGATTGTGCCCATAGTGTCACATCACATTACCATAATTACTGGTAGAAAAGGAAAGATAGAAAAACGTTCCTGGAAAACATTTTACCACATTTAAATCTGCCAGGTTCTGTCCATAAACTACAAACCACAACAATGTGACCTGACAGAAGCATGAAAATCACATCTTGCTAACATTGGGGCTTGCAGTTGGAATGGGACTTCCACTTGGGAAGGGATCTGCAGTTGCTGAAGGTGTCCTTGTGTTGCAGAAGGGATGTGAGGGCGAGCTGGCTGCAACATCTGTCACCCCAGTGATCGCCAGGGTTGATTCGGCTGATCTGGCCGGCTAGGCGGGTGTCCTCTTCCTCCCTCACCGCTCCATGTGCGTCACTCCCAAAGCTGTGGGCTTGGTGGAAGAAGATGATCATCCCAGATAGAAGGAGTGTACCATTCTATGGTCAAGGGTGTTGCAGAAGAAAGGGTTTTTTCCATTCATGGAAGGAGCTTCTGATGACGAGGCACTCATATCATTGATAGTGCTTGAGAGGGCAAAGTAAAATTGATATAGAAA
This sequence comes from Cryptoblepharus egeriae, assembly GCA_030015325.1. Taxonomy (NCBI): domain Eukaryota; kingdom Metazoa; phylum Chordata; class Lepidosauria; order Squamata; family Scincidae; genus Cryptoblepharus; species Cryptoblepharus egeriae. The sequence goes on along the minus strand of JAREYC010000001.1, from coordinate 192,117,858 downwards.
TAGGGCTTAATAGTAGAGTGACTTGAAATGTCCTATAAATACATAAGTTCTTGGATATCCAAAACACAAGTAAGCTTCTTCAGGAAGGATTATCCAGTCTTGACATCTCTATGTAGAGGCATCCCCCGCTTTCTGATCCTTCATTTTCTGACAATTCCATTCTTTCCACACCTTTCAGTTATAACCAGAACTCAATCATTCAACACATGCTTCACTCTTTCAACCATTCTCTGCTGGTCTAAAGGCTAAAACTAAAATTGTCTTCCCTGATGTTGATTTCTACGTGACATGGTGATCAAACTGTTTTTGGCATTTCCTTAAAACTTTATTCAGTAAATAACCAACATTCAAATGTTGGAAATATTTATGTTACCTATCCTTAGGGTTCGTCTCAGCTGGCAGGCAGTTTCTTGCAAGAAGAGACACAGCTGTAGATTCTTGCATCAGCTTTATTGGATCAATCAGCAAACAGGCCCAATACAGCTTTGAGGATCAAGTCCTACCTTCCCATCATTTTGCTCAGCTTATATTCCCTTTTGCTCTGAACCACCCATCATATTCCTGTTATCCCATTGGTTCTTCAGCTTCATGGTCTGCTCGTGATCACCTCATGTTCATGACCAGTTCATGACCACCTTATAGGTACTTTACAACTTCTTGTTATGGATGGACTAATGACTGACCATCCCAGATCCACATCCTGCTGATATTGTAACTTTCTACCCTTGACCCTGGTCAAATATGAATATACTATTGTTTATCATAGCCTAGAAAATAAGCATAAATTTTGGCCCTTCTCCTAACTCCCTTGGGTTTCTTGCCAAAAAGTCAACATGACTTCAGGGGTACTTTCCAGCCTAAAAGCGGTACTTCCCTGGCTGGAGTTTTCCATTCTTCTACTTGCCACGTACACATAAAGCTTACTAAAGGAAGGGCTTCTAATAAAGCTTCTAATAAAGCACATAAAGCTTACTGGGCCTTCTAATATCAATTCCCATATACATATAGAATTTTACATTTCTTCCCATCACAAATACATAAGATATTCATTGCCCACACATGCCTTCGTTCATTTTACTGTAACTTGTGATTTGTTTTGGCTTATGTGCTAATAAATATGTGTTATTTAGGCTTTTGCAGTGTCTTTTTGGTGGCCATTTTGCATTTGCACACTGAAAAGAACTGGGTTCCACTTTTCAACGGTTTTCACTTCTGGATTGTGGTCCGGTTCCTAACCCGTCCGATAAGTGGAGGATGCCTGTGGCTCCCATCATTTGATTGAGTTTTCCAACCCTCATATTCACTGAAAAAATGAATCAGGGCAAGACTGACAGCATTATACGTAGCTATATTTTTATCAGACAAAAAACAGAAAAGACTTCTTTAAAAATATGATGCATTTAAATTTCCTTTTTGAAAGTTTATGAAGAAATTTTTGATGGGTATTTGGAAAAAATAGAACTCTTTAATAAATAGAAAAAAACCCAGAATTTTTTGTGAGTACTTGGAATTAAAGAGTTCCTTTCCCTAAAAAAAAATTCATCCACTTATGGCTAAGGGCGCAATCCAGAGTAACTATGGGGAGTCCTTGCTCCAACACAAGAACAGTTTACTCTGGATTGCAATATGAATTTCCCATAGGTTTTCACTAGGTGGTGCCGTAACTACACTGACGTAAATGTCTCTTATGTGTTCCCGTAGTTACTCTGGATTGTAGGGTAAGTAATCCTCACTGTACAAGTACAAGTACCCTAGCTTGTACTTGTAGCCTAATCCATCCCTGTCCCCTGGCTCCATACTGTTTTGTAAGCACCAAGGCCATGATTCTTGGATTTGGATATCTGTCACAGAACAGATATTTTCATACACATGGGACTCAGAGGTGACCTTTTTGCAAACTCTTGCAATCTCTTTGAAATCCACTGAAAACTTGAAAGAGCCAACGCTTACTGTATTTATCAAGGCGTATGTGCAACTAGGGTTTCAGATTTCAAGAGAGCTGCCCACAGCCCAACTTTGAAACATGCGTTTGCTAAACAATTTCTAAAATAATTGAAGAGGGAAAAATCCTTGACAGTATAACAAAAACCTGAAACTAGATAAATAATTTGTGATTCAAAACACAGTGCTGGAGTTTTACATGCCATATCAAAGGATTGAACAGAAGCCAGGCTTAAATCATATTTTTAGGAGTTGGGTTTAAACAAACAATGTTGCAACTTGCAACAACCTATTCTTACATTTTTTTGTCAGCTGAGACAAGTTAACTCTAGAATCTAACACTGTGGTCCAGAACGGCCTGTTTAATCAATTCATTTCTTGGAAGCTTTATTTGTTTTATATTTTTACACTGATGTATTCCGCTTTGGATTGGGCTGAAGTAGGGTATGAAATGTGGAATGTCACCTTCATGATGTGACCAAGTTCTACACCTAGAAGAGAAAGTGTGTTTCATGACTCACCTTTCTAATGGTGGAAAGCTCTAAATTTTTTTACTAATAATACTTTATTGTCATTGTACACAAGTATACAATATATCCTTGAGTCAAGGATACAGACTCAATCAATCACTGGAGTGCTGAGCCACTGCATGTACATGCACTACACAGACAGTACAGTAACCCTATGAGCCAGGTAGTTGTTCTACAGGCAGCTCATAGAACTCGTCTCTCCCAGATGGAATCCTTCACTGCATGGTCATCACATCTGGTATCATCAGGAACTTCAAGCTTCCAGCAGGAGTTTACAGGTCAGCCAAGATGTAAAACAGTAACACCTTCTGGCTCTGATGATTTGTCACAAGGTTTATCAGCTTGCAGTGTCCCATCCAGTAGCTGTCCAGGTCTTTGCCTGCTTAGCTATCTGTGCCAGCTCTGCATTCAACCACCTAGAAAGTCTTTACTGGATCCATTTCTTTAAAGAGAAGAGCAGTGTCGAACTGACGGGATACAATTGACAAAGTTGCAATCCTAACTTTCCTGCTGGGAGTAAGTATTATTGAACACAATGAGAATTACTACTAAGCAGACATGGTTAGGATTGCAATCAGTTTATTTACAGGTTATGCAAGTACTGAGGAAGTGCAGAAGCAAGCACATGGGCCATATCAGCCATTTCATATAACTTCTCAATCAAACTTATCCTGATTTGAATGGTCCATCCATTTCTCGACCAAACTGGTTTGAATCCCAACCAAGGCCTAGTGTCCATGATTATGATCAAACCAAAGTCTCAATAGTTTTACTTAGCAACAATGCCTTAGTTCAGACTAGGAAGTGCCTGAATATTTCCCACAACTTATACTAGTGTTTTCAGAAGGACTATACTTTGCAGACATGCATCAGGCAGGCATTCATCAGGTACATCTGTAGCAAGTGATTAGGGAAACTACATCTGGATTTTTGCAACCTTCTCAATCCCACTGTTGAGGTGGGGGATCAAGGAAAAGTCTGGGTGAATGAAGCTAAATTTGTAAAGCCAGCTTAATATGCTGGAATCTATGAAGTCTTTACCACTGAATTTGTCTGAATGCACCACTTTAATTTCCAGTTTCTACAATTTTTAGAGCAGGAGCATAAATCTGGAAGCACCTTAAAATGTCATCTCAACCAAAGGGATTTTAAAAAATGTTTGAACTATAAATACAATCAATGGGAATTTAAACAGAAATAATCATTGTTGGACATTCAGCTACTTTTAAGGATGAAATAATGTTTCAGTTTAGAAAACACCCATTGTTGTCTATTTTTCAAACAATCGCTGGAGTCACTTTACTTGCATTTCCCAATGCCTTGCAGCTACGAATAAATCCTAATATCTTGGTGCTTATCTGTTATGGTATTGTTTTTCCAGTAATAAAGAGATTGGGCCAAGTTTCCAACAGGATGCATTTTGGAGGTCATTGGTGTCCCCTGTTGACTTGGAACACCGAAATGCTTTTAATAAAAATAATTAACCTAGAGCACAATCCTCAAAAGTAAGCCCCATCTTGTTCAATGGGTCTTACTTCCTGGAAAGTGTCCTTAAGATTGCAGCCCTACTCTATAAATTGCTAAAAGGAGAACTTTCTGTTTTGCTGCCGTTTCAGGGGATTGCTACTATTTTCTGCACTGATTTCTACAATCATTTTTCAATGGGCTTTGGAAAATGGTGCACTGAAGCTTCTATTTTTGTTCTGCTACAAAGGGAAGTTGAGAAAAATGAGAGACACACTTGATAGGTAAAGACTCAATAGACAATTTAATGTCTCAGGTTCCAATATTTACACAGCAAAAAGTGTCTTATACTGGACCAGTATAAAACCAGTAATGGACTGCCTTGATATATCTTCACCTTCTTCTGAAATATTGGCTAGAATGAAGGAATAGATCCATTATAAACAATACTGTTGTAAGTGTAAAGTTCATTGAAGCTCCAATCCTAATCCTAATCCCCGTTTAGGTCAGCATATGTCCCATCATAAGTCCCATGCTGGACTGGGAGTGTTACAAATGTGCTGTAAGGCAATCTGCACCACTTATGGTGATGGGAGGGTGGCCGATGCATGTCCATAATAACTGCATCCACACTAGAAGTTAAACTTTACCACTTGATTTGCAAATAATAAATCAAGCTGTTATTTTAAGTCAGAACTGGAAATGTAGCCAAAGACTTTTTCTAATTACATCAAAACAGCCATCTCCCAGGTTGTAGATGTTAAAGGAGAATCCTTTTTTTCCAAGTTGTGATTGATGCTATTCACCTTCCTTAATTTACAAGTTAACATTTTCTATGATGCTTAAAAATACCATCAAATCCAGATTCAGCAAACAGTATGTCAATGAAGGGCCTGTTCATTACCAGACCTTCCATTTGTTTAACATTCTAATTGAGGGATTTAATGTTAGGTCCCATAAGGGGAGAAAAGTGGGATAAAAATACAGTAATACTGTTTGAGGTTTCAGTCATTATTTCAGAGAAGAACCACAAGGAAAAAATGGATTCTAGCTATGTTCCACCAAAGACATCTCTCCTCTCTTAATAGATTGTGACAGCTCAGGAGAGAGATCATTCTTGGGGTGCTGATGGACAGTTCGATGACAGTGTCATGCAAATGTGCAGTGGCAGTAAAGAAGGCTAATTCCATGTTAGGGATAATTAAAAAGAGGACTGAGAACAAGGCTACAATCCAGAGTAATCCTTTTACACCGACATAGTACAATCCTTTTACACCAACATAGTACAATCCTTTTACACTGACACAGTTATGGTGCCACCTATGGGAAATGCATAGAGCAATCCTCTATGTGCCTCTTAACGTCTTCCCGTAGTTACTCTGGATTGTAGGGTATATGAATGAAGAGATTCCTTGAGAAAAAACTCAATCTGAGATTAGTTGTTCACTCATCTTGAGGTCCAGGTAGGAATTATTTCTGTCATCCAAATTAGTCATGGATAGCAGACTGGTGGAGGAGGGGAGGAATGATCATTTGTGATACTGTGATATGTTTCATGTGTTAAAAATTGCTTGCTGCAATGTCTTCATTGGGGGGCATGAGGGTAAACAGAACACCAGGTGCAGAGGAGAGGAAGTAAGATAAAAATATTTTGTGGTCTTATGTGCTCCCTGAGGCAACTGGTGGACTGCTGTGAGATATAGAAGTCTGGACTAGATGGGCCCTTGACCTGATCCAGCAGGGCTCTTCTTATATTTCTTAGTCAAAGACAACACATTTTAAACTCAGCATTCCTGGATCCTATCCTGAATGTCAAATGTGTGCGGTTTAGCTCACAGCCATAGTGTCTCTATGTGGTCAGCCCATAAATTCGTTACAAAATGGAATATGACAAATTAATAATTAAACTAAACAAGGCCCACTCTTTGTATTTTCATCTCATTTGTGTTTTGGGATAGATTTGCTTGTTTCTTTTTTTGAGTGGTCTTCCTCTGCTGCCACCCCCATCCCGTTTCTACTGCATTTTAAAACATAGTAAAAGAGAACATCATTTCTTTCACCAAATGAATTCCATTTCACTATTCTATTACTTTCCCCTTGTTTCAGATAATTGCAACATGGTATTTTCGTTCCCTTCAGGGGATTTTTTTTCTAGCTTTGGCATTCATCTTTGGAGAATCTGAGGTTATTCTTTTTTCTACGTGAGACAATTTAAAAATTAATGCAAAAAATATGTTCATCAGCTCATTTCTGCATCACAATCATTTCCAGCCGGTGATTTAGGAAGTCGTAGGACTCTATTGGGCATTGTAAAATTAAGGGATTAACTTCCATAAAATATGACCGCCATCATTGTTGGTGATCACAGAAATAATTGTTCATTGTATTACTTCATACTATGTGGAAGTGTTTTTTGGTGCAACCTAATGTGAATTGGATGTGGTCTGTCCATGAAGCAATGCTTGAACCATTTACTAAACTGGAGGAGTTGTCTTCCACTCTTTCTAGCCTGCTCTGCTCTGGTTGCTGCTCTGACCCTCTTCTGGCTTGCTGAGTGTGAGCGATCATGGCTAAGGTCATGTAGATCCCTTTTCTGGAGTGCTGCTGGAGGAAAAAGGAAAAGGGGGAAAGCTGATATGGCTTCATGTCACCTGTCCCCAGTGGCATCAAAGGTTTGTGTCATCCAGTCCAGGAATCCAATGCATTACTTCTATGATGTACCTCCTCCCATGCAGCCCAGGTGATGAGCATGCTGATGTACCATCATCCTCCCCCCGCTGGTGTTTTTTTTGGCCATACTTTTTGATAGAATAGAGATATTTCGCTCTGGTTTCTCCCCACAGCTTTCTGCTGTAACGTACTCAAATAATGATATATAGCATGTTGATATAGTTCCTATAAATCACAATTTTGGTCACTAGTGGTGTCACCCTCTTCCCCACGGGTATCAGCTTACTAACAATCAACTTACTAACAGCTGATTGGTTTTATTTGGTGTCAGAATAACATCTCAGTGGTCCTTTAATAGTCATTCTCATTCTAAATTAAGGAAATAAACTTTTTAGTTACATAAGACAGATGTATTTTTGCACTTTGGTTTTTTGGCTATAATTTTTGATGGTTTTTTCATTGCATTTTGCTGTTAATTATACATTGAATAGCATATAACATGATAATACTGTATTTACTCAAATCTAATGCACCATCAAATCTAATGTGCACCCCTATTTTAAAACCCAAAGATTTTAAAAAATGTTTACTGGTGATTGTAATGCACAGCTGCAAAACAAGTACTAAATTTAATTTTACTCCATATAATAATGAGGTATATGATAAAACGGCAATGGGTTTATGTTATGATTTTAACCTAATTGCACTACTTTATACAACAATGGGTTTGTGTTACATTCAGGGTGACCATATAACTGGACATTTCTGGATTTGTCCTCTTTGTTAGTCTCCTGTCTGGGTGTCCTCCAAAAGGCTTTATTGGTTTCATTTTGGAACTTTGTAATGGTGTTCAGTACCCCATCAGGTCATATGTCGTTTGATTTATTTTGAAGAGCAGAATCCAATGCAATAATCAGTTTTGAAATATCTCTTTCCTATCAAAAGCTATGGCCATAAAACTAAAAATCAAAAATATGAGCTCTATGGGAAAGTGAAAGTGCCCAATATAATGGTTTTACTCACGAATAGGCAAACATTCAGTTGTCTGCTGGAAAGGTCAGGCTGAGAGGAATCCAAGATCTTGTTCTCCTTTTGAGGTTTGGGCATCTGGTCACCCTGTTCATTTCTCCCCTCACCTCCAAAAGATGACAGGGCCTGAGGGCTGGTTAGAGGAGCTTGCTGTAGGCCACATGGAGTCTTATTGCACGCTGCATCTAATCTCAAGGACAGTGTTGGAATACCCCTGGCTTAGA